>CM053580.1:476138963-476193614 GCA_028627135.1 Pseudochirops cupreus
AGGAAGGAAGGAAGGAAGGAAGGAGAAAAGAAGAAGAAAGAGGGAAGGAAGGAAGGGAGAAAGAGAAAGGAAAGAAAGTGGAAGGAAGGAAAGAAGAAAAGAGAGAGGAAGGAAGGAAGGAAGGAGCAAAGAAGAAGAAGAAAGAGGGAAGGAAGGAAGGGAGAAAGAAAAAGGAAAGAAAATGGAAAGAAGGAAAGAAGGAAAGAGAGAGGAAGGAAGGAAGGAAAGAAGGAAGGAAGGAAAAGAGAAATGGAAGAAGGGAGGGAAAAGGTAGAAAGGAAGGAGGAAGAAAGGGAGGAAAGAAGGAACGAAGAAAGGAAGGAAGGAAGGGAGGGAGGGAGGAAGAGAGAAATGGAAGGGGGAAAAGGTAGAAAGGAGGGAGGAAGAGAAGGAGGAAGGGAGGAGGGAAGAAAACCTGGAAAAAAATGAAAAAAATTTGAAGAAGAACTATCTCTAAGCCCAGATACCTGTTCAGATTCTACTTCAAGATTAAAAGAGAAATACAATCAAGGACAATTAAGGAGGACATAAAATGATTAAAGAGAATTAAGGAGGATCAAGGAGTATTAAGGAGAAGAATCTAAAGAGGTTGATTCAAGAAGGAGAAGGTAGCTGGCAAGACAAAGCAAGATAGTGAAGAAAAGGTACCTGGGTCAGAGGGTTAAGCAACTGAAAGAGTGTATCATCAGTGAGTGAAGAAAATTGTTGAAACTGCAAGGCTGACACCAGACAGGGAGGTATGTGTCACTGTGGATATGGAGTTGTTGAAACAAAGGAAAGGAATTTGAGCAGAGCTATCAAGTTATTAAGAGGTAATACTTGGCTGTAAAAGTTTCAACGGTGAGCTTGAGGGGTTGAGGTAGGGGTGGGGGAAACAGTGTAAACACCCACAAACCATTTAAAGAAACAAGGTTGCATGTTGTAGCCACTAGGGAGGGGAGGGAAAATTGTACAGGGATTGGTATTTATGCCACAACCTAGCTACCATTATCTGCTTACAAGTGTGTACTGTTCTCCCTCCTGAAGGACAAGGTGAGGGGACTCCAAGAAGCCTCTCCACCCTCCAGGATGAAACAGATAATGATGTGTTCCTAAGGGAAACGGAAGTGAGAGACAATGGGGAAAAAAAGAAAAGAGAGATTTAAGTTTTCTCACATGGATGAAGAATAGAGTATAATAGAGAGAAGAAAGGGAATAAAAAGGAGAGCTTTACAACTGAAGCTTGAAAACAGGTTTGAGGCTTTGTCTGTAGAGGAGAGGAGATACTCTGAGGAAGAAATAGCTGTTTGGTCTCCAAAAAATTATGAAGTAGAGTCACCAAAGCCCCAGAGATAATCCAGGTGGTCTTTGCCCATAACTTGTCTCTAATGTCCTAGCACACAAAACAATAGTAACCAGTGATGCCTTGCTCAGGGGTACTGGGGCAGCTACTTTTCACAGTCAGATAACAATAATCCAGAGATCTGTTATTTTCCTAAATCTGTTATTTTCCTAAATGAGAGAACCTACCAGCACTTATCAAAAGGAATGACAATCATCTTCTTCTGTTGATTCATATGGGCACAAATGATACTTCCAGAAGGAACCTAAAAAGTATTACAAATAACTCTGAGCTATTATTATTTTTATAATGCTGAGCCTAAAGTCAAGTGACATAAATTCAAATCCTGCTTCTGACAGTTATTATCTATGTGACTTTGGGCAAGTCTCAACCTCTATGGGTCTCTGTTCATTTGTAGGCCAAGGACCATAACACCTACTATACCTGACTCACAAGAACAGAACTGTGAGGACCAAGTGAAATAATGTCTAAAAAGGGCTTTGTGAATTTTATAGGCTAAATACATGTCAGCTATTAGTCTTTTTTTGAGACTGGGCCTCCATATCTCTTCCAGGCTGGGAGCATAGCTGCCCAATGCTAACACTAATAGGTATGGAAGCTTTAACCTGTTCCATTTTTCCAACATTGGCTGGGTTTCCCTTCCTTAGACAGTTTGGTGGTCTCCCACAGTTAGAGCTTACCATGTTGATGCCAGTCAGGGCAGACATTTGACATGCTTTAGCTGCATTTATCCTGTAGCTCAGAATGCCCCAATTCAAGCAACCCACCAACCTCAGCCTCAACAGCACCAGAGGCCAGGCACAGCTATTATTCTTTTGCAAGTAAATTGAAACAGGAGAGAAAAAGATGAAAAATTTGATACAAAACAGTAGTATCATCTATCAAAGGGAAGAAGAAAACTTTAGTTCAATATTTCCTAAACTATACAGTTTCCACAGGGAAAATAAAATGTTTCCCTGAATATTATGGAGAAATAAGAACATCTAAAACTTGCAAAATAAAACCTCCGTATTAAAGATGACTCCTTGCTTGTGACATAAATGCACATGGAATACAGTACAGGACCTGTGATTCATTGGTGCAGGGAATGAAACTTCTGGGCGTGGAACTTCCAGCAAGGTAAGTCAGCACCTTCTCAGCAATTCATAAAACACTGTCGAGCTCATTCAGCAGAAGCCTAGAACTAGTTCCAGGGCACATAGCCAGTATGATGTAGAAGTAAGATTTGAATACAGGTTTCCTTGGCTCTGAGATTAGCCTTTTAAAAAAAAAAATCTTATTCCTGGCCCCTCTTCGTACTCTCATCCTCTCCTTCTCTCCTTTCCCTGCTCCTCCCCCCCGCCCCCGTCTCTATCTCTCTGCATCTCTGTGTCTCTCTCTTTCTCTGCATCTCTATGTCTCTCTGTCTGTCTTTCTCTGCATCTCTGTGTCTCTGTCTCTCTCCCCTTCCTTCTGTACTATGTTTACATTCATTCATTCATTCATTCAATAAACACTTATTAAGTGCCTAACACGTATCAGTCTCAGTGCTAAGTGCTGGGGATACAAAAAGAGGCAAAAGACAGCCTCTGCCTTCAAGGATCTTATAGTCTAATGGGGGAGAAAACATGCAAACAAATACATACAAAGCAAGCTATGTATAGGATGAATAGGAAATAATTCAAAGAGGGAAAATACTGGAATTAAGAGGGGCTGGGGAATGCTTCCTATAGAAGGTGGGATTTTGCATTGTAGGAAACACCAAACCAACAAGAAGGGGTACCTGATGGGGCATTTGGGGAGGGGACAAATAGCCCCGTACTGGTTAAATGCCTCTAATACTCTCTGTGTTGTAGCATAGGACAGTAACTGACATTCACCATCTCATCCCTGAGACATCAAGAAAAGGTTAAATTATCATCAGGATTCGTGTGATCTGCCTACCAGAAGCTGTTTCGTTATAATGGGAATGGGAATTTGAAGATCCTCTCTGCCCCTGACTAGACCTAGGGGGTAGTTTGAAGACCTCCCCTGCTGAAAAAGCAAACTCTGCCCCCTAATAGGCTGAATGTAGTCACATGGAATCTGTGTGGGAGGAGTTTGCTGAAGGGAAGCAGAGCCCACAGGAAGCTGGTGGTCAGAGCTAGCAAGACATTGGGGGAGAGACAGGACCTCAGGGAATGAGTCGGATGGGCTTCTGAGTAGATATTGATCTTGGGCTTCTGAGTAGATATTGATCTTGTATTGGTTTGTGGGAAGGCTGAAGGATGCTGTGGCTCTCAGCATTATTATGGCTTCTGAATATCTTTGGTACTATGATGAAATAGGCTTACTGGTTTTGGGATTCAGTTTTCTGGTATTTGAATAAATGCTTCAGTTCTGTCCTCTAGCTGGAGAGCTTGGGATCTTTTGCAATTGAATGTCATACAATACTTACAGTCACAATCTTTATCGTGATCATGGACACTATAAATATTGCATTGGTGCTACACATGTGCCGTAGGCCAGGGCTACTTAAACTTTTTCCACTCTGGACTCCCTTTTGCGTTTAGGCAGCATCCATTGGCATTGCTTGGCATGTTGGCATAGGCAGTGCAAAGTGTGCATGTTGTGGGTTCGGAACCAAGGCTACAGTGAAGCTGCGCAATGCAACATGGGCCCGTGCTGCCAGGAACACCTCGGATTCATTACACATTTGATTTTTAACTAATTTTTTAGTCATTGCATGTTTAGAAACCTTTTACTGTGGCCAAATTTTTGAGACCCTATATGGGATCATTACCCACAGTTTAAGAAGTGGGCCACCTACAGTCAGCCTGAGCCAGATATCCTTAATCTCCTTAGCCTGGGCTGGACGTGCTGGGCTTGCTTCCTACCTCTTCAAGAACCTCCGACCAAAGCTCTGCACCTCTGGCTCACTGTACCCAGGTGCCTTGCTGGTCATTCGTTTCTTTTGTTCTTTCTTTCTCCTTGCCTGGATTCCTGACCAGGAATGGGCCCATAAACAAATTATAATAGATAAATGACATGAAATACCATTATGCTAAATTGAGAGAAATGTGGAAACTTATATGAATTGATGCAAAGCAAAGGAACCCGAATCTGGGGAGTAAGACACAAAACAACTACACAAAAACAACACCAAAAACAGCTGAACTCAGATGAATTGCAATATTCAGTTTCAGCAAAGTAAGAGGAAGATGAACTAAAGAAGAGAGGAGGGAAATAGGAATGGGGAGAACTGTTTTACTGTCGTCATTGGGAGGAGGAAGTGTGGCTCTCAGAGGTGTGGCAACTTCCCTGTAGCCTTGGCTCTGAACAAAAAGGATGCACACAGAATTTCAACACTGAAAGGGACTGTCATTAGGTTGCGAGGTCCTCAAGGCCAGGGATCATCTTTTGCCTTTCTCCACATCCCCAAGACTTAGGACAGTGACTGGGACATAGTTGATTGGTTTTTGTCCTTTGCTCTTGAAGAGAACCAAAATGACATCACTATGTCAGAGTCAAGTTACAATGCATCCAAATGTGGCTGATCAGACAAATGGGAACTCGGAATACTCTACTGCAGGTCACCCACAAATAGTCCATGTGAACCTTTGGGCTGGATTCTCTAAATGTGTGCATCTCCCATTTCTTTTGAGCTACTTCAATTCTGCTTTGCTCATAGAGCACAGAACCTTCTCTGATGAGGGCACATCATGCTGGGCAGTCCTGTGTCAAGGTCACCCATGTCATGCAACCAATTCCAAAAGTCTTAAAAGAAATCTTGGGAGTGTCCTTTTATCACCTTTTTTTCTGGCCGTCATGCAAGCACTTGCCAGGTGTGAGTTTTCCATAGAATAATCTTTTAGGTAAATGTACATTTGGCTTTTGAATATGGTCAACGCATTGGAGTTGTGTTCTCTATGGTAGAGTTTGAATGCTTGGCAGTTTAGTTTGAGAAAGGACCTCACTGCCTGGTACCTTATCCTGCCAAGTGACCTTCAGAATCTTCCTAGCCTGGCACATAGTAGGTGTTTAATAAATGCTTATTAATATAATAGATCAAGAGCTATGAGGGACCCCAAAAACCATCTAGTTCAACCCAACCATAGAGAGGAAACTATGGTTCAGAAAGAGGTTAGTTGATTTGCTCAAGGTTGTGTAGATAGTAAGTAGCAGACCCAAGATTTTAACCAAGGGGTTGTGACTCCAAAATTATAATTTCCATTGCATCCTAATGTGGTTATCTACTCTGAGTCACACCAGAAGAGGAGTCCTCTCTGCAAGGTTCCCATTAAAAGGTCCTCTGGCCTCTGTATAAAGCTCTCCACTGAAAAGAAGTTCAGTGTTTTCTGCAGAAATCCATTCCAGTTTTGGACAACTTTTCTTGTTAGGGAATTGATCCATACCTTCTTGACCTAGCAATTTTTTTCTCTCCTCTACTTTTATTTTAGAAAAAACAAGGGAGATGGCAAGAAAACAAGTTGATAATAGAGGTTTGGGTTTTTTTTTAAATCAAATTTCCAGAAAATGTCTTGTGTCAATGAAATTTTCAGACCAATTTCTTGTACCTTCTATAGTCAGAATCATCCAGATGAATCCTGTTCTCCAGAATAGCAATAAAAAGTTGACAAAAACCTTTGAGACTGATTGAATTATGGCCATTATATGCTACTTACTAATACATTTTAGAAAAACTTTAAATGTGTTCAAAGTTAAACTTACCATGTTCCCTTCTGGATTCTGTCTCCTCCCAACTTCCCTTTTTCAGATGAGAGCATTCACATCCTCCCAGTCAACAACCTCTCATCTTCACTCGTTTTTTATTCTCCCCAGTCTCTTATTTCCCTATCCCTTTACATCCAATAAATTGCTGGGTCTTGTTGATTCTCTCTATGCAACATTTCCTGCCTGCATCCCTTTCTCTCAACTCATACCATCACTATGTTAGTTCAAACCCTCATCCCTCCCTCCCCAAACTACCATATCCTAATCATTTTGCAATTATTCTATATGTACTCACATAGTAAGTACTGGCCTAGCTCCCTCTCATAAAGTCAGGGCAGCTGCATGATAAGATTGGAGGCTCCAATTTCTTTTTCTAGAATAGTAGTACCAAACTCAAATAGAAATGGGAAGCACATAACAAGGACCCTGTCAAGGCACATTGACTTAGGAAACCACGTAATAACATTTTGTTGATGCTAGTTAATCATATTCGACTCTTCATGACCCCATTTGGGCAAAGACATTGGAGTGGCTTGCCATTTCCTTCTCCAGCTCATTTTACAGATGAGGAAACTGAGGCAAGCAGAGTTAAGTGACTTGCCCAGGGTCACATAGCTAGTAAGTATCTAAGGCTGGATTTGAACTCACAAAGATGAGTCTGCCTGACTCCAGGCTCCAGCACTATTTTTGTGTATTTTGCTAAATACTTCCCAATTACACTTTAATCTGGTTTGGTTCATATTTGACCTAGACCATAAAAAGGAAAGCAGAGGATAAGAACCAAAGCCTATTTTTCATGGGGCCGCTTTGGTGGGGAGGATCCAAGGAATCTTTCTCTTATAACATTGTCTCTCACTGGATGCCATGAATGGAGGGCTCCAACTATTAGCAGAACAGTCAAGGGCCTCTCGAGGAGAGATGAGGACAAGACTGACTATGGTCTTTTTAAAAAGGCTCCCAATTCTAGTTATGCAGCCAGTTGAAAAACCTCCTCCAAACTGTTTTATAAATAGAATTACACAAGCTCCAGTCTTCCATACCATGTCATTATTCTTGCAAAATCAGGTTCTCTAGCCTCCGCCATGCAGGGAATTTGCATCAGGCAAGACTTCCTCCAATAGAATGTAAGGTCTTTAAGAGCAGGAGCTGTTTATTTTTTGGCTTTTTATCCCTCCTACCGAGTGTAGTTTCTGGCACATAAGTGTTTATTAAATATCTGTTGATTGATTTATTTTTACCTGGACTATTATAATAGACTCCTAATTTATTTCTTTGTCACTAGCATTTTTCATTTTCTAATCAATCCATCACATAGATGTCAAAAATAATCTTCCTAATATGCCAGTCTGTTTTTCACTCCCTTGCTCAAAAACCTTCAGTGACTCCCTATTGCCCTTATAACAAAATACAAATTCTTTCACCTGGAATTTAAGGCCTTTCACCTGGACAACTTTTCTGGAGACATGGAAGGGTCTGATCCGTACACAAAGTGCCTTTGCAGAGAGGGCACTAGGGAGCAAATGCCATCCCTTGCCATGTGGAAGATTCTATTTGTAGGAAAATCATGACATATAAAGGAAGTGACTTTGAAGACACTTGGAGTATGTGTAGTCAATACCTGTTTCTTGTTGGCTCACCACATGTAGAAGAAAAAGCTAGTTGTGAACAATCTTTTAAAAGGTCTATCTGTCTCTGCTAAAGTTTCTTTGCATCATTCACTTTGGGGGGATCAGGTTCTTTTACTCATTGTGTGAAGAGAGGGAAGGCTCTAACTCTGAAAGTTTCAAAATGGTAGGACAGCAAACCACAGGTACTTTGAGAGTGTTGGAGTCCAGGCTGGACATCTGCAGCTAGCCCAGCATCCATGCCCTAAGGACCAAAAAGGGATTCTGCAGAGGGACCTTCTGGACCCATGACATTGAAAACTGAAATAAGGACTCATGGCAGAGGTGCCACCTATGAACATGAACTGGGTGGAACTAATGTTATATAGTAATTGACCTAAGCTAAGTCTACTCCCCTCCCTTCCCCGCCATCATATAGAGGGGGTGAGAGGAATACGCCCCCAAGGTGGTGTGTGGAAAAAGTTTGTACTTTGTTCATGATAGGACTTTGAAGCAGATATTCCTTTATACAAGTTAATCATTATTAATTGGTTAAATTGAACTGAGGTGTTAGCTACTGGCCCCTTAACAATGGAGGCAACTCAAGTCTTTAGGGGCTCAAGCTTGCGAAAATAGAGAAAAAGTTCTCTCTTCCCTAAAGTCATTCAAAGTACCCTGGAATCCTGAGAGGAAAGGTAGTATGCCCGGCTTTGGAGAGTGAGCTAGACCATATACACCATCTCAGTCTGATTTCACACAACTCCCTTACACATACTATATCAGAGCAAGCACTATTTTTTTCCATTTCTCACCTCTCTGTGTTTGCACAGTCCAAACTCCATGCCCAGAATGCATTCTCTCCTCATCTAAGAATTCTTTTTTCCTTCAAGGCTCACCTTAGGTGTTATCTTTTTTATGTAGTTTACCCTGATCTTCCCTTGACCTCTCCCTATAATCTGAAAGAATTCTTTCCCGGCTGAAGTTTTCCTCAAGTACTTTATTGTCTCTCTTCTCTCATCAGTTACTACTTGTGTCATAATTGTCTATATGACTATTATATCCACCCTCATACAAATGTCCCCATGAATGCGTGCACACACGCACACACACACAGAGTCACACGCACACACAGTCACACACTTCTCTATCTCATACAGCAAACAGTAAATCTGAAGGAAAAGATTCTGTCATTTTATGACTGTATTCTCAGTCCACAGTTCATTGCTTGGCACATGACCAGCACTAAAATACTTCTCACATGGAGAAGTTCTTCCCAGAACCTCCATTTTTTTGAGGGGGGAAGGCAAGGAAATTGGGGTTAAGTGACTTGCCTAAGGTTCCACAACTAGTAGGTGTTAAGTGTCTGATGCCAGATTTGACTTAGGTCCTCCTGATTCCAGGGCTGGTGCTCTATTCACTGTGCCACCTAGCTGCCCCCAGAACCTCCATTTTAAAGAAGACCTCAGGACAACCATCTTTCTTTCCTCTCCCAACTCTGCTTTTGACTTTCTGGATTTCACCACCATACCTCACCTGCCTCCTCACCCTGGAACATCTC
Source organism: Pseudochirops cupreus (assembly GCA_028627135.1). Taxonomy (NCBI): domain Eukaryota; kingdom Metazoa; phylum Chordata; class Mammalia; order Diprotodontia; family Pseudocheiridae; genus Pseudochirops; species Pseudochirops cupreus. The sequence continues at coordinate 476,148,160 of CM053580.1, forward strand.
TCCACCCTGGGAAGCCTTTCTCCTGTTGGTGAGCTCCTCCGGGAACCTTCATTTTAAAGAAGGTCCAGGACACTCATCCTTCTTTACTCTCCCACCTTTGTTTCTTAATGTCCAGACTTCAGCACTATGTCCCCAATGTCTTCATCTCCACCCCCCTCCCTTTTCAACTCCCTTTTTTGTGCTGTCCTTGCTCCTTAGAATGTAAGCTCCTTGAGGGCAGGAATTGTCTCTTTTTACTTGTATCTGTATCCCCAGCACTTAGCACAGTGCCTGGCACATAGTTAGCTCTTAATAAATGCTTGTTGACTTGACTTGTTGATTAATTGAATGGTCAAGGCAGAACTAAAAAAATATATACTGGTTATTCTCCAGTTAAAACTCCAGATTCCAAGATCTAGAACACTCCATTCCCGGAGCATTATTTTGCCATCAAGATTGTATTGCATTTGACTGAGACCATCTTGATCATTTTGATTGAATTTCCTAATGAATGTCTTTCAACATTATCAAAGTAGTTGTACATTTAGACTAAACCTAAGAAATCTAGATGGAAAAATTGGCCTTTCCAGTGTGGTTTTTTTTTGTCTGTAGTGTGCATATTTGCTTTGAGAATTTTCTTTTTCTTTCTCTTGTATTGTTCAATATGTGTGTGTGTGTGTGTGTGTGTGAGGGAGAGAGAGAGAGAGAGAGAGACAGAGAGAGAGAGAGAGAGAGATATGAGAAAGAAATATAATAAATGTTTCTAAAAATAAATAAGTTTTTTAAAAAAGAAAAATTGACTTCAGATCATTGTGATTAAAAGAAAAATCCTTGACATTTTCAATCACCTTCCTGCTTTATCAGGAAAAACCCAGCCAAGAAGCATCCACTTGCTCAGCAGAAATACGCCCACTACTTTAGGAGTGTAGACAGCATACTATGATTTTGTTTTAAGTTGAAACATATTTCCTTCAATAATGTGGCTCCCTTCCAACAGGATAACTGACAATCTAATAGCCTGAAGCATCTAAGGAACTTGAAACAAATGCACATATAAAAAAATGATTTACTTCTTTGCAGAAGTTAGAGGAATAGTTCTTGGATCAAAGTCATTCAACTTAATTCATAATAGATTGATTTGGGTATTGGGTCTGAAGGGTGTTAAATGTACATTCTGACATGAAACAATTAGTCATACTTTTCTGGTTTGACCAATAAAGTGGGTATCAACATGAACAGGTCCATAGAGATCTGAGACCCTCCCATTGTTCTGACTCCTCATCTTTTTCCAGGGTTACTGGCTCTAGTACTTTGCTTGTTCTCTTCCACTTCTCAAAAATTCCTAAGCTGCTACAGGAGGGGAAAGGACTGAACAACCATAGTTATAATTACAGTTATCCCTTCCACATCATAGGGTTAAGAGGCACAGTGTCCCCCACCCCAATATGGGGAAAATCCTCATAAAAATTTTTGGCCCTCCCTTCATGCCAGAGAAGAAGTCTGAATTATTATGCTGTTAAAAGATGAAATATGCTGATATCACATAAAATTATACATATATTTTATGCATTTCTGAGTTGCTAAACTTTTTCTGTGTGGTCTTCCTGCCACTTGTATATCCTCTGTGGCTTCTGCAAAACTCCCTAAAAATTTCTATTTAATTTTTTTATGCCAATCTGCTATATGTCAAAACCACAATGTACAGTGAGAGGACAAAGTCACTTTCAAAATTAGAGTTCCATACTTCCACCCTGACTCTCACCTCACAAAGAGGGAGTGACAGGGAAGATGGAAGACCTAGGATACCCAGAATGCATTAGCAACAGAACCCTCAGAAATATTGGCTCAGGCTTGGATGAGGAAACAAAGACACTTGCATTGTCAAAACAAGTGGCCATAGCACAAATCTGGCAGGGAACTTTGAGGTACAGGTACAACATGTCACAAAATTTGTCATTTGAAGGAAGCATATGCCCACCTCTCCCCCTTCCTCAGATGTTGATGTCCTGGTACAAATCCCCAGTCATTCCACCCTAGTTTTAGCTCTGAAGCCAATACCTTAGCAATCACCTCTGTCCAAGGAAAGAAACTGTACTTAAAAGGAGAGCTTTTGCAATCCCTACAACATTCACATAGTGTTTGTTGTTGTTGTTTTCCAGTCATGTCTGACTCTTTGTGATGCTTTTTGGGGTTTTCTTGGCAAAGATACTAGAGCGGTTTGTCATTTCCTTCTCCAGCTCCTTTTACAAGTGAGGAACTGTGGCAAACAGGGCTAAGTGACTTGCTGAGAGTCACATAGTAGTAACAGTCTGGAGCACTCTATCCTCTGCCAATGTTAACTTATCTTATCCTCATAACAACCTTGCAGGTGGCACAGCAGATAGCTAGTCAGTGGCTTGCTGGAGACCCATCAAGCCAATTCATAAGAGCTGATTGTTAAATTCTTAGAGTGAGCATTTATAACAAGGAAACTGGCAAATTCTACAAATTAGGGCTTGATATATTGCTTTCATAATTGGCTATATTTAAGAAAGCAATGAAAAATATGTTAATGCAGGTTAAACTTTAAAAAGTATACTATAATTTTTTTTCCAGAGAGCCAGTACACTTACTAGTACACAATTGTATCCAGCTCTAAATTAATTATCCTATATAGCAATCTATAATCTAAACCCAGCACTTTTCCCACTATACCATGCTATCAATATCTTCCTAGCCTCAATAAGGAAAAATGCTTTGCATGATTTCACATATACAATAATTGATATCATGGGGGGGAAAGGAGAGAAGGGAGAGTAACAATTCAGAACTCAAAAAATATTTTAAATGTTATAAATTAATTTATTAAAAAATAAAATTATTTTGTGAGACTGCAAAAAATAAAAAAGATCCTTATCTCTGTATGGCTATATCTATATCTCTCCATATAACTATATCTATATGTCTATATGTGAATATCTATATCTATAGCAAATAACACAGCTACTCTGAAAGTCAGCAAGATTTGCATTGAGATCTTGCCTCTGACCTATATAACACGTCATTAAACCTCTCCATGCTTTGGGCAAATCTTTAAGACAGGTTCCTACATGGGATCCATAGATTTCAGGGAGCCCATAAACTTGGATAGGAAAAGAATTGTCTTTATTTTCACTCACCTCTCTCTATACCTATCTGTATCTAACTGTATCTATCTATATTATATGTGTGTATATCTATAGAGAGATACATCTCTTCAGTGAACAGTAGCTATTGATTTCAGTGAAGTAAAGTAACTGATAATGAAAAGAAAAAAAGATTGAGACCTTCCCAGATAAGCCATTACCAGGCTAAATCAGATCTTAGATCAATAATTTTTTCCTGGTTCACATCTGTGATTTCTTCCATATAGGGAACACCTGGTGTGGAAACTCCCTCTGTCAAAGAAAATCAGCCACTGTCTATAACTTATAGTATCTAATAGTTATTCAAGGCACTGCACGGTTAAGTAGCCCATCATTACACAGTCACCTTAGTATCATCATAAATGGCCCCAACACTCAGGTCTTCCTGACTCCCATCCTGGCCCCCTCTCTGCTGCTACTTCTCTGTCCAAAAATCCAAAGTCATATTACAAAGAATTAGAGATCAGCCTAACAGATCCGGGTCAGGCATATAGATCAGGATCTAGGAGGAACAAACTGAACAAACAAGATTGTCAAGCCAAAGTCAGTTTTGCCAAGACAGTGTGAGGAATGGCCAAAATCACAGGCAGGAGGGGTGAAGGAAACATACAAATTCATCTTCTCTCCAAGGCAGGGAAATAGCAAATGGTAGTAAAAGCCAAGAAGATCTAGACTGAGGTCCTGCCTCAGACCTGTATAACAAGTTGCTAAACCTCTCTGTGCACTGAGTAGATCTTTAAGACAGGTTCTTGGGGTGGCTAGGTGGTGCAGTGAATAGAGCACCAGCCCTGGAGTCAGGAGGACCCGAGTCCAAATTCAGCCTCAGACACTTAACACTTACTAGCAGTGTGACCTTGGGCAAGTCACTTAACCCCAATTGCCCTGCCTTCCCCCCTCCAAAAAGCAAAAAAACAAAAAACAAAAAAAACCCAACAGCAACAAAAAAGACAGGTTCTTAAATGGGGTCCGTAGAGTTCAGGGGGCCCATGAACTTGGATAGGAAAAGAATTACACCTTTATTTTCACTCACCTCTAACTGAAATTGAGCAGTTCCTTCAATCATACAGGCAACAAACATTATCTTGAAAATGGGTACATGGGATTCACCAGACTGCTGAAAGGATTCATGGTACAAATAAGATTAAGAACTTCAGAGAGAGTGCTGACCTGCTTTGGTGGAGGGAGTTTCCCATATCAAAGAAACCATGGATTCAGTCCCTATCCTGATCCAAAGCTAGAAAGACAGCTCACCAATAGAGTGACTAATGAATCTTAAATACTGGATTGTGGTGTTGTTGTTGTTTCATTGTTGAAGTTGTATCCTACACTTCATGACCCCATTTGGGATTTTCTTGGCAAAGATACTAGAGTGGTTTGCCATCTCCTTCTCCAGCTTACTTGACAGGTGAGGAAACTGAGGCAAACAGGTTTATGTGACAAACAGGGTCACACAGGTAGTAAGTGTCTGAGGTTAGGTTTGAACTCAGGAAGATGAGTCTTCTTGACTTGGGGCCCTGTGCTCTATCCATTGCAACAGGATTGTGCCTTGGGCCAACCCTTCCTCCACCAGAAGTTCAATTAAATAAATATTTATTAAGCACCCATCTCAAAGGTTAATTCCTTTGTACCCAGGCCACCTCTTCCCTAAGGCTGTGTTATGGAGACTGAACTTCCCTCTGTTCCCCATAAGTGGATTATCCAAGATACCTCTGGGAAAGCTGCCAGGTCTTTTACACTTCCTTCTCAAGGTAAGCCATTCTTAGATCATGGCGAGTCAACCAAGATCATGGCTCTGGCTCCTTGGACAGAAGTTCTTAACCTTGGGCCTATAGCTCAGTATTTTGAAAAAGGATACATGGGATTTTTAATACTTTGATTATTTAATTTCAATATAATTGGTTTCCTTTGAAATTTTATGTATTTTATTTTAAGTATTTAAAAAACAGTATTCTGAGAAGGGGTCCATAAGCTTCACCAGAATACCATGGCATAAAAAAGATGAAGGCTATCCTTAAAGTTTATTTTACCCTAGTTTAGCATTTAGGGTAACATTCTATCACCCATGGGATTCCCAGGTTCTGGTCTCAACACAGCTGAACCAAAACCTGGGCTTCATCTCTTTAGAGAAATGGTTAACCATCTGTAGTTAACAACTACAATACTCCCTGCAATCCCTGATAAGAGGTGACAGTTCTTTAATCTTAACTAAGGCTATGAACCATCACACCTAACTAGAGCCAACACCAAGTAGAGTGCCCAAAGACTAACATTTTTGTAAAACTTTATTTCTTCCCGCTAAGAAGACTCATGTCCTTTTCCCAAGCTTTTATCTGGTAAAGTCCTTGTCATTCCTATTAAACGCTCCTTGTCCATTCCCTTTTGTAGAATGCCCTTACATTCATTTAGGAAGTTGGTGATGTGGAGGGTGGGAGTGTTTGGTTAGTGTGGAATGCTCTGCCAAAGAAACTCCACAAGATTTATGTGCATCTAAAGGCCTGCTGTTCTTTTTCAGCCCCTGCCCCAAATCCTCTATGCTTTCATGCAAATGAAACTTCCCACATTTCCTCCTCCCCCACCTTCTCAACTGAGAGCCTTGCCACCTATACTGGCTTGGATCTCTGAAAGAAGAGGGTTTTAGTTTCCATTCTACCTTGACTTGCTCAATCCACTGTGGGGGTACAGGCCGAGGCGTGTCAAATAATTTCCCCATCCTCAGAGGAAGTCTATCATCCAGAGTCTTGGGAATAAGTCTAGCTTATGCTGAGATCACTCATTATTAGAGATATAACTGCTCAAGGGGCCGTGATGGGTTCTAGCAAATAGGAAAAACGCTTCTGTGTATTTAGAAGAAAGTCACGTCAATGTTTTCAGTGGTGAAGGTTTGTCATTGCCTGTCAGAACTGACATACTGTAAACATCTGTCTACCAGACTCTTCAGCAAAACCTGTTTCCACCAAGATCCTGCAGTAGGATGATATAATATTGCATCAGGAGAGATGAATAGGACTTACTGTGACTTTATCAAGAATAGATCATCCTAGACTAAGGTTATTTCCTTTTTTGACAGGGTTAGTGCAAGGTAATGCTACAGATAGTGGATTTTAGCAAAGCTTTTGGCAAAGTATCCCAAATTTCTTTCATGAAAAAGGTAGAGGTGTAGTCTATATAATGATACAATTAGATGGTTTTGGAATTGGTTGAATGGCTGGACTCAATGAATAGCCAGTGATCATTTAATGCCAATATGGCAAGAGGTCTTCAGTGGAGTGACCCAGAGAGCTGGGCATGGCCCCATGCTGTTTAAGTGTTTTATCAGTCACTTGAATAGAGGCATAGATGCCATCTTTAACACATTTGGAGATAACACAAAGCTGAGAGTGATAGTGAACACTAGATAACAGGATCAAGGTCCAAAAGGCTAGAGCATTAGACAGACATACTAGTAAGATAAAATTCAGTAGGGATAGATATAAAGTCTTACACTTGGGTTCAAAAAATTAACTTCACAATTATGGGATGGGGGAGGCAGTGTTAACAGTTTTTCTTTAAAAAAAGAGTCTAGGGATTTTAGTGGATTGCCAACTCAATGTGAGTCAGCAACATAATGTGTAGCCAAAAAAGTTTATGCAATCTTGGATTACATTGAGTGACAAAGCTTCCAAGAATAAGGAGGCAATGGTTCCTCTGTATTCTACACTTGTAAACCCCATCAGAAATGTTATGTTCAATTCTGGGTGCCGCATGTTAGGGAAGATATTGGTGAGCTAGACACTGCCCAGAGGAATACAACTAGAATGGACCATGATTTTGTACCAGAAAAAGATCTGTCAAAGGAACTGTGAGTATTGAGCCTAGATTAATTAGCTAATTAATTGATGGTTGGCTAATTTTAAAGCACTTATTAAAGGCTTACTATGTGCAAACATTGGTCATATGAGCTGAAAAATAAGAGTCTTTGCCAGTTTCAATGAAATTTGAGAAAACTTGTATGAACCGATGCAGAGTGAAGTAAGCAGAACCAGTTAAACATTATAGAATAACATTGTAAAGACAAATAATTTTGAAAGGCTTAAAGAATGCTGATCAACACAACAACAACCATTATTTCTGAGGACTGATGATAAGCCATGTTCCTACTCACCTACTGACAAAGAGGGCATAGAGTGAGACTTTTTTTTTTTTTACAAAGCCAATGTAGAAGTTTGTTTTTCTTGACCGTACATTTCTTAAAATGGTTTTTTTTTCTTTCTTTTCTAATGCGTAATGGAAGAGTTGGATGGGAGAGAAAACAGATTTTTGTTCATTGAAAAACATTTAAGTTAAAAAACGAATGTCCCTGCTCTCAAGGAGTTTATATTTAGAGGAGTGGTACCTAGGGGACAACTTGGTCGATGGAGTCACAGGGTGATGAACTGAGCCATATAGAAGTCAATTGATGTGCCCATTACAGTATCACTGACATAATGACTATTGTGCTAAAAGGAAGAAGGGATGGGATATAAGGGATAGGGGTATATGTTTGGTGGCAGGGTGAATGAAAAGATAACTTAGATACATGACTAGAAAAGATACAAAACATGATCTGGGGACCGGTTTACATAAAATGAACTGAAGTAATTATGTACTCCCACAGGTGTCAGTCAAGAAGGAAAAAAATCCCAGTTCTCTTTAATCAAAGAACTTAGGTTCAAATACCACCTCTGATCCTTATTACGTATATGAATCTAGCACCTCCCTGGGCCTTAGTTTCTTCATCTGTAAAAGGAGCAGAAGGGGTTAGAGAAGATGGTTTCTGTAGACCCTTCTAGCTCTCAATGTATGATCTTTCCCAGGATCCAAAGCATCATTCTGGAGGTTCAGGGCAAAAGAGGCTGACCCAGGTGAGGAGAAGTAAGACACCAGCAACAGCGCAGATGGCAAGAAGGTAAGATAAGCTGGGTACCATTTACTCACACAATGCAAAATGAGGATACTTAGTTGCGTATACTTCCCCAAATGGTGTAATCATGAATTAAGCTTTAATCCAAGATAGTCAAACACTTCATTGTGTAATTGTGGCATTCCTACACCTAAAATAGGCTAAAAGTACCTTAAGGGCAAGATACCTGCTCTGTGTCTCAAAGGGAACTTGATAGTTGTGTTCCTGTATCTGAAGGGTTGTCAAGTGGAGGGATTAAGACTTGTCCTATTGTACCCCAGAGGGCAGAAACAGGAGCAACAGGGGGAATTTTTAGAAGCTAATTAAAAGATTTGATGTCATGAACAACTTCTCAGCAATTAGAACTGTCCCGGAGTGAAATGGGCTGCTGAGAGAGGCGGTGGGTTCCCCATCTTTGGATGTGTTCAAGTAGAGGCTGAACGATCTTTTGTCTGGAACGGTAGGGACTTTTTTTTCTGGCATGGGTTGGACCATATGACCTCTGAGGACTGTATCAGTTCTAAAACTTTGATTCCTGGATTGCCTCTGAGATGACTAGAAAGAGTTTCAATTGCCAAGGGTACAATCAAGAAGTTCTCACAAAATCTCAGCTTTGACACCTTTTGAGTCGGTGGACTCATGGAAAAGGATGAGGAAATAAATCTTTGTGTCCAGCTTTGGACACTACATTTTATGAAGGGCATGGAGAAGTTGGAGAATATACAGAAGAGGGCAGTCAGAATGGTGAAGGTGCTATACATCATGCCTTACAGTGCTCAGATGACGGAACTAGGGATGTTCACCTTCAAGAGGAAAAGACTCAGCAGGTATTTGAAGGGCTGTTGTATGGGAAAGGGGTTAACCTTGTTTTGTGAAGGCTTGATGTAAGAAAAACCATTCCAACAATTAGAGGTTTCCAAAAGTGGGATAGGGTAGCCAGCTGGTGCAGTAGATAGAATGCTGTGCCTGGGGTCCAGAAGACCTGAGTTCAAATATGACCTAAGATACTTACTAGTTGTGTGACCCTGAGAAAGTCACTTAACCCTGTTTGCTTCAGTTTCCTCATCTGTCAAATGAGCTGGAGAAAGAAATAGCAAACCACTCCAGTATCTTTGACAAGAAAACCCCAAATGGGGTCACAAAAAATCTGAAATAACTAAACAACAAAAAGTAGAATGGGGTTGCCTTAGGACATTATAAGCCCTTCCTTAATGGAGGTTTTTGTGTGTTTGTTTGTTTTTTGGTTTCTCTCTCTCTCTCTTTTTTTTTTTAAAGCAAAGACCAGATAACTGTTTCTTTGGTATGTTGATGCAATCCTGTTGTTTTTCCTGCTTTTGTTCTCTTGATTTAGTACCATTTCTAATTCCCCCTGAGCACATCTAAGACTAAGATGTGAGGGTTTGAGGGTTCAAAAATGTTGATTCTGTTCTACTTAGTGGAGAAATCAATTAGTTAAAAATAGCTTTTTGCAAATCTTTATCATTTTTCTTCTTTCCATAGTCCTTTCACTTTCACCCTTGAATGCATTTGAGATGGCTGTGCGCAAGTGGTTATCTTGCCAAGCTTCCTTTAAGTTGGCTTTGCTTTCTACTGCTTCTCCCTGCTTCAGAAGATGATATTAGGGGAAAAGTAAAAGAACCTACTTATTCTAAAATATTTATAGCAGCTCTCTTTGTGGTAACAAAGAACTGGAAATTGCAGGGATGCCCGTCAATTGGAGAATGGCTGAACAAGTTGTGGTATATGATTGTGATAGAATATTACTGAACTATAAGAAATGATAAACTGAATGATCTCAGAAAAACATGGGTAGGCTTACATGAAATAATGAAGTGTGAAACCAGCAGAACCAAGAGAATGTTGTACATAGTAACAGCAATATTGTTTTAAGAACAACTTTGAGTGACTAAGTCATTTTAACTATTATAAATACCCAAATTAACCACAAAAGGTATGTGAAGGAAGATATTATCTACATCCAGAGAAAGAACTGATAAATAGAAGTATTTATAGAATGGCTTTACATACATCCATATTTGTGTCTAATGGTAACCATCTCTAAGGAGGAGGGGAGGGAAGGAAAAAAGGCAAAAAAGAAATTTACATAACTTTATTATGTATTTAAAAGGAATAGCAAGTTGTATAAAATCTATTTGCAGTTTCATGTACTATCATCTTTTTCTATCCTGTGTTATAGAAATGCTTGTCTTGTTTTTTTTAAGTTCAGAATAAAATAAATTTTTTAAAAAAATTATATTGCTCATAGTTGTCTGTTATCCTTCTTTATAAGATGTTACAGATGAGTTAGTATTCTAACCCAACGTAGCCTCCAGCAGCTATCTATCTATTTAGCAAGTGTCACTGTTCAACCACTTGTATAAATAGTTGAGGATTAATTTGATTCAATTTGTATGCTATATTTTCCCATTATTCTTCATTCTTATTTTTTGCTGATTCTGATCTCAGTTCTGATGACTTGATGATTAGACTATACATAGCTGACTCAGGAAATAGTCTCATATCAGAAACAAGTCTTTTCCTAGATGTTACAAGATAAATCTACTTCATTCTTCATGGTGTTATTTGGTGCTTGTCATGATCAAGGCCTAACAATTCTTTGTTTGAACAAAGTGTTCATGATTTAGCATCTTGAGTTTCTGGGTAACCTACAAGGCTTTGGCCTTTTCTCATTCTCTCTTCTTGAGCCATGCTTTTTCATATATTTCTCCATAATCTCACCTTTTCCCATGTCTGTATCAAAGTCACCAAATATCAGAGGATATATTGGTTCGATTTAGAGCATATGAAGTTCTTCATAGAATTCTTCTATCATATTATCTTTAGCAACTAATGTTGGTACATGAACTGCAATCATTTCCTTTAAGAAATATTTATCATAAATATTTATCATAAATATGGCAATATTTAATGACAAAATCCCATGAAATAATGTTTCTTGTTGTCCCTGGGTATATGATAAAAACATTTTTCTAACTCCTTTCTTTGTCTCCCTAAGGAGAGACAGATTTTCTATTTATGTGTACTTCCTTTTTTCTTTTGGTTCTCTTTACAGCAAGAATGTCAAGATTAATATGATACAAAATCTCCAGCATCATGTCCACTCATTGGTGGTCTACTCATTCACAGTATAGTACCAATAATCAAATAAAAATTCAGTAATGGGAAACTACGTGATTCTTAGCATGCTCCATCCCTCCCCTCCCCCCTCATCACCACTTTTCCGGTAGCACTTCAAAAGCAAGAATAGGCCCCAGAAATTTAGGACTATAACGAGACCTCGTCCATCAGACTGTTAGATCTCAATGACAGGGATTGCGTTTCACCTTTCCTTGTACTCCCAGCACTTAGCACGGTGTCTATCGCATAGGAGGTGTTCAATAAGTATCTATTGACTGAATGACGAAAAAAGACGAAAGCAAAGCCCTGACAGGGGGCCAATCTGTGGATGGTGTACTTCTCAATGGCAACTAGATTGATCCCCAGAAAATAAACTTGGACTGTTATTAAGGCTGCACTCAGAGCTTATCAAGAATGGCAGAATGTGCCAGATCAAAAGGAAAGTTGAAAATTGGGGAGGGGGGAGAATTTTATAGGCAGTTTCTTAGATAAAGGGATTATATCTCAAATATATAAAGAATTTGTAAAATCTATAAGAATAAGAGTCATTCCATAATTGATAAATGGTCAAAGGATGTGAACAGGCAGGTTTCCAAAGAAGAAATCAAAACAGGTTATAGTCACATGAAAATGCTCTAAATCCTTATTGATTAGACTCGCAGCAGTTCTCAACCTGTGGGTTATTCTCAATTTAAATACATCCTGCATATCAGATATTTACATTACAGTTCATAACAGTAGCAAAATTATAGTTATGAAGTAGCAACAAAAATAATTTTATGGTTGGGGGTCACCACAACATGAGGAACTGTATTAAAGGGTCACAACATTAGGAAGGTTGAGAACCATTGGATTTGAGAAATGCCAATCAAAACAAGCTTGAAATATCATTTTATACCTAGCATATTGGCTAAAATAATTGAAGGGGAAAGTATGCAATATTATCTTTTTAAAAATCTTTCATCTATCTTTTGCATCTCATATTTGGATAAGAATCTCCCCTTAACCATAGTTATGAAAAATACTTATATCCAATTTTAAAAATAATGTTACTTTTAATACTGAAATTGAGTATGCATTTGAGGCTTATTGTTATAGACAGTGTAAAGTGGTAATTTAAATCTAATTTCTGCCAAACTGTTTTCCATTTTTCCCACTCACTTTTGTCAAATATGGAATTCTTCCTCATATTTTTATGTTCAACATTGCGCTTTTGAGTTCAATTGTTCTGATGGCATCTCATATTTACTATCCCTGTACATGCGATAGCCCTCTCAGTAAGCACTTTGAGGGTAAGGACTATTTTTTTTTCTCTTTTTGTCTTTGAATCCCAAAGGCCCAGCACATTAGATTTCAATAATTGTTTTTTTAATTTAATTGAGTTGCTTGTTAAGTCTATTCCCTTAAATCTACTTCTTTAATTCTATCTACTACTAGATATTGTTGATGATTTTTTATAATATAATCTGAAAAATCCCCAGGAATAGATAGATTAACAAGCCAATTCTATCAAACATGCAAAGAACAATTAATTCCAGGCAAAGAAGGAGTACTATCAAATTTTTTTTAATGATACAAACCTAAACCAGGAAGAGTAAAAACAGAGAAAGAAAATTATAGACCAATTTCCCTAATGAATATAGATAGGAAATTTTAAAATAAAATAATAGCAAAAAAATTATAGCAACTTATCAGGAGAGTAATACACTATAACCAAGTAGGATTTATACCAGGAATGCAGGGCTGGTTAAATATTAGGAAAACTATCAGGCGTAATTGACCATATCAGTAACAGAACTAATAGAAGCCATCTGATTATCTCAATAGATATAGAAAAAGCTTTTGACAAAATACAACACCCATTCCTATTAAAAAAACAAACAAACAAACCACTACAGAGCATAAGAATAGAGTCTTCCTTAAAATGATAAGTAGCACCTACCTAAAACCATCAGCAAACATTAAATGTAATTGGGATAAGCTAGAAGCATTTCCAATAAAATCAGTAGTGAAAGAAGGATGATGTCCTTATCACCATTTTTATTTAACATGGTACTATAATATAGTCTGAAGTTTGGAAGTGCTATTATTTCTTTGTTCTTCCTTTAAAAAGTTATTTCCCTTGAGATTCTGGACCTAATTATTAATCCAGCCTTTTTTAAAGCTATTCCAAAATTTTAACAGAAGTTTTTTTTTTTCTCTGCAAGGCATTTAACACACCAATTTGTGAGAATAAACTCTATTGGAGAGAGAGAATAAAGAATGCAGGTAATCACAGAGCTGAGGAATTTTCTTGATTTGGAGCAGGATCTGAGAGCCCACTGTTTTCTGACCAGCCTTGTGCTGCTCTGTAATCTCGTACTTCTCTTTTTCAGTGTCAAAACTCTCTCCTTCTTGGTATCTAGGTTTATGGAGCCTCTTCTTCTTGAAGTAAGCATCCATAAGATAATTTGGAATTTTTACACCTGAAAGGTTTACCCTGGTAGAAGTTGCAATGACAAATTTCTGATGGATCCTTCTCAGAGGAACTTGGTTGATGGTCAGAAGTCAAGTCACCAGTAGCAAACCACTAGTCAGTTGCTTCAAGAAAACCATGTGCTTGCCCCTGTGGCAGCCAGTGAGCATGATGAGAACTGTGTTGGGTTCTCATGTGCTAGCTGAAGAGCTTTTTGCCATGACTTAGCAGCTTTGTAGGCATATCCTCAGTAGGGTAATACCTATAGATAGCAACATATACCTGTACCTGATATAATAATAACGTTAATAAATAAAATTTATATTTAAAATTATTTTTATAATTATATTTAAATTATAGCATATTTATAATCAATAATCATAAAAATAATTATAATATATTAATATATTTAGATATTAAATTATATTTAAAATTAATAAATAATAAATTCCTTAAAGTGGTTGTCCTACATACTTCATTGTCTGGAATCTATAACTATATTTTACATTATGGTAACTTCAAATATTGCAAATTCTAATACACATGACCACTTCACAGGATTCATTATTCATATTAATTGGGACTAAATTATAGTTTTTCTCCTTTCATTTTATTTTTTAAAAAATTTTAACAAGATTCATTACCACTTTTGGTCAATAATTTTCTTCCTTTGTTTTATCCTTCCTTAGTTTAGGTATTGGGACCATATTTGTCTCATAAAAGAAGTTTAATAATCTGAATTTTTTTTTTGTTTGGGGTTTTTGTTTTGTTTTGGTTTGGTTGTTTTTTTGCTGTTGTTGCTTGTTTTTTTGAGGCAATCAGGGTTAAGTGACTTGCCTAAGGTCACATATCTAGTAACTATCTGAGGCTGGTTTTGACTGTAGGACTATTGTGTTATCCATTGTACCACCTAGTTGCCCTTAATGTTCTCAATTTTTTAGAATAATTTGCATAGGATAAGTATTTGTTGGTCTTTAAATATTTGATAGAATTCACCTATAAATGTCTGAGCAGGATTTTTCTCTTCATAGCTTATTTAATTTCATTTTCTTTGATGAATGTCAGTGTTTACTAATTCTATTTTCTTGTGGAGAACTATCTTGACTCTGATGAATCTCCCATTGCTGGTGGGACTTCAAGACCAGAATTCACTTGCTGCCTGATCACTCCTGTCTTAGGAGTCTTATTCATCTAAGAAGACCTGGAAAGAATAATCAATACAATAGAACAGAGACAACATGTATTCATAGACACATAGTGATCAGGTAAAAGAAGTGGCTTGATACTTTGCTGCTCTCCCTACAGCATCCTCTGAGTCTGAAAAGCCACCAAGGAATAGAATGAGATATGATCCACTTAAAACTACAATGCTCAATTCTGACTCCATCTCTCCTCTATCATCAGACCTTTGGGCTCTGAAAGCAATTAGGAGGCTTTTGATCATCACGTACTACTAGCTCCTCAGTCACTTGTGGCCCAAAACTGGCTCCACAAAATTCAGTGTGTTAGATTTGATTTAAGCAAGCAGTACCTGGACATTCTCTATATAATCTAACAGGAAGCACAAATTCAAGACTGCTATAAAGACTGACTGGACCCATTGACCAGGCCAGTCCCCACACCACACATAAATTATTTCCTTCGATACTCACAACAATCCATGAAGATAGAGATGACAGTTATTATTAGCCCCCCTTTTACACATGAGGAAGTTAACTAAGTTGGGGCACTTGCCAATTGTCACATCACTAGCAATTATGAAAGACAGAATTTGAATCCACACTGCCACTCCATGATTTAGCCATCAACTTCATAATCACACATTCTAAAATCTTTTGCTATTGTTCAGCTCTGTGCAACTCCTCGTGACTCCATTTGGGTTTTCTTGGCAAAGATACTGGAGTGGTTTTTACCATTTCCTTCCCCAGCTCATTTTACAGATGAGGAAACTATAACACAGCGTCAAGTGACTTGCCCAGGGTCACACAGCTAGTAAGTGTCTGAGCCAGATTTGAATCAGGTCTTCCTGATTCCAGACCTGGTGCTCTATCCACACTGCTACCAGGGAGTGAGTTTAAGCTAGAGTGTTCAGAGTCTAGATTGTTCAGCCTCCATTTTCTTTCTGTTTTTGAAAAAATATCATATTTTCCCTTCTCCAGTTTTGCAGTCCTTATTTTAGTGTGCTTCTCCTATCCTCCAAGAGTTTTCAAAAATCACCAGGAGTCTGTTATGTGGCAGGGAGGCAGTGTTGGTGCCAGAAAATTTTTTTTTTAATCCTAGTGGCTGAAGACCCAGTTTCCCTACCCCCACCTGTTATTGCCCTAGAGCAATAATTAAGAAAAGGTGCTAAAATCTGCATTTATATAAACTAGCCATAAGATCACAGTCATGCATAAGACTCTTTTTTTCTGTGACAAGAAAGAGCATGGTTATAATACAAGATAAATGAGAAGAAGGTTCTTCACAACAACGTAAAGGAAGCTTGAAATATTTCCGCTAAGCTGCTATGTTCAAGAATGACAAAATCAAACCAACCAGCAAAAGGAATAATCAGGCATTAGTGTCGGACTAGGAAGATGTGGTTACAAACAGACTCCAGAAAGTATACATAGCAAAGAAGAAGCAAAGTCAGAACCAGGCTATTCAGCCACAAACAGGACAGAGGCTGGCAGAGTCAGGAGGGGTAGTGTAAACATAATAGGTCAGACTCACAGGATGGAGCAGTCAAAGTAAATCCCTTGGCTGCCCCTCACGGTGTCTCCTCTCCCAGTTGGCACTTCTCAGACTAAACCTGCCTACCACATGACATATAAAAGGTAAGCATATGGCCTGATGGACAGGCAGCGTGGTATTGTGGGAGGAGGGTTGGCTCTGGAATCAAGCTCAAAACTTAACCTCTGATAGTCACTGCCTGTATGGCTTTGACACAGGTAAGACATTTAACCCACCTGGGCCTCAGCTCCCTCTTCTGTAAAATGATAAGGTTAGATTAGATAGCCTTTGAAGTCCTTTCTTGCTCTAAACAGATGATCCCCTGGTGCCCACTGACTTGCCCATGACCACCTGGAATGTGAATCTCTCAGAGACCCATTAACCAACCATCCCTTCTTTGAAGGAAACATTTCCTCTCCTAAGAATGGAGTTGATGACAGATTCCAGTGGAAAGGTGGAGGGGACTCATGCCTGTAAAATGTTAATTGCCTGAAAAATGCACGGACTTCCTCAAAGAAAGATTTTTGTTGTTGTTGCAAATTTGAAATATTACCTTCTGCATTCTCTTTTTCTGTGCAGTTTTTGAAAAGAAAAATGTTTTATTGACACTCCAATTTTTTGCATATCTATAATTATCCATTTATCTATCCTGTCCCCATAGAAGCGTTCATCTGTGACAAAATTTTTTTTTGTTCAGTCATTTTTCAGTTGTGTCCATCTCTTTGTGACTGCATTTAGGGTTTTCTTGGCAAGGATACTGGAGTGGTTTGTCATTTCCTTCTCTAGCTCATTTTACAGATGACGGAACTGAGACAAACAGGGTTAAGTGACTTGCCCAAGGTCACACAGCTAGTGAGTGTCTGAGCCAAATTTGAACTCAGGTCTTCCTGACTTCAGGACCAGCTCTCTATCCGCTGTACCACCTGCCTGCTCTAATTATACAAACCAAACTATACAAAAGCTCGCACTTTTCTTATATGTCCCTGTTCCTTATTCTTCTCTATATACTGGAATGTTTCTGTTTACTTCGATTAGGTTTGCAATAACATAAAAGATTTAAAAATTTCTTGTCTTTGTGACTGTTTCCTACTGCAGGGGAAAGAGTAGCCCATTCCTATATGAGGTACCTTCAGGGAGCAGTACTAGAGTGGAGCAAGACTGAGATCTTAACTAAGCGACTGCCTTCAAATCCACTATGATAGGTACCATCACAGCTCGGGGCAAGGCAGCCCTAAATATAGGTTAGATGCAGGTAAAGCCTGACTTTCTTTGCCTCCAGGACACCTGTGGTAGTGCAGCTGTGGAGATGACATTGTTTGCCTTTCCCAGAAAAATAACCTCCCCCTGAATTAAGCTTCAGGCTGGAAGTCAGTGCCCCACTTACTTTGTTCAAACCCTCATTCCTTCGAGCCAAGAAGGATAGCGATGCCAGTATCTCATCCCCGACACTGAGATGCTGCCTTTGTTTGGAAGGACAGCCCCACTGTTGTGCTCTAAATCATCTGTCAAAAGGTCTTCCTCTCCATTCTACAGTCCTGGCACTGCTGGGACTACCGAACGAATTGGGGGGCGGGGGGAAGGCACCACAGTTTGATTAAAGGGCCTGCTCCCTATGAGAAGTGCGACAGACTCATGGCATGAGAACGACTCTGGAAGGGAAGACGTTCCAGGCTCTTCTAATGGGAAACAGTGGGAAGCACTGTCCATTCCAACAAGGCTTCGAATGCATCTGCCTGCTTTGACACCGCTTAATGGTGTCTGTTGGTTCCACAGCTGAATGTGAGAAAGTCCAGTGAGGGTGAATAGCGATTGAGCAGTGAATGAAGTTATTCTCTGGATTCCTCCAGTACGTTAATTTAGGTTTCTGGGCAAATCTTGCAAAATCTCTGCTCCAGTTTTTCTTATCTTCCAAATGGACGTGGTGTTGAATACTCACATACCTCACCTTGTCCATGGAGTTGTTGGGAAGATGAAAAAAAGGAGTATTGATAAGGCGAGATGTTATTGTGTATAGAGAACTTAGCTTGGAGTAGGAAAGAACAGGTTCTCATCACTCCTCATCCACTATCTGTATGACCCTCTACATGGCATTTCATTTCTCTGACAGTTTCCTTATCTACAAAATGGAAATAAGTCTATTACTTACAGAGATTTTTTGAGGCTCAGATGAAATAATGTATGTGAAAGTCTCTATTTTGTTGTTCAGTCATGTTCGACTCTCTGTGACCTCAGTTGGGGTTTTCTTGGCAGATACCAAAGTGGTTTGCCATTTCTTTCTCTGGGTCATTGTACAGATCAGAAAACTGAGGCAAACAGGATCAAATGACTTGTTCAGGGTCATACAGCTAGTACATATGTGAGACCACATTTGAACTCAGGTCTTCCTGACACCAGACCTGGCACTCTATGCACTGTGCCACCTTGCTGCTCTTGTGGTGGTGGTGGTGATTATTATATAACTGGTGCATTGTCACTCTGGAGAAGCCTCTCCCTTGAGGTCTTCTTCTCCTGCTTGGTGTGATTCTCTCACCAGGACCACCGTTTTAGGAAGACCCCAAGCCATGCCCCATCTCATGTTCTCTTCATCTGTTCATCTCTACATTACTCCCTCTTCAGAAAATCTTATCCCATGTTACTCGCTCCTCTTCCTATCCTGTGTCATTATCCCCATTAGAATGTAAGCCCCTTAAAGGTCAGGATGATATCATTTGCTTCTGTCTGTATCCTCATCTCCTCATCACTTAGCACGATGCCTGGCAGATTGATTAATAACTAATTAATAATAATTAATAAAAGCACATAATAAGTACTCATCATCTGTGTATCATGTATACTTGATGAAGATAGACACCTTCCTAAACTGTATTTCTCCAATCTGTACTAGGTTGCCATTAATGAGGAAGAAAATACATTTAAACAATTAGACTCAGGTGATCAGGGTAATTAGAAGAAATTAGAGAAGAGGCAGCAGAGAAACATAGATAGAAGGCTGGCCTTTGAGTCAGGAATACAAAAGTGCAAATTCCACTTACGACATTTACTGTCTGACCCTGGACAAGTCATGTATGTCAGACCACTCCTTAGGACTTGGAAGGGTTACAATTGATCTTGGTGGAAGACATTCCCATAGTGGGAGGTCTCCCTGTGCCCAATATCAGATAATAAATACAACATCGAAGAAATTATTATAGAGAATCTTACGACAAACTGATGAGGAAATAAAAGACTTCAACGAATAAAAAAGTATTAAACAGGCTAAGGTTATTTAGCCTAGAGAAGAGAAGGCAGAGCTATCTTTGAGTATTTTGAAGGGTTATCTTGTAGGAACAAGACTAGACTTTAATCTACTGTCCCCCAAAGGAAAGAAATGAGACTAATGAATGAAAAAGAAAGGGAGATAGATTTTAGTTTAATATATTTTAAAAAATGCCTCCTAACAATTGGACTAGTCCCAAAGAAGAAAGGGCTGCCCTGGTAAATAATGAGTTCTCTCTCACTGGAGGTATTCAAGCAAAAGAGGCAAGGAGAAGATCTGAGTTCAAATCCAACCTTGGACACTGATTAGCTGTGTGACCCTGGGCAAGGCACTTAATCTTTGTCTGCCTAAGTTTCTTCATCTCTAAAATTAGTACAATGATAGCAGAGCTGCTTTGAAGACAAGATGAATTTGTAAAGTGTTTTGCAAACTTCAAATTTTTCTAAAAATTCTGCTTTCCGGGGCGGCTAGGTGGCGCAGTGAATACAGCACTGGCCCTGGAGTCAGAAGGACCTGAGTTCAAATCCAGCCTCAGACACAACACAAAAACCTAGCAGTGTGACCTTGGGCAAGTCACTTAACCACAATTACCTTACCTTCCCCCTCCAAAAAAAAATTTCTATTTTTAAAAAAAGGTAGGATGACCTCTTATAAGAAATTCACACCTAAAGTATATCATTTCTGAGGTTCCTTTGAGACTCTGTCATTCACTCTCCTAGATAGTGAGACTGTATCTTTAAACCGAGACAGGAGGCACCACAGTATTGTGCGTTGGCCAAATACTCTGTGGGGGAGGGAAGAGTTGGGGATAATAATACGTTGTAGTGCTCTAGCCCTTTTTTCTTCTGCAACGCTGGAGAGCTTTGCAAGACATTAGTTCATTAATCCTCCCAACATCTCTACAAAGCAGGCAGAGGATAATGATACCTGCCTCCTGCAGGGCTGAGCTTGCCTCTTTTAAAGGTACAGTGTCTCCAGTTAAGAAGGAACCCTTGGAGGAAGGCAGATTCCGCTAGAAGCCTGTCTATACATGTGTATATTTAGGTTGCATTTCTTTAAAAAAAAAATTATTGAGATTTTTTGGGTTTTGCGTCACCATAGTTTCTTCATTACTCCCCCCTCTTCCTCACCCAGAGAACGATCTCATATAACAGGGTATTTTTTTAAGAAAAAAAAATAGGACAAAATCAGCACAATCAATTTGATACAATGGAAAAAGTCCAGAAAATAGGTACTGTGCACATAATCTGCACATTTCTCTCCAAGCAAGAAAGAGTTCTTTGGGAGTGTCCCTCTTATCTCTTCCTAGGGGTCACACTCGATCCTTATAATTTTGTTACATTCATTTTTAATGTTTTTGTATGAGGCTGTTGGTTCCATTTGCATCATTGTAGTCATTGTGCATGTTGTTTTCTTGGCTGGTAGGCTGCATTTTAATCACCTCAAGTGCTAATCTTGTTCCTCCCTCCTGCCCCCTCCCCCGCTTCCACCATCCACTTTCTAATCCATTCCTTGATAAAGCAACTAGGTTGTACAGTCGATAGAGTGCCAGCCCTGGAGTTGGGAAGATTTATCTTCCTGAGTTCAAATCTGGCCTCAGACATTGAGTAGCTGTATGACCCTGGGCAAGTCACTTAACCTTGTTTATCTCTGTTTTCTCATTTGTAAAATTAACTGGGGAAGGAAATGGCCAACCACTTCAGTACCGTTGCCAAGAAACCCCAAATGGGCTCACAAAGAATGAACACAACTGAAAAACCACACTAAAGCTAAGGTGTCCTGCTTTGAGTCCAAGGAAATTTTGTGGTATAAAAATGGAGAGTGTCCTGGTCCTGAAGTCCAGAAGCTCTGAGTACCTTAGTACCTGTATGGCCTTGTACTGGTCTCTGGTCCTCAGGCTTATCTACGAGAGAGTCAGATTAGGTAGGCTTTACAGCTCCATTCAGTGGTCAACCAATGACCCTTTGATTTTCGTAAATGCTCCCCAAAATAAGACTTTTCTATTCCATTTAATTCAATGACATTTATCAGGTACCTCTTCTATGCAGAGCGCTGTGCCCTCGCTGGAACAGAAGGTCCAGATAAGACAAAGTCTCTGCCTTGAAGGAAACTGGCATATAATAGGTGATTAATAAAAGCTTATTGAATATAGTCAAAGAAGGGGATATGACATATAAGTATTACAAAATGACTTTTTTCCCCCCATCCAGAGCTGTGGTTTTGCATGAGTGTTTGCCTGTGGAAAAATAACAAGATTTTGAATCGCTGACCTTGGAGACCCAACATTTATTTAAGTTAAAATCCCAGTCCCTTTCTACATGTGACTTTAGAGAAATCAATTAGCTTCTTTGACTCTCTGTTTCCTTTTCTGTAAAATCAGGGGGTTAGACCCCGAAGCTCTAAATCTATGATCACATTCATTGGTCCAGGGAGGTCGCAATGAGGAAATTCCCTTTACCAATGCAGATCTGTAGTTGATACTCCAAGAGAGTTGGCTGGGCATGGAGGGGTTAAATGACTTGCCCGGAGTCATACAGCTAGTAAGCATCAGAAGAGGAACTTAAATTCAAGTCTTCCTGACTCTAAAGCCAGTACTCTACATACTAGACTTAATTATAACTACCTATAACTTACCTAGAAACAGGGACAAGAGGGGCGGCTATATGGTGCAGTGAATAGAACACTGGCCCTGGGGTCAGGAGGACCTGAATTCAAATCCTGCCTCAGACACTTAAACACTTACTAGCTGTTTGACCCTGGGCAAGTCACTTAACTCCAATTGCCCTCCAAAAAGCAAAAAAAAAAAAAGAAAGAGGGACAGAAACGAGGTCTATGATTTCATTGGCATAAGGAACTCTCAGAGCAGGAAACTCCTTCTGCCAGTATAGGTCATATTTACCAAAAAATAATGAGAAGTGGTTTGCAATGGGTCACCCAATTGCTGCCAAGTCTGAGTTGAGATTTGGACACAGACCTTCACAGCTTCAAATTTGACTATCTGCTATGACACTCTACTACAATTAACATGTTTCTGTTATTATTTATGATTCCCATGCCCTCAAATGGGGTTATTCTAAAAGCAAGTTTTTCCTTTCTCTCCTTTTTTCTTGTACATGATACCAAATTAGAAGAATCATTTACAAGAATGTCTGCAGTCTAAAGGTAATTAGAAAATTTTGAATTGAATTGAGATGTGTTGGTAAGATTAAAGCAGAAGGAAAGAATCAGTATTGCTTAAGAATTTCCCGGGGAATTTATTAATCTCCTTTTCTCTCTCAGCCACAAGTTTCCACTGATTTTATAGATGGGAAAACTGGGACAAAGGGAGGCCACCTGACAGACCCATAAGCAGCTGCTGTGAGAAAAGAACTCTAGGAGTGAGCAGAACCCAGGATTCTGGTCTTTTCCTGGATTCCAATAGTATTGAGATTCTAACTACTCTAGAGAGATTGCCAACTCTCTGTGGGTTGTTTTTCCATATTAACAATGCAAATAAACTGTGAGAACCTATGTGCGGAACTTTTACTGGTGCTCTTAAGAGTGAAGTTAGAGAGAGATGATGAAATCAGAAGAGATCCAACTGAAAAATGTTCTCATCATAATCTGTAACTTATCAGATCCTGCCTTTTATCTGAAAATTGGCTGATCAGAGCAGCTACTAGCCCATACTTGCCCTATCCATCTGCTGTTCTGACATGTTTACCATGAACAAATACATTTTGTTTTTATAGAGTGAATAATATCCTGAAAGGGAAACTTCAGTTTCCCACAGCCTGGTTTCAGAAATCTCAGCTGAGACTCCAAAGTAAGTCAACCCTCACTGTCACAGAATAATCCAATGTAAGAATGGGAAGGAATCTTAGCAGGCATTTAGTCCAATCTTGAAAGAAATCATTGTAATAGCTAGCAGTTACAGAGAGCTTAAAGGGTTGGAAAGTAATTTACATATATTAACTATCTGCTCCTCACAACAACCCTGTAAGGTATCATTATCATCATCTTCATCATCATCATCATCATCATCACCATTTGACAGATAAGGAAACCTAAGTTGAAAGAGTTTAAGTGACTTGCCAGGTCAAAGAGCTAGTAACTGAGGCAGGATCTGAACTCAGGTCTTTCTGAGGCAGTTAGATGCCCCAGTGGATAGAGCAGTGGGCCTGGAGTCAGGAACACCTGAGTTCAAATCTGGTCTCAGACACTTAGTAACTGCGTGAGCCTGGGCAAGTCATTTAACCTCTGTCTGCCTTAATTTACTAGAGAAAGAAATGGCAAACCACTCCAGTATCTTTGCCAAGAAAACCCCATGGGCAATATTGGTGTGTTATGGTCTACAGGGTCACAAAGAGTTGGACAGCGCTGAACAACAATTTCCTGATCTGAAATCCCACTCCTTGTCCTCTACACTATCTACTTGCCAATAATAACAACAATAACATTCACATGCTTCTTTAAGGTTTGCAAATCACTTTACATATATATTATCCTATGTTATAACATACTAAACAAGTGATTGTCCAGTCTTTGCTTGCAGACTTCTAAGGGGTACCCTACTAACTCTCAAGGAAACCATTCCATGTTTGGACAGCCTTCATTGTTTGAAAGCTTCTTTTTCCTGGTATCAAGTCTAGATCTGTGACTTAGCATATTCTTCTTCTTCTTTTATAAAACCAACTTCTAGGGTTTTTTATTCTATTTTTTTTACTGTCAATTTCATTCATCTCTCCTCAGAATTTATATTTTGGTCTTCAAGCAAGGATTTTTTGAAAATTTACTCATTTTTAGTTTTCAATATTCACTTTCATAAGTTTTTGAGTTTTAAATTTTCTCCACCTCTCTCCTCTCCCCCCTTCTCAAGACAGAATGAAAAATCTGATATGGGTTTTACATATACATTCTTATTAAACATATTTTCACATTGGCCAGGTTATAAAGAAGAACTAGAATGAATGGGAGAAACCACAAGAAAGAAAAAAAAAAGAGGAAATAGTATGCTTTGATCTGCTTTCAGGCCCCATAATTCTTTCTCTGGTTGTCAATAGCATTTTCCATCATGTGTCTTTTGGAGTTGTCTTAGATCCTTGCATTGCTGAGAAGAGCTAAGTCTATCAAAGTTAGTCAACAAACAATGTAACTGTTACTGTGTACAATGTTCTCTTGGTTTTGCTCACTTCACTCAACATCAGTTCATATAAGTCTTTCCAGGTTTTTCTTAAGTCTCTCTGCTCATCATTTCTTATAGTACAATAGTATTCCATTACATTCATATACCACAACTTGTTCGGCCATTCTCCAATCAATGGGCATCCCCTCAGTTTCCAACTCTTGGCCACCACCAAAAAAAGCTGCTACAAATATTTTTGTACATGTGGGTTCTTTTCCCATCTTGGCATCTTCTACTCGTTGCTCCTGGTTAGGTCTTCTGGAACCAAACCTCTTCCCTAGAATAACCCTTCAAATATTTGGAAACAGCTATCAGGTCTTCTCAGAGTCTTTTCTTCATCAGACTAAACAATCCCATTCCTTCAAAATGTCCTGTGGGATCTTTAAAAGCTCACAGAGCTGGAATGACTCGAGTTGAGTCTGGGCTAGAGTTTTTTCTTTGTTGCTTCTCAGAGTAAAGATTATCTATGAGAAAATTATACTAACCTTAGAATGATCTTAATAAATCACTTTGAGCAGGGGCTCTTAATCTGGGTTCACAGACCATTCCATGGATAAATTTCAGGGTATTTGTGAACTTGGATACAGAAAAAAATACATATTTATCACATGACAATTGGTTTCTTCTAAAATTCTATCTATTTTATGCTATGCATTTAAAACTATTATTCTTAGAAGGAATCCATAGGCGTCACCAGAATGCCAAAGAGGTACAGGACTCAAAAGATGTGTGGAAAATGAAGGAAGTTTAGAGGAAAATGAATTATTCATCTCTCTAAGATTTAAATGTATATTCCCAGGACTGAGACCTATGGATAATACACAAAAACAACCACTCTTGAAAATGAGTATTTATTAAGACTTTCCAGGAGACATTTTTAAGCCAAATTTTTAGGAAGATATGAGCAAGTCACTTAGGAGACTCACTGTTTTATATACATGGAGGCTGTTACCCGCACAAAAAGAATGGGAGGTCAGATTTTAGACTTAACGCTGGAAGGAACTTTAGATGTCATCTAGTTCAACCCCCTAATATTATAGATGAGGAAATTGAGGCCTGGAGGTGAAATAACTTACCCAAGGTCATGCAGGTAATAAGAGACAGAACTAACATTTGAACTCGGGATGTCTGACTTCAAATCTATTACTTTTCCCACTGTTCATCACCGGGCTTCCTTTTGCAATCTCATCAACCACCATTTCTGTGAGGCTGTGATAAAACAGGAGATTCCCTGCCTTGTCTGTCGTAACTCAAAGCCTGGAACTCCAAAGGGAGGTCTTCTTACCTCCTGAATTCCACCTCAAGAGTAAGGGGCTGACAGCCACTGGTTGAAACACACAGCTGCTACTTTACTGAAGTTTAAAAAATAATTTCTTAGAGTACAAACCAAATATAGGCAGGCAATGATTGACTCATAGATTAAATAACAAGTTCAGCTTAGGAGATCAACTTAAGAGATCCCTTGGGTATCTGGTATCATTCTATCTGGAAGGCTCCTCAGAGATCATAGACTCAACAATAAATTCAATAAACAGATATTAAGCAATGTGCTAGGGACTAGGTGCAAGGTACCATGTTAGCAATTCCATGGTATCACAGAAACTAGAAGGGACTGTAGGGATTGAGGTCTATATTAAGAATCACAGAACAGCACAATTAGAAAGGACTTCAATTATCATTTATTCCAACCCATGTCTCAGCATAAATAGTGTCTACTTCATCGTCTTCAAGTGATGTTAGGAATAAGAGGGAGATGAAGGAAGCAATAGATATTGCTTGGGGTGGATGGGATGATGAGAATGAATGAGAGAAAGAAGACAAAATGGTACAACTTTTTGTTTTCTTCCGTTTTTCTGTACCAAGGAGAATATTTTAGGGTCTGGGCAGAACAAGGAAAAATGATTAAGAAGGAATTTAAAGCCATGGTAAGTAAGGAGATAGTAAAATGCCACATTGCTACTCAAAAGGTTGTTAGATGCAGATGAATTATGTACTGAAGTACTGAAAGAACCCGTCGATATGACTGATCAAGACAAACCAGCAATAGTAGTACTTAGAGTCAAATCTAGTCAGCAGATCTTTTCCCCTGATTTCCCAAGAGCACAGGGTCACCTCTGCCCCTGAGACCCATTATAGTCTTCTACATTTTGCTTAAATGGTTATCTTCATCTCTTTATTACTTGGTATTGCCAATAAATTACATAACCATTACAATGATTTTGACTAAACCTATGAGTTCATTGTTTGTGACTGATAGAAAGGAAGCTAGCTTATAAGAAATGAGATTTCCTCATTTTACTCCAGAGCGGGAGTTGAAACAATTAGAGAGTTGCTGTTATTTTGGCAATTAATGATAATATTCTAGACTCTAGATTTGTAAAATCTAAAATTGTTTTATAAATGTTTAAATTTGTAAAGAAATTGAATTTAAATTTTACAGGCAATTGTAAGCTTATAAGTTTTTGCCAGACTACTTTTAGTTCTTACAGAATGTGCCAGATGAAATATTCATAATTATTTTATAAAATTAGCTTTATATTTTATGTTTAGAGCTTTTATAATAAAAGGAAGAATGACATTTTATGTTATATAACTATATAATATAAATTTTAATTTGGAGCTTTGTTGTGAATACTTAATGAATAAAGCTAAAATAATTATGGATATTCACAGCACATTTTTGTTGCTGTTGTGGAAAAGACTTTATGGAACAAAAAATATTGGGAACCACTGTTCTAGAGCATACCCACTAGACTGCCTTTGAATTTGGCAAGAGGCAATAAGGAAATAAGCCAAAAACAGAGAGAAGATAGAGATTTGGTGGGGTTATACCTAAGACCATCTGAGAAGCTGCTCAAACATATACCCATAATCCAAAGATTTCTGTAAGTCATTATAAGGATAGTTGATGATCACTTAGATTACCATTACTGGTGGTGATCACTAGGAGTTAGCATGGGTTCATCAAGGACAACTCATTACCAGTGAACATAGTTTTCTTGTTGTACAAAGTTACTAGACTGATCCTCTAAAAAAAAGTCTTACTGTAATGCTTCATTATAGTGCCAAGGTGACCACAGATTCTTGGAGGCTATAGCAGAAGAGTATAAGCCCTAGCAGGTTCTACCCTGCTATAAAAGCTTCAAGCACAATCCCAATGAAATACCATATACTTTTTGAGAACCAACATAGCCAAGTATCAATACCCTCACCATTAATGGGCTGGACATTAAGTGAGGAATTATTTCACTATGGAAACCTATGACACAAAGAAAAATACAATACGTACAGACACTTTTCACTTCTACAATGGTCATTATGGAGTGGTAGAAAATGGGGCAGAGCATACTAAGAATCATACAGTTTTTAGACCATCTAAAATCATTAATTTAATCATTAGTATCTTAAGTGTGACTTTCTTTTTCCAGTGATCAATTAGTAGACGACTTTTTGAGGAAGTGAATCATATCGAAATCAATATTCTTTCTATAAATGAAACCAAAAAGCTATAAGGAAGTTGTAGTAAAGGCTCACAGGTTCCTCTAGAGGAGGCAAATAGGAAGGAGTGAAACAACCATTTTAAAAAACACCTGCTACGTGCCAGGAGCTATACGAAGTCCTTGACAAATATATTTGATTGTCACAACAACCCTAGGAGGTAGATGCTATTGTTAGCCCCATTTTACAGAAGAGAAAACTGAGGCAGACAGAAGTTAAGTAACTTTTGCAGAGTCACCCAGCTAGTAAATGTCTGAGGCTGAATTTGAACTCAAGTTTTCCTGACTCCAGTACCAATTCTATATCCATTGTGTCATCTAGCTGCCTCTGAAAGAAGTTACTGGACTCCATTTTGCCATTTCCTGGAACACTTGGTCATTTTATTTTGTAACATTTATGATAATCAAAACTAGAACCATGATGATAATTGCAGCTTATATGACAATGGCTATTTCCAAAGGTGAGAATTTAAAGGAACTCTAGCTGCACTGATTCTCTGAGCCAAGTAAACATATAATTGGTGACTAATCTAAAGAAGTTATGGAAGAGAACAGCAAACAGTATTGGAAAACATGGCTGCTGATTAATAAATAGAAGACATCAATGACCTGGAGTCTTCACAGAAGGCTCACATCTATAGAGTGTCAATAATTTCTTCAAGAAGAGAATCAGATGGAATCATTAGTCACAGCTGGGAAATGCCTAGTTAATGAAGCCACTTCCAAATCAACTATTCTGTGTGCAGATAAATCAAAGCTCTAAATCAGTACCAAATTAGAAAAAACAATAAAGATGAGAAGATCTCATCATGCCATCACAACAGCTACTGCCAGACCTATGCCAAAAAGCTACTGGTGATGCAAAATTGACACCCAATGATAACATTGTGTAATAATGGTTACAGAAGGCTTCTCTGAAGAGGTAGGTCTGGAGCAGATCTCCAAGTGAAGTGAGTTGCTTTGGTTTGGTTTGGTTTGGCACTGAGCAGCTGATCCCAAGGAGTCTTAGCATCAACAAAAAAAACCCTTGTGAAGAGACCACAGGTCTCATGAAATTGTGATTGGATATGGCTTATGACTTTAACGCCACATACAGGGTATCCCAAACCTTCATGCACTATTTAAGTTATAATAGCTTAACACTTCACTAAGACTTTGAGGACATGTTTTATAGTGCCCACCACACTAGTAACAAAGTAAAACTGAGTACCTTCAAATAATGGTGTTTATTAAAAAGCAGTGTGGTATAATGGTTAGAGGGTTGGCCTTGGAATCAGAAAGATCTGGGTTCAAGGTGAATTGTTGACACATACACCCTAGGTAAGTCATTTAGCCTGTCAATGAGAAATTAAAGCATCTATCTAAGATAGTAAAATGCAGAACAGGTGCTCATCTGCATTGGAGGAGAGAACTCCTCCCGCTGGGAATGCCCTACAGCAATAAAATCATAGGTAGGGACAAAAACAAATACAAAATGAAATTCAGAATTGGGTCAACTTACATGAGGGTCAATATGGCTATCTTGGAATATGAGTCAGCACAGAATAATCTTCACAGTTGCCAAGTATGAAAATTTTCAAGTGACATTATCTATTGACATTTTACTCCTAAAATTAGATGTCAATAAACTAGTAACAGCTAGGTGACACAGTGGATAGCATGCCAGGTCTGGAATCAGGAAAACCTGAGTTCAAATCCAGTCTCAGACACTAACTGTGTGACTCTGGGGAAGTCATTTAACTCTGTTTACCTCAGTTTCCTCCTCCGTAAAATAAGCTGGAGAAGGAAACGGCAAACCACTCCAGTATCTTCACCAAGAAAACCCCAAATAGTAACTTGTCTTTTTCTTCTGTCAGTTGAGGGGCAGCTAGGTGGTGCAGTGAATAGAGCACTAGTCCTGCAGTCAGGAGGACCTGAGTTCAAAGCCGAACTCAGACACTTGACACTAGCTGTGTGACCTTGGACAAGTCACTTAAACCCAATTGCCTTGTCTTCCCCACTCAAAAAAACCTATCAGTTGACTAGCATTCATTAAGTGTCTACCATGGCGCCAAACATTGTACTAATCACTAGGGGATACAAAGAAAGGTTAAAAAAAAAAAAGAACTCAGTCTAGTGACAACATGCCAACAACTTTGCACAAACAAAACATATACAGGATAAATTGGTGGTGGTTTCAGAGGGAAGGCGCTACAATTCAGGAGGACTGGGAAAGATTTCATGCAGAAGGTGGGACTTTAGCTGAGACCTGAAAGAGGCTGGAGGAGCTAGAAAGTGTAGATGAGGAGGCAGAGCATTCCAGGTGTGGAAGATAGACGATGAAAATGGCTCAGAGTCAGGAAATGGACTGTCTTGTGCCAGAAGAAGTTAGGAAGCCAGGGTCATTGGATCACCAAGTACATGGAGGGCAGTAAGGAGTCAGAAGTCTGGAAAAGTAAGAAGGGAGCAGGTTATTAAGGGTTTTAAAAGCCAAACAGAGGATTTATACTTGATCCTGAAGGCAATAGGGAGCCACTAGAGTTTAATGAATAAAGAGGTGATATTATCAGGCTTACACTTTAGGAAGATCAGTCAGATGTTTAGTGGAGGATGAATTGGTTGGAATGGGGAGAGACTTGAGGCAGAGAGAGCAAGCAACAGATTAATTCCATAGTTCAAGTGTGAGTTGATGGGGGTCTGAACCAGAGTGGTGGCAATGTCAGAGAACAGAAGGGGGTATAACAACAACAACAACTAGCATTTCTGTTTTGTTCAGTTGTTATCAGTTGTGTCTGACTCTTCATGACCCCATTTGGGGATTTCTTGGCAAAGATACTAGAATGCTTTGCTATTAACTTCTCTAGTTCATTTTACAGATGGGGAACTGAGGCAAACAGGGTTAAATGACTTGCCCAGCATTTCACAACTAATAAGTGACTGAGGCTGGATTTGAACTCAAGCTTTCCTGACTCTAGGCTTAGTACTCTATTCACTGTGCTACCTAGCTGCCTGTAGAGACATTATGAGAGATTCATGAAAGCAGACACTACTGGACTTAACAACTGATTGATTATGGGGGAATGAAAGAATGGGGAAATGAAGAATCAAGGATAACTCCCAGGCTATCAGCCTGACTACCTGGGAGGACAGTGGTACACCCAATAGTAATAGAGAAGCTAAGAAGGGAGCATTTTTGAGGAAAAAATGAGTTCAGTTTTAGCCAAATGTTAAAGTTGTCAATGAGACGTAAACTTTGAGATGCCTAACAGGCTGGACATTTAAAAGTGGGGGTCAGAAGAAAGATTAGGGCTGGACAAGTAGATCTAAGAGTCATTAGTGTGGAGATGATATTTGAAATGATGGGAGCTGATTAGATCACCAAGTGAAATAGCATAGAAACAGAAGAAAGGAAGACTCAGGACAGGGCCTTGGTGGACCTCCACAGTTAGCATGTATGCCATGGATGAAGATTCAGCAAAGGAGGCAGGGGAGTTATCAGACAGGCAGGAGAAGAACCAGAAAAAAGCAACAAAACAAAAACCTAAAGAGAATAGAGTATCAAGGGGGAAAGGGTGATATACAATCTGAAAGACCACACAAGAGTTCAAAAAAGGACGAGGGATCAAGAACAGGCCATTAGATTTGGAAATGTGGTAACACTGGACTGTGTAATTTCTGTTGAATGACAAGGTTAGAAGCCAGATTGCAAAAAATTAAGGAGAGAGTAAAAAGAAAGGAAGTAGAGGCACCAGTTTATTGGAGATGACCATCTTAGGGAAGTTACTGAAAAAAGAGATATTGAATGATAGCTAGTGGGAATGAATGGATCAAGGGAGGATGTTTTGAGGATTGCGAGGCATGGGAATGTTTGTAGGCAGCAGAAAAACAGGCAGTATAAAAGGAATAATTGAAGATTAGTGGAAAAAGGTAGGGATGATAGAGGGCACAATTTGCTGGAGAAGATGGGATGGAATTGCATCACTTGTACATATAGGGGCATTAGCCTTGTCAAGAAGAAGGACTATCTCTTCATGTAAAACATAAGTGAAGGAGAAAATAATGGCAGAAGTCATCTTATATGAGATTAAAAATGGGAAAATGAGAGAGATCTTGGCCAATAACTTCATTTTTTTCAGTGACATATGAAGCAAGTTTCTTAGTTGATGGGAAGGAGGGGAACTGTGAGAGGTTTTAAGCAGGAATTAAAATATTTAGAAAAACTGAAGCAAATCAATTAGGGAGATATAAAAGGATTGCCTTGCTGTAGGGAGGGCCCAGGAAACATGAGCTTACAGTGAATCCAGCCAGCAAAAGTTCATTATTTTCTCCAGTCTCATTCTACACTACCTGAGTAGGAGCAAAAGTAATGGTTGGTGAATGTAATCCAAGACCGAGGTTTGGCAGAGCAAGATCTTTGATAGGATAAAGAAGCAAGGGACTCGAGAGAAGAGGATGGTGTAGAGTGGTCAAGATGGTGAAGGGGAAAGAGTACAACCAGGACAGGGGTGATGATCTGGAAAAGAACTGAGGGTTAGATAGAGAGCGTGGAGGTTGTAGTGAGGATTAACAGGGTTTGGAATTGTAAGGCAGAGGGGAAGGGAGAATAACAATAGAGTATGATTAGATAAAGGAATTTCAAAGTTCGTGGATATGGATATGGAACACTGGTGGGTAACTATAAGATCAATGGTGTGATCAATGTTCTCTGTAAGTAGTTATGGTAAAGTGGAGGAATAGGTCATAGGAAATTAGTAAGTTGAGGAATGGGGAATTTAGAGTGTTGGAGGGAATATCACTATGTATGTTGAAGTCCTCAAATATTGGGGGCAGAAGAAAAAGACTGATTCAGGCATTGTACTCACTGGGGAAGAAAGGAAAATGTCCTACAAGTGTGTAGACATCAGCTCCCAGAATCTTGGTTGGGTGATAAATATGGTTTGAATGAACTTCAAAGGAGAGGTTAGTGAGTGAAAGTGGTAAAAGAAGAACATAGAAAAGGCAGTGGGGAGCAAAAAGTTTCTCCCACCATGTGACTAGTAAGTCAGGAAATATGAGTCAAAATGCAACCAATGCTGCTAATGGTAATCCATTTTCAATGTAATCACTTAACAAGCAGTTCATAATTCTACTTTTCTCCTTATTAGAAAAGTCACACTAAGTGACTCCAAAAAGGATCATTGATTTAACACTGAAAAAGAACCTTACAGGTTATTAAATTCATCTCCCTCAGTTTGTATGTGAGGAAATTGAAGCCCAAGAAAATTGACTTCCTGGGGTGGGAGTGGGGGGCAAAAGTGAGTGGGCACCTAGTAAGTGCCCAAGGCAGGATTTGAACTTAGGTCTTCTTGACTCCAAGACCAGCCCCCAATCCACTATATAACACAGTACTTCTGATGCTAGTTTGTTGTAGAAATATTTTTAGGATAGCATTTTATGGTATTGAAAGGAAATGGAGAAAAAAAAATATCCCTATTTTTTTGGGGCACCTTGAATGGTACTAGCAGAGAAATGGAACCATATGAATAGAGAAAGGATCATTGTGTTTAGAAAATTAACATGCTAAACAAAGAGAGCTAATTTTCTGGGATCACAAGCAAATTTTTTAAAATACCTTAAGTGAATATACTATTATTCCCAATTCCAGTATTTTTAAGGCCAATTTCAGCGAGTTCCAGTTTTATTTTCATTTCCCTCTTAAATTTGCCAACAAAGATGTAAATAACCCGGGAATCCTGGGAACTTGACTGATGTAGGTAAACCATTCAGTGGCCCTTTATCAAGAAAGCATACACATATGGAAAAGCATCTGTATCTCCCAACATCTCCAACAACAGGGGCAGATCCATTGACAGCTACTTTAACTGCCAAGATATCATTTTACCAAAACAACATTTTCTGGCTTTAAAATTCACCTTCTACTTCCAAAGCATAAAGATTTCTCTCTTTCGGATTTAAGGAGAAATAGTCTTTGTCACTCTTTCTTTAGATCTTTATGTAAACTTGCAAAGAGATCTTCAGTGACAGGTAAAGGTGGACCCAATCCTTCGAATAGACTATACCAAATTACTGTCGATGACTGTTCCCTTCGGAAGGAGGAAAAAACAGTAACACAAAAAGGTGATTTTCAACTCCGTCACCTTCGGTATTTCCCACAGCTACTCTACTGCTCCTCAAGCCCTCAGACAAGAAGCACCCATTAGGAAGAAGGAAAGAAATAGTCCTGAACATCTTCTGCAGTCTCTCTCTTAATTATGTCAGATGCACGATATGGTTGTTTTTTTCCTCTTCCTTACCTTGCAAATAGCTAACGGCTTCTAGCCAGGGCTAAACCCAGGCCTTTCGTGCCCGGCAGTCATCGCTGCATCTTTAAGAGAAAACCGATTCTCTGGAATGCTGTGCGTGCACATACCTATCTGGGTTCTGCAGCCCACACCTGCCGAACAGGTAAACCAGATCCTCCGTGGGGCCTCAGCGCCACATTCCAGCCCAGCAAGCTATTACTCTCTAATTGTTACCTGTCAAACAGGTCAACTCAGAGCTTGGGCCAGGCCCAAACAAGCGCATGTTCCCACGAAATCCTAAACCTGCTAACCTTTGACCTCTTTTAAATTTTAGCGATTATTTTAACCAAGGGCTGATTTAATTCCTGACGATGACTTTTTAACTGGAGCAGAAGGTGGTGTGTTTTTTCTTCTGCATCTCCTATGGCCAACAGTGGGCTGGGAGCCCTGTGGCTCTGAGATAGAAAGCGGAGGCAAATGGAGAAGTATTTGCACGGCAGCATGTCCCAGTGACATGAAACTCATCACTGACTTCCCTAAATCTGTCTTGTCTTTTTGGAGAGAAGGGGAATTTTCCCAGGGTGGCTAAGGAAGCCTGGAGTTGGTCCACAAAACAGAAGTGTACAGTATTGACATGTTGGTGTTTATCGATGGTGAAGTTTTTTTTTTTAAAGGAAAAATAATTGAAGCAGCATACTGCTTATCTTGATACCTTATAAGAGATAAAAGTTATCAGAGGGCAGTTAGGTGGTGTATGGGATAGAGTACAGGGCCGGAAATCAGAAAAAAACACGTCTTCTAGAGTTCAAATCCAACTTCAGACACTTACTAGCTGTGTGACCCTAGGAAAGTCACTTAACCCTGTTTGCCTCAGTTTCCTATTCTGTAAAATGAGCTGGAGAAGGAAATGACAAACCGCTCCAGTATCTTTGCCAAGAAAACCCCGAATGGGGTCACAAAGTTATGAACATGACTGAACATCAGCCTCCACAGCAAGAAGACTTTTTTATACTTGAGTCTCTTTCCCCCTTACCCTCCTAGTCAAGCCAGCTCCAGGAATCCCAATCCACTTGGGGAAAGTTCTTTGGAAGCTTTTTCCTCATATCCTGCTTTAATTTACCTCATTTCGTTCGCCCCCACTTTCCTCCTTGTTTCTCATCTCTGGCACCAAGCAGGACAACTACAACCCCTCTGACCCAGGACACCAAGTTGACACTTATATCTGCCTTACACCCATTGTCTCTTTTGTTTTTCACCTTGGCTCTCCCTCCATGTTTAATGAGCTCTGTATTGTGGATTTTAGGGCATTGTTTTGCAACACTGATAATTATATGTGAGTAAAGGAGTTTTATTAGGACCCCATTGGATTTCTTACAGTGGAGTTTATGAGGGGGATTGCAGCAAAAATTATGAACTAGTCAAATGATTTGTAGGCTGGTCACTTTGTGGAAGCTGTTCCAAAAGCTGTTCCAAATAATGGAATTTCAATTATCCCAGCAACATACAGTTATCCCCAGAGCAGGTCCTGCGACATTATGTCTGTAATAGAACATTGTTTGACTGAGTGGGTTTTTTTTTTCTTCCCCTCCTGTGGCTGAACAAGTTATTCTACAAAGAGCTTCAGATCTCTCTGAAGAGGTAAAACTGGCACTTCCTGTTCAGTTCATCCAGTTCAGGCTTGTTTGACACAGTCAAACAGGATGGGCCTGCTCCTGACAGCAGAATCTCCAAACCAGACTCTGGTGATGACAAGTCCTGAAGTCTGGCAGGTTTGTTTAGAAAATCTTGAGGAAAAGCAAAAGTGTAGAAGGATGCAAATATGTTCCCAAGGAGGTTGAGTGTGATCTGAACTCTGTCTTATTTAACAGCCAGTAGTGAATACTGTTAATTAACAAAGACTCCTTAGTGCCCAAGCCATGTCTCTATACTTCACAAATGAAGAGTGATAACTAACTTTTGGAAGTCTACACACAAATATAGAATGGTAAAAGGATCAGAGAGAGCATCTGGTCCAAACTCCTGCCTTCAGACAGGACCGAGGGATAGGCAGTTTCATCTCCCAACTCAGCCTTTGCACAGTAGTAGCACACGTCTTGGACAAACTGAGTTCTCACTTCCCCCTCAAAGAATCCTTAACTTCCTTCAAAGAACATTTCCAGTAGAACTTGCTATGTGAAAACATTCTTGGTTCTTCCAGTTATTAGCGCTTCCCCCCTTAAAATGACTGCATGTACTTTACATACAATTTGCATTTTTGCATACATGTATATATATACCTAGTAGCATCAGCTCCTGGAGGGTAGGGACAATTTCATTTTTGCCTTTGTTCTCCAGGGCCTTGCATGTAAAAGGTACTT
This sequence comes from Pseudochirops cupreus, assembly GCA_028627135.1. Lineage (NCBI taxonomy): Eukaryota > Metazoa > Chordata > Mammalia > Diprotodontia > Pseudocheiridae > Pseudochirops > Pseudochirops cupreus. Next base: position 476,185,060 of record CM053580.1, read on the forward strand.
AACAAATGTTTATTAAATTGAATTGAAAACACTTGATTCTCTTCTTCTGAAAGATTTGGACAGAGACTACAGATTTTTTTTAATTTTAAAATGTATCGATATATTATATATACTTACAATTCTGCTCCTACCAAACAGCCTCTATTATTTTCACAAACATACAGTTGGTCATGTCTTGATTTTTATAAACACAACAAACCCTCATTTGCATTATTTTTCCTTCTTTTGTTTTGCTTTTCTTCACTTTTATAGGCTATTTTACCCTCCTGGTCAGTTTCTCTTCTGATTGTTTTAGTTATCTACAACAGCATTTCTGATTTCCCAGAATAATCCTAAAATCAAAGTATTTGGTTTTTTCTCCTTTCTTTGAAGAGCTTATTCATGGGTTTTATCATCCTGACCATCAAAAAACTCTTCTGTATATTCCACTACAATCTTTCCTGCTTTGATTTAAGTCTATTTTCTTTTGACTGATTCTTCATGCACAAAGAGAATAAATGGACCACATCACACACCCCCACATACACACCCCTCCCATTCTTAATTTGTTCCAGGACACAGGGAAAGAAGGACTTGTGAGAAGATAACTCAAAATTCTCTTCACCTGGCAGCAGAATTACCCTCTGGAGTGCATCTATGAAATGTATTATTACAAAGGAATCACTTGTGCTCATCACTTGTGACAGACAAATGGGGAGAAAGCCTGGAATGATTATTTCATCGATACACAGGACTCTAGGAACAAGAGGCTCCCCTTCTCTACCCATACAAGTCAGTACTTTCTTTGCAAGATAGCCTTACAGAGCTGCCTATGGCACAAAGAGATTAAATGACTTACCCAGCTGTCATACAGCCAGTATGCATCAGAGGAGGGATTTGAACCCAGGTCATGCTAAGGCCAGCTCTCTTTCCACTACACTATACCACCTCTTGCCAAGTGCTAAAGGTTTTCCTGTTGTCATACTATAGAATGATCTTTATAAGGAAATTATAACACTCAACTTACAAAAAAACAAATTCTTTGTAAAAAGAAATATTCATTCAATCAGTCATCCATTTATCAAACATTTACTGGCCACAAAACCACTAAGGCCACACTTGTTGCTATAAGGCAAGCCCAGGACATAGATGTTCCTGCCTCTTGGCAAAGTTTCTGACCCAACAACACTTCCTAGCTTAAAAAAGTCCCATTTGTGGTTGCTGAGAGACAGGCTAGGACACACCACCAATTGCCTCATCAAAATCATAACTTCTGAATATCCCACTGGGTCACATCTCTGCCAAGCCGGCTGGGTCCTTTCCCCATCCAGCCCCAGGATCTGACAGTTTTTACCTGATGACCAGAAATCCATCCCTTTCTATTCATGCTTTCTGTGAGTCAGACTTCCAGATGCCTGTTAGGACATAGTCACACAGGTTATAGGGAAGTGGAGGATTGACACCTCAAGTGTAGACCTTGAACTTTTTAATCACTGGGTCTTCATCATTGTTCATTGCTGATCCTTTCCCAGTGTTTAGCACACTCTTGCACCTTCCTCCTTCCTTTCTTGTACTAATACTAAACCCCAACTGACAAAAAATAAGCCTTCCTCCCAATCCCAGCTGGCCACTCATTCAGCACCATCCACTTCAGTATTTTCCTCCTCTCTTTCCTTCTATAAGTCTTCCTTCTTTAGATCTTTCTGCTCCTTCCATTGTGCTGTCTGAGATTCCTACTCCACAAATGACCTTTCATTTTACACCATTTTCTCTCTTGCTCTTTCCATCTTCTGGCACTTCCTGAGACCTGACTGGCTTCAAATGTCACTGAATCTCTGACCATCCAGCAATGACTGCTCTTCTCCCCTCCCCTACTCACTCTCATGTTGATGTGGAGAAGTTGAAATAATTTTTGCTACCTATTTCTACTTCTACACTCTACCTCTACCATTATTACTAAACAACCTCTCCTCCTTTGGCATTAATGCAATCCAAATTTATTACCCTATTCATATTCTGGTAAGGACCACCAACCCTGAGACATTCTCTTTTCTTTCTTAGTGAGCTCACACCCAGCTCAGGGTCTCTTTATCTGCTGACACTACCTTAGACATCATCTTACATTCAATATTTCTAGTTACTCAGAACTTATTATCTATGCTCCTCCCCCAATCACTCTTCTTTTCCAACCCTCCCTATTATTGTCAAGAGCACCACCATTTTCTCAAGTTGGCTGAAGCAGGTTCTGTGGAGTGCTTAGAGCTTGGTCAGGTAACAAAGACTCAAAGGTCATCCGCTACATCCTGAGTCATCTTGGGTCTTGCCACTGGACTTGGATGAGTCTGGAAGAGAGACTGAGGCCGAAAACTTTGGGAAAACTTGCCTCATTTCACCCATCACTCATCATGCACTGTTTTCCCCTCAACATAGTGATGTTATTGGTCCTTTTCTAAAACAAAGGACCAACAACAATAACACTCAGGCTCACAACCTCTGGGTCATCTTCAATTCCTCTTTTATACATACTCATAACCAATTTGTTGCTAAGTCTTGTCATTTCTATCTTTGAGATATTTCTCATATATATGTAATATATGTGAAAGGGATATATACACATATGTGTGTATATGAGTATATTTATGAAAGGGATGTATGCATATGTAAATATATGAAAATTCGTGTGTATACACACAGATGTATGTATTACATATAGTGTGTGTGTATATACATATATGTGTGTGTATATATATATATATATACATATATATATGTGTGCGTGTGTGTGTATGTGTGTGTGTGTGTGTGTGTATCCCCTTCTCTTTGCTCGATTAGCCAACGCTGTGGTATAGGCCCTCATTGCTTCATGCTTGGACTATTCCAATTGCTTCCTGCTTGGTTTCCCACCTCAAGCCTCTCCCCATTCCAGTCTCTCCCCAATTCAGCTCCCAAAATTATCTTCCTAAAGCACAAGTCAAACCATATCTCCCCCTTTCCTCTGACCCTCTCCCTATTATATCTAGATCAAATAAAAATTCTCCAGTTTGATTTTCAAGCCCTTCACATCCTGGCCCCTTCCTACATTTCTAATCTTCTTACATTTCATTCGCCTCCTCATAATGAATAATCCAGAGGCATTCACCTACCTTCTTGTTGTTCCTTGCACACAGTACTCTATCTTGTAAGTCTATAGTTTTTTGCTGGCCTGGAGTATTCTCCCTTCTCACCTCCAATTTCTGGTTTGGGGTTTTTTTTTCTGACTTCCTTCAAGACTCAGCTTAAATCCCATCCTCTTCAAAAATAGGTCTTTTCCAGTCCCCTCCACTGCTCTCCAATTCTAGTCCTTTCCCTCTGGGATTATCTCCCATATACACTACATATTTCTTAGGTAAATTGTTGTTTGCATGTTGTCTCCCCCATTAGAAGGGAAACTCCTTGAGGGCAGTGTTTTTGTTTTTCGTTGTATCCCCAGCATCCAGTACAGAGCCTAGCACATCGTAGGCAGAAAGGAAACAAGCATTTCTTTCACAACTGTGACTAATATGGAACTATGTTTTACATAATAGCTCATGTATAACCTATATCAAATTGCCTCTCATTTTCAGAAGGGGGAGGGGAGGGAGGGAGGAAAAAAATTTGAAACTCAAAATCTTATAAAAAATGAATATTAAAAGTTGTCTTGACATGTAATTGGGGGGAAAGTGCTATTTAAAAAACTACATTCACCAGGTGGGACCAGCCCTGGAGTCAGGAGGACCTGAGTTCAAATGTGACCTCAGACACTTACCACTGTATGCAACCTTGGGCAAGTCACTTAACCCCAGCTGCCTTGCCTTCTCCCCTCAAATTTTTTTTAAACTACATTCAAGGGGTGGCTAGGTGGCACAGTGAATAGAGCACCCGCCCTGGAGTCAGGAAGGCCTGAGTTCAAATCTGACCTCAGACACTTCACACAAAACTAGCCATGTGACCTTGGGCAAGTCACTTAACCTCAATTGCCCAGCCTTCCCCCCTCCAAAAAAGCAAAAAAACAAAAAACTCTACATTCAACCATGCCTTGATGGGAAATAAAGTTTGGGAATAAGGATTATTTTATTTTTTGTATTTGTATCTACAGCCCCTAGTGTCTGACATACAGTAGGTACTTAACAAATGAGTGTATTAACTGAATGCTTAAGGGTCATGTATTTCTACACATGGCTCAAGCTCAAGTTGTCCTAAGGAAAGGAAACCTCAAAGCACTCTACGAATGCCAACTATTTTTACTATTGTTATTTAAGATTCATAGATTATTAGCACTGGAAGAAGCTATCTAGTTCTGTACCATCATTTCAACAGATTGAGTCCCAGAGAGGTCATAGGTCCTTCTTCTAACCTTTCTTCTCCCTGTCACCTTCTTTCATCTTTCAACTTTTTGACTTCATATCCCTATCTCTTTGGGGTATTTTTTTCCTTTTCTTTGCCTGTTGTGTTTTTCCTTCTTAGATCTTTTGATTCATCTTCATTCCCCCTCTCACCATAAACTGAATGGTAGAGAGAAGCTCCCTCTGCCCATTTTTCTTTTTCCTCTAGCAGAGACACCAACTTGTATTTAGTGCATTCATACTTACTGACTGACTATGGCAGAAACATAAACAGAGTGTTATCTCTTCAGGTCAATGGAACATTGTTCTTTTGACCTCCATACTTGCTATAATTGAGATCCTCTGTTATTTGTGGCTCCCCCTGGCTTAAATGCCTGGCCTGGCTACACAGTCTCTTTGCTGAGCCATGGGACTCTAGTGAGTTAATCTATGGAATTCTGGTTTTCAAAGGTACCCTTAAAATACTCTTCTTCTAATCTTCTAGTCTCAGGTATGAACAATCAGTAATTGGTAGACCCCTGCCAAAGCCCCAAGGGCCCCAAAGCAAACTATAGTTTGGATCTTTGAAAAGTCCTGCTGAATGTCACTCCTTCCTTCTAAAGCCCACAGTCTACTGTCTGTCTGCAGTATTCTCTCCTTTTCTTGCCTGTTCCCTCTTTAGTGTAGAAACAAGCAGTAATTTTCAGAGGAGACCAAAGGTTCAAAGGGGATTGGCATGTAGACAGAGTAAGGCTTTTCCAAACATAGAAATGTAGGGAGTGGCGTTCAAGTGGCATTAAAGAAGGCACAGACTTGGGGCTGGGAGAAGGAACCTGAAGGAGTAGGGAAGAATAAAAGAAGCCTGAAAGGAATGTAAATATGGTCAAGGCAAAAGCCATGAGAGCCACCTACATCAGAAAAGGGAGTGTGAGCTCGATGCAGGACAAGAGAATCAATTAATCAATCCATCCAGGGAACCAAGAACTAGTACTGGGATACAGCTAGCTCAGGGGTGGGGAACCTGTGACCTCAAGGCCACATGTAGCCCTCCAGGTCCTCAGGTTCAGCCCATTGACTGAATCCAAACTTCACAGAACAAATTCCCTTAATAAAAAGATTTGTTCTATAAAACTTGGACTCAGTCAAAAAGCAGCACTCAAGGACTTAAAAAGCCCCATATGGCCTTGAGGCAGCAGGTTCCCCACTCCTGGTTAGATAGAGAGGGGGTAAAGAAAAAAAAATACCCTGAAGGTGAGCGCCTTAACTTGACTGAAAAGGACAAAGAAAAATAGGTTCTGAGAACTTCTAGGAGAGAGAAATTAGAGCAATTACTGATAAAGACTGGAGATAAAGAATTTCCCCCTAGCATATGGTTTGATATTTCTGATCCTTTGTCAGAACTATATTTTTGAGACCTTCATCTATGTCTGCCCACCCAGTTCACCACCTCTAATCACAAAAAAATCAACTGGTCCAGTTCTTTACCCTCAAGTAGAATGGAGGTAAACCCTGTACTTAGTTAAATCCTAGAGTTACAAATAAGCATGAAGTGAGTCATCTAAGTTTGAAGAGAAGTATATCTGATAAACTCATATCTGGTATATTTGACACACAGGTGGCACAGTGGATAGAACACTATGCCTGGAGTCAGGGAGACTACTCTTCCTGAGTTCAAATCTTGTCCCAGACACTTACTAGCTGTGTGACCCTGGGTAAGTCATTTAACTGCCTCATTTCCTCATCTGTAAGATGAGCTGGAGAAGGAAAGGAGAAACCATTCTAGTATCTTTCCCACGAAAACCCCAATTGGGGTTACAAAGAGTAGAACACTACTGAACAACAACATTATCTGATAGTTCTTTCTGTCTTTTCTCTCTTTCCCCATCCCCTGATATTTGAAGGCATCATTCATGTTGACCACGAAGACTTCAGGGAGGTTATCTTCCTCTCAAGTATGACTCATTTGCTAATAATCTCCTGATGGCGGAAGTGAAAGAGCTATTGATACAGGATGCCACACCTGGTAGAAGATGTAGTTAAAAGTAGCTCAACAGGTAATAAGATGTGATTTTGGTGAGAGATAGAGAATTACCCTTCCCTGCTCCAACATAATGGCAGCAGAGACTGCCACTCCCCATGTGGAGTACAGATTCAACTACTGGGTTTATAGCAGACCCCTGGTGGTCTTTCCCTCTCTTATGTGATTCCTCTCTTTAGCATCAATCTTGTGAGCACCAATACATCTGGAGACACTCTCTTCTTCCCTGGCACTCAAGTGGCATGAAGGAGATAGTGATGAGAATAAACTGTCACCAAGGGAAGAGTCAGTATTGGAGGAATCAAGCTTAGCTGTTTCAATTGGATACCATCAATGGAGGTGAAATATAACATAGCTAATCAGAAGCCATCATTTTATGCCCATCAAGACTTGAATGCAATTCTTGTGGTCAAAAGTTAAGATGCTGAACCCTGCTTAAGCTGATAATATACCCAGTAATTCTCTTATGGTTACCATTGCTTTCTGCGAATGAACAAATGCATTTAATTTCCCCTCTTTTTGAAGAAACTCTATACAAAAACCAAAATTAGAAATGTCCTCCAGATTATCAGGGGTGGTTTTGATGTGTCAATGACTGTGAAAATGGGAAGCCTATTTCACTTCCTAAGGAGTCAGGTATCCCCTGCAATGAACTCATGCAAAGCACAATAGCCAAGGACTGATGCAAGTGACCAGTGTTGGGGTCTTAGCTTCTCTGCTAGAGTCTATAGGAATTGCAAAAACTGCCATGTATTCAGGGCTTTGACTTTTCTTCTAAGTAGGAAAGAATTTGAAGACTGAACTAAAAGATCAAATGAAATTTAAATGTTTCAAACTTTGGAATACCTTGTACCTCAATCATAAATGAGTGATGTAGGGAAAAGGAGGTGAAATGAGAAAAAACAAAAACAAATCCAAAATCAGATTGAGAAGGAGGAAATAAAGTGCTGTTGCTCACAAAGACCTTCTTGGGTATAGAAATACAGAACTAAAACCTGCAAATGAAACCAAATCACCAGGAGAGTGAGAGGAGGGGAAAAAGCAGAAAAAGCAAATCCTTCACTCACAGATGCTCCCTGAGAAAGAACAGTAAGCTCATGAGAACAACTCTACCTCTGCTTTAGGGCTGATAGCTTAAGAATGTAATGGCCACATCCCCTAAGTGGAAAGCATTACTCATGTTTATGGAAGCAATGTGTTTTAACTTGAATGTCAGAAAACTACCTGAATCAATTAGCTGTTGAGTGGAACAATTGAATTGCATCCAAGTTTTTAACCTGTAAAAGGTAATGGTGTTTCATGGTAATGTATGATAATAAGACATGATGGTAATCTGAAAACAAATGAAGAGGCTGAAAATAAATATCTTTAAAATTGTTTTAAAGGGAACTTTTTTTTGTCTCAGACTACTGAAAACATGAAGAGGATCTATGATATTCTTCTGCTTCCAAAAGAAATCTCCACATGAAGGAAATGCTGAGATAGATGTACAGGACAAACTGATGCTCACTTTGCCACTGGAAGTGATGAAGAAGAGAACAAGTGTGTGTGCCATTGGGGGTATATTTCAAAACAGGACACCTAAAAATGAATCTAAACTTTTTGATGAAAAGAAGATGAATCATAATAAAAACTTCCACACATCCAAATTGTTGAGTCTTCTTTATAAGCCATATTAAAATAGTATATATTTGCTATACCAGATTTTAATCTGTATTATAAAGCAGCAGTCATCAAAACTGCTTGGTACTGGCTAAGGAATAGAGTAGTGGATCAATGGCATAGATTGGGTATAAAAGACTCAATAATCAATGACTACAGTAATATACTGTTTGATAAGCCCAAAGACCCCAGTTTCTGGGGTAAGAACTCACTATTTGACAAAAACTGCTGGGAAAATTGGAATATAGTATGGCAGAAACTGGGCGTAGACCATCATCTAACGCCGTACACCAAAGTCAAGTCTAAATGGGTGCACAATCTAGGTATAAAGGCTGATACTGTAAACAATCTGCGGAAGCAAGGAATAGTTTACCTGTCAGATTTATGGAGTAGGGAAGACTTTATGACCAAAGAAGAGTTGGAGAGCATTATAAAATGCAAAATGGATAACCTTGATTACATTAAATTGAAAAGTTTCTGTACAAACAAAGCCAATGTAACCAAGATTAAGAGGGAAGTGGGAAATTGGGAAAGAA
>CM053580.1:476194114-476312550 GCA_028627135.1 Pseudochirops cupreus
GAAAAATTGGAACACTAATGCATTGTTGGTGAAGCTGTGAACTGATACAACCATTCTGAGAGCAATCTGGAACTATGCCCAAAGGGCTATAAATAATTGCATACCCTTTGACCCAGTAATACCACTTTGGGGATTGTATCCCAAAGAGATCATAGAAGTGGGAAAAGGACCCATATGTATGAAAATATGTATTGCAGCTCTCTTTGTGGTGGCAAAAAACTGGAAATATAGGGGATGCCCATCAATTGGGGAATGGCTGAACAAGTTGTGGTATATGAATGTAATGGAATACTATTGTGCTATAAGAAATGGGAAGGAGATGGACTTCATAATTACCTGGAGAGGCTTGTACAAATTGATGCTGAGTGAGAAGAGCAGAACCAGGAAAAATTTGTACACAATCACAGACACATTGTATGTGTGACGACCAACCTTGCTAAACTGGACTCTTCTGAGCAACGCACAGCTATAAGACAACTCTACAAGTCTCAGGATGGAAGGAGAGATCTAGAAAAACCAGAATTTAAATGGAGACTGAAGCAATCTACATGCTATCACTCTTTTTCATGTTTGGTTTTCTTTCTTTTTTTCCCTTTGTTCACTCCATTGGTTACAACCTTTCTATACAACCAGACTATCGTACAGTGTGAAAGTATTTGCAGATCCCAGACTTGATTGCACGCCACCATGGGGGAAGGGGGGAAGGAAGGGAGAGAGAAAATTTGAAACTCAAGGGATTGTGGAACTGAATCTTGTAAACTAAAAGTAAATAAACAAGTCAATGAAAAAAATAGTATATATCCATAACACTATTTCAGGGTGACCAGGTAAGACGAAAATGGAAAGACTGAACTCAGTGAGTACTTGTCACCCTTTTGTACATTTCAAGGGAATAGAAAAGAAGTTACAAGCCTATGACTCCTAAGCTAGGTAGATGAGAGAAAAGAGATTTAAATGAAATTAGAAAGCAGTCTAAGACAATATGCAGTCAAGTACAAGTTTGTCTTTTGTCTTTCTTCATATGTGCCTGGCACATAGTAGATGTTTATTGGCTATCGATTGACTGACTGAAAGAGAGTTAATGCTATAGGGATTCAGAGGAGGAAAAGTTATTGTAGGGAGGGAAGTCTTTAGAGTCTTTTTCATTCTTGTCTTTGTAGCCATTGAACCTTATATTGTACAGGGAATATACAGTATGTACACAGATAAATACCAACTGTAGCCAAAGTAGTTTCTAAAGGGAGAGAATACCAAGTGAGATGGAGTGAATAACCAGGAAAAGCCTAAAGTAGAGGGGTTAGTACTTGGGTGGTGTTTTGCAGGGAGCTAAGCAGGCGTCTGCTAGAGCCATCTGAAAAGCCCAATTGCTCAGTCTGAGCATTAACACCTCAGAAATCTACAAGCTCTCCAAGTCAGGACTGGATTTTTTATTTTGTTGATTGTGTAGACTTAAGTTTAGAAGAGAATATTAATAATGTCGATTAAACATGTGGTCCATTTACATTTTTTTTGAGAGCCAGTTGTTAAATATTTAACAGCACAAACCTGAAGCGGGGTATTCTATAAGGCAGAAATGTAGCTTAACAATGGACCAGAAAGGACTGAAGCTACTTAACCAGGAAATCCTTTGTACTCCAGTTAACTGTTGCTGTAAAACATGGAAAACAGAGCAGGAAAACTCCTTAAGGAGTAAGTTCCTTGAGGACAGGGACTTTTAAAATCCCTCACAAACCTGGCCTCGGCCTACTTTTCCAGCTTCCTTAGGTGTTACTCCTTTCTTTCCATTCTGTGATCCAGTCAAACTGGCTTTCTTGGTCTTCCTCACATAGAGCACTCCATCTTTGTGAGCCCTGGGCCTGGAGTCAAGGAGAATCATCTTCTCGAGTTCAAATCTGATTGCAGACACTTACTAGCTATGTGACCCTGGGCAAGTCATTAAAACCCTTTCTGCCTCAGTTTCCTCATCTGTAAAACGAGCTGGAGAAGGAAATGGCAAACCACTTATCTGCCAAGAAAACCCCAAATGTGGTCATGAAGAGTCAGATACAGCTGAACAACAACTTCCTTCAATGCTTGGCTCAAGCCCTACCTCCTGTATGAAGCCTTCCCTGATTTCTCCAAATTACTAGCATCCCTTTCCCCTTATTTATTTGTATGTATCCAGTATAGATTTCTATATGTATGATATTAATATCTTGTTTTCAACAATACAATGTGATTTTTCTAAGAGCATGATTATTTTGTTTCTGTCTTGGTATATCCCTAGCAACTAGCACGGTGCCCAGTAGGCACCTAACTTCTAATAAGTTAATCAGTTGATTGATATGTGCATTGTACAAGGTGAAAAATCTATTTTAAGACATTTCTAAGTCATTTAGTGCCACCATACACATTTTTTTAAAAAGCCAAATTGCTTAAATCATCTTTCAACATTCCATTCAGCTTATGATGTTGTTTATAATGAGCATACTTTTGGCAAGGTATCATTCCTTCCCAAATTGGACCGTTTGATTCTGCTTTGTTTTGTCAAGAAAGGATAGACACATGTAATTGGATACCTGACCTCCATTTATTTGGTGCCCCTATTTAACCTGTAAGAAGGATTAAATTGGTCTTTTAAAGTCAGGAACCTTTGCTCATTGGCCCTTTCTGGGAGAGAGCCAATGAGTGGGACTTTTTTGAAATCATCTGGGATCCCTCTGGTAGGAATCCACTAGTTTGCAGGAGAGGAGCCTCTGTGATCATAGCTCCTTCCTCCGTAAGAATCCAGCTTGACATTTACAAGTAGAGTTACTCAGTTCTCAGGTTTGTTTTTGTTTTTATCTTCCATGACATTGGGGAAGTTCTATATTGGTTTTTGTTTTCATAGCAGGTCAAATATGTCATTGTTATGCCAGGAATTATAAATTTAAAAAACAGCAATTATCTTTGGAAATATTTTTCCCCGTTTGTTATTGTACAACTGTACCTGTGGTGCCAAAGATTTTGGAATAATTGTACCGAAATGTGAATAATCCAATACATACTTGACTGGGTGATTCTTATATTTCCTATTCATAGAAAATTCATTTATGTGTGTGATTAATGGATGCCATATGGGGGCTCTTTCTTCAGCCCAGGATAATGAAGGATACACAGTGATTTAAGCTCCCAGAATGCTCTTCTTATCCTCTATCTTCACAGTTATTAATTCATCCCTTCATTTCCATGCCCTTTTTTGTAATATACTCTATCGGACACGAAAAAGTGAATTTCCACATGTGCTTTCTTTCCTCCTGATAGACATTAATTTCATTAAGAATAAAGGATCATCAAGGATGTTGGAAGGGGGGAAATATACAGCATGTTATGTGTTCAGGCAATGCCTATCCACGTAATTATTTATTAAGACTTTTCCACACATGGGCTTCCCCTAACAAAAGAAAGAATAGATTCTGATAATTAAGGACTCATATTTCTCTGGGGTAGCAAGCTCAAGGATGGCATAAGGGCTTGAAATTTCCTCTTAAACCTGATCCTCTTTCTGGCTTTACCTTTTTCCCTCTGTGGTACCATTATGTACTCAATCTCCTGGCATGACACAGTAGAAAAAGTACTGTATGGGAAGTTAGCAGACCTGAATTCAAATTCTGACTTTCTTACTTATTACCTCTATGAACTTAGGTAAGTCCCTCAAATTCTCTGAGCTTCAATTAAAATAAAGCATTGAATTCAATATCCTGTAAGGTTCCTTCAGCTCTAAATCTGTGATCTTATGGTTTTTAGCTCTTCCCTCTCCCTTAACTCCTGTCTTGTGTGATATCCCATGCAAATTGGGCTAGATTTTTCATGAAAAGGCAATGAAACCACTCTCAAGACCTAATTGGTGCAGGCTTCCTCATTGCCTACACTGGATCTCCTCCAGCTTGATACACCTTTATTAAACAGGCCCAACATGATGGCAAATGCAGAAACTGGAAACTGTGCACAGCTGAATCAATGCTGTATCCTTGCTGAACATCTTTTACCATGCTATTGGTAAGCAAACCTCCTCTTTGTTAAAAGTCCAATGATCTTCAAGTATGTCATTTCATTCCAATCCCAAAACTGAATCAACATGCTGATCTATGACAGGCCCAGAACACCTGTGTGACCCTAATCAGTTTAATTAATTTATCTCTCTGGGTCTCGGTTTCACCATCTAATATATTAGGATATCAATATCATCATCTCTAAGAATGTTCCCATGATGACTAACCTGGGTGGGGATATAGGAGTGGGAGAAAGGAAGATTTAACTGAACAAGAAAAATATGAAGAATTTTTTTTTAATAGAAAAGAGAAAGAATTGGGGATGGGAGGTGGGGAGTAGAGGCTGACGTCTAATTAGACCATCCAAAGGACTCTGACTGAGCAAGACAATGTTTGTTAAACACCCAGACAGAACTTGCAATTTTTGCCATCTAAACAAGACAGCCTAGTTAAGGCGTCCCCAGACTAGGGACTTTTTCCATATCACCAGGGATTGACAGGCTAAAGAGAATAACACAAGGATCTTTTTAACAGGTACAGCCCAAGGCAAAATTGTGAAATGGGAAAGGTTCATCTTTAGTTTACCCACACTGCTTTCTCCACCCTTTCTCCTCCTCCATGGGGCACTCTCTTGAACTTTTCAAATGCCCCAGAATTCTCCCTCCCATCTTAACAGAGCAAAACCTGCTTTTTTGGGGGGGGGGAGGGGGAGAATGATCCCAGTAATATATATCTCAGAATCAATTAAATCAATGCACATTTAAAGCCTTATTACAAAAGCACAGAATCACAGGATTTTTACTCAAAATTAAGAGTTAAAGAATATGGAAACAAGTGGAAGGAACCTTTTTTAGAGACAGAAAGTCCTTTCTAGTCCCCTGAAATCACATGACCTATTCTATGGTCTACTTCATTTTTACATAAGAACAGTCAAGCTTTTCCAGAAAAAAATAATTCTTAAACTGTGACTTCATCCAAAACTCCCCTTCCAGTGTGCCAGATTAATAACTAGTCTGTAATCTACAGTTTTAGGGAACTGCCTGGGGATTGAAAGGTTAAGAGACTTGCCCATGGTCACTCAGCTAGTATGTGTCAAGACCTGAACCCAGGTCTACCTGATTTCAAGGCTGGCTCTCTATTCACACTATGATATTCAGGCTCTCCTCTTTAAACTTATGAATACACAAAAATTTTAGAATAAATTTTGATTTTTCTACCCCTTCCCTGTTTTTCCATAAAGGGGAATTAAGGAAGCTAGGCAGGGTGGGCATTGGTAGAAAATAAAGGAAATGAGAGGGAATATAGTAAATATAAAAATGATCAGAAGAGAGTGAGGAGAAAGTCTAGGGAACAAAAAGAACAAAAGGAGTAGGCAAATTTCCCAATCCCAGAAGACAAGAAGGCCCTTTGAAGAGGGCTTGGAGAGCCACGATGAGCTATAACACACAGGGCAGCTAACACACAGGGCAAATTTACTCTGCTGGATGAGGAGGCTTCAAAGAGAGGCAGCAGGGAAGAAAATTGCCCCATACTTGATGGAGTCACTTTCCAAGGGGGCAATTCATTCCCCAAAGAATCCAGTCACGATTACAAGACCCTGGAGATGGCGGCTAGAGACAATTGTACCTTATCCCACCAGAGAACCAGGAAACCAGGCATGGTCATAGCCGTCATAACAAAGAGGCTATGCCTCTGCCGCAGGGAGGAAACATGCCCCACCAGGCGCTGGCTGCCTGGGACAAAGCCACCTGCCCTTCATGCTGGTTGTAGTTCTGTGGGCTTGATGTAGGCCTGTTTGTTGTTTGGTCATGTCTGACTCTTTGTGAAGCCATTTGGGGTTTTCTTGGCAAAGATACTGGAGTAGTTTGCCATTTCCTTCTCCGGTTCATTTTATAGATGAAGAAACTGAGGCAAAAAGGTGACTTAAGTGACTAGCCCAGGGTCACACAGCTATTAAGTGTCTGAGGCTGGATTAGAACTCAGGTCTTCCTGATTGCAGGCTCAGATTTATATTCACTTCACCACCTAGATAGTCTACTACTTGTCAAATACTATACTATATACTAAAAATACAAAAACAAACACAAGACAGTCCCTGCCCTCAAGGATCTTACATTCTATTGGAGGAAACAACATGAACATGCACACACACACACAAAATATATATATATATATATAAATATATATATGTGTGTGTGTGTGTGTGCGTGTGTATACACATATATATATACATGCATACACACATGCACAAATATATTTATATGTATACAAACATATATCTCCTTGTATGTATATATGCATATACATACAGACAAGGTAATATAATGTGGGGAGTAAAATTAGCAGCTAGGTAGATCTGGAAAGAACTTCATATAGAAGGCCATACAAGTTGAACCTTGAGTCAAGCTAGAGATTCAAAAACAGCAGTTCTCAACCTGTGGGTCACGATCCCTTTGGGGGTTGAACAACCCTTTCACAGGGGTCACAAGGGTCACCTAAGACCATCGGAAAACACATATTTCTGATGGTCTTAGGAACCTCCTCTATCCGTCTCCAGGTGGGTCTGCCCACATGCAGATACGCCCACATATGAGTATTAAAGAGTGGAGGCATTAGGAAGGTTAAGAACCACTGATCTAAAAGGAGAAAGTTAAGATGGAGTACATTCCAGCCACTGGGAACAGCTAAAGGTTCAAAAGCCTGGAGACTGGAAGTGGAACATTGGATGTAAAGAGCATATGTCAAGGCAAGTGAAATTGATGTTCTGTGTTCCAGATAGGCTTCCCTCTCCTCATCCCTAAGATCCATCTCATATGCAGTTTAAGAAAGGCAGGAAAAAAGTCAGCACAACTGATCAATGCATTAACAACGTCCAAAAACATGTGCAACGTGCAAGATATTTTATTTTTTTTAAAGATAATAGACAGCCAATGGAAGTTATTGAGCAGTGAAGTAACATACCTGTTCAGATCTGTACTTTAGAAATGTCAATTCCCCAAGAAATCAAGCAAAGGATAGTATGAGGTGGGTCAAAGTCATTAATGGCAGATAAACTGAATCCCATTGGGTCAGGCCAATGGTGTTGAGAACCTCTGTAGACTAGAACTGAGAAGTTTCTAAGTGTAAGTGCTTGTCATACAGTAAGCACTTAATAAATGCATGTTGACTGACTTAATGAGCACTTTGTTGTTGCTATTTTGTCATTATTTTTCATCCTTTATTTTCAAATAGGACCAATGACATCACAGGAGATGTCTCTGTTGGGCCAAGGAAGGGCTTTGGGAAGGGAGCAGGGCAGAACTCTACGGTATGCCTTCCACATCTCAACTTTCCCCATCATGGTTTTGAAATATCATAGGTCATCATAAGAAATTCAATGGGAATTTTGGGAGAGTTTTGCAGAAGCCACAGATGACATGAGAATATCAGCAGGTGAAACAGAAAAAAGTTTAGAAACTCAAAAATGCACAAAATATATGTATGGTAGTATACAATATCAACATATTTTATCCTTTAATACTGTAAACACCCCATAAAAGAAAGAGAAAAAACTCAGATTTCTTCTCTGGTACAAAGGGAGATCAAAAAAATTTACAAGAATTTTCTAGATTCCAGGGGCACTGCACTCCTAGTCTCCTCAAGATGTAGAAGGGATAACTGTAGAATAATTAATACAATTGATCCAGGAATCAAGGGCCTGTGTGTATAAACGAGGAAATAAGGAGGTGGGGAGGAAAGCTTATCAATGCTTCATTTTAAGGTATTTGGTGAAAAAAAAATGCTCTGCCTGGGCAGTATAGAATTTCTCTTAACAATGGCAATGGGTCTTGATTGACTAAAACAGGTCTGCTCGTTTTCAATTTTCATTAAGTAGGCATGCCTAGGAGCACAGTTCCAGTGAGAATTAACTACTAATCCCCCAGGAATGAAATTCCTGAACATCATCAGGTATCACTGAGAGACTTTCCCAATTAGCATCCATAACACCTGAAGCTTTGAACAGTGGCTGTATATTTATCTTTCTTTTCAAGTTCACTATGTTGGTACTGCCAACCAGCCTAGTTCAAACAATCCTTCTGTCTGGCAGCTCCGAAGGTAGCTCCTCACCCCTGTCTACCCCCAATGCAAACAGCAGATGCGCACAGATACATGCAAAAGAGTTATAATCAGGCTCTCTCTGTGTGTTCTCGTTTTCATTTACTTACTGTAAACTGTGCACATTTTTTTCAGGTGCAAGATTTGTAAATTTTAACCTCCTTCCCTCCCACCCTCCAAAAAAAAAAACCCCACCACAAATATTTGCTTTGTAGAATTAGTAGACTTGAGTTCAAATCCCAACTCTGCTACTTACTATGTATATGACCTTGAGTGAGCAGGTCCCTTCACTCCCCCTCTTCCACATCGGGGGTGGGAGGACAACGGGCACTGATTTCTGGAAACATCATAGTATAGTAGAAAGAGTACTGAACTTGCAGCATTGAACATAGAGTTAATCACAGGGCCTGAGTTCAAATCCCAGCTTGTCCACTTGCATGACCTTGGGCAAGTCACTTAACTACCATTTCCTGATTTGTAAAGGAGAGAACTGAGCTAAATCAATTCTAATGTTCCTTCCAGTTTTAGGATTCAACAGATGTAGATAGAATGTCACCAGAGGTAGATGGAATACTACCACTTTTGCTCCTTATTGCCCACATGGAACAAATGCAAATCTTCTTTTAGCATTTAAGAGTTCCAACTTATCTTTCCAAATTGATTTCATATGACTCTTCCTCAGAAGTTCATTTGAATCCTGCTACCTGTGCAGAGCCTTGCATCTCCCACCTTTGTGTCGTTCTACAGAAATGTTCTCCCTTCCTCACACATCTTCCTCTTGGAACCCCTAGCTAGCAAGGCAGCTAGTGCCTCAGTGGAGAAAGTCAGGAAGCTGGGCCTGGAGTCAGGAAAGCCCGAGTTAAAATCCAATCTCTTAATAGCTTTGTGACCCTGGGCAAGTCACTGAACCTCTGTTTGCCTCAGTTTCCTCAACTATAAATGGAGATAATAGGAATTACTTTACCATGTTGTTGTGAGGCTCAAATAACATAATATTTGTAAAATTAGCACAGTGCCGGGCACATAATAGATGATATGTAAATGCCTATTTACCTTCCCTGGTCTTTCAAGGCTCATTTCAAACGCCACTTTCTACACAAGGTCTTTCCTAACCCCAGCCCCATTATTAATTTTTCTAGCCTCCTATCTCCTGAAATGATTTGACATTTATTTGATATTCACAGAGAGAACATCTAGGATTTCCTCTGTACCAAAAAATTATAGATCTAGTCCCTATTGCTATACTTTCTGTTGACTTATCTGTGTCCATATTTTCCCCCAGTTGAATGTAAACTTTAAGATAAGAAATGGTTGGGTTTGGGGGGGGAGGGGTGTTGTCTTTGTATTCTCAGTTCTTTGTACATCTTCCACTTCCAGTCATTTTTCAGGCATGTCCAACTCTTCATAATTTCACTTGCGGTTTTCTTGTCAAAGATACGGAAGTGGTTTGCCTTTTCATTCCCCGGATCATTATACACATGAGGAAACTGAGGCAAACAAGGTTAAGTGACTTGCCCAGGGTCACACTGCTAGTACGTATCCAAAGCCAGATGTGTGTTCCTGACTCCAACCCCAGCACTCATCCTAGCTGTCCACTTTGTACACAGAAGACATTTAATGAATTCTTGCTGAGAGATGTGCTAGGTAGTGGGGAAAATACACATTTTTAATAAGGCTTGGCTCCTGTAAACCTACTTCCTATAACTAAATCCTATAAAGTTCTTTATGGGCTTACTAGGAAGATAACATATAATACATACCCAATGCAAAATAATACTTGAGAAATGCTCTAGCAACACATAAGGAGGGTTCTACAGGAAGCCTAAAGGGGAGGAGGAAAGTGGTAACCCAAGGGCAGGAGGGAGGGGATTACACAAGGATTTGAGCCAGGCTTTATAGGATAGAAAGAATTCGAAAGGCCAAGACCAAGAAAGAGGAACTTTGCATACACTTTTCATCCACAGGGAACTTTGTGAATAAAGGTACAGAGGGAGGAAATCACAGAGTAAGTTTATGGTCAGAAAATAGGGTAGTTTGGCTGGAGTACAGAGTACAGGCAAGGGCGTGACAGATTATAGGTAGCCATCCTTGAGAACCAGGGAGAGGGTCTATTTTATTTGGGAGGCACACATTTACCTCATATCGAGCCCATGAATCTACAAGATGCTTCAGTTTTGGAATACTAGTTAATCTTTAAGGCCCAGTTCTTTCTCTGGATACAGATAGCATCTTTCTTCATATGAATTTTAAAATATACTTATATATTTAAATTTGTTTATATGTACACATTTCTCATTTGGAATCTATGACCTTCTGCTTTGTTTTATAGTTATATGTACAATAACTACGTTTTATCTCCACTACTCGACTCTAAGCTCCATGAGGAGACTGTCTTATTCATCACTGTATCCTACACAGAAATTAAAATGCTTGGCACAGGTTAATAGTAGCTCAAATCCACCTGATTCTGACAGGTTTGCAAAACACTTATTATCTCATTTGGTCTTCACAATAACCCTGTGAGGTAGGTGCTATATTATTCTCATTTCACAAATGAAACTGAGGCAAGTCAAAGGTTAAATGTCTTGCTCAGGGTCACAAAGCTACTAAGTGTCAGCCGGGATTCGAATTCAGCTCTTTATCCACTTCACCGACTACCTGATGCTACATTTTATGAATGTTTGTGGAATGAATGGACTAGTGAATGAATATGACTTTTTAGGTGATGTCCAAGAATTGAAAATAATTCAAATACATTGGAGGTTGTGGAATCTGGAATAGATACTCCTTTTTATTAATTACTTTTTTGGAGGGGGTAAGACAGGGCAATTGGGGTTAAGTGACTTGCCCAAGGTCACACAGCTAGTAAATGTTTAAGTGTCTGAAGCCGGATTTGAACTGAGGTCATTCTGACTCCAGGGCCAGTGCTCTATTCACTGAGCCACTGAGCTGCCCCTTTTTCCCTTTTTTTTTTTTAAGTATTAGAGAGACGATGCTCTTTTTTCCTTCTTTTGACATTTAATTTTTATTTTATTTTGACAATGCTCCAGCAGAAAAATACCTGTTTTGCTAATCTGTAAATAAGTTTGTTTAAAAAAAAAAGGAGGGGCAAGGAATTCATAAAACTCTTGTCAAGGTGGATTTAGAACCTTCCAGGAGTCAAGAAGATCTGAGTTCAAACATAGCCTCAGACACTTACTAGCTGTGTGATCCTGAATAGGTTGCTTAACCTCAGTTTCCTCATCTATAAAATGAGGATAGTGGTAGTTACCTCACAGGGTTGTTGTGAGAATCAAATGAGAAAACATTTGTAAAGATTCCTCAGAGCTCTCCATCTCTGTGCCTCAAAAGCCAGTGGTGAGAGTGTGGTAGAAGCAGCCCTGGATTTTGGGTCGAAGGTCATGGTTTTAAATCCTGGACATGCTGTTGCCCACCTGAGTCATCTTGGCAGACTCATTTCATATCCCTGAGCCTCTGTTTCCTCCCCTGTACAATAAGAAGTTTCAACTTGATGATCCCTCAGATCTCTTCCAGATATAACATTCTGTGACATATGAATATCTAAGAAAGGCTCAAGATTTTAGAGGGTTCATTTCTTAAAAAAAAAAAAATGGGAGGTGGCTAGGTGGCTCAGTGAATAGAGCACAGGCCCTGGAGTCAGAAGGACCTGAGTTTAAATCCAGCCTCAGACACTTAACACTTACTAGCCATGTGACCTTGGGCAAGTCATTTAACCTCAATTGCCCTGCCTTCCCCCCTCCAAAAAGAAAAAAAAATTGGGAACAAACTAGCAAAAGTTGGTGGGGTTTGCCCTCTGGTCACTAGGACAAGCCAGCAAAATCAGCGACCAAGCTGAGCTGTGCCCTGGCAGGAGGAGATGATGTGCTAGGTTGTCAGTAGTCAGGATACCTGTAGGCACTGCCGCACATCAGTGGTGTCGAGGATAGTTTGTATCCTCTTTAGTTCATCCACCATGTGCTCTACTTGAGCACTGTAGGTCACTGAGAAATTGCCTTGGAGGACTTTCCTATCAAAGTGGACTACTCACCATCATCTAAACTTGCTTTGCCATTTCCCATCTCCAAGCCTTTGGCTGCCATTATGCCCTACATCTGGAATAAAATTTTATTCCTCTGGAATAAAGTTCCCACCCCCTTCCCCAACCTATCTGCTGAAATTCAATCCATTTATAAGACCCAACTCAGGTGCCACCTCTTCCGTGAAACCTTGTGCCAATTCATTCCAAGTCATCTTATCCCATCATGGATCTGATAATTCTTTGTAGTGAAGTACAGCAGTGAGAGAGCTGGATTTGGAGTTGATATATGTTTTCAAATCTTGACACAATCCATGTGACAATGGACAAATCATTTTAAATATTTGCCTGTTTTCTCATCTGCAAAAATGGAAATAATGATGCAAAAGCCCATTGGTATGGGACCCTCTCCTTATTGGAGCAGATGAAGTCTTTGCCCTGAATAAGGGGCAATGTGAAATTGTGAGAGGTGAGAACGCCAGTTCTCTACCAGTCCTCTTTTGGGGACTTTTCAAGTGGAAGTAGCCCTTTGGGAATCTCCAGGTGAGAGTCTTCTTCCAGCATAGCAAGTTGTGATTAAGGACAAACAAGCCTCTCCACTCTTCTCATGTCTTCCCACAGTCTTTTCCACCAGCAATCTGAAGTGGGGTTCACCTCTTCCATCTTCTCTCTTGAACCTAGAAACCAACTGTGCAAGAAACTCAAAGAATACTCTTGCTTGGAGAATCCCCAAAGTTAGGACTGATGGAGAACTGAGGCTTTCACCTCTCACAACTCTGTTGGGCAAGCCATTCATCTTCACAAATGAGAGAATCCCTTATCAATGGGCTTTAGGTCAGGTTTTCATTGTTTTTCAGTCACATCCAACTCTTCATGACCCCATTTGGGGTTTTCTTGGCAAAGACGCTGCAGTGGTTTGCCATTTCCTCCTCCAGATCATTTTACAGATGAGGAAACTGAGGCAAACAGGGTAAAGCAACTTGCCCCAGATCACATAGCTACAAAGTATCTGAGGTCTGATTTGAACTCAGATCTTCCTGACTCCAGGTTGGGTACTCTAACCACTTGCCACCTAGTTGCCCTGTTACATTCTTACAATGATGATGATGATGATGATACCAATACTACTAATACTATCTAGATCACAGCATAATGATGAGAAAAGCACTTTGTAAAAATTAAATTACTATATAAATGTGAGTTATTATCTTCTTTTTATATTCTAATTTTATCATAATTATTTGTATACTCAATTTGAAGGTAGGGGCTTACATATACTAAGCACAGATTAATTTTTCAGTTGTTAAATTGAATGATAGACAGTTTGGGTGAAATACTCTCATTGGATCTGAATTTTAGAGTCTTGAGGGAAATAGGCTTTTAGAATTAGAAGGGAAGTTAACAGGACATCTGGTTCAACCCTGTGAGAAGAATTACAAGTATTATTATTATTCCCATTTTGCTGATAAAGAAACTGAGGCTCAAAGTAATTAAACTGACTTGCTCAAAGTCATACAGTCAGTCAGTGGACGAGCATTTATTAAGTGCCTCCTAAGTTCCAGGAACTGTGCTAATCAACAGAGATATAGAGGCAAAAACCAACCTTTGCCCTCAAGGAGATCATATTCTAAAGGGGGAAGACAAACAACAAAATAACTTACAAGGTATACAGTGTGTCCTAGAAGCCCTAGTGACATTGCTAGCTTTAATGACTTAAAAGGCTTAAAGTATTAAAGCTTAAGACTAAAGCACTAAAACTTTTGGGACACCCTGTGTATAGAATAGGGGGAAGGCAATATCAAAGAAGCCCCCAGCAGCTTGGGAAGACCAGGAAAAGCCTTCTGCAGGAAGTGGGCTTTAAGTTCAGTCCTGAAGGAAGTCAATGACATGAAGGGTTGAACTAACAAGTCAGACAATAGGGGACAGACAGTGCAAAGATAAAGAAACGTCAGTGTCCTTTGAGTGGAACAATATGTGGTCCAAAGTGGTGTAATCCAATGTGGTGGATCATAAATTGTGAGAAGAGGAACAGAGTAGATTAGAAAGACAGATAAGGAGGGGTGGCTAGGTGGTGCAGTGAATAGAGCACGGGTCCTGGAGTCAGGAGGACCTAAGTTCAAATCTGGCCTCAGACACTTAACACAAAAACTAGCTGTGTGACCAAGTCATTTAACCCTAATTCCATTGCTTTCCCCCCTCTGAAAAGCACAAAAAAAGAAAGAAAGAAAAGGGCCAGATTGGGAAGAGCTTTAAGTGCCAAACAGAAGCCTTTATATTTTATCCAGGAGGTAACAGGTATGCTCACATCAAAGAAGACTCTGTGCTCTATAAGCAAAGCAGAATTACAATAGCTCAAAAGACATGTGAGATGTGTAAATTTAGAGACATCTCCACTTCAAATGTTCATTTGGGCTATTTGTGCTTCACCTGTGGTAGAGCCTTCTGAGCTTGTCCTGGTCTGATCAGCCACAGTTGGACACACTGTATCTTGACCCCAACACAGTGATGTCATTTTGGTCCTCTTGGAGAAGGAAAGACAACAACCAATAGGGAGCTGCTGGAATATGTTGAGTAAAGGGATGACATGGTGAGACCTACACTTCCAGAAAATCAATTTGACATTTTAGTAGAGAATGAATTTGGAGTAGAGAGAGACTTGAGGCAGGGAGACTGATGAAAAGGCTATTGCAAAAATCCAGCAATTGGAGATAAGCACCTGAACAAGGGGGTGGTGCCAATGGTGAAAGGGGATATACAAGGGAGATGTTAGACAAGTAGAAGTGACATGATTTGGCAATAGATGAGATATGGAGGTGGGTGATGATTAAAAATGCATAATTGAGGATGACACAGGGGGTTGAAGCCTGGGTAGCAAGTGTCAAAGATGAACTATGACCCCAGCTTCCTGATTCTATGTATAACATGATCACCACTCTACCATGATGAATCTTTGGATGTTATAGATCATCTAATCCAACTCCCTCATTTTACATATTGGGAAACTAAGTCATAGAGAAATAGAAGTGCCTAGCCCAAATACAAATAGTGAATTAATTTGTGGCAGAATCAGAAATAGGATTGTCAGGTATCCTGAATCCTTATTTCATATCCCTTATATTGTACCACATTGCTCCAAAAGATACTTATTTCAAATAAGATACCTTACTTGAGCAACCCCAAGTAGCCTCTTTACTCTGGACTCCCTGAATCTCCTAAAATGTGTGTTCCTAGACACTGAGTTATGGTACATGTTCATTGATGTTGTCTGATCATTTCCTTTTGGTAGGTTATAGGATTGTCCCTATGAAGGCTAGAATACTTGAGTTGTAAGGAGCCTTAGAAGTCACTGTTTTTCCCTTACCCAAATTCACATTAATCCCTGTGTGGTGACTGTCCACCCCCTGCTTGAATACCTCCAGTCATGGAGAACTTGCTATCTCATCTCGTGAGTCAGTCCATTACATTTTCAGAAAGAATTGTTAGAAAGTTCTTCATATTGAGACAATCTGCTGAGGTCCCTTCCAGTTATACCAATGTTCTGAACTACAATTTAATAACTCCTACCCAGTGATCTTTCTCTAGAGTTACCCATGACCTTTTAAATGACAAAACAGATGTCTTTTCTCAGTCTTCACCTTTCTTTAGACCTCTCTGTAGCTTTTGACACTATTGGTCACCTTTTCTTCCTGTATACTCTGGCGTTTGGTGACACTGTTCTCTCTAGGGGCCCTTCCTACCAGTCTGATCATTCCTTCTCAGGCTATTTTGCCAGCTTATCAACTGTGCACCAAGGTTCTGTTCTAGACTCTCTTCTCTTCTCCCCCTATACTCTCCCTAGACAGCATCATTAGCTTCCATGGATTTCAATCATCATTTCTATGTAGATACTGTTGCAATAATCAAGGTGAGATGGGATATGGACCTGAACTATGGGTTAGTGGAGAGAAATCAGATGCAAAGAAAAAATGTTTTAGAAGTAGAAACAATAATATTTGACAATTGATTAGGGGAGATCAAGGGAGGGAACAAGCATTTATTAAACACCTCCCATATGCTAAGTGCTTTACAAACATTATCTCATTTGATTGGATAATACATAGGGAAGAATAATGCCAAGATTATGAACCTTGGAGAGTGGAAGGATAATTATGTCTTCTGTAGAATGTAGAATATTCATAAGAGATAGGGTTTGTGTATGGTAGGTGGCATAGTAGAAAGAGTGTTAGGTCTGGAGTTAGGAAAACCTGAATTCAAATCCAGCCTCCTTAACCCACCCTTGAAAAAAAAATTAATAAAGTAGATATTAGCACTTGGGGTGGATCAGGAAAGGCCTCAGGTAGAAAAAAAGATGGATTCTGAGCTGATCCTTGAAGGACACTATGGTATCTATCCTTGAAATATCTAGGAGTTACAAGTTTTGTCTAAATCAGTGGTTCTCAACCTGTGGGTTATGTTCAATTTGTAACAATGAAAATACATCCTGCTTATCAGATAGATTCATAACTGTAGCAAAATTACAGTTATGAAGTAGCAATGAAAGTAATTTTACGGTTGGGGGTCACCACAACATGAGGAACTGTATTAAAGGGTCGTGGCATTCAGAAGGTTGAGAACCACTGGTCTAAATGGTTTTAACTTCTATGTCTCAATCTGGAGCTTCCTTTTTTTTTCACTATAAAATCAAATTAGCAGGTATTTATTTAGTGGCCTTCCACTACGCGCTTGGAGCAGAAAGAGAATGACACAGAGCAAGAGGAAAGTCAGGTCCCCATAGCAGTACAAAGGGGAAGGGGCAAAATGCTTAGGGTCTATCTACCATGTTTCTAGCAAATCTGACAGCAGGAGTTATGTCAATAAAGCCTGTCCTAAAAATTGAGGGGGGGGGGGCGGGGAAGAGGGATGATATAGGAAGTCTGCCAGAGAGTTCTTAAAGGGAGTGGGGGGTGGGGAGTTGTTTGGCCTGGGTCTTCAGGACTACCCCCTTTCTCCCTCAGGCTAGGAGCAGAGAATGTTGTGTAAACAGAGGGCCGATGTCTACGCCCAGCTCCCGCTGAAAAATTCCAAGGATAATTAAGCCTCTCTCTGACTGTGGTCTAGAGTATAAACAGAAATTTACTATTGCTAGCAGAGAGTGTTTAGGCACACACACACAGGCCTGCACACACCCACACCCTGTATGTACTATGTACCTGAGAGCAGATGTTTGTTGCAAGAAGACTATGAAATCTAGTAGAGACAGGAAAAGGAGTCTCTAGAGACCAGGTTCTATTCCTTGTCCAAGCACTGACTTAAGATGTGTGACCTTGGGGAAGTCACTTAGCCGCCCCACTGAGACACTTGCGGACAAACGCAATAAAAGATAGGAAAACTTTGAAAGTGAAAGTGCTCTTTAAATGTAAGATATGCTTATTACCAAGAGAAGCAGGGCTGATGGGATGGATGAAAGAGCTGACCTCAAAGTCAGAAAGACAAGAGTTCAATTCTGACCTCCGACCCATAATGGCAGCATGACCTTGGACAAATTAACCTCTCAACATCTCAGGAAACTCTCTAAGTTCTAAGTGCAGATGAATTGACCACCTGTGTCAGTCAGTAAGTAAACATTTATTAAGTACCTACTATATACCAAGCATTATGCTAAGGGGTGGGGAACCAAGCCTTAAAAAGGGGTACAAGACAGTCTCCTCCAGGAGGAGCTCATGCAAATGCTACTGGGGGAGACAACATGCAAGCAGATATGTACAAATGAGCCATGTACGGGATAAAGAGGAAAAAATTAAAAGACAAAAGGCACAGGAATGGAGAGAGTTTGAGAAAGACTTCTGTAGATAATGGGATTTTTGCTGGGATGTGAAGGAAGGTGTCAGTGGAAGAATGTTCCACGTTGGTAGTGAAATCTCACGGACAGTCCTCTTCCCCTCCCCACCCCAGATATGATTATGGTTGTTGTCACTATAGTATTATTTTATGTTGGGGGCAGTTAGGTGGCACAGTGAATAGAGTGCTGGACTTGAAGTCAAGAAAACTCATCATCCTGAGTTCTAATTTGACCTCAGAGGTTTGCTGGCTATGAGACCCTGGGCAAGTCACTTAACCCTGTTTGCCTCAGTTTCCTCATCTGTAAAATGAGCTGGAGAAGGAAATGGCAAAGCACTCCAGTATCCTTCCCAAAAGGGGTCACAGAGACACAATTAAACACCAACAGTAACACTGGGATTAAACTAGGATTTACAATAGTATTTGGTTCTTTAAAGACCTTTAAATCACTGAATTTTGAAGATGAAAGAAATCTTAAAGAAATCCTGGTGCCATAGAAAGAATACTGTGTGCAACTGCATGACCTTGAGCAAGTCACCTAACTTCTCCGGTCCTCTAGTTCTTCATCCATAAAATGAGATGGTTGGTGGTAGTGTCATGCTCCCAGATCTCTATGACCTCATTTGGGGTTTTCTTGTCAAACATACCAAAATGGTTTGCCATTTCCTTCTCCAGCACATTTTACAAATGAGGAAACTGAGGCAAACAGGGTTAAGTAACTTGCCCAGGGTCACGCAGCTAGCAAGCATCTGAGGACAGATTTGAACTCAAGAATATGAATTTTCCTGACTCCAAGCCCAGCGCTTTATGCACTATGGTGCCACCTAGCTGCCCCATAAAATGAAGAAGAACCTTACAAGGCCCCTTCTAATTCTAGGATCTATGATCCTATGATTAATTATCTATTCTAATCCAGGCTTCTTGATTTTTAGGGTACAGAGCTAGAGTGTTAGAGTCAGGAGATCTCTAAAATAATTTATCCCTAATGGTGGAATTGTGGACACCAAGACCTCTTGATAGGAGAGAGGCTTTGAGGAAACATGACCTTCCTTCAAAATCGTAAGGTAAAGACCCCTCACTACCTATTGTGTCTACAGGTATGGTTGGCATTTTTCAGCACACAGAATCAGGGGATTTCATTGTTTGTTGGGAAAGGTAACCTCATCCCCAACTCATGCTCACTGAGATGACTGGACATGAGTCAGACCAGACTCTTTCTTGATCCTTGGAATATAATGAAAATGTTGGATGTGGGAGACACAGGGGACAGGAGACACTGACAGAGGGAGATGTGAGGAGAGATGGGAACAGGTACAGTAAGACAAATGGAGAAGGGGAAAGCATCACCAAAGACGGACTTCACACTTTTGCTAAGAGTTGGCCTTGATAAAAAAAAAAACGCAAATAAAAGAAATCTTTCTTGACCTTCATGCACACATGAACACGGTGGCTGCAATGCTGAGTAATTCTCTAAGCAAATAGACCTGATGACTGGCCTTTTCGAAGAATGTAAACTAGGGAGAGAGGGAGCTGATACATTCTCCCCCTCCCAAGCCACATCTCTCAGGAGCACAGCAGTAGGAAGGACACTTAGAGGTCATCCAGTTCAAGCCCATTAGATGAGAAAACTGAGGCCTAGAGAGGGTGGGCGACTTGCCAGAACACTGAGAGTATTTGACTTTCCCTCAAAAAGAGTGATCAATGGAATATTTTAAACTGGATGCTCAGTGAAGGTATGTGATTTGCAGCTACTACCAAGAGGCAGTGTGGTACAGTGAAAGAAGCCAGGAAGATCTGGTCATTTTACTTCAGTGCTCTAGGGAGCTCCCTAAGATTACATGTGCAGAGTAGGTGCCAACCTGCCTTGGTAAAGGAAGTCCCAGATGAAATCACAGGTCTACTCTATATCTCTTTGGGTTTGTTTGTTTGTTTTTTGGAGTGGGGAAGGCAAGGCAATTGGGGTTAAGTGACTTGCCCAAGGTCACACAGCTGGTAAGTGTATCGAGTGTCTAAGGTCAAATTTGAACTCAGGCTCTCCTGACTCCACGGCCAGCGCTCTATTCATTGCGCCACCTAGCTGCCTCTATATCTCTTTCCCTAAGTATCAGCCCTGAGATTCAAACCCAGGTTTGAAACTAGCTAGTGTTGTTGTTGTTGGGTTATTTTCAGTCCTGTCACACTCTTTGTGTCTCCATTTGGGGTTTTCTTGGAAAAGATACTGGAATGATTTACCATTTCCTCCTCCAGTTCATTTTACAGATGAATAAAGTGAGGCAAACAGGGTTAAGGGACTTGCCCAGGGTCACACAGCTAGTAAATATCTCAGGTCACATTTGAACTCAAGTCTTCCTGACTCCAGGTCCAGTGTTCTATTCACTGTGCCACCTAGCTAGTAGGTGCAATCCATCAACCAGCATTTATTAAGGACCTACTACTTGACAAGAACTATGCTAACTACTGGAAAATACAAAGACAAAAGTGAAAGTCCTTGCCATCGAGCTTCCATTCTAATTGAGGGGGAGACACTAGCATTTGGAGGGCAGTGGGAATCAGGAAAGACTTCATGTAGAAAGAAGATGGTGCTTGAGTTCAGTCATGAAGGAAACTAGAGATCTCATGAGGAGGTAAAGAGTAAGTACATCCAGGTAATAGAGTATAGTCTGTGCAAAAGCTCAGAGGTGGGAGATGGAGCATCATGTATGAGAAACCATAAAAAGTCCACTTGGGCTGCATCATAGAATCTGTGAATGGGGAATAATGTGTAAGGAGGTTGAAAAGGTAAATTGAGGTTTAGCTTGTAAAGAGTTCAACTATTTCAAGCCCCTCATTTTATAGATGAGAAAACTGAGATGAGAAAGTTGAAGGTCCCACATAGACTTAGTTGCAGAGCCCAGATTCAGTCCCAGATTCCCTAACTCCAAATCCAAGAGGATCCTTCCCCAGTATGCCATAGTGCCTCTTAACAAACAAAATTAAGCATGTGACTTTTGCAGGAAGAAGAAAATACAGCCCAAGTAGCTATGGGAGCCCTGGACTCTCACAGCTCAGTGGGAGGGAGGAGCTGCTATGGCCTTAGTTGATTTTATAGTGTACAATGAATGGAACATCTTACCCTGCCCCTCCTTTACAGCTGTGAAAAAATGACTCAGTCACTTCAGCTCACTGTTATCCCTCCCAGGGATCATAGATACAGATGCCTCTGCTTTCCCTTGACTCCAGAAAGGGTTGGCAGCAGCCATGAGGATTGCTTAAATTCTCACCTCCAGTAATGCTTGGATTCTAGAAACTTGATGGGGGAGCCCAGGGGAGCCCCACCCCTGGTTCCCAGGGGAGCTGTAGGAATAGCTCTTATTGCCATCAAGTGTGGACACACCCACTTTCAAACAGTTTGACTTTTCTCCCTCTTTCAAGTAGGTCTCACAGAGTTGTGACAACAGACTTTCACAATACCTGGGACTGAGGAACTGGTTCTCTCTGCACTTAACCATGGTGAGTTAAAGAGGAGAGCTGAGTAGCAGAGAGTAACCAGCTGCAGAGAAGCCTAACTCAGCATCTAACGAAAGCATCCTTGACAAGTGGAAATCTAGCTTCTTCCTGAATATCTCTTGGGATTGGGAACTCACTACCTCCTAGCCTATTCCATTTTCAAATTTTTTTTGCCTTTTTTTTGGAAGGCAATTGGTGTTAAGTGACTTGCCCAAGGTCACATGGCTAGGTTTTGTGTTAAGTGTCTGAGGCCAGATTTGAACTCAGGTCCTCTTGACTCCAGGGCCGGTGCTCTATTCACTGTGCCACCTAGCCACCCAGATTTTCAAATTATTTTAACAATTAAGAAGGCAGAATGACTCTAAGAGACCTGGGCCAAAAGTCAGGAGATGGGGATCTAGGGGGAGAGATCTAGAGATTTAAGGTGCCCCAGAACCTGTCTAATGCAAAACTCTCATTTGTACAGTTCAGGAAGGTGGAGCTCAGAGAGGGTGAGCTACTAAATACTAGCACGAGGTTATACAGACTGTAGGTATCCGAGGCAGGTTCTGAACATAGAACTTTGACTGTAGAGATATTGTTCTTTCCACTTTTTCATTCTGGTTCCAATTCCAATGTAGAGTAGCCAGCCACAACTGCTTCATTCTTCTCATCTCTAAAATGATGGAGTTGGATATGATGACCCCTCTAAGGCCCCTTATGGGTTTAAAAGTGATTAAAGTTCTTTACTTTAATTAATTTAATTGAGATTATTCACTGAAACATCAAAAACTGAAAATAAAATTTTGGTCACATAAAGAGAAGACAGGACTCATTGGAAAATTAGTCTTCCCTTGATGTTAGGGAAGATTGAAAGGAAAAGGGGATGCAGAGGATGAAGTGGAGAGTGTCATGGAAATAATAAATATGAAGGTGGACAGGCTTGCAATGACAGTGGAGGAGAGAAGGGCCTGTCATCCTGTGGTACATGGAGTCATAAAGAGTTGACATGACTGAAAACAACTGAACAACAACATCACCCTCAGAGGATTGTATTGATGATCACATGAGACAAAATATATATAAAATGCCCTATAAATGCTAGTTCTTATTAGTACAATACAAAGGGGAACAGTCTCTCCAATGACTTCAAAGTAACTTGTGAGAATTTCCTTCTCCGTCCTACTGAATTTCATTCTATGAATTGCATGATCATCCCCACCACGATCATCAAAAAGCATGTACATTAGTGGTCCAAATATAGGTCACATTCTTCCCCTCTCCCACAAATCCGGGCTCCATAAACCCAGAGACAGTCTGTAACCATTGTTCATTTCATGCAACACCTAACATTTGTTTTCCTTTCAAAGAGGTACTTATTTTAGGAGTTCAACCTATTCTTGACTTCTGGTAGATTCAGCGGCCACCCACCTGGGTGCTGATAGTGAGGGAAACCAGAAAGAAATGGCCAAGGGGATGACACTGGTGTAGAAAATGCAGAGGAACATGGGGTCACACCCATACCTGCAGCTGTGTAAACACTGACAACATAAAATGAACACTAATAGAATGTGGGATTTCCATGAGACTAATACAAGTGCTTTTTGTGTGGCAAAAAGTGAAATATGAAACTTTTCCAGGACATCCACTGGAGGGATGCATGAGAAAAGTCTTATGGAACAACTGTCTAGGCACAGCGGTTCTCAACCTGTGGCTTATGTTCAATTTGTAACAATGAAAATACATCCTGCATATCAGATGTTTACATTATGATTCATAACAGTAGCAAAATTACAGTTATGAAGTAGCAAAGAAAATAATTTTATGGTTGGGGGTCACCACAACATGAGGAACTGTATTGAAGGGTCGCAGCATTAGGAAGGTTGAGAACCACTGGTCTAGGGTCACTACTCTCTGAGTGCTGAGGAGTGAGCCCCATCTGGAATTCACTCTGTCCTCTACTCTTGTCCATAGCTTGCTTGTACACAGGTGTTTGTATATCCTCTTCCCCACTAGATTACAAACTCCTTGAGGGCGGGGACTGTCTTTTGCCTTTCTTTGTATCCCTAGCACTTAGCACAGTGCCTAGCACATGGTAAGCATTAATAAATGTTTGTTGATTGACAAATTTAATCCATTAGTCCCATCTTCCTTCAAATCTCTGCTCAGGTGTACCTCCTGAAGAAGTCTTTCTTAAGCACACAGGTGTTTGTACCGTCTCTCTCTCTCTCTCTCTCT
This sequence comes from Pseudochirops cupreus, assembly GCA_028627135.1. Classification (NCBI taxonomy): domain Eukaryota; kingdom Metazoa; phylum Chordata; class Mammalia; order Diprotodontia; family Pseudocheiridae; genus Pseudochirops; species Pseudochirops cupreus. Next base: position 476,217,776 of record CM053580.1, read on the forward strand.
TGTAATGACTTTTTGTTACTTTCTCTTTACAATTCTGTTAACATGTTGTATCCAATTCTCCATCTCCCAAGAGAATGTAGGCTTGGTGAAGACAAAGCTTGTCTTCTTGACCCAATCTAGCACAGGTTTACAAGTAAATAGTAAGCACATAGTAAGTGTTTGAATGGAGTGGAATTATAAGGCAGCATTTGAGCACACTCCCTTAAAACTGTGTTCACACCAATCAACTTCCCCTATAATTGGCACCTAACTTACAAAACTACTGTAATAACTATATCCTACAAAACAGTTGTTAAGGATTCCATAGAGGAGGTGGCAAAAAGAAAATGGAGACCCCATTTTTCTGTCTCTGTTCTAGCTCTGCTTCTCATGTGTCCTAGGGAGAGGAAGAAAGTCCCCTGGCAATATGAGATGAACTGACTCAATGTTTAAAATTGTCTTTACATGTAATTGGAAAAAATAAAATACTATTTAAAAGGAAAAAAAAAAGACAAACTAACAAACAGGGAGAGAACATGGTATGGTGGAAAGAACATTGGCCTTTAAGTCAACAAATCTGGATTCACATTCTATCTCTGATGCTTATTACCTATATCAGCACTTCTTAAACTGTGGGTCATGACCCCATATGGGGTCCTAAAAAAATTTTGAAACAGTAAAAGATTTCTAAACATGCAACGACCAAAAATTAATTCAAAATCAAACATGTAATGAATTTTCCTGGCACCACTTGCCCATGTTTCATGGAGCAACTTCAGTGCAGCCTTGGTTCTGAACATAAAGCATGCGCACTTTGCACTGTGCATGCTGCCATGCCACACGACGCCAAGTGATGCTGCTCAAGAGGGAAAAGGGGTTGAAAGTGGAAAAAGTTCAAGAAGCTCTGGCCTATATGATCTTGAACATGTCACATAATAATAAGTAACATTTGTATAGTGCTAAAGTACTTTTCAGACATATCTCATTTGATCCTTACAACAACATGATGAAGTAGGTTCCATTATCTTCTCATTTTACTACCAATGAGAAAGCCAAGGTAGAAGGTAGCTACATGACTTGTTATGAGTCACACATGTCTGGGAAGGGATTTGAACCTGGATCTTCCTGACTCCAAGTACACATACTATGTTTGGCCTTGGTTGGACTGGAAGGACTTCATGATCTCTTCCAGCTTTGTTATCCTATGCCATTCTCTTCTACTTCAGCCATTCATGGAAGGCTCACCAAGGGAACAGAAGAACTTGGGATGGTGCCAGTTAGTTACAATTATAGGGGAAGTTGATTAGCTTGAGCATAATATTGTCTGGCACTAAAAAGTCTATGAACCAGGAAGCTGAGGGTCTGGTTCTAGTCCTTCTGCTAATTGGTTGTGTGACTTTGGGCAAGCTGTGTGAGTCTCAGTTTTCTCACTTGTCAAATAAGAAGGTTGTACTAGATGTCCTACCTTGCTGTAAACCTTCAGGCAGCGGGCCCATTTCCTGGAACCTTCCATTGAGATGTGATTGTCACTAGAAAAGAAGAGAGGCCAGCTGACATTTGACATAATTCTTGTGATTTTGCCAAATTACTTTGTTAATCTGGATATCCTTTCCACTAAAGCATATTGCAACCCCTCAACATCTTGATAAATGGCCTTTATGGGTTGCTGGGCCCCCAGAATTCTATACCCTACTGCTAGCTTGGCAGTGAGACTCCTGGAACTTTGGTTCTCTCAGGGATGAGAGATGGACAGTATACCAGAGGACCTATGTTTGAAGCCTTTTTTGGTTTGTTAGTCCCTGTCAAAGGACCACTTCAAACAGGCTTGGCAACCTGTCAGTCAACAAACATTTGCTGAGCACTTACTGTGTGCCAGGCTTTGTACTAAATGCTTTGTCTACAAAGAAAGGTAAAAATTGCTCCTGCCTTCAGGGAGCTCACATTCTAATGAGAGGGACTGTGTAAATAACTAGTTGTGTTTGTTCTTCATTTTCAAATAGGACCCTGACATCAGGAAAATGATGACATGACTTGCAGTTGACTTTGACTGGATTGAGGGAGGGCTGTGTAAGGTCACCAGCCTCACTTTCTCCCCCAGAGCCATCCAGATCCATTCACCAGATATTCATCAGGATTACTGGAGATGACCCAGGATGCAATAGGAGACCCTGGCCCTTTTAGGCTAAGGCCTTTGCAGGTACTCACTGAGAGTGAGGTAGCACCCATTCAGTGAATAGGCCTCTTTAAGAAGTGAGTCCAGGGATGCCCCTTTTAATTAGAAAAAGAAAAAAAAATCAAGCTGGGAGGGGGAGACCCTCAGACTCGCCATTCCAAAGAGAAACAGTTGCCATTGCCATTCATTATAAGCCAGAAGGACCCAAAATGCAGCCACTAAGTGAAGCTTGGGTAGGAACCTATTGTGGTCCAATGTATGAGTTTCAGAAGGAACTGCGTTAAAGGTTTTGTGAAAGAAAGAAAAAAGAAAGAAAGAAAGAAAGGAAGGAAGGAAGGAAGGAAGGAAGGAAGGAAGGAAGGAAGGAATCCAGTAAACCCCAAGTTAAGTGGGCAGCTTCTGGCCATCAAAATTTACCTTCCTTTGGAGAGGAGAAGGAAAAGAGTGAAAGAACAAGTTAGGTACATTTAAGATATATACAGAGTAGGTGAAGGTAATCTGAAAGGGGAAGGTGTCTGGCAGAAAGTGGGATTTGAGCTGAGCTTTGGAGAAAGCCAGGAAAACTAAGAGGCAGAGGGCCGAGGTCAGATCATTCTGGGCAGAAGTGTCAGTGAGTGCAAAGTCTCAGAGGCAAGTAGGTCAATATAACTAGATGGTGGAGTGTGTAGAGGAGAGCAAGGTGTAAGAAGATTGGAAAGATAGGAAGGGGTCACTTTGTAAAGAGTTTTGAGCAACAGAAGACTTTATAGTTGATTCCATAGTTTATGAAATAGAGGCCCAGAGAGGTAAAACAATTACCTCATTTTTCTATTTGTACCCTCAATTTCATAGAGCATACAAAGTACTTAATAAATGTTTGCTAAGTGATTCACTAATTGATTGTCCACAGTCATCCAGTTAGGGTAGGGGTCAAAATATAACCCCAGTTCTCTTCTGACCCTTCCCCTCCCCTCCCCAACCAGAGCTCTTTCCATCATCATCAACCATAGTCATCAAGTATTTATTAGGCACTCATTTGGGGCCAGGCACTGTGCAACCCTATACATGTGCATTGTGCAAAGAAGATACAAAGAAAGACAAAAACATGGTCCCTGTCCTCAAGGAGCTTACATTCTAATGGGAAAACAGCATGTAAATAACTAGGTACACACAAGATATACACAGAACAGATGTGAGGTTGTCTCAGAGGGAAGGCAATGCTATCTTTGTGAAGTGCTTAAGATTCATGTCTACTGCTTATCTTTATATTATGTACTTTATAAATGGGTGGGGCTTTTTGTATGTCAAAATCATGTTTTTATTTAGCACTGAGAGTCAGTTTCCCTTTAGATGTCCTATAATATGCCATAAATGGGTGTTTTTAAAAACCATTTAGTCATGCTTTTCTATATATCAGAACAAATTTTGAAAAATATTTAGGTGGTATGGTGGCTAGAGCACTAGACCAGAAGTCGAGAATACCTGAGTTCAAATTTGTACTTGGAGTCTTACTGCCTGCAGGACCCTGGAGCAACTCATTTCATCTTTGTCTCCCTCAGGTTGCTCAACTGTGAAAAAGGGATAATAATAGCATCTGCCTCACTAGGTAGCTGGCAGGCAAGTAGATAGAGTACCCAACCTAGAGTCAGGAAGACCTGAGTTCAAATCAGACCTCAGATACTTAGTAGCTGTGTGACCCTGCGCAAGACACTTACCCCTGTTTGCCTCAGTTTCCTTATCTGTAAAATGATCTGGAGAAGGAAATGGCAAACCACTCCAATGTCATTGCCAAGAAAACCCCAAATGGGGTCAGGAAGAGTCAGACATGACTGAATAGCAACAAAAACCATCTCACAAGGATGTTGTAAGGATCAAAGGAGATAATATTTGTAAAGCACTTTGCAAGCTTCAATGTTAATGCAGTATATAAATGCTGCCCTCCCTTCTCTTCTCCCACATGCCCTCCCCTCCCCCATTGTTGAGTTGGCCAGGACACCCTCATTTTGGCAAACTGAGCAAGCGACCCAGCAGTTCATCTGGCTATAAACAGGAGTTTCTCACTCAATAGGTGGTCCTTTCTCAGCAGGATTTTGGCATCTTAGCAAAGGGAGAGAGTCAGCCCTGCTGCTCTTCTCTTGTGCTATTTATTCATGTGCATAAAGAACCTCCTGTACACCAGACTCCATCCAGATATTGCACAAGCCCGAAATGCAGGTAAAGAGGTGGAGAGAGGGGGAGGAATGACATGCTTTTATATGTATGTTGGCTTGTGCCCGTCTAATTCACAGTGAGGTGGCACTGGCAAGCTACCTGATTTCAACACACACAGCTCCCAGCCGGCCACCTCTTCCCACACTGGCTTGCTAAGGCATGCAGACTGTAAGGCACTCACTTGGCCTAGAAGTAAAAATCAGACACACAGACACAGACACACACAGACACACAGACACACAGACACACAGACACAGACACACACACACACACACACACACACACACACACACACACACACACACACACACACACACACACATACCTTCCCCAGGCAGATTTTGTTATCAAAAGGTAAAGTTCGGGCAGAAATGAAAGAAAGTCTGAGAGGAGAGACAGTCAGCCCACCCGCCCTGGGGGAAATTGCTAAGATGTAAGAGGTGAAGAAAGATGTAGAGCCTCCCCCTCTTGCCCATGTGCACAAAATCAACAAACAGCCATCTGAAGCACCCAGGTTTTCTTTTTACATTTCTTTCTTCTTCCCCCTCTTCTCCCCTCATAACAAAAGCAATACTCCATGATGTGGTCTCTAGGGTTGGAGATCTATGAAACGGGGATTTCTCCAATTTAATACTCTTTTGCTAGATTGAATGGGTCAAAGAGCTGTAGGGAGCAAGATCAAAACAAAACATCCTCAAATGTGATCCACTGGAGGAGGTGAATCTGGAGCGAGAGAATGAGCAGAACTGGTTTTAGAAAAACAACCAACCACAAGCTCTAGAATGTTCAGGCCTCCAGACTTGTCCAGCCTCAGGCAAGATCCTACCTTCCCCAAGATTGGAGAGGAGAGCCTAGAAACAGCTATGATTTTCTTAGGCAGGTTTCCCTTTTGCTATAGATCAGCTAGCTAATGAAGCAAATCTTGCTCTCTACCCAATTTGACAGGCAATAAAGATGAGGAAATCATTCTTTGTAGTTTTTGCTGTTGTTCAGTCATTTTCAGTGGTGACTGAAAATAGGGTCTTTGTGACCCCTTTTGGGGTTTTCTTGGCAAGGATACTGGAGTAGTTTGCCATTTTCTTTTCCAGCTCATTTGACAGATGAGGAAACTGAGGCAAACAAGTTGAAACGACTTGCCCGGAGTCACACAACCAGTGTCTGTGGTCAGGTTTTAACTCAGGAAGTTGTCTTCCTGACTCTAAGATCTGAACTCTATCCACTGTGCCACCTAGCTGCCCCTCTTTTTATCTAGCAGACAACAAAAAAGGTGAAAATAATTTAATCCAAACCATGGACTATATGGCACAGAGAGAGAAAAAAAGAGGGAGATGGATGGATGGATGGATGGATGGATGGATGGATGGATAGATCAATATATTATATAGATTTTATGTTAAAAAAAAACCCTTATGATAATGAATAGGGAAAAAATGTTAGCTGCATGGGACTCTAGAAATAAAGCTAGCCCTGGAGTCCTAAAACCATGGTTCAAATCCCACCTCAGCTAGTAACACCGGTGTTATATGAAATAAATCACTTAAATAAATAAGCATTAATTAAGCACAAGGCTGGGAATCAGGAAGACCTGAGTTCAAATTCAACTTCAAAACCTAGGCAAGTCACTTAACCTCTGTTTGCCTCAATCTACTCAAAAAAGAAATGACAAACCACTCCAGTATCTTTGCCAAGAAAATCCTATGAGCAGCATTGGTGTGTTGTGGTCCAAAGAGTTGGACACGACTAAACAACAACATATGTCAGGCACTGTGCACACTTAACCTGAGTCACAGTTTCCTAAATGGTAAAAAGAAGGGTTCAACTGGGTGATTTCTAAAATCTCTTTCAGTTCCCAATTCACAATCTTTTCCTATTAGACTGTGAGTACCTTGAGAGCAAAGAATGTATTTTTTTCTTTTTAACTTTTCTTTAAAGCCCCAGTCAATTAGCAGAGTGCCTGTTATACAGCAGGCACTTAATAAATGCTTGTTGACTGACTGACATAGCAATTAAGCCTTCACTAGGACAAAAACACAGAAATAACTCTGAAGTCATAGTGAGTTTTCAGGAACCCATTCAAAGCCACTGACCTTTTCTAGTACTTGGTTCACCTTCTAGAAAACTGAACCATAGGGTAGAAATAGTTATTTTTCCTTATAAAATTGGACCAGTAAAATATTTCCAATCAAAATGTGACGACAAGTCAAATGACATGGGTCCCATTTCCATTATAAAGATCTTTTAAAAATGAGTTCTGCAGGTACAAGATACTCAGTAGGATGTAAGCTCTATCCAAGGTGGTTTTCACCTCCCCCAGGCCTTCATCCAAGATAGCATCTAAAGCTGGGAGTCTCCAACTTTTCTCTAAGGTGGAAATCCATGAGAAGAGGAGTAGATTGAGATAAGCAGATAGGAAGATTGCCCAGACTGCTTTCCTTCTTGGTCCCTTTTAATTTTGTTTACCTATTCATTTGCATGCTCTCCACAGTTAACAATCCAGCAGAACCCTTTTATATGCATTTTCACAAAAAGATTCTGACTTCTCTAATGTAATTCAGTATTTATTTTTACTACCCAGTTATTTGATTCTTTACCGTCCAACCTCTTACTCTCATTTTCCTACCTGCTTCTGGGACATTCTGCTATAAGGAACCATTTTTACATACTTTGCACCTAAGTAAGAGTTATGATTTTTTAAAAATGACAACCAACATTTAAATTACATTTTAATGCTCGTAAAGCATATACATGATCTCATTTGAACCTTACAATAACTTTGAGGTACATGCTGTAGGTATTAAGTCCATTTTACTCACAGATGAGAAAATTGTGGCAAAAATAATTTAAGTGATGCCTAAAATCATACAACTAGTAAATGTTTGGGTTAGAAGTTAAACCTAAGTCTTCCTAATTCCAAGTCCAATGCTGCCAAAGTAAATGAAATAAGTGGGCATCATTATTTTTTTAAAAGAGATTAAAGGGGGTTTGGCAAATAGCAGTAAAGTAGGTATCAAGTATTTCTTCTATAATTTTACTACAATGTGTGGAAAGAGAGAAAGAAAGAGAGAAGAGGGGAGAGGGAGAGAGAAGCAGGGGAGACACACACACAGAGAAAGCATCATGGGCAGAAGATTGGAAACTTTCATTCTCATGTGATTTAAGGATATTGTTAAGGCAAGAAAAAGCACATTCCTATGAATATTTTCATAGACTGATAAATGTTTGGTTTCCTGAAGGCTCTCCTCAACACTGTCCCCCAACCCCCAACCCTTTCCCCCTAATGGTAAACTCATTGATAAGTGTAGAGAAAGCCTGGTCTAAAGTGGCAACAAAGGATCGGAAGATTTTTGAGCAGTAAAGAAAAACTTTGGAAATCAGTTATCTAGTTCTAAGATTCTTAACTTTTTTTTCCCTATCAGGGGCCCCTTTGGCAATCCAGTGAAGGTTATAGATCCCTTCTCAAAATGATTTTTTAAAATTATTTTTAACATAAATTTTCTAAAATTTTGAATTCCAGATACTTTCCCTTCTTCCAGCCCCTTCCCTACCCATTGAGAAGACAAGCAATAAGATATCAATTATACACATGAAGTCATGCAAACATATCTTCATATTAGGTATGTTGCAAGGAAAAAAAAAGCAAAAAAACAAAGAAAATGAAAAAAGTATGCCTCAGTTTACACTCAGAGCTCACGAGTTCTTTCTGGAGGTGGACAGCATTTTTCATCCTGAGTACTCTAGAGTTGTCTTGGACCGTTGTACTGAGCAGAGTAGTTGAGTCACAGTTTACTACTGTTACAATATTACCATTACTGTATACAATACAGAATGAGGTTTATAACTGCATAAAATAACTCATGTAAGATGACTAAGACAACTAATTCTATCGAAATAGTTATCAAGATATTAAAAATAAAAACCAGCACCACAAGCTCAAAGATCCCAGGTTAAGAACCCCTGAAGTCCAACCCCCTCATTTTACATGTGAGCAAATACAGCTCAGGGCGCTTAAGTGATTTGGCAAAGCTGGTATTCACAGTGCGGTCCTTTGATTGCAAAGCCTGTCCTGAAATCTGGAATCCCCGAGGTGAAGTGAAAAATAAAAGACTCCTGTTTCCATACTCACTTTCTCTTCTACTCATTTTAATGCTCCTCTTATAATGCATTGTGACACTAAGTTTCAGTTCCACCCATCATAAAAAAAAAATATATTTCCCATTGAGGAGAAATTTCCTTCTGGCCATAGAAACTGGTCTGCTATCTTGCTGCCCTGGTGGTGGGTCTATATTCCTCTCCACTTGAAGCACACCATCCTCCAATTTCCCTCTTCCCTTTTCTGTTGCCCCCTCTCTAGCCTTTCTCAGACATTCCCTGGGAGTAGGGAACGGTAGCAGCCTTCAGGGTGGAAGGCAATGAGGTTAAGGCTGAGGCAGGCCGCTGGACAGTGTTCCCTTCTGTCCACTCCCATGGCGAATACCCATCATGGCTTCCTCAGTGGCCACACTTTTAGCAAGGTCTTGGACAGGGCTGGAATCAAGAAGAGGGCAGGGGACTGTTGTAGCTTGTTCAGAACCATAGAAGGCTCCTTGGCCAATTTCTGAAATTACTGATCCCAACCTTTCAGTTAAAAAAAAAAAATCACTAGACAAATCAAGATTAAGCACCTGTTACGGACCTGGCTGCAACAGGCATTGGAGATACGAAGACAAAAGTGAACCCGTCCCTATTCTCGAGATGTTTACGTTCTAAGGAGACAACGATGACAAACATAAGTGCATAATAAAGAAATACAAGGCAATGTAGGGAGGGGGAGGCACTTGCTACTGGAGGAGCAGCAAACTAGGGATTTTGAGACGGGGAGGGAGTACATTTCAGACGTGAGAGACAATCTGTGCAGTCTACATACAGATAAGAGTTTCGCGAGGTAAAACTAGGTCTGAAAAATAAGGCAATGGGAGTGGGATTTTCAGTGTTCACCGAAGTAGAAAACCCGAGTCTAATGATATTGCATTAAATTAACACAGGAGACTACAGAGGAAAGAAAATGAGAACAACCAGTAGGAAGCCTTTCAAAAAGGCTGAAGTTATAGCCATCTTGTGTGATATATTTGCCCAATAAAACAGTTTGGATTTAGACCTGTAAACCTTTAAAATTGGTGGGGACTCTTTGAGATATCTTTTCAGATATGGGAAGTCGCCTCCCCCACTTTTTTGCAGAGGTAGAAAGTTCCTGAGTACAAAAAATCACACCCACTCTCATATTCTTTTGATGTTCTAATTCGCCTTAATGACTTTTTTCTTCTTCCTCTTTTTTTCTTTTCTTAAAAAAATTCTTCGTTCTATAGAATGGCTCTCTGGGAAGTGGGGGAGGGGATGCTGAGAGGATTTTGACAATGTAAAGACAAAAGATATCAATAACATTTATTAAGAAATTGGTGGGGGAGGAGAACTTCAAGAGAGGGAAAATGGAGAGGAGAGGAAAGTTGGTGCTATTTCTCATTCAGTGACATCTAAAAAAAAAAAAAAGAAGGGAAAAAACATTATAGGCACAGCCGAGCAATGTTGTTGAGGCTGGGCTCAGAGAAACTCATTCTGCCTGAATGCTGCTACCTTCTGTTTAAAAAAAAAAAAATGGCCTGCTCAAAGAATCCTGCTCCATTAACATCTAAATGGTCCCAAACAACAATTTGATTACCATATCTCAGCAATACCCACTCTGGAGAGCAATTATCTATCATTATCAATGTATTGCCTTACCTTTTTAATTAGGATGATAATGTCCAGTGTAAATAAAGCCCTCTTTGCTAATTTCAATTGTGCTGAATGAAAGGTCGCTCTTTTCTTCTTCCCCTTCTTTCCCCCAGGGTTCTTTGGACTGAATTTACTCTGGTTCCTGAAGTGTGGAAAAAGTAAATAAGCTTTTGTTTAGATTTCATCCTTCATGTTCTCTGGACTGAAAGACTGCAAAGTGCCAGAAAGTATCTCGATTAAAATGACTTCATGGAGGACCTAGGACAGAAGTTTCAGAGCATTTTACCTGAACAAAAGGAGATCCATGGAATTACTATTTAAGAGGGTTGTTTGGGAAAATAGTTAGCCTCACCACTGGTCACATTAAATCCACCTGAATTTCCTGAAATGTACATTTAAATTTAAAATTAAATATCAAATGGGTGAAAATTAACTTTTAGATTTGAATCACAAAATGCATATTCTACAGTCTTGAATGTATTAATATATATTGTATATTAAACTGGTTACAGATTAAAAATTGTATTTTTCAGAAAATATTTCCAATTAAACCATGGTGATACACATAGATGATAATCTGATATGGATACAATCATCAATACATCACAAACAATCAAAATGTATCATTGACTAAAAATCTAACAGTCATGGCTTGTGATAACAGCAAATGAACAATACCAAAGTTAAGAAAACTGAGCTCAAACAAATTACATCAGTATTAACAGTTACACACTCAATAATACACATCGATTATAATCAAGGTATATTTGCAAGAAGCACAAATCAATGATAAATCATAAATCAAAACATAATTTGAAATAATAGCTAGTCAACAATACAAAAGTCATTCATTAATGAAAATTAATGTATTCCTCAGGCACGGCTACATTAGTGCCATATCAGCTCACACACTCACCATTTTAGCATGCCATAGTTTGTACAAAAATTACCATCCATGTCTCCAACACTCCAATTAGGCACCAAACTGCCTCACCTAGGTGACAGACCATTTGATCTTTGCTAAGTGACCCAGAAGCAGGTGTGTGTGTGTGTGTGTGTGTGTGTGTAAATATATAACATAATTCAGTGAATTACAACAATATGTTTAAAGTGCTGAAAGTTGAGGTTTAATTAATATCAATTTTTAAAATGTAACCTATAAATTTGCTTGTCTTATTAAACAAAGCAAAATCCTGAGAGAAGTTTCAGTGTTTCCCTGTGGTTTTCAGAGTCTGAGCAATCAGCAGAAGGTGGTTTATTTTTTTCCCTCAGAAAAATGTTAAGCTATTTCCTAATACTCAGCAGTCACATGTTAAAAAAAAAAAAATAGACACATCCAGGAAAATACCAGGACTGTAGTATGTGTACCTGGCATTTATCATGTGAGATTATGTCAGCTACACTGGACCTGCAGTTAGGAGATCCAAATTCTAGCTTTAGTTTGGTGTCTTTCCCCTCATCTAGAGAATGAAGATAATAATGCCTCTCTCAAAGGGGTACTAGAAGGGCGAATAGAGTATGGGACTTTGATCTAATCCAGCTTCAGACACTTATTAGCTGTATGAACCTATGAAGCTGCTTAACCTCTCCCAGTCTCAGTTTCCTCTTTTGCAAAATTATCCTCATAAAAGCATTACTTTTTTGTGAGGATCAGATGAGTTGGCTTATGCAAAGCACTTGATAAACTTTAAAGCACTGTAAATGCTTGCTATTATCGCTGTTATTATTACAATTGTAATTATTATTGTTATTATCATCATCTCCTCAGTCACTACTCTTTCCTTAGCAGAGGAACAAAGTTAACAAATAAGTTGTCCTTAATAAATGTTTATTGATTATGTAAAATGGAATAATGTCTGGAAAGTGGTTAAGAATTGATGCTATTATATAAATGGGCAACACTTTTTTGTAAATCACATCCTTTAAAAATGTGTTATAAATGAACTTGCTAGTTAAGACTCTCATATTATACTAATACTATAATGTTCTTGTACTTTGACTCTGGTTCTCTACACTTTGGTAGATTCACATTCTCAATATTATTGGTGCTCCCTCCAATGGGGCAGATTGTAACCTCACCATGTGATCTTGTAGGTCTTCCCTGACTTCTCTCTAGACCTTTTAATATTTTGAGGAAATGAGGAGCATTGGAATTGTCCTTCTATATGTTATCCCTCCCTTTTGTCATGGCCAACTCACTTCCTTTTCCATTCCTACATTTCCTGAAAATCTCTTTTATGCTGTTTCTCACACATGTATGTTATTATTAGTGATGCACCATTTCAGTCTGCTTACAATTATTTCCATTGGCCTTTGGTTCATCAGCAATTTTGATTCTGGAAATTGTGGTGTCCCGTTCTTCACAGGCACATAGATTGGTGTTAAAAAAGATAGATTTTTGTTTTAGGGGGCACTGTTGATAATGAAAAGCATTCACAATTTCTCCCAAATCAGTCCCATCTACTTTCTTCCTCTTGTTTAATTCTGGACCAAGCTCAGTGTCCATCTGTGACATGTATCCAAAATTTCTATGTTGAGAAATCAATGCAATGAGCTATTCATCATATTTCAGTCACTGGATGTTCTTTGTCCATTTGGTTTTTCCTGTATGTGTGGTTAGATGGAACACCTTTGGGTCATTATAGATGTCATTTAGGAGACTACAGTATTCCAAAAAGAGGAAGGAAATAAGCATTTATCATTTGCCTTCTATGTAGGTGTCTAGAACTTCACACAATTAGCACATCATCAATAAACAGGAGCATCTGGTGGATCTCTTCATCTGTAAGAAATTCCTCTCTTCTTGGACTATGTGCTATACACCCTCTCCAAGACAGTGACAAATGCTTCCGATATGTACATATCTCCCCATTTTACATTTCAATTGATATGGATAATTGGAAAATATTTGAATCTTTGGGGCTTCATCTGTCAGGGAATCTACTATAGTTTTAATATATACAAGAGAGACATCTTGTTGGAAGAAAACCTTTAAGGTTGCCTTTCACTCTACCAAGTCAAATGCCTTTTTACATTCCACAAACAATACACACAGTAGAATTTTGTATTCTATGAACTTTTCAGTCAATCATGTAGATTACAAAGATTAGGTCTGATGGAAGAAATTGTCTGCTGAAATCTGCATGTTCCTTAGTCATATTTTTTTTTATCAATAATACTCCCAATGTATGCAGATCACACTTACAAAGATTTTGTAGAAATGAAAAAATAAATCAACTGGCTGGCAGTTTTTCATGTCCTTTCAGTTGCCTCTTCTCAATTGTAATGCTGCCTGTGATCTATTTTCAATCATTCAATTTCTTTCCCAGCTTTTGATGACCTGAGATCCAATGCCTCAATGTTTTTAAATCTGTGTGGCCTCCAGTAGGGATTTTTGTTTGTACTTGAGAGGCACCATGGCATTGTGGGTGTTATACTGGACACCAGTAAAAGAAAACCAAGGTTTGAATGCCACAGTTAGTTGTTCTCTAAGCCTGGAAGGATTATTTAACCCGCCTGAGCCTCCATCTCTTCATTTGTAAAATCAAGAAAAAAAACTGCTGAGCACATATCCATTGTTAAGAGGGTCAAATTATATGTGTAAAATACTTTGTGAACCTGAAAATTCCATATCGGTGTAAGTTATTATTGTTTTGGTGAGTCCAGCTATTTTCTTATTTTCTGCCTTGACTAAGTCTTCTAAAAAAGAAAGATTAAAAAAAAAACCCTCTTCTTGTTGTCTAAAGGGGGAAGTTTCCTGACTCCAAGTTTATTTCCATGGCAGGAGCTGGGTGTGAGGGGAGACTTCTAACTCAAACTCATGGTATAGTTTAGATCTCTCATACATTCCTTTTTTTTTTTCTTTTTTGGAGGGGGGGAAGGCAGGGCAATTAAGGTTAAGTGACTTGCCCAAGGTCACACAACTAGTAAATGTTAAGTGTCTGAGGTCAAATCTGAACTCAGGTCCTCCTGACTCCAGGACTGGTGCTCTATTCACTGCACCACCTAGCCGTCCCCATACACCCCTTTTCTAGGGCTATTCCAAGCAAGAAAGAATATGCGTCTCAGAGGCCCCAGTTCTTGTTTTGACCATCCATCTAGCACTTACGTTGGCGAGGTATGACTAGACTGAAGCCACAACCTTTAACCTTTGTCAGTTCTTCATGGTTTGCCTTAGGTTCATTGCTCCGGGGCTGATTGTCTTCTTTAGAAGGAAACTAGGTTCCTAGTGCTGCAATTCCATACCTACCTCTGATTCAGAAGAATTTTGTTTTCATCCCTAGTCTAAGATATTTTCCCCAGAAGTATGGAGGAAGCTAAAGGGTACCCTGAGTACACACATGAATCTGGCACGTAACAATTGTATTCCCACACAGAAAGGGGAATGCTAAGCAATAAAAAAAACCCAGCGAGTTACTACAGTTGAAAAGCTAATATGAAAGTGTCGTTGAGACATTTTTTTTTTTTAGTTTTATTGTTCCTATGTTTGGTTGTTACATTACATTAACCTACCATTTCATGAGAGGTCTCTTGAAACAAAGTAAAACCATTAAGTAAAACTAATGATACACTTACCTCATCTTAAAGTGAATGTAACTTTTTGCAGCTGTAACACCCCTCCTATCAGTAAATTTTAAAAACTATTTTATTTTATTTTTGCTACATTTTAAGTTCTAAACTGTCTCCTTCCTTCCCTCTCCATCCCACACCAGAGAAGGCTACCATTTGATACACACATATATACACATGTGTGTATATGTATACATAAATACAATACTGTGTGTATATATGTACATGCAAAACCATACTATGCATACTTCAATTTGTCAGTTCCTTCTCTGGAGGCAGATAGTGTCTGCCTTCATAGGTCTTTTGTACTTGACTTGAGTATTTGTAACACTCAGAATAACTTCGTTGTTCAGTTGTCCTTCGAGCAATATTGTGGTTGCTGTATACAATGTTCTATTGCTTCTGCTCATTTCACTCTGCATTATTTTGTACTCATTTAAAAAAAAATCACAGAATTCCATTTTCTTTCCTTTCTATCCCTACCATCTTGAAAAAAAGGAAAAAAAATAAATGTCCTTTAACAAATATGTATAGTCAAGCAAAACAAATTCCCTCAATGGTTGTATACAAAAATATACATTTTATTCTGTACCTTAAGCCCATCACCTCACCGTAAGGGATAGCATGTTTCATCATTGGTTCTCTGGAATGAAGAATAGTCATTGTATTGATCATAGTTTATATAGCCCTTTTTGTCTGGTGTTTTTGTTTGTTTATTCACAGCATTGCTGTTATTAGATAAATTGTTCTTATGGTTCTACTCATTTCATTCTTCCTCAGTTTATTGCTCGTTAGCTATTTTACAATTCACCTCCACCGAGTATATTCCAGTCAATGCCAAGTGGGCTCTATTTTTTTCTTGCAGTTTCTTTGAATGTGGAAAATTTTTTCCCTCTCAGCTGATCTACTGTTTTTTTCCGTTGTTTCCTTCAGATATCACTACTGTTGTAACTTCTCTAGTAGCCAGTAACCTCCCTCTCTATTGCCTGGGAAGGGGGAAGATGACAGCTACTTTTCAAGATCTCTCAAGGTCCTGAAAGACAACACAAACACAAATCCTAGACACAAACTTGCTGTGTGCAGGCTTACCATGTACTCACAGGCAGGTCTGGTTGAGGACTAAAGGCAGCCCTATACTTCTGAACCTTAGGAGCTCAGAAAGTCACCCTTATACCTTGAGGTCAGCTGGAAGAAGCATTCTGAAAGATGAAACTTGCCCCTTAAGTAAGTTCACAGTCTTCTGGCTTAGCAGTCAATCAAATCAGTTCTCATGGCCAAAAGGAAGGATCCCATCCTTTGTGTATCTCCAGGGGGCACAATAATAACAACAGCACCAACATAAGAGCAATTCCTAATCAATATTGAGCTTTTTCTCCAGTTGCACCTAAACCTAAACCTGGCTCTACTAAAGACCCCAAAGGAATTGAATAGAGGAACACTCTATTAGAAAGCCAATGGGCAATAATGCAAAGGATACTGGACTAGGAAGAAAACCTGAGTTCAAATGCTGGCTCTATCGCTTCCTATTTGCGTGTTGTGCAACTGAATTCATTTCTCTGGCCCTCAGTTTCCTCATATATCAAATGAGAGGGTTGGATTAGGGGACCTGCAAGGTCCACTAGACTTCTTAATGTCCTATGATTCTTTTTTTTTTTTTTTTGCTTTTTGGAGGGGGAAGCCTGAGCAATTGGGGTTAAGTG
Source organism: Pseudochirops cupreus (assembly GCA_028627135.1). NCBI lineage: Eukaryota > Metazoa > Chordata > Mammalia > Diprotodontia > Pseudocheiridae > Pseudochirops > Pseudochirops cupreus. The sequence goes on from CM053580.1 coordinate 476,234,135, forward strand.
ACTTGGCCAAGGTCACACAGCTAGCAAGTATTAAGTGTCAGGTCCTCCTGACTCCAGGGCTGGTGCTCCATTCACTGCACCACCTAGCTGCCCCTATGTCTTATGATTCTTATGCCTCTTAGTTCAGACTGACTCTATCTGGGCAACAAAAAGACTGACTATACCACAAAATCTTTAGGGCATTGAAAGGTTCAATAGTTTTGACCAAAGCCTTTCCTTCAAAAGGTTGAGGAAATGGGCCATTGTCTGCTGCCACTAATTGCTCTGTTGCTACTGAGCTTAATTTTCTGTTTGGGCTGGGAGTAGAAACCTGTGGATCTAGCTCTAGACTGGATGCCAGGCCCAAATGAGGATTTAAAGGATGGTAATTTTAAAAATAGAATAAAATAAAGTATGGTAATAGGGCACCCATGAGCCATAATCTATAGTACATTTTTCTCAGAGCCAAACTGAAAAGGTTGATTTGGGTTAGAAGGCCAGAATGGAACTGAATCACCTTGACTGAGATCATTTAACCCAGAAATGTTCACTTACTTGTTTTCTGAATCTTACTTTCCTCATCTGTAACACGCATTATTCACTTTTTTTTTGAGGGGGAAGGTAGGGCAAATGGGGTTAATCAACTTGCCCAAGGTCACATAGCTAGTCTTTTTTTATGTGTGTTAAGTGTCTAAGGTTGGATTTGAACTCAGGTCCTCCTGATTCCAGGACCAGTGCTCTATTCACTGCACCACCTAGCCGCCCCCTTGTAAAATGTATTATTCTATCCCCTAAAAGGCTGTTCTGAGGATCAAGCAAGATAAAGTATGCACTCTGAAAAGCTTCAATATAATGGCAGCTATTAAGAGGAAGAGGAAGTGGGGGGAGGGAGTGATTTTATTTTTTAAATTTTTTTATTTTTTGCTTTTTGGAGGTCAATTGGGGTTAAGTGACTTGCCCAAGGTCACACGGCTAGTTTTTTGTGTTAGGTTTCTGAGGTCACATTTGAACTCAGGTACTCCTGACTCCAGGTCTGTGCCACCTAGCTGCCCCAGGGAGTGATTTTCTAGTAAGGTTTTCTTCCTTATTGGAGCATTGTATATAGAGGACAAGTATTGACTGAGTGAAAAGCTGCTATCTGAAGTTCTAAGAAAAATCCAACTTAACAAAATTAGGTATAAGCAAGTCACTTAACCTTTCCAGGCCTATATGTATTGTCTCCCCCATTAGGATGTAAACTCCTTGGGGTAGGGCCTGGCTTCCTTTCTGTATTTATATCCTCAGTGCTTAAGATAGAGCTCAGCTCATTCTGATTGGGCTAAGGAGTAAAGCAGGTGGAAGTAGGTGCTTCAGAAATGCCAGTCTCTCCCCCCCCACACACACACAATCATTCAATGCTTTTCGTTTGTTCAGTTTCCTCATCTGTATAATGGGGGTAATAACAGCAGGCATTTCACAGGATTGTTGGTTGTGAGGTTCAACTGTATAGATGAAACACCGTTAGAATAATTACCTTGTTTTAAGCCCAAGGATAATATAATGGCCCCTTAGATCTATGTGATTCCCTCCTCTGCTGCTTTGAAGGGTTTATTTTAGATGAAAAGTTAGAAATGTCATCAGAATTGCTCTGAGCCCCCTGTTTTAAAAACCTCTAACATTTAAGTTGAGACATTTGTCTCTTGGCTTTATATTTGTAACTGAAGTAAAATTCAGGTTACCAGAAACATTTGGGTAATAAAACGATATACTATAGTGTTTATTCATAGATAGGCTCAAGGAGCAGAAGTTGAGTGAGGAAAGAGAAAACTTTCTCTTGGAACTTCCCTCAGGTCATTGGGAGGTAGGTGCAAAGGGTAGAATCAGCCTGAGGCTTTTGCTGAGATACCTACAGGACCAGTAGTCTTCCTCTATCTTTCCCTTCTCTGCCAGAGCTAAATCCTGCTTTCTCTTTGTCCTTTTTCTGGTTACACCATACTAACAATTCTTCCTGACTCAGCTCTTGATGTCTTCCCTCCTTCCTCTACACTGCCAGATGCTTGGAATTTTTCTCTCTCTTTCCCTCTCTTTCTCTCTCTCTCTCTCTCTCTCTCTCTCTCTCTCTCTCTCTCTCTCTCTCTCTCTCTCTCTCTCTCTCTCTCTCTCTGCTTTTTGGAGGGCAATTGGGGTTCACTGACTTGCCCTAGGTCACACAGCAAAGTAAGTGTTAAGTGCCTGAGTTGAACTCAAGTCCTCTTGACTCCAGGGCCAGTGCTCTGTTCACTGCACCACCTAGACACCCCTTGGAATTGCTCTCTTTAGAATCACTCCTGTTCTAAGGCAGTTTTAAGGTAGTTCTTCATTTTATATAAATTCCTGAGGATACTGAACAAATTTGCCCAATGCCTTTTATTGACTCAAGGAGCTAAGTCTTATTTATATCTAGGTCTTATTGATTAATTCATTCAAGAAATGTTCTTACCAAAGAAAGTCAATCATTTTTTAATGAGTGAAGTAATCAATAGAAATTCACTTTTACCTACATAAAGCATTTTAAACATCTTAAATAACTGTTAGTTATTGTTATGGTGATAAATGGAAAAGTAGGCATGATAATGTAGCTCATAGCAGCCATCGAAAGAACATTCTAACAGATGATGATCAGGATGGTATGGGAACTAAAAAGGATGGGATTGAAGGAGCTGGGGATGGTGAGATAGCCTGGGGAGAAGGTTTAGGGGGGTTGCAGGGATGGGACAATACATGACAATAGCCTTCTACTACTTGAAAGGTTGACTTGTAAAAGAGCAATTAGATTTATCCTGTTTGGCCCTTAGAATAATGGCTTAAAATTAAAGAGAAGCAGATTTCAGTTCATTCTTTATGAGTAAAAACCTCCTGACAATTAAAGATGGCCAAAAATGGAATGAAATGCCTTATGAGGTAGCGAGTTCCTGGTTATCAAAAATCTTTAACTGAAGGTTCACTGACAACTTATTGAAGATCTTGTAATAACGGTGAAGAGTCACATTTGTATAGAGCTTTAATTTTTATATAGTATTCTCATCATAATAATCCTCTTAGGCAGTTCTCAAAGAAAGAGACCCAAACTATCAATGCCATATGAAGAAAATCTCCAAATCATTTAAAATTAGAGAAACGCAAATTAAAACAACTCTAAGGTTCTAACTCACACCCATCAGATTGGCAAAGATTAGGAAAAAGGAAAATGTTGATGGTGCTGTGGAATAGGCACATTGATGTACAGTTGGCAGAGTTATAAATTGGTCCAGCCTCTCTGGAGAGCAATCTGGAGCTGTTCCCTCTCCCGCCTTCTCCTCCCCATCCCTAGCACTAAACTGTACATACACTTCTACTCAGTAATATTATTACTAGGTCTATTCCCTGACAGAGATCAAAGGATGAGGAAAAAGTCTTATATTCGTACAAAAATATTTAGCATAGCTCTTTTTGTTGTGGCAAAGAAATGGAAACTAAGGGACTACTCATCAGTTGGGGAGTGGCTAAATAATGAATATAATGGAACACTATTACTCTGTAAGGAGTGATGGAAGGGATGGTATAAGAGAAAGCTATGAAGACTTGCACTGACACAGAGTGAAGTGAGCAGAACCAATAGAATAATATATATAATAGCAATCATAATGTAAAGACAAGCAACTTTAAAAGACTCTAAAAACTTCAATCAGCGCAATGCATACCCATGGTTCCAGAGGACGAACTGAGAGAGATAGCGGATTCAAGATGAAAGATGAGATGTACATTTTACAACATGGCCATACATACTTGTTACAAGGTTGTTGTTTTTTTCTTTCTTTCAGTAAATGGGGAGATGAAAAAGAGAAAAAAAGTAAATGATTGTTAATTGAAAATGAAATAAGATGAAAAAAAAGCTCTATGAGATTCCCACTTACATATATACATATATGTTAGTTGATACACACATATATGTGTGTTTGTATATGTGTGTATATATAATATATATACCTAGACATATATGTACATGTATGTGTGTTCCAAAAAGTCAAGAAACTTGCTCAGAGACACACAAGTAAAAAGCAGCAGAGCTGAATTCAGATTCTAGTTCTTATAACTGAGAAATTTTTTTTTTCTGTTTAGAGCCCAGGAACATCTCTCATCATAGGTGGGCTCATGCTTTGGATAGGAGTTGATCTCAATGAACACTGAGGTCTCTTCTAATTCTTCAACTCTATGAAATCTATCTGGCAAGAAATAGAACTTCATCCACTATAAAGTAAATTTAATAAATGAGTGAACAATGCAAATATTCTAACATCTCTTTAAAGGACAGAAAATGATTTCCAGTGCTCTTATTATAACTAATCTGACAAGTTATGAGCAGATGCAAACATACCCACATAGTTCACAAGGTTCCTGACAACTCAAACCATCAGACACATTTTTATAACCCATTTTTGTTTTAATAAGATTTAGCAGAAATAAGTCATTTGAAGATTTGCAATCCACACGAACAAAGATGTTAGTGTAGGCAGAATTACAAACACAATTTCTAAAAATGTTACTTCACATTAGTTGCTTATGTTGAAGTCTTAAACCCTCCTTTAAACCAAAAGATTAATACTAAGCTTTATATGTCACAGAATTATAGGTAGTTTTAACTTTGATTATGCTACAATTTCAGAAAACATTTAATAGCATAGAAGGAAAGCAAGATGAAATCCTTACAACTTAAAACCGTTTCTGTAGTTTCTTCCTTCTGCTTGAGCGCCTGTTATTATCCATATCGGTAAAAAAAACTTAAGAAGCAAGATATTCCTATGAGAGAGAATGAGAGAGAGAATAGAGAATTCTTAGACCTCTCCATTCTGTTGTCTTTCTTCTTTTTTCTCTTCTTTCTTCTACATAAGGCAACCTGCCATAGTACGCAGAGATATGACTTGCAAGCCAGAAAGAGGTGAGTCCAAGTCTAGCCTCTCATACCTATCAGTTAGGTGACCTGGTCAAGTCACTAAGCTTCTTGATCCTTTAGTCAGCTTTCGAGACTATAAATTGTATTGATAGAGGGAGATTCTTTTCTTGAGAGTTTTCTTATGTTAATGAAATGATTGGTCTGGTCCTTATTGCTACATTTTTTTTGTAGGATTATAGATTTAGAGCTGACCAAGTTTAGAAGTTTTGAACCCCCTTCTTTTTGCAAGTGAAGAAACTGAGTCCCCAAGAGGCTAAATGTCCTAACCAAGGTCATACAAATAGTAAGTGATAGAGCTCGTGTTCCATCTCTGGCTAATTCCAAACCCAGCATTCTTTCAGCTGTGCTATTTTGTCCCACTGTTTTGTTTTTGAGTGGTGATGACTTCGAATGTTGATATTATCATTGTTGTTTTCCTTAAATGAGGATTTTGAAGCCAAGGTGGAGGAATTGATTCATTGATTATTTGGCATGTATGTATAGGGGAAGAAGGGTTCAGATGTCTGGGCACTCTTTATTTGAGCTTCGTGAACCTTTATGAAGGAAGGAGCTCTTTCTTGGTCCAATCTCTATAGAGCAGTGGTTCTCAAACTTCCTGATGCCACAATCCTTTAATACTTGAGTATGTGGGCATAACTGCATGTGGGCAGACCCGCCTGGAGACAGATAGAGGAGCGGTGTCTCAGTTCCTAAGACCATCAGAAATACATGTTTTCTGATGGCCTTAGGCAACCCCATTGGACCCCCAAAGGGGTCACAACCCACAGGCTGAGAACCACTGCTGCAGAGCTACACCAAAGATGCCTGAGTTCAGGTACTCAGATACTACCTTTGAGATAAAGAGAGAGAGAAATGTTACTTGTTAAAATGTAAAGATGGTGTAGAAAGGCTATGACTTTTAATCAGATTAATCAATCAATAAAAATTTATTAAATGCATACTATGTGTTAGCCTTATGATAAAGAGAGGCAAAAGACAGCGTCTGCTTTCAAGAGCTTATAGTCTAACGGTGGAAGCAACATGAAAACAAATATATACAAAGGAAGCTATATGGAGGCAAGGTCATAGAATTAGGAAGTGTTGGGGAAGGCTTCCTATAGAAGATGGGATGTTAGCTGGGACTTAAAGGAAGCCAGAGAAGTCAATAAGTGAAAATGAGGAGAGAGAGCATTCTAGGCTCGGGGAACGGTCAGAAAAAATGTCCTGAGATGAGAATGGAGGTCTGTTTGTGGAACAGGTAGAAAGTCAAGGTCACTGGATCAAAGAGTATGTGTCTGGGAGTAAGGTGTAAGAAGATTGAAAGGGTAGGAAGGGGCTAGGTTGTGAAGAGCTTTGAATGCCAAGAAGAGGATTTGGAATTTGTTCCTCGAGGGAACAGGAAGCCACTGGAGGTTATTGAGTATGGCAGGATATGTGTGTGTGACATGATTGAACTTGGATTGTAGGAAAATCACTTTTGTGATTAATAAAGGATTGGACTGGGAAGAGACTGGAGGCTTGTCAACCCTTTGTTGTTATTGTTCTGTCATTTCGGTAGTGCCCAACTCTTTGTGTAGTTTTCTTGGCAGAAATATTGGAGTGGTTTGCCATTTCTTTCGCCAGCTCATTTTTACAGATGAAAAACTAAAGCATATAGGATTAAGTGACTTGCCCAGGTTCACACAACTGCAAAGTATCTGAGGCTGGATTCAAATTCATGAAGATTAGCTTTTCTGATTCCAAGCTCAGTGCTCTATCCGCTTCACCAGCTAGCTGCCTGCAGATCAATCTACCAGCAGGCTATTGCAATGGTCCAGGTGTGAGGTGATAAGGTCCTGCAAGTGTCTGATATCAAAGGAGCTGTCAGATTCAGAAATCACTAGGGAGTAGTTAGAGCATAAGCTAGTGTGAATATGTCTCTGAAGCCTTCCCTAATCTCTTTTTAATTCCAGTGACTTCCCTCTGTTTTTTTCCTATTCACCTTGCATATAGCTTGCTTAACATATATATATATATGTATATATATATATACATATATATATGTGTATATATATATATACATATAGATATATAGATATATATATTTGCATGTTGTCTTCTCCATTCGATTGAGATTTCCAGATGTATTTGTGTTATAGACCCAGATATGATCACTGGAAGTTTCCAGGTAGAGGAATCTAGCATGGAGGATTCTTGCAAGGGCAAGGCAGGGCTGTGGAAGAGGAGTATCTAAAGAGGAAAGAATTTGTCAAAAGCAAGACTTGTAGATTTCAGTGGGACCCCACAAACTAGAGGATGTTTTTGACTACAAGTAAATCTCAGACACCTCAGGGGGCTGCCAAATCCCATTACTGCTTCCAGTGAGATCACCCTATGGCCTGGGCCACCTGTGTGCAAGGTTGTGACTGTAACTCCTGGCATATCCCCAGCAGTAGGATCTGGCAGCTCCCTGGGTATCTGAGCAGCCCTTTAAGGACTGTACTGCTCACTTTCTGGTATGAGGAAGGGGCTAAAAATTGTCCTTATCCAACTCTGGCCTGATTACCAAGAGAAGTGAGGATCCCGCTCTGCAGTTAAAACACAAAAAAATGTATAAAAACTTCTGCAAAGATAATTCTACCCACCATTGGCATATGGAATATGTGCACACTTACAAACAACACAAAATCCAGTAGAGCTGAAAGACAAACAGCTAAACAAAAAGCTCTTGTGAGACAACACAGAAGGTACTGTGTCCAAATAGCAGCCCTGAGGAAAACAAGGCTGGCAAATAAAGGCCAGCTTACTGAAGTTGGAGCATAGCACATGTTTTTCTGGAGTGGCCACAGTGAAGGGGAAGGCCACGAAGCTGGAGAGGGTTTTGCAATCAAAACTAATCTAGTCAACAAGGTAGTACACCTACCAAAAGGAGTGAATGACAGGCTCATGACAATGTGATCCCCACTTGAAAGAAAATGCCATGCCACCATCACCAGTGACTGTACTCCCATCATGACAAACCCTGATGAAGTCAAAGAATAATTTTATGAATACCTGGAGACCTTTATCATCAATGTGCCAAAAGAGGACAAGTTTATAATTCTGGCTGACAGAGTAGGCTCAGACTACTAGATGTGGCAGGGAGTCTTTGGGAGGAATGGAATTGGAAACAACAGCAATGATCACTTACTGAAGACTTGTGCATCTCATGACGTTCTCACTTTTCCATTTACCTAAACTCAATAAAACTTTGTAGATGTGCCTTCACAGCAAACATAGGCATTTGATAGGCCATGTGGTTGTAAGAAGAGACAGACAGGATGTGAGAGTGATGAAGGCAATGTGTGGCTCAGAGGACTGGACTACTCATAGACTTATCCTCTCCAGGCTAAATATTTGAATTCAACAAAAGCAGTGGGTCTCGAGGCAAAATGACTACCAAAAGTCTTAATGTCAACAGATTAGAGCACTTCTCTGAACCAGAACAGTTTGTTGCTAACTTGAAGGGAAAGTTGAGTCATTACACAGTTGGCAACAGCAGAACAGAAAAGGAGTGGACAGCTTTCAAAAATCTGCTATACAGCACTACATTTTCTCAGAGGGTTCTTAGAACAATAAAAAATATCAAGAGTGGTTTGATGAAAATGATGGCAAAATTCAGAGGCTGCTAAATGGAAAAAATGAAAACTCCATGGGGTTTACCAGCAGGATAATTCATCCATCTCTAAGAAGGTAGCATTTAACTCCATAAAAAATAAAGCACAAGCAAAGTTTATAGATATGCAGAATTCTCAGCTCCATAAGAAGGCCGATGAAATTCAGTTTTATGCTGATAGTAACAATCGAAAGTACTTTTATGATGCTCTGAAGGCTATTTATGGGCCAAAAATATATGGTGCATCTCAACTGCTCAGTGCTGATGGAGTCACATTGATCTAGAGGGATGGGTTGAACACTTCCCTAGTGTTCTCAACAGATCATCATCACTCAATGCTGAAGCCATTGAATGTTTACCTCAGGTCGAAGTAAATCTCTGTCTAGATAATTTTCCAACTGAAGAAGAAGTCTTGAATGCTGTTAGGTTCCTCTCCTGTGGCAAAGCACCTGGTGCTGATTCTATTTCAGTTGAGATTTATAAGGTGAGGGGTCCATTGCTCACACAAAAGCTCACTGAAATTTTTTGGATTATATGGAAAGAGAATGTTATCCCCCAGGAGTTCAAGGATGCTTCCATTGTCCATATCTATAATGGTAAAGGAAATAGATTGTCCTGCGACAATCACAAGGGGTCTGTCTTAGTCACCGCTGGCAAGATCCTTGCCAGAATCATTCTTAATAGACTGATCCTTCACCTGGAAGATGGTCATCTACTTGAGAGCCAGTGTGAGTTCAGAAAGAGCCAACCAACAGTCAATATGGTGTTCACTTCCTGACAGCTCCAGGAGAGGTGTCATGAGCAGAACAGCGGTCTGTACACAATGTTTGTAGATCTGACCAAGTCATTTGATACTGTCAGTCATGAGGGTTTATGGAAAATTATGTCAAAATTTGGTTGCCTAGAGAAGCTCATCAGTATCATATGTCATTTTTATGATGGCATGCTTATTCACATTCTGGATAATGGAGGATGTTCTCATGCTTTACCAGTCACCAGTGGAACAAAACAAAGCTATGTTCTTGCTCTCCAGCTTTTTAGCATGGTGTTTTCAGCCATGTTGTCAAACACCTTCAGAGAGGATAAACACAGTGTCAAGGTCATTCTTCAGCTTGAAAAGGCTACATACAAGCCGAGACCAAAGTGAAGGGAGTATTGGTGCATAATTTTCTTTTTGCAGATTGTACACCCAATGTAGCCTCTGAAACTGAGATGTAACAAAATAGGGATTGATTCCCTGCTGCTTGGGCTAATTCTGGTCTAACAATTAACACTAAAAAAACACAGGTGCTCCATCAGCCAGCACATCATGCATATGTGAAACCATCAGTCACAACAAATGGAAAAGTTTTGAATACTATGGATAAGTTCATTTACCTTGGCAGTATACTTTCCTGGGATGTACACATTGATAACAAGGTTGATGCATGCATTGCCAGGGCTAGCTCAGTGCTTCTGAGATTCTGAAGGGAAGTGTGGGAGAGAAGATATGAGACTGACTATCAAACTGAAGGTCTACAGAGCCGTTGTGTTGACCTCTTTGTTGCACGCCTGTGAAAGTTGGACAGTCTACCAGTACCATGGCAGGAAACTGAATTGCTTCTCTTTGAATTGTCTTAGGAAGATTCTGAAGATCACCTGGAAGGAAAAGATATCAGACACCGAGGTCCTTTCTCAAGCAAAACTGTCAAGCATTCAAACTCTACTGCAGAAAGCAGTAGATGGGCTGGCCACGTTGTTCTAATAATGTTAAACAAATACTTGCCTAAAAAACTTTTTGTGGAGAACTCACACAGGGCAAGCGTTCACATGGTAGTCAGAAAAAGTGACACTCTCAAGAACTTTAGAATTGATTGCATGACATGGGAGACACTGGCACAGGACCACCAAGCATGGCGTGTCCTCATCAGAGAAGGGACTGTGCTCTATGAGCAAAGCAGAGTTGAAGTAACTCAAAAGAAATGGGAGATGCACAAATTTAGAGAATCTACCCCAAATGTTCACATGGTCTATTTGTGTCCAACCTGTGGTAGAGCATTCTGAGCTTATATTGGTATGATTGGCCACAGTCACACACTTTGTAACGACTCTAACATAGTGATGTCATTTTGGTCTTCTTTGGGAATGAAGGACAACCAGATGTAAGTCTAGAATAGAAAAGTTGGTATAGGGATGCAGTCTGAGATGAAACTGCAGTTTGGAGTCAGGTGTTAGAGAATCTAGCAGGTGAAGAACTTTAGTGCTGTGGTGTAGTGTAATGAAAAAAGTATACTAGCTATGTGACCCTGGGCAGATCCCTTAACTCAGCCTCAGTTTCCTCATCCTGTAAAATGGGAGGGGGGATGGGGCAGGAGGAGTTGGACTCAATAGCCTCTAAGGTGCCTTCCAGCTCTAATCGATTCACTCTGTCATTAGATTTGGAGTAAAAAGGCTTTGATTCCAGCTTAGCCTTTAAGACCTTAGATTTAAATTGCTGGGTCCCAGTTTGCTGCTGTCTAAAATAAGGGGATCAGATTGGACAACTTCCAAGATAAATTTCAGTCATGACTTCACCTTACAGGCAACGGAGAACCACTGAAAGCTTTCAGATAGGGGAGGAGCTTGTTGTAATTATTTTTGATATGTGAGAATTTTTTCCCAGGATGGCTTTTTTTTTTTGAGAAAACCAAACAATGAACCTGTCCTGTTGAATGCTTCTGAGAGAACATTCTGTTCCACCATGGCCTGATTTCTCGTCTTTGGGTTCTCATTTTGACCCTTCTCCCTAGCTTACTATGTGCCCTTGGGCCAATACTTTCTTCTCTCTCAGCTTCCACTTCTTTGGGAAGCAATAACACTAAAGTTATGACACTGAGAGAAATAACACTAATCCAATTTAGAATAAATTAAGGAATTCCAGTGTTGGACCTCTGTGGTCATCTAGGTCAGAGCTTCTTAAACTTTTTCCACTCTAGACCCTTCTTTGCATTTCAGCAGCATTTATTGGTGTTTAGTCATGAGCAATTCAAAGTGTGCATGCTTTGTGTTCAGAGCCAAGACTAGTGAAGTTGCACTATGCAACACGGGCAAGTGCTATCAGAAATACCTCATATTCATTAAGCATTTGATTCTGAATTAATTTTTAGTCATTCTGCATTCAGAAACCTTTTACTGTTGCCAAATTTTTCAGGATACCATTATCAGGGCTCAACCCACAGTTTAAGAAGTGATGTAGACATATGTACAAAAAAAAAATCTCTTCTACAACATTGACCCAGCCTCTTTGTGGACAGTTCTGTTTTTGACTGTTTTTCCTTATGTCAAACCTCTATATGTCTCTTTGCTTATTCTAGTTCTGTTCCCCCCTGGGACCAACCAGGACTAAGCTATTCCCTCTTTCTCCTGAAATACTTCAAATGCATGAATACTGCTAACATTCCCTTGGCTCAAGTCTTCTCTTCTCTTTTCTAAACAACCCCAGGTCTTTCCATTAATCCTCACATGGAGGGAAATCAAAGCAATACTCATCACCCTTCTCTGAATTATTCTCTAGTTAATTAAATGTTATTGTTGCTCCTTCATTCTTGAAGAAGACCATGGAGTATTATAAGGGATGCAGAAATGATGAAACAGATATATCAAAATCCAACCACACAATTGTTCAAAAGGAAGAGGGATTACAATACATTGCGGATTGGCATGGAGGGATTGTCCTTCCCCTTTCCCTCTCTAAGTTAAAACCATTACTTCCTCTAAAGTCAGCATAACCTCTTAGGTGCATGAATCTAGATCTGGAGGAGGAGATAGGTACTATTATTACTCCCATTTACATATGAGAAAACTGAGGCAAACAGTTAAGAGACTTGCCTAGGATCACACAGGCAGGGTCAGACAGGATTTGAACTCAGGTCTTCCTGCCTTCCAGACCCAGCATACTCTCTCCATGTGCCATCTAGCTATTGAACTCAAGTCCTTTGACTTCCCTGCCCAAGAAGCCTTCTCTTCCCAATTTCATCATGTACACTTATACAAGCACATACCCCTCCCTCTACCCTCTCATGCTATATAATTTATGTAGCACATAGTAAGCACTTAATTATAATAGCTAGCATTTTATAGTGCCTTAAGGCAGGCAGAATGCAGGACAAACATGATTTTATCTTATCCTAACAACAACCCAGGGAGATAAATGGTATTATCACTCCCGTTTTACAGATAATAAAACTGAGGTAGATGGAGATTATGTGGCTTCCCTATGATCATACAAAAAATAAATGTCTGAAGCTTGATTGGATCAGGATCCAGTGCTCTATCCACTATGTTACCTAGCTGTCTCTAAATGCTTATTGATTAACTGTATTATCTTGATTTTTTAAATATTGTTTTATAATTGTTTCATGGGGTAAGCAAGGTGGCACAGGGGATAGAATGACAGGCCTGGAGTCAGGAAAACCCAAGTCCAAATCAGGCCTCAGAAACTTGCTAGCTGTGTGACCCTGGGCAAGTCACTTCACCTCTGTCTGCCTGAAAATGACAAACCACTCCAAGGATCTTTGCCAGAAAACCCCAAATGGGGTCACAAAGAGTCAGACATGATTGAAACAATTGGTCAATGGCACAAATTGTTTTATATGTATAGACATTTTATTTTTTTATATGGTCCTGTGAGTTCTTTAGTATAGGGGATTCCTTGTTAGGAAACTCTTACTATTTATGCAGAGCTGAAATTTATATTCTTAGAGATTTGCCTGGGGCATAGAGGAGGGGCACTTCAAAGATTTACTCACAGTCACACAGTTGGCATATATCGTGTACAGGGGTACATGACTCTGAAGTCAGCTCTCTGTTCACTACACCAGGCTATCCCTTGTGTAGAAATTGCCTAAGATAATGAGAATCATGATATCTGTGTTGCTAATGACCACAATTAATAAGATATACGAGAATAGGTACTATGTCTTTTGCTTCCTTTGTATTTTCTAATTCAATTCAACAAAATGAATAAAGGCCAATGGCTCCCTGTCCGTGCTGGGCTCAAATATAAAATCCTCTGTTTGGTGTTTAAAGCCCTCCACAATCTGGCCCCCTCCCTCCTTTCAAGTCTTCTTACCCCTTACATTCTCCCACCTACTCTGTTTTCTAGTGACATGGGTCATACAAAATACTCCATTTCCCAACTATATTTTGGCATTTTATTGTTGTAGTAGTTGAATATAATGGTTTATTTAGAGAGTCGAGAATCTATTTCTTTGTGTATGTGACTCTTGTTATTGGTCTTTTTGCTTGCCATGTGCAGTGCTGTCCATATCTCTTCTAGAAGACAATATTCATCATTTACAGACATGAGGCTTCACTAGGGAACCTTCCATGACTGTTCCTTATGTCTGGAATACTCCCTTTCCTCATCCCCATCTTCTTGACTTCCCTGGCTTCCTACGAGCCGCAGCTAAAACCTTACCATCTACATGGAGGCTTTCTCAGGTCCCCTTAATGTTAGTGACCTCTCTAAAATTTTCTCCAACTTATCCCATGTCTTTGCTGTACATTTGTTTGTATGTTGTCTCTCCCATTAGAGAGAGCAGGGACTGTCAAGGACCTGTCTTTATATTCCCATTGCTTAGAGAAGTGCCTGGTATATAGTTAGTCAATAAGTCAATAAATATTTATTAAGCACCTACTATGTGCCTGGTATTTCACTAAGCACTGGAGCTACAAAAAAAAAGGAAAAGAAGTCCCTTTACTCAGAGGACCTCAAAATCATAAGATTGTGCTGAATTGTTGTGCAATTGTTTCAGACTGTTTATGACCCCATTTGGGGTTTTCTTGACAAAGATACAGAAATGGTTTGCCATTTCCTTCTCCAGCTCATTTTACAGATGAGGAAACTGAGGCAAATAGGGTTAAGTGACTTACTCAGGGTCACACCCACTAGTAATTATCTGAGGCTGGATTAGAAGTCATGAAGAGGAGTCTTCCTGACTTCAGGCCCCCAAATTCTATTCACCTAGCTGCCTCGATGCTTAAAATAGAAAATGCTTCATAAATGCTTATTGATGTCACTGAACAAAACAAGAATCTACTTTGTAGCAGGGATCATATTGGTTCGTTAGTCAGTCAATACACATGTAAATCCTTCAAGAACTGTAGGATTTGTCTGTTCCTAAAGGAACTTGTATGGGTGTGTGGGGATTCTCAGCATGCACACGTGAAATAGGTAACAGGTAAGGCATATCTTCATATGATTGGTTTAAAATGACTGGTACAAAGTAGCTAGTGGTTGAGCTTTGATGCTTCCAGAGGTTCATGATTCTTTAGGGTATGTGCTCCCTGCATACAGGTCATAACTTCTCTAAACCTTTATAACAGTCTCTAAGAGTTAGACTTCCTTGGTCTAGGAACTCTTAGAAACTCCTAGAACACCAATAGATTTAAACCTATCCTATCAATCAATCAGAGCAGCTAGATTGTGCCATAGTGGTTAGAATGCTGGGCCTAGAGGCAGGAAGAGGAAAACTCTTCTTTCTGAGTTCAAATCCAGCCTTAGACATTTATTAGCTGTGTGACCCTCAGGCAAGTCACTTAACTATGTCAGCTTTAGTTTCTTTATTTGTAAAATGAGCCAGAGAAGGAAATGCCAAACTATTTTTGTATCTTTGCCACAAAGAAAACCACAAATGGGGTCACAAGGAGTCAGGCACAACTGAACAACTAGCCAGTCTGTCTGTCTGTCTGTCTACCAATCTATCTATCTATCTATCTACCACGGCCCAAATTAAGCATGCATCCTATCCTGGGCACTGGAGATACAAAGACTAAAACCAAAACAGTCTTTGCCCTGAAGGAAATTATTTTCTATAGAGTCAGTCAATCAACTAGCACTTATTAAACACTTACCACTAACCAAGCACAGCACTAAATTCTGGGAATACAAATACAAGTAAAAAGATAAATAGTGGATGAAAGCGCTTTGCAAACCTTAAAACACTATGTAAATGCCTCTCTCTCTCTCTCTCTCTCTCTCTCTCTCTCTCTCTCTCTCTCTCCCTCTCCCATAAGCCTTCAATCACCAAGCCTCTTGTCTGGTGATGGTTTCATTGCCTTCCTTTCTCTTTGAACTCAAACAATACAAGGGTGTGCTGGCAAATGTTTAACATTCAGAAAAAAAACTATGCACACATAAGTTTAGTTTGATTATTAAGACTCTCTTAAAGCTAAACAATCAGCAAAACAATATATCAGGCCCTGATTTGTAGCAATTTGACAATTTCTTAGATGTAAATTCTCATGCTGAAAATTTAACAATGGGCTCTCTCCAGCCCACCCCATCTGGTCCCGGCTTTCAACGAGCTTATGTTCCAATGGGGGAAGACAACTCATAAAAGGAAATTGAAAAGAAAGAATCAGCATGTGCATATATATCGAAATGAAGGGGAGAAGAGAGGAGGGACTAAACCTTTATATCATACCTATTACGTGCTAGGCACTTTAGAAATATTATCTAATTTGATCATCACAATGACCTTTTGAGGTAGATATTATTATCCCCACTTTATAGTTGAGGAAATTGAGACAAACAGAAGTTAAGTGCCTTGCCTAGGATCACACATCTATTAAGTGTCTGAGGCTGGATTTGAATTCAGGTCTTCCTAATTCCAGGCCTAGCACTCTATCTCTTATACCATCTACCTAAAAAATAAATACAAGGAAATTTTGGAGGAGGAGAAATAAGGGGAAGGCATTAGCATCTTTTCCAGGGGGCTAGGAAAGACCCTCAAATGAGTAAAACCTTTCAACTGAGTCTTGATAAACCATCCCAGCTTACTGGGACAAATTAGAAATTGTATTCTTCAGGCATGTATGACCTTCAAGAACCCAAGAACTGCCAGAACACTTTAATGGAAGCACATTTTCTTTGTATACAGATGGTGATAAATAAATGCTCGTTTTATTGATCTTAACTGGAAGACATGAGCTTTGTTAGTTGGGGAACAATTAAGTGGGCAGTGGATAGAGAGCTGGGCCTAGAGGCAGAAAGACCTGAGTTCAAATCCAACCCCAGACACTTACTGATTGTGTGAGCCTGGGCAAGGCACCTACCCTCTGTTTGCCTCTGTTTCTTTAACTATAAAGTGGGGGTAATAGAAGCCTTTAGTATTGTTGTGGGGATCAGGAGATAATATTGGGAAAGTGATTAGCATGTTGCCTGGAATAATAAATGTTCATTATCATCATCATTATCATATCGCTGCCAGCTTACGAAAGGGTTCCTTGGTCTTCTGAGGAATCCCAGAATCTCATAGTTAGAAGGGACCACAGGGGTCATTTCTTCTAACTCACATCTGAATAAGAATCTTCTCTGTACTCTTCCCAAGCTATGATTCAGCTTTCCCTGGAAAGCAGCATGGTACTAGAGAAAGAATGCTGGTTCTTAAGTCAGCTAATTTAGATTCAAATCTCATCTCCTATTCTTTCTACTTCTGTGATATTGGACCCCTAATTTTTACTTTCCTGGGCCTCTGTTACCTCACCTTTAAAATGAGAGGACAGATTAGATGACCCTTGAGATTCCTTTTAGATTTAGATCTATAATTCCATGACCTCCAGGGAAGGAGAAACTACTATTTCCTGAGACAGTTCATTTTCATTCCACATTTGAAATGATAGGTTGGTGGATAGAGGACTGGGCCTGGAGTCAGGAAGACAGTGGGTTCAAACTCAGGCTATATCATCCTGGGCAAGTCACTTAAAATCAATTGTAAAATGGGGTTATTATAACCTGTATTTTAATAATATTATATATATATAATTATATATGTAATATTATATATATAATTATATATGTAATATATACAATATTATATTATGTAGGTTATTTTTAATAACCTACATTTTAGATTGTTAAGAGGATAAATCAGTCAATAAACTTTTGTTAAGCACCCGCTATATATCAGGTGCTGTGTTAAGCCCTGGGGATAAAAAAAGAAGAAGCAAAGGACAGCTATTGCTTTCAAGGAGCTCACAAACCAAAGGAGGAAACAAGACACAAGAAAATAAGAACAAACAAGTCATGTACAGGAGAAAGAGGGGATATTTAAAAGAGGGAAGACACTGAAATTAAGAGTGGTTGGCAAAGGCTTCCTGTAGAAAATGGGGGTTTGGTTGGGATTTAAAGGAAGCTGAGAGGTTGTAAGCAGAGCAGAGGAAGAGGAGCATTCTAAGCATAGGGGACAGCCAGAGAAAATGCCAAGAGGGGAAATATCTTGTACACAAAACAGTCAGAAGACAAGCGTCACTGGATCAAAGAGTACGTGTTGGGGAATAAGGTATGAAAAGACTTGGAGAGGCTAGAGGGCCCAGAGCTAAGTCATGAAGAGCTTTGAATGCCAAACAGAGCATTTTTTTTTTTTTTGCTTTTTGGAGGGGAGAAGGCAGGGCAATTGGGGTTAAGTGACTTGCCCAAGGTCACACAGCTACTAAGTGTTAAGTGTCTGAGGCTGGATTTGAACTCAGGTCCTCCTGACTCCAGGGCTGGTGCTCTATTCACTGTACCACCTAGCCGCCCCCAAACAGAGCATTTTGTATTTGATCCTGCTTGCAATAGGGTCACTGGAATTTATTGAGTAGGGGGATGACACTGCATTTTTAAAAAATCACTGTAGTGGTGAATAGAGAATGGATTGGAGTGAGGAGAGACTTGAGGGAGACAGACCCACCATTGGACTATTATTACAATAATCCAGGTGTGAAATGATAAGGGTTTGCATCAGCATTGGAGCAGTGTCAGAGGAGAGAAGGGGGCTTATTCCAGAGATGTTGCAAAGGTAAAATCAA
The DNA here is from genome assembly GCA_028627135.1 of Pseudochirops cupreus. Taxonomy (NCBI): domain Eukaryota; kingdom Metazoa; phylum Chordata; class Mammalia; order Diprotodontia; family Pseudocheiridae; genus Pseudochirops; species Pseudochirops cupreus. The sequence goes on from CM053580.1 coordinate 476,252,485, forward strand.
TAGGCCTTGGCAACAGACTGGATATGGGGGGATGAGAGAGAGCAAGGAATCCAGGCTGACTGCTAGGTTGTGAGCCTGAGGGACTGAGAAGATGGTGTTGTACTCTACAGTAACAGGAAACTGGGAGGAGAGGAAGGTTCAGGGGAGAATATAATGTGTTCCATTTTGGACATCCAGTTTAATATGTCTAAAAGGCAGTTGGAGATACGAGATTGGAGGTCAGAAGAGAGGTTGAGCTTGAATAGGTAGATTTGAGAACCATCATCACAGAGATGGTAGTTAAATTCAAGGGACCTGATGAGTGAAGTAGTATGAGCAAGAAGAGAAGAGAGCCCAGAACCCTAAGGAACACCTAGAACTAGAGATTAGAAGGTATACTCTAGATGAGGACCCACTAATGGAAACTGAGAAGAAATGGTCTGATAAGTATGAGGAGAACAAGGAGAAGAGTAATGTCCCAAAAACCTAGATAGAAGAGAGTATCAAGGAGAAGCAGGTGATCAACAACGTCGAAGGCTTCAGAGAGGTCAAGGCAAAAGAGAGTAGAGAAAAGGTCATTGTATTTGGCAGTTAAGAGATCTTGGGTAACTTTGGAGACAATGTTGGAAGCTGGATTATAGGGGATTAAGAAGAGAGTGAGAGGAGAGAAAGTGGAATGACTTTTTCAAAAAAGGGCAGAAGAGATATAATACAAAATTAGGGGGAAGAGAAAGTTTAAGTGAAGGGTTTATGAGGATGAGAGGATCAAATGAGAATATCTGTTAAGTGCTTAGTACAGTACATAGCACACAGTAGGCAATTGATCTTCCTTTCCTTCCTCCCTCCTTTCCTTCCTTCCTTCATCCCTGCCTCCCTTGCTCCCTTATTCCTTCCTTCTTTTATCCCTCCCTCCCTCCCTCCTTTTCTTCCTCTCTTTCTTCCTTGCTGGACTGCTCTAATTGTTAAGGAGTTTTTCCTTACATAAACCAAAATTTTCCACCATATGATCTCAACCTTTCAGTCTTAGTTCTGCTCTTTGGGACCAATTCTAATTTTTCTTTTACAATAACAGCCTTTTAAATACCCAAAGATAAATATCTTCTTTTCTTCAGGTCACTATCCCAGTTCCCTCAGTGGTTCTTCACATATCGTGGTCTCCAGCACATTTCCCATTCTTGTCATCTTCCTCTGGGTACACTAGAGGAGTGGAATGACCATGACAGCAGGAAAATGAAAACAAGGATTCAGCAACTAGTTAAGAGTCAACATTTACTATTCTGTGCCTCCCTATTACCTACCAAGTATATAGTCTAAATACAGTCTAAATTCTTTTCCCTTATATTCAGAGCCTCTTGAAATCTGATGTCACCCTACCTTTCTAGCCTTATCTCCTACTAAATCCCTCCACATGCTTATACAGCATTCCACCCAAACTTCCCTACTCTTCAGACACATGCCTCTGGGCCTTTGTCATGCAGTTCCCTGTTTCTGGAATGTCCTCCCTCCCCGTTTGACCTACTGCATTCCTTCTGTTGTTGTTGAGTTGTGTCTGATTCTCATGATCCCATTTGGGTTTTTCTTGGCAAAGATAAAGGATTGGTGTGCCAATGCCTTCTGTAACTCATTTGACAGATGAGGAAACTAAGGCAAACAGGGTTAAGTGACTTGCTCAGGTCACATGGCTAGTAAGTGTCTGAGGCCATATTTGAACTCAAGAAGATGAGTCTTCCTGACTCCAGACCTGGCACTCTATCTACTGAGCCATCTAGCTACCCCAACTGAACATCTTATAAGTCCCTCAACATACTTACACTACTTCTCAGACACACAGTTTTGGGCCATTATTCACACCCTTCCCTATTCCTGGAATGCCCTCCCTCTCCCTTTGATGTATTGCATTCTTAACTACCCACTAAAGGCCCGTGGTGGTCCAGAAGAGCAGTGTTATACCAAACATTACCTTGGGGCTGGTAGAATAGTAGAGGTCTGGAGCTCTGTTACTGGTGAATTTGACCAGTCTTAATGCATATCTAGGTGGCATCATGGATAGATCATGGCATCATGCCAGATCTGGAGTCAGGAAGACTCATCTTCCTGAGTTCAAATCTGGCCTTAGATATGTACTGGCTGTGTGACCTTGGACAAGTCACTTAACCATATTTGCCTCAGTTTCCTTATCTGTCAAATGAATTACAGAAGGAATTGGCAAACCGATCCTTTATCTTTGCCAAGAAAACATCAAATTTGGTCATGAAGAGTTGGATACCACTGAAATGACTGAACAATAATAAGAACAGATGAGGTAGATGGATATGCTCAAGAATAGTCAGGACTTCTGCTTCCACACACATTTTCCAGTCTTGGGAATACAGATAAATACAGGATGTCAGTCAGTCAATAAGCATTTATTAAGTGCCTTCTATGTGTCAGGCATTGTGCTAAGCACTGGGGATGCAAAGAAAGGCAAAAGACACTTTCTTCTCTCAAGGAGATAAAAATCTAACTGCAGTAAAACTTTCAGAACACCCTGTATAATGAGAATGGAAAGGGATGGCATCAGTCTGGAGTTCTGCCTGATATGGGTGCTTTCAATTTATTCATTTATTCATGTATGTATGTATGTTGCTTAATAGTAGTAAACCCAGGCAAATTAACTGTTGGCTGTTCTGAGGAAAATATGAAAACATCATTCAGATGGATTCCAGTTACTTTATAGTGTCAAAGGAAAGTGGGCGGCTGCTGATACAAATGGGTAGGTCCAAACGGCTACGAAAATCAGTGGCTACTTAAGACAAGGAAATGGTCATCCTAAGAGCTCAGCGAAGTTTTCAAACCCACTTGCTGATTTTAAACGAAACCAGTTATCTGGACTTTTAGTTTTTACTTTTTTGTTAACATATTGAGATATGTTGTCATTGTCATGAAGTGCCTTCAAATAATCAGTTTGTATAGCGGATTCAGATACAGCTCTGTGAGAGTAACCCTTCTGTCTCTGATAATGAGTAGCAGGAGAGGCAGCAATAAGCAAGAAAGACTTGTCCGACTTGATCTGCAAGCCAGTTCACCTTGACTTTTTTGTCTAGATGCTATAGCAGCCACCTCTTTTCTTTTCTTAAACTCTGAAATTCTCACTGGGATTAAATACAAACTCATATCAGACACATTAGTGTCCATTTAGCGACATTTAGTGCCTGAACAGAGCTGTTGATTTGGACCATAGGAAAGGATAAAGCAGATAGCCTTTCCTTATTTAAGAACAAATTCAATTAACAAAATTCCTAACCGTAGTTACTGATTCGGTCCAAAGAACAATCCAAATGAAGCATGTGTAATTGGAGGGTGCCATGATACCAGCTGTCATATCCTATCATCTGAAGTGCCTGGCTCTTCATACTCTAATCACATCTGCCAAGTGAATGGTGATCTTTGCTAGGTTCAATAAGCATTGTTTTGATGTATTAAAAGCTCCTAATGAGTTCTTCAACCATAAATTGGGTCTGCAAACCATTAGGTTGGGAACAGAATGCAGTCATCACTGCTGATATAGTCTTCTAATTTGCAGATGACCCTTGAATGTAATTGGTTGCTGGGCAAACCTAACTATGGAAAGAGTACTGAGAGATACTGCCAAAGGGGTTTGGAGCTAGGTGGTAGAAGGCCCTTGCATATCACACAGAAGAAGGCAATATTATGTAGTGGAATGAGCACTGGGTTGGAAGTCAGAATGTGGCTCAGAAGCGGGCTTTGCTATATATTACTTGTACAAATCATAGAATTCTCTCATTTGTTCCTCACAGCAATCTTGTAAGAAAGTTACTATTATTACCCCAATTTTACAGAGGAAGAAACTGAGGCATAAAATTTAGTAAGTTACCCTGGGTGCCACAGATAGCGATTGAGAATTAAACTCAGGATTTCCTATCTCCAAGTGTAGTACTCTATCAACTATCTTACCTAAATGGTTTCTAATTAAGGATCTCCATTGAGGGGGGTCCCATTGCCTTCCCACAGAATTTTTTTCCAGAGAGCTCTTTCTGTTATTAAGTTTTTCTTACATCAACCCTAAATCTTTCTCCTTGAAACTTTTACTCCTTATCTCTGGTTCTGTTTTCTTGGGACAAAAAGAAAACATATAATCTCTCTTCCACAAATACTTGAACATAGCCATCATGTTCCCATTTGAAATTTATTTTTCTCCAGTTTAAACATCACCAGTTCCTTAAACTGATCCTCCTTCAACATGGATTTAAGGTCCTTTGCCATCCTGGTTGCTCTAGAGACCTTCGATGAGTCAACCTCTCTGGATCTCAGTTTCCTTATGTGTAAAATGAGAGTGTTGGGCTAAATGACATCTAAGGTTCCAGTTTGAAATTGATGATTCTATAAGCATATGTTTGTACAATAAGCCTCAGTTTCCAAGTATGAATTGAAATTTCATTCCTTTATGTGCTACTTTCTGAAGAAACCTTGCCTTGCCTCTTATTCCCAAGTGTTAATGGGTGAAGATGTCAAGAGGAACCAGAAAATTCAAGAAATGAAACTTGAGATCCATATATTAAATTTTAAATTAGAAGTACAAAGATGACATGAAGCTAATGACCAAATTAGCAAAAAAATATTGATCCATCCATTAATTGACAATAATTAACCAAGGGCTTATAACATATCAAGTACTCTATTGTGGCCAGAAAGGGGGAAAAAAAGAATGTAGAACTTACATTCTAATGTAAGTAATAATACGTACATAGGGTAGGTAGGTGGCTCAGTGGATAGAGTGCTGGGCATGGAGTCAGGAAAACTGCTGTTCCTGAGTTCAAATCTGACCTCAGACACTAAATGTATGAGCATGGGCAAGTAGCTTAATCCTGTTTGTCTCAGTTTCCTCATCTGTACAATGATCTAGAGAAGGAAATGGCAAACCACTGGTATCTTTGCCAAGAAAACCCCAAATGGGAAGAGTCAGACATGACTGAAAAAATAAACAACCTGTGTACATAGATAAGATACATATAAAGTAGACATGAGGCAATCTTAGAAGTGAACAAACTCGTAACTAGGAGACCTCCTACAGTAGGTGGACTGAGGTGAGTCTTGAAGGAAAGCCAGGGATTCTAAGAGGTAGAAATGAAGAGAAATGCCATTCCAGGCATGGGGAATGTGTAAAAGCCCAGAGATGGTAAATGAGGCTTTGTGTGTGGGGTACAGCAACAGACCAGTATGGCTGAACTATAGAGTACATAGAGAAAAGTAATGTTTAAGATGGGGAGGATAGACAGGGCCAGGTTGTAAAGTTTTAAAGACCAAAGAAAGGCATTTCTATTTGATCATAGAGATAATGAAGAGTGTTGTTGTTCAGTACAATAAGGAATAATAGAAGGGTGACATGGTCAGACCTGAATTCTTGAAAAAATCACTGTGGCATCTATGTGAAGGATCAAATGAAGTTGAAAAGATAACAAGGTAGGTAAGGTAATTAAGAGGCTCTTGAAATAGTTTAGGTAAAAGATGAAGAGACTACGAGGAAGGAAGGGGACCTGTTTGAGAAAGAAGTGGAGATAGAAGCAAGATTTGACAGCTAATTGGCTGTGTAGGTTGAGTCGGACTGAGCCGTTGAGGATGATGCCGAGGTTTTGTAGCAGGATGACTGGAAGGATAATAAAGCTCTTGTAATAAGAGATTTGGAAGAGAAGTAGGTTTAGGGGAAAGGATAATGAGTTGTTTTGTGCACTTTGAGCTTGAGATGTCTATGGGACATCAGGTTTGAAATGTCCAATAGGTAGTTTGTGAAGTGCACCTGGAACCCAGCAAAAAGACTAGGGCTCCATACGTAGATCTGGAAATTCATTTGCACAAAGATCATAACCAAACTAAATGGAACTGATGAGATCACCAAATGAGGGATTTGTTCAGTCATGTCTGACTCTTTGTGACCCTATTTGGGGTTTTCTTGGCAAAGATACTAGAGTGGTTTGCCTTTTTCTTCTCCAGTTCATTTTACAGATGAGGAAACTGAGGCAAACAGGGTTAAGTGACTTTTCCAGGGTCTCACCATTGGTAAATGTGTGAGGCGGCATTTGAACTCAGAAATTCCTGACTCCAAGCAAGGTGCACTATCCATTGTGCCACCTAGCTGTCCAATGAAGTGGTAAAGAGAGAAAATAGAAAAGAGCCCAGAATATAGTCTTTGGGTACATTCCCAGTGGATATGACATGGATAAAGATCTTTGTCTCTTCTTAGGCATTTTCATTCATGTCACAGTGGGTATCCTCAAAGGTTCTGTCAAGGACCCTCTTTTATCTCCATGCTCTTTCTCGGCTCTCATGCATTTAACAACAGCAAAGCATTATATTTAGACTCATTGCTGTAGATTCATAGACTGTGGAAGATGGAAGAGACCTTAGAGAACTCATCAGTTTTAGCCCACCTCCCCTCATTTTACAGATATAAAGATTTCAGCTGGGAGAGATGACGTTTATTGCAGTTGATCATGGAACAAAGTAATAAGCAGAACTGGGATTAGAACTCAGTTCTCTTTGAGTTCCAGACTATTGCTCTTTTTATTTTTTTAAATTTTTGTGATTTATTTGACTGTCAGTATTTTGAGTACTGTTGTATTTCTGAATGTCTTATTGGAAAATACTTTTTCTTTTTAATCTTCATAGGTTTGGTTTGCTATAGTCTTAAGTGTGATTTCCAATATTTTTTTTTCCTGGAAACCTCTCTCTGATTTTATGACTGAAGTTGATGAGAAAAATAGGATTTATTTTCTATTAATTTGTTTTATAGCATACTTTGCAAAATAGTATTGCCTCTCTTCTGTAAAGTGAAGAATCACTTACTTTATACAAAATTTAATAATGATGTTATGTTGACCTGCTTCCTTAGATAGTGAAATGTCATCCCACCTCTAGTCATTCTTAGGGGAATATTCTCAACATAAGCCGCTGTTGAGTTATTTGTTGTGAGTGGCATGGTCTGACCATCAAACTTAAATTTTACTCTTTCAATCAGACCCTATCCATGTCTGCAAATGCATTGCCATAGCATTCATCCACTCTCCCATTCCCAACTCCAGATGTTGCATCTCACAGAAACAAATCTGATTCATTTAAAGTGTTTCAGATAAAAAGTAGCTACTTTCCCCCCTCTTATCCCCTCTCCCCTCCCCACTTCCTTGGGATAAGTTGGGAATCACGTCTTAAGAATTGAAAAATTCTCAGAAATGAAACCTGACTGAATGTAACCTCAAATTCTTTATTGTTTAGAGGCCAATTATAATTTGGAGATTATGCAGATCCGTTAAAGGTTCACTATTATTATACCTATTGACTACCTAATACAGATATAAAGCTAAATAAAAACTCAATTTTGGTACTTATTAGCAACTCTCAAATTATTGACTAACTGAGAATGTTTAATTTATTGGATAACATTAAGTTTTTGGATTTTCAATTTCAACAAGTCATTCTGGCTTTCCTCCATTTATTCAGAGCATCAAGGGCTAGCTGAAAACAATATTAATTGGATAGGGAAAGCAATATGTCTCCTGAAAATTAACATAATGATTAGCAGACCAATAATATCAGGGGCAGAAAGGCAAAGGGAGCTTGACCATCTATCATAGTTCACTGAAATAAAATCTTTGTGAAACAGTCTTGTTTGGGTGCATTACTGTCTAACAAACAATTTAGTCAAAATATTCAGAATGTGTTGTATGTAAATCTTTATTTCTTCATGGGATGGAAGTGCACCAGATAGTAATAGTCAAATCTTAATTTCCATAATGTATTTTCCAAGGAATATTTGATCCAGAAGGATAAAATAAAATCCTAATCTCTTAGACAAACTTTGACTCCAGCCTGAAATAAAAGGGTGAATTTTCTAGTGCTTTTCATACTTATTTAGAGATGTTCCATGGTTGTTGTTGCTGGTTTTTTGTTGTTTTTTTTTGGTCTAGGTTCTTCTTGCTAAACCTCCCATACCAAGCAAGTCCAAGTAATAGGCGTCACACTTTAGCAACATTAATATACACTATGTATTTGCTGCACAATGTTGTTTCCTGATTCTAGAAATCTAGCTATGAAAAATGCAGTTTCATCTTTAACTGTTACCATAGCAACTTTACTAAGCTGGAGGGATAAAGCACCTTTGTAGTGGCTGCTTCTATTGAATTACAATGTAAATGTTGATGCCTTCCTGGGAAACATTAAATGACAACAAAGTGCTGGGGTGCTGTGGAGGGGCAGTGGGGAACACAGATATAGGAGTGGTTTGCTGCTCTGGAATCCAAGTCTTCAACGTAGTTGTTATCCAGGGGCCCATAATGGTTTCTATTTAACAGAATCTTTCCACTCTACTCCAAACCGACCAAACCCAAGAGTGAAATGATGCACACGTTTTGTTCTATAATCTTCTTGGTGTCTTCTGCATTTCAAAATCCTTAATGTGAATAAAGTTAATATTCTTTTTTGGTCTACTTTTCCTTGTTCTCTTTTTTTGAAAGCACAAAGTAACTTTCTTTCTGTTTTCTGCCCCTGTCAACCTGTCCTCTTAATGTGGCCTTAAACTGTCCTGTGAATTGTTCTGCTCATTTGATCAGAACTGGCCTAGGATACCTGAATTCAGTATTATTAACTTTCTTTGTCTTTAGTTTGACCGACAGTTCTACGGGTCTGCAGGTGCTGGCTGTTTTCTTCCACGGCCTTAAGGAACAAGGGAAATGTAGCATGAAGGAGACTTGAAACACCCCGACCCAATCAGGTCTTCCTGAGGTTGCTCCAGAGCCCAGAGCTGCCCCTGCCGCCCTGGCTGCGGCTACTGCTGCTGTTACTGCTCAGGTAAACTTTGGAGAGTTACCTGCTCTTGGAGAGGGGCCTTACCTGAGCGCCTATCTGCCAATGGTAGCTCACCTGAGAGCTCCCCGCAGCCAATCAGCGCGCAGCTCGTCCCTCAGGCTTGTACCCTTTAGTGAAAGAATTCGGCTCCTAGCGAGAAAGTTACCTGTGGCCGCCCAAGTCCGCCACTTTTCGCCCGCTCTGTGCCTCCCCTTTGCCACCAGCGAGGAGAACCCAGAAGCACCCCGCCGCCTCCGAGCTCTTGCCACATGTGAGGGGGGCCCGCTCCTTATCCCACCTTTCCGGCTAGGTGAGGGAGCGAGCGAGCGAGAGTGGTTGAGGGGGAACGGAAAAGCAGAATTACCTGTACCTCTGGTTCTGCCATCTCGGGCGCTCGCACACACCTTCACCTGCACAGACTTGAAAGTCCAGTTTCGCCAGAGACTGAGGCACCAGGAAAAGGGGAGAGAGTTCATTGGATCAAACATGTCACAAGAGTCGGACAAGTAAGTGGATCACACGCTGCTGCTGCCGCCGCCGCCGCCGCCGCCGCTCCTACTACTCTGGGCTGATGGCAACTGGTTTGTCGTTTGGGGCTTTTATTGTGTGTTGTTGTGTTTGATTTTTTTCCCCCTTTTGTGTGCACTCGGACCATTTCGGATTATGTTTCTTCCCTGATGAGGGAAAAGGACTAAAAAAAAAAAGGCACAAGAATAGGAAGGTTGAAGAACTCCTTTGGGCCTTGCTCACGAAACTAGTTAACTTTGCTCTAAAAATGAATATTTTCCATTCCCTTAAAAATTATTAGACATTTGCTGGATTTTTAGTGGTGGGATAATGGTCTTTTCCCTGACTTGATAAACGCTCCCCGCCCCCTCCCCGCAAACTTTTTTTGAGGGGGGGCCTTTTTCCCTTTGAAAGTTCAGCCGAGGTTCCTCGATTTTCCTGAAGGCCTTGCCACAAAAAGAGGTTCTTCGCTTTTGTGTGAGAGCAACAAAGAGCTTTTATACTGAAGCACAAACGGCCATCTTCCCCTCACCCCTAGAGTGTGTGTGTGTGTGTATGTACGTGTGTGCATTGTGCGCGTGTGCCCGCGTGCGTGAGTGCGTGCGTGTCTTACTCCGAAGCCGCGAGCAGTTTGGGGAGCCCAGCCTTCCCCCAGGGGGTGCTACTGGATGGCGCCATCTCCTCCCCCACCTCTAAATCTCCTCTCCACCTCCTCCCCTCTTCCCGCCCCCGCCCCAATTCCCTTTATGATTTCCCTGTCTTCTTTGTGCCCAGGAAAAAGGGCCTTTCAAAAGTGGGAGGCATTGATTCCGGACAAGACCCTGCTTCCCAGCAGTGGCTGGTGGCATTGACCCCTATTCGCCTGGACGTCTTGTCAACACTAAATCACTAAAGTAAAGCATCCCCGCCCCCCCCTCCTCTTCCAAATGTCTCTGTAGCCCAACTCCTCATAAACCTGCTGCCCAACTTAGGTCCCTGCTACTTTTTGACTGTAGGTCAGGAGGCCTTAAAAAATCAGGTGCTTGTGTTTGCTTTCTTTTTCTTTTTTCGTGAAAGTCCCTCCAGCTTTTACAAATGGAAATCTGTCTCAAAGAGTTGGAACACTCGAAGGAAGTGAATCAGGTGTATTATTATCAAGGAGAACAATAAATATCCTTTAAAGCCAGAAGTTGAAATGCACGTCTGCTTCGCAGAAAAGGAATAATGAAATGGCTCTTGTGACACCGCGAGGGTGGAGGGAGTGGGTGGGGTGGGGCGACTGGCGGGGTGGGGGTTTGGACAGCCTGTAACTAACTAAGACTGTTACTAACAAGTCCCGGGGGCCTTCAGTTAGGTTCCAGGGCAGTCGACGGCCGAGCACACTCCGACTTTTCCGCTGTTCTGGTCGCCGCAGCCTCTCCCAAGCCGGCCTGTTCCCCGCCCTCTCTTCGGGCTTTGTGATGGGAGGGGGGAGTGAGAAGGGGGAAGCTGGAAAGAAAGCTGGGGGTTGGTTCGTGTATTTTTCATTGGCTTGGGTGGCTGCTCTCCCCTCCCCACTCCGTCCCCAACTCCGAATGATCCTCATCCAATTGGAAATGCGTCGGGGTTCTTTTTTTTTTTTTTTTTTTTGCTTTTGCTTTCGCTGGTAACTTTACTCCTGAGTTGTGGCCGAAGCAGAGACCTTCCTGATTGTGTCATTGAGGGGCCAAGCAGCCTAGCGCCTGGAGGCGGCCAGCCGCCTGCTCCTCTTTGGAAGAATTTTGCCGGGGGCCCCACTCTTGCTTAGGGACCCTGGAGGGAGGTGAGGTTGGGAGGGAGTGCAGAGGGAGTTCCAATGAGAGACGGGCGAGTTCCAAGGAGAGAGCTGAGAGTTTGAGCCAGGACTTTCTGTAGGGATGGTGACCTCACCTCAGGACGTATGCACTGTGTTGTAGTTGTAATTGTCGTCATCGACAGATCCATAGGGACTGAATATTGATAATATCTATTAAGTTTATAGCACAAATATATTGGACACTTAAGATCGAGTTATTGCAGCTGCAGGTAAATAGTAGGCGTGTTGATTAGTGTGTGTGTATGGAAATAGGCATGGCCTGAAACGAGTTCTTAGCAGCCTTCAGGAAAATACCAGTTTCATGCAGAGGAATGTAGTTTTTCTTGGATTTCAGAACTTCTAGTCCGGGATCAAAATGCCAAGGTTGTGTGCTTGTGTGTGTGTGTGTGTGTGTGTGTGTGTGTGTGTGTGTGTGTGTGTGAAATGTTTGCCAACGTGTGGTAGGAAGGCAGGATTTTGGCTTCTACTGTATACATCTTTAGTATTTTATGGTACTGTAGTTCCTTTATTTGTGTGGCGCACGGATCATTTAGCCTAGCAGCTTAGTTTTGTCATTTAAAGTGAGTCAGAGAAATTCCTTAATGAAAACACTTTGACTTTTATTTCAACAAGTTATATTCAATCCCAACAAAGACAATTTGTTTACTGTTCAAAACAAATTTTGAACTTTTAACGATTGGCTTTGCAGTATATTTTCATATTTTAATTTTCAGTGGAATTCAAATCAGTTCAACACACCTTTATAACGCACATACTATGTGTAGGACCTATGAAGGGCCTTGGTACTGTGATAATTTTTAATTCTTTTCTATCTGGAGAAAATTAAATGTGCAGACAAAATTGCAAGAAGACAAACCAATAAGCCATGTTGTCTATACATGTGTTTCTGGACTAGAATTAGTGAGAAAAACTTTTCGAATTCAATAGCAAAGTAACTTTTCTTGATAATATAGTCTCTCTCTCTCTCTCTCTCTCTCTGTCTCTCTGTCTCTCTGTGTGTGTGTGTGTGTCTGTCTGTCTGTCTATCTCTGTCTCTGTCTCTGTCTCTGTCTCTGTCTCTGAAATGGAGAATGCTCCAAAGTAGGCCCATGTACCTTTGGGGAGACAGGCAGTTTCAGAGACTGTAAACAAGGTTCAGTTCCAGTTCTACCTTCTTCCTTCAATAGCTCTTCACTGCTTCCTCAGTTAGTAGTGGGCCCTTTTCCCCTTTGCCCCTCTCCCTCTGAGACCACTGTGTCTCAACTGTATACTATACTTGGTGAGACAGCATGGAAAGGGGGGAATAAACATTTCTATAACCCCTAATATGTGCCAGGTACTTTTTACAGATATCTCATTTGCTCCTCACATCAGCCTTGGGAGGTATGTACTATTATTTATCTTCATTTTAAAGTTAAGGAAACTGAGGCAAAGTGACTTGTCCAGGGCCACACAGTCATACACAGTCTGAGACTGAATTTGAACTCGTCTTCCTGACTCTAGGCCCAACCCTCTATCTACCACGTCACAGAACTATCTTTGTGGATAGCATGGTGTACAGGATAATGAGCCAGTCTCTGAACCAGGAAGATGTGGATCAAGTTCTGTCTCTGATGTTCCTGGATACATCACTGTCAGTGAACCATTTAACCTCTTCCTTCTGCAAGTGAATCTCTGAGGCTAAGTTGCTGAGAGGGTGCTAACCTGCCTTGGCAGAGAGGTTTCCTCATGCAGAAGTTCTGTAAGAGAAATTACAGATCCAAATTCTATCCCTATGTACTTTTCTGCAAACCTGTTGGAACTCTACTTGGATTAAGCTCTTTGAGAACAGAAAATGATTTGCCTTTGAAAAGCAGGCACTTAATAAGTGCTTGTTGATTGACTAATGTTTTCTCAAAACCTATGGAAATACAGATAGTCTTTGGATATTTGGATACCGCAGTAGAAAATACAGTTAGAAAACTTGTATTGAAATAATTTTTATCTTCTTTATGGTTATAGCCTTCAGATTAAAATGATCTGTTTTTACACTCTGCAGTGCTAATGCTATCACTAATAAAACAGAATTCTGAGGACATTTTGTCTTTGTACAATTTCAAATATTTTCTTCTGTCTCTGTATGAGGTTTTTTTTTCAACCAAGCTTTTATGTGGCAATTGCAGCAAGGCAGCAATTGATTCAGAAATGCTCATTAAAAATTAAAAAAAATTATTTTAAACTTAGTACTAAAATTCTAATGCATCTCTTAATTTATGTGAATGTTACCTCCAACAATACAGTTTGAAATCCATCCATGTCCATTCATCATATTCAAATCATGTCTTTCTACTGTAAAATCTGAGGGAGGGGAAGAGGAGAGGCCACCCACTGAGGTGGGCACCCTACTTATGTGGCCCTGACATAGCATGAGCACCATTCTACTTGACCTTTTTTGACCCATCACTTTTGCCTTGTGAGTTGTTCGTTCTTTCTTCCTCATTTTCACCAATGATATTTACAGAGCTTCACCCTGAATGATTTCAGCCTGGTCATGCCTACCATGCTTCTCCTTTGCCCTTTGGGTGATCAAGTTTAGTTTATAAACTGAATAAACATCAATAGGAACAAATACACAAGTAAGTCCTCCCTCCAACAAAATAAACCAAAAAAAAGATCCAGATCCAAACTAATATATGTACATAAATTTTCATGACTAGAAATTCTTCAACTAAAAAAAAAATAGGACCTGTTCTCAGAAGTAGCTCGTAGAATTTAGTGAATAAAAATCTGGTTTTGGAGTCAGGAGGGACTCGGTTCCGTTGCAGACTCTAGCTATGTGACCTTGGGCAAGTCACTCAATTTATCAGTGCCCCAGGCAACTTTGTAAGGCCATAAATTGCTAAGCAGTTAGCAATCTGCATTCATACTGGGAGTTTACTCATTGGGAGTTCCCTACACCAGTGGTGTCAAACTCAAATACAAACCGTAGCCATTAACCTATATGTACATAAGGATCCTTGCCTGCCACATATTGACATAGAAAACCGCATATTAACAGGATTTTGTTCTATTGTATTTTTTATTTATTTTCTTAAATATTTCCCAATTATATTTTAATCTGGTTGGGGGTAATGTTTGCTACTTTTTCAGTACATCAATGAAATGACAATTCCTGACCAAAGAATGTTTCATGTTTTACATATATGGGCCATCCTTGCTTGTATTACACATCTAATCTTTCAAAGTATTTTTCTATGCAGTTTCTTAATTTTCATAAACACGTTCTTGTAAGTTTAAGTGACGCAATGTAGCAAAAGGTTTTATTTGCTAACAGAAGCAATTTTTTATTCAACAGGTATTTGTGGTATACTGTATGGATACTGTTGTATACTATATACTATATGCTTTGAGGAAGGCACTTTATTGATGCTGCTGAGAATGCAGAAACACAAAGGAACTTTCCTGCTTTCAAGGAACTTGTCATCTAGATGAAGGGGAAGGCCTGTTCTGTCTGTAAACACCTTTAAGACCATATGTGATTCCCACACAACATCTTTTATCTTTTTATTTCTTAGCTGTTATCTGAGTATACCAGTATTTTTACCATCTGAATGGTACAAAGTGGTATAACACCGTCAGTTCATATAATGTTATCCTTTTTCCTCATAGGTTATAAGTAGTATAATTACTTTTACTCATTTGACATATTTTTAGCAGCAGTCATTTTGTATTAGAAAGAAAAAATAACCCAAATTATTGGTATTACCTTATCTTGATAGTACTTCATGCAACATTATTTTTATAAATTTCTAGTCCTTAACATAAAGAAAAAAAATTATTTTCATTTGATATTTAAGCATCTAGGCAGAGCAATGGATAGAGTGCTAGATCTGGAATTTAGAAGATGAGTTCCAAGCTGACTTCAAATACTTCATGTGTGACCTTGGATAAGTCATTTAACCTTTGTCTGCCTCAGTTTCCTCATCTGTAAAATGGGAATAATACTAGCACCTACCTCCCAGGATTGTTGTGAAGATCAAATGAGATAATATTTCTAAAGTACTTTGAAAATCTCAAAGTACTATATGTTAGATATTATTGTACATAATTTTGAGATAGTAAATATTAAAGAATTTATCATATCTTACCCCTCTCTTCAGAATACCAAAGTGATTGTTAATGAAATTTATGTAATATCATTTTTATAATAGAGAAATACCATGTCATCAGAAAGATACCAGATGACATATAAAAATAATAGTAATAACATTTATATCACACTTTCAT
Source organism: Pseudochirops cupreus (assembly GCA_028627135.1). Classification (NCBI taxonomy): domain Eukaryota; kingdom Metazoa; phylum Chordata; class Mammalia; order Diprotodontia; family Pseudocheiridae; genus Pseudochirops; species Pseudochirops cupreus. The sequence continues at coordinate 476,267,864 of CM053580.1, forward strand.
GTTTGCAAAGCACTTTACAAGTATCAGATTGATCAGTCCTGTCTGACTTTTCGTGTCCTCATTTGGGTTTTGGGTTTGGTTTTTTTTTGCCAAACATATGGGAATGGTTTGCTATTTCCTTTTCCAGCACATTTTACAGATGAGTAAATGGAGGTAAATAGGTTAAGTGACTTGCTAAGGGTCACATAGCTAGTAAGTATCTGAGTATAGATTTGAATTCAGGAAAAGGAGTCTTCCTTACTCCAGGCTCAGCACTCTATTCACTGTTGTGCTACTTACCTGCCTGAGTCAGGAGATTGTATAAGCTATCTAATGGTAAAATTAAATGTTACCTTTTCTGTCAGACTCATTCTATGTTCCACTTAATATCAGTTTCCTTATAGAATGGAGTCAACTATATTTCCTGCTAACCTGAAAAAAAAAATAGATTAACAATAGACTCAAGATGCTCAGTTGAAATCAGAAAGTGAACTACAGAACTCCCCCCCAACCCCAATTCTTAACTAATTTATTCTTACCCATTTTGACCTCTATATCAATGACTTAGAGTTAGATCATTGTCAAATAAACCTTCCAATGTTCTACTCCCCACCCTAACAGTTCCATTGGTCAAATGACCAACACCAAGATAATATTTCCAAAGAACTCCCTGCTTCCTAGAAGAAAGACATTACATAAATAATGTGATTTGGGTAATTGCCCATATGATAGTCTCTGCACTGAAGTAAGCTCAGGGGCATATGAAATAAACATCTGTGTAAAACATATACCATATCTCTATGCAGATGAATCTCATATTTATTGGTTCAGCCCTAACTTCTTTCCTGACCTCTAAGCTCCCCTTTCCAACTTCCTTTGCACATCTCCAGCTTGATGTCTTGAAGACATCTTAACCTTCACAAAACTGAACTCGTTATCTTCCCCCCCCCCCCCCAATCCTTCCCTCTTCCTGTCTTCCTTATTACAGTCAAGTAATCCTCTCAAGTCACCCAGGATTGCATCCTCGGTGTCACTCTTAACTCCCATATCCAATTGATTACCAAGTCCTGTCATTTCTACATTGAATACTGCCCCGTTCTCTTCTCTGACCTTACCACCATGTTGATACAGGCTTTTGTCACCTTATATACATGGACTATTTCAGTAGTTCTCTGATTGGTCTCCCTAACCCAAATCTCTCCCCACTTGAGACCATCTTCCACTTAACCATCAAATTTGTCTTCTTAAAGTAAAAGTCTGACCATGTCACATTACCTATTCCAGCTCTTCATTCAGTCAACTCTAGTGGGTTCCCTATTGCCTCCCAGATCAAATAGAATATCCTCTTTTTTGGCTTTGCAAACCCTCCTATGTTTTCAAGTCTTTTTACACCTTAGGCTCTCTAACCCTTTTCACTCTTCCCTTATTCTGCTATCCCATGACACTGGCCTCCTTGCTATTCTTTTCACAAGACTTTTGTCTTATGACTCTAGGAATTTTCTTTGACTGTGCCCCATGCCCAGAATTCTCTCACTCCTCATCCCTGCTTTCTGACTTCCTTTCCTTTCCCTTCCTTCACATCTCAGCTAGAATCCTGCTTTCTGCCAGAAGCCTTCTCAGTCTTTCTTAATCTTTATGCCTTCCCTCTGAGATTATCTACAATTTATCCTTTATTTATTTAAATAAACTTCTTGGTATAGTTTCCCCCATTGAAAGTAATGACCTTTTTTTTCTTGGTCATTTTTTGGTGTGTGTCTCCAGTGCTTAACACAGTACTTAACATTTATTAGGTGCTCCATAAATAATTGTTGACTGACTGCAAAAACAGCAAGAAGATTATATTGCTTTAAACTGATATATGACTCATTTTTATATAGAGCTTTGTAGCAAATAAATTACTTTCTTGAAACAATCCCAACAAGAAGGCAATGTAAGCATTACTTCTATTTTCCAGAGAAGGAAATTGAGGCTTAAATTCTATCTCCAGATGAGGAAACTGAGAGGTTAAATGATTTGCTCTGAGTCCTTCTTGAATGTTTCAAATTAATAGATCATAAATAACTTTTCAGAGACATGTCTAAAATTGTATAATGGAGATGAGGCGCACCTCTATCAGACTTTTAATTTATGTTCGAATGCTCCCCAGATTGGGGCAGTTAGGTGGCACAGTGGACAGAGCACTGGGCTAGAAATCAGGAAGACTCATTTTCTTGAGTTCAAATCCAGTCTCAGAATTTTAACTAGCAAGTCACTTAGCCCTGTTCGCCTCAATTTCCTCATCTGTCAAGTGAGCTAGAGAAGGAAATGGCAAACCACTCTACTGTCTTTCCAAGAAGACCCCAAATGGGGTTGTGGAAAGTTAGACTCAACAAGACTCATCATAGGATCTCTCAAAACCCTCTAAATTTATACTTATATTTACCCTGAAGAACCTTCCCCAGTCCTTCTTGCTCAACAGGTTATGTTAAACTGTCCCCTCCAGAAGAGGAAGGGTCTTTCAATCAAGTGACCTGTTCCCAGAAGAGTTTCCCAAAGAACTGATTCCTGAATGATGTCACCCCAATGTCTCAACTGCCAGGGCTGTAGCAAAAGCTCAGGCTCCAGTTTCAAGCTTGGATCTTACACATTAGAGAAATCTGTGCTAAAGTTAGACTGCCAGCCCAGTCCTCTGCTGTTTCACATTATACAAGAAAGCTAGCTGTTCATATTTCTGGAGACTTCTATTTCATTCATCTCATCAAGATACCATGTTGTAACACAAGGACAATGATACCATTCTCTGTCAAAAATAATCAGTGACTGCCTGATGGCTGCTTCTAATTAAATGTCACAGTGGTTTCAGTTAAATTCTTTTGCCCAGCAAGGGGATGTTGTTTGTCATTCTCTGGGCTTGTGGATAAGCACGGATTTGAATAGGTAGGTAGGTAGGTAGGTGAGGTTCCTTTAGTATCATTCATCCCAAGTGGGATAGAAAATGCAGAATGTTTGTAGAGGCATTCCACACATGAGCCAATGTGAAGTATTTCTGTCTACTTTTGGAAAGAGTTGTGGTACTAATAATAATAGCTAACATTTATATAGTACTAAGCACAATACATATTTTATCCATACGACAACCCTGTGAGTTAAGTGCTATTATCACCGTTTTACAGATGAAGTGAAGTTTCTTGCCTAGGGCCACAAAATTAGTTCCTAAGACAGGATTTGAACTGGAGTTTTCTTGACTCTAAGTCTAAAACTCTACCCACCATGTCATCTAGTTACCTGAGAATATAAACTAAAACTAAAAGAAATCTACCCTACATTTTTTTTTTAGATTAGAGAATCCAGACAGGTGCTTTAATTTCTAGATTTATAGTCAGCATCTATTATGTGTCCCTAGTAATAAATCTGGGGATAGGAAGATAAAAATCAACCAATCCTTGCCCTCAAGGAGATTACATTCTATTGTGGGAAACAACACATACATACACAAACATATACAAAAGATACAAGATAATTTTACCAGAAGGGGAGGCACCAGCAATTTGAGGGATTAGAAAAAGACTTGAGCAGGGCATGATAGAGCTGAGATTTGAAGGAAGTTTAGGAATCCCTTTCTTCTGGCATGTTTCTATGGATGTATCCATAACAGGATAAAAAAATCGAACATGTTTTTAGGGTAGCTTTTGTGATCTCAAGCATCTGAACTAACTTCTCCCCCTCCCCCCCTCAATATTTTAGAGAAAATGTGTTGTTGTTTGTATGGGGGGGGGAGGGATACATTTTGAAGACCCTGTCTGTGTCCGCCAACCGATTCAAAATCTATTATAATCTCTGCATTTCACCTGGTATACTGTGCTCTTTCCAGTTTTAACTGTTGAGGGTGATTCATCTTAAAGACTCTTCACAAGTCAATCCTGGCTTTCTGGGCTATGAGCTTATGATTCAGCAAGAGATGTCCAGGCTCAAAGTTGAATTTGAACTTAGGAGACGTTTTCTTTTTCTCTCAAATTCTGGAACAGGAAATTTTGAATTAAATGAAGGAAGTCTTCCTACAAAGTAAATGGTTGTAGATACTCCCTTCCTTTTCAAGAGGATTATGGGAATCTTCCAGGTTCTAAAAGCACTAGGCCTAAGCAGAGAGGAGGCTCCCACAGATTTGGCAAGCATGTCCCAGTAAGAATTCCTGAGCAAGCAGAGACAGGCTCCATAGGAATTCTAGCCACACGCCCAGGAGGCCTACGTGGTTGCTTGGCAACAATAAGACCTACACTGGAGTCCCTCAGTTGGCTTCACTTTGTGGCCTACAAACCCTCTTCACTCTCAGATTCCTGTTGGGCAAACTACTCTTTCTAGAATAGCCACAGAAGTTATCCTCAGCACTCCTGATGTCAACCTTTGTCTTGGTCTATCAAAGTTATATTTTCTTCCTCACTGGAGAACTGAGTTTAACTTTAGGATTCTTAATGACAAAAATGAGAAAAAAACTGAGGTGAACTGGAATGCTATTGGATCATAGGAAATAGCGTCAAGAAGACATTTTTATATTAAAAGGGAAAATATTTCTACAAAAATAGTTGCTTTATTTGTATTAGCAAAAAACTGGAAACAAAGTCCAAGTTCAACAGCTAGGAAATAGTTGAATAAAGTATGTTATAATAATGTAATGGGATATCTCGATGTCATTAAATTGACAAATATGAAGACTACAGAGAAATGAGTAGTGAAATACACCAAGTGATACAAAGAGAGGTCAGCCAAATACGGACAACAATGAAGGGATTCCAACTATATAAGCAGAGCTTCGCGAGTATGCAGATGGATTGGTAGGGAATCACAGATCAAATATATCATTGTCATTCTTAATTTGCTGTAAATTTTATTGTTGTTTAATCTATTGATTCATGTTAATTGTGAATGTAAAGTTTATAATAAAAACCTTTTCATTGAAAAAAGGAAAATGTCAGTATCCTGCATAGTAACCTTTGGTAATATATATATATATTTTTCTCTACAAGCATTTGTGAATTAGTATAAATGTGGATTGTGTGCATGTTGAAGACCAGGCAGAAGTAAGACTAAGAAAGTAATGTGTTCCCTTTTGCTAGTAAGGGAAAGGGGCAGGGGGAGGGACAAAAGCTAGCCTTTTTTTCCTTCTTTAAAAATGTACGTTGTATTGCTATGAAGTATATAGAAAGCAGTTATTTCACAGGACTTGCTGAATTCACAACTCTATATAAATCCTGCACATGTTCAAGGGCTCTAAAAATCTGCTGGAGTATTTTCAGAATTCTGTAGGAAGCACATTTCAGTGGATTTCTATGCATATTGGTTTGGTTGGAAAGTAGGAGTATGGAGATGTTAGTGCATTTGAATAGGCATTGAATGGAAATCAGTTTCAGCCCATAGGGTATAAAGTGTTTTATTTTACTTTGTGATACACATGGAAATGACCTTCGGAAGGCTGCACTTTTAAAGCCAAGTGCCTTCAAATTCTTTTCCCTGGAAATACTTTCTTTACAAGTGTGAATTTTTACTTACCCCCAGGAATAGAAAAGGAAAGCAGGATCAGAGGGGCTTCCCTCCATTTAAGTACTAAGTGGGATCATCCATTTAGAGTTCAAAGGTACTTTAGAAGACAGCCTCCTGGGCCAACTCTCTCTTTTTTATGAATTAGCTAACTGAGACTCCCAGAAGGGTGGGGACTAGCCCTAGGTCATATTAGTAGTAAGTAGCAGAGTAGGGACCTCAGACCTAGTCATTTTTCTGCTATACCTGCCTTCCTCAAGATTTCATCATGAACTTTAACTGTATATTAATGGACCTGAAGTAAAGAAGGTGTTCAAATCACCATGATCCTGGGTTCTTTCCTGGACCCTCTTCTCCCTCTGCACTTATATCACTTGGTGATCTCATCGGTTCCCATGGATTCAATAATCATCTCTAGGCTGACAAGTTTCAAATTTATTTTTCCAGTCCTGACCTCTGTTGGGCAGTTAGGTGGTGCAGTGGATAGAGTGCCAGCCTTAGAGTCAGGAAGAACTGAGTTCAAATTTGGCCTCAGACACTTACTAGCTGTGTGACCCTGAGCAAGTCACTTAACCCTGTTTGCTTCAGTTTCCTCATCTGTCAAATGAGCTGGAGAAGGAAATGGCAAACCATTCTGGCATCTTTGCCAAGAAAATCCCAAGTGGGGTCATGAAGAGTTGGACACAACTGGAAAATGAATAAATAACAACAAAGACCTCTCTGTTGAGTTCCAGTCTCATGTTTCCAGCTGCCTCTTGAATATCTCAAACAGGAGTTCCTGTAGACATCTTAAATTCAATATGTCCAAAACTAAACTCATTCCTCTCCTTCAACCCTCTACTCCTCTTAACTTCTCTATCACTTGTAAGGGTACCAGTCACCCAGGGTTATACCCTTGGTGACATCCTGGACTCCTCACTCTTTTCCCTCCCCCCCATATCCAGTCTGTTGCCAAGGTTTGTTGATTTTTACCTTCACAACATCAGCCCCCCCTTCTCTGACACCGTCACCTCCCTCATCATCTCACACCTTCTGTTTTGTTGACTGCCTCTATTTTATCCTCTCTCCAATCCATCCTCCATTCAGCTAGGTCTTCCTAAAGATCAAGTCTGACCATATCACTCTTTTCTCTCCTGCTCACCCCCTCCCCTCTGCCCATCCAATTAACTCCAATGGTTCTCTGTCAATCTAGGCTCAAACAGAAAATCTCTGCCCCCTGCCCCCTACCCCAACCTTTCCAGTCTTCTTCTACCTTGCACCTCTCCTCCATCCATCACACATAACTCTTTGACCCAGTGACATTGGTGATCTTGCGCCTCCTCAAACAATTTTCTCCATTTTCACGGGCTGGCTGTCCTTCATGCCTGGAATACTTTCCTTCTCATCTCCCTGGCTTCCTTCCACTCAGCCAAAATTCCATCTTTTTTAGAAAGTCTTTCGCAACCACTTTTAATTCTAGCCCCTTTCTTCTATTGACTGGCTCCAATTTATCCTGTATGTCTTGTTGGCTCACAATTGTTTGCATGCTGTCTTCTCCATTAGACAGAGAGCCATAGCGATAGCTTTTTCCCTTTCTTTGTATCCCCTTGGCTTAGCCCAGTGCTTGGCACATAGCGGGCACTTCAATGTTTATTGATTGATTGACTCGATCTCTTTGTCCTTCGAATTTCCTCATCTGTAAAATGAAGGGGTTGGATTCAAGGACTTCTGGTTTTAGATTACAATCATGTAGGTCGTCTTAGACCCCGGAAGAGAAAAGGAAAGGGGAACCCTTGCAGTCTTGATTTTTTGGCAGTTCTCCTTGTAACTAACCCCACTGGGTTCCCACCCCATCTGTCTCTAATTACCTGGTGTTCATCTCCTTCTTAGGCCCTGGGGAGCAGGAAGGGGCAGGGAGTTAATTATTCTTTAAAGTCTTGAATCAGTTCTGATTGATAGGTAACAAAAATCAGGGTTTAGATCTATGTGTTTGATATGGGTGAAGAAATGTACCTGGCCTTTCTTCCCAAGCTCTGTATCAGGAGTCAGGCTGTACCTAGGGTAAGTGAGTTTGCTTTGATAACCACATGCTTTCAGCTTGTGGCTAAAAATGCAACCCTTCTTCTTTCTTCCCTTAGCCCTCAGAGCCTTTTTCTCTAAAGGGTAAAGGAAATTGGACATTTTAAAAAATATTAAAATTACACTATGTAGCATGTCTTAGTTTTTCATAGTTGATATTTTAAAATTTTTTCCATAACATAATAAAAAAGATGATTACACATGAAACTACAAATTTATTGTGTACAACTTGTTATTCCTTTTAAATATGTAATAAAGTTATGTAAATTTCCTTTTTTTCTTTCCTCGCCCCTCCTCCACTCTAGAGATGGCTTCCATAGTAGTCTTATTAAAATAGTCCTATTAAAACACAGCTATTTTACTTGGGTAAAAATGGTTGACGTAGATGCTTTCCTTACCCCAGGTGCCCTACCTTTCCTAATTCCCAATTAAAACATTTTCTTTTATGAGTTCTGTAAGTCCTGTTAAATAGTTGCTTTATATACTTCATAGGAATGTGTGCACCATTTTCAAAGAAGCAAGAAAAAAAAATGTAGCTCATTGTCTGTTTTCTGCAAGACAAGATGAATACTTAACACAAAATCAGGTACATTATCTTAATTTTTTTTTCTGTTGCCAAAGGAACCTTAATTAGCAGTATCATATATATCTCACATAATAGAACACCAGCAATCCTTGAGTCAGCATAACATAGCAAGCCCTTCTCACACCTAAGAGTTAGGAGTTAGGAGAACTGTGGCTATTGGACAAATTCTTTTGTCTTGTGGATGTAGTTTCCTCTTTGGTAAGCTAGTGATAGCTAGTTGGCGCAGTGGATAGAGTGATGGGCCTGGAGTCAGGAAGATTCATCTTCCTGAGTTCAAACCCAGTCTCAGACACTTTCTGGCTGTGTGACCCAGGGCAATTCACTTAAACCTGTTTGCCTCAGTTTCCTCATCTGTAAAATGAGCTGGAGAAGGAAATGGCAAACACTTAAGAATCTCTGCCAAGAAAACCCCCAATGGGGTCCTGAAGAGTCACAGACATCACTGAAAAATTACTGAAGAGACAAACTAGGTCAAGTTAGATGATCCATGATATTATCCAGTCCCCTTCTCTGAGTCTTCATGAATCTTGATGCAGTGGAAAAACTGTTGAACTTGGAAAGTTCAACTTAGACTCACGTGGTCTCAGTTCAGATCCCAATTCTACCACTTACTGCCTCACTTAACCTCTCTTGGCTTCAGTTTCTGATCTCTAAAATAAAGGTGATAGACTAGCTTTAGGACTCCAAGGCTCCTTCCTATCTTTGTGAGTCTGAGATCTTTGGGAGTGGCTAGGTGGTTCAGTGGATAGAGTACTAGAGTTGGAGAGGGGAAGTCCCAAGTTCATACACTGCCTTGGGCCCTGAGTAGCCTAAGGAGAAGCAAATCATTTAACTTTCCTAAGTCTCTGTTTCCTCATTTGTAAAATAGTTTAAAAAACAAACAAAATTAATGGCTTTGAAGATCCCTTCCACAATTCTATGAGCCCAGGATTCCTATTACAAACAGAAAATCCAGAACATGGCAGTATTCATGATATAATTTCCTTCGGCATTTCAGAGGAATTAAGAGGGCCAGATGGAAGTACATAAGAAAAACAGGCAACAAAATAAACTGTTTAAACATAAGCTGTTCATGGAACAGGCCAGGGCTAGTTCATAGAAGAAGCAGCAAAATCAGATGAGAAAGACTGGCAAATTCTTCTCTTTAGAGAGCTTGGGAAACTGTGCCTTGGGAAATCTATACCTAAGGTTTACTCTCTTCACCTGTAGAAAAGGTGAGGCAAATGCAAGGAGTGTAGGAAATGTTGAATATAATTCTGAAAGCTGCAAATCTTAAATGACTGAAGGGAAGTCCTTAAAATATTTTTAATATGACATCTTTCAGGAAACCTCAATGTCACAGGATTTTATTGAGGCAAACTGCTTTAGCAGATTTTCAGAAAAGAGATTAGAAAATTCAGTGATAAAGAATAGCATCCATAGTTTCACTTGTACTGTATTAGGTTATTATGCTTCAGAACACAAGCAATCATTCACTATAGTGGGGAATAAAATTTCCTTGTTCAGTGCAATATTGTGTTACTATTTACTTGGAGGCTAACAGGTGATCTAAGAGAGTGCACCATACTCACTGAAAAGTTTTTTTCATAGCAGAATTTAGTACGAGGCACAAAATGGCCAAGGTAGCAATTATGTTGATTGTATAGGAAGTGATTTCTTACCTACCTTCATTGTATTCTTGATGTTAGTTTTTTAAAAAGATAATTCATTCAGCCCAGGGAGCATTTTAAATAATGGAAATGCATCACATACCAAACTAAACCCCGACTTGTTCTATTGTTCTGCATTTACTTTTAACAAGAAAAAAAAAGATTCTTGCTCTTTTCCTTTTTAAATATACAATTTTAGAGTATTGCTTGGTTGGGTAGGTTAAGTTCTACTATACCCAATCTATCTAGAATTATTTCATAATTTTTTGTCTCAACTCATATGCCTTTCTATAATTTGCATAGATAGAATCCAATTTGTGAAACCAATTATTTTTCAAATTAGAATATATGTAGGAGTTTCCAAAAACTCATAGTATTTCAAGCTGCAGAATGACTTGGAAATGAAAGCCTGGCACTCCATTCTATTCCATTCCATTCACTGGCCTGATATGTACCTCAGCTACCTCTCTTGCAAAACTGACTCTGTATTCAAGTCTGTCGTCTAACTCATCATAGAGCTAACATGAAACCCTTTTAGAAAGCAGTCTAGTTTTGCTTGTGAAATGGGAAAGGTGAAGATGATTCGAAGACATGGGACAAGTTGGCTGCAAGTTTAAGGAAAAATAGTTTTTATATGATGTAGGCTTACCTCTACCCTAAAGGATGAGTAAGTGACTTAGGCAGCTATCCCTGTAAACTGGGACACAAATAAAGTCAGACTTGAGCTTGCATCCCTTAGTGAAGCTCTATGGCATTTTATCACTTGATTTGTTATAGACATGTTGAATGGAGGTATAGTTGTATTTGGGACAGCTGGATGGTGCAATGGATAGAGTACTAGGCTTGGAGTCAGGAAGATCTGAGTTCAAATTCAGCTTCAGATACTTACTAGCTTATTAGGTAGGTATGTCACTTAACTTTGATTGCCTCAGTTTCCTCATCTCCTCATCTCTTCATGCAGAAGGACATGGCAAACCATTTCAATATCTTTGCCAAGATGAATTGGTGAAGAGTGAACAACTGAACAACAAACAATTGTATATGTGAAATCATTTTCTTAACACATTTATAGAAAAGTACATACCAGGAGTACAAGAGAACAAAATTAGAGCCCACTGAAGAGCTGGCATTGAAATCAGACTAGATGCTATCCAAAATCCACAACAGAGAAAGAATCCAGGAATCAAAGAGTAAAAATTCCCTCCAGTGACAGAGACACAAAGTAAAGACAATCTGTAGCCCCAGTCACCTACACAGAACGCAGAAAGAAATTCTCTCTTTAGATTTGTGTTCAAAAGTGAGACTGATGATGTCTTTCAATACAGAAAATTTATTCTTGTTCCCTTACTTCTTAAGTTAAAACCAATCACACAATCTAAAACCTCAGCTTTGGATTTTTTTAGAGCTTGATCTTCCTTGCATGGCTTTCAAATGAAAAATAAAGTTAGGAAAACATTGGAGATGAGGGTTGGGGTCAGTCCAGTATTTTTTTTTTTTAGGAGAGGGGGCAAATTAGTCCTACTCTCTTCTGTGTTAAGTAGATCTGGAAGTGACAGTTTTACTGAAGTAACAATGTAAACAAATTAGATTTTTGAAACTATCTAGAAAGCTTTGGACACAGTCTTCCTACTGTTTCTACATCCTTGTTCTTGTGGAAAAGATGGGAAAACCCATTTAGGAAGGTTTCTTTTATCTATCTTGATTCAGGAGCACTCTGGATTTTCTTTTTACCTTATCCTTCCTACATATGACTCGGACTCCAACTTTTTCCACTGCAACAGATCTAAAGCTTCAAAAGACACATACTAGGGCAGGAGAACAGAACTTCACCTTGGGAGATAGAAGGATTGGGATTAGGGGTAGGCGTGGATAAATTAGCATGGATATAGTGCTTTAGGGTTTGTTAAACACTTTCCATATATTTCATCATCTGTACAACTTTGTGAAGTGGGTGATATTATTATCTTCACTTTATAGGTGAGGAAATTGAGGCAAATGGAAGTTAAGTGACTTGCCAAGAGTTATACAGCTAGAGGGTCAGGAATTGAACTCTGGGTTTCCTGACTCAAAAATCTAACACTATCCATTGTACCCCCTAGTTATCACAGAATGCCAGTTTTCTGTTTTTCTAAGATATTAGCTTGTACTGTGAGAGAATGGTTCCTGATTCACAACACTTCTTCCTTTGCTAGTGAAAACCATTACTTGGACTCAACATTCAGCTTTCTGAATCTGTGAGGATTAAGTTGATTAATATTTGTAAAGCACTTAACACAATGCCTGACACATAGGAGGCACTTAATAGATGCTTATTCCCTTCTTCAGGCCACCAAAGTCAAAAAGACCAATCACAAGGAACTAACAAGTATCGAGAGCCAGACCTTCTGAGCAGACTGATGACTTCTGCAGTAAATTCAGGAAAATAAATACATTTCCCCTAGTCCCTGCCCCCACCCAAAGCAAAGCAAACACCCATCTTAATAAGTCAAACTAAATAATTTGGAGGAAATATAACTATCCATGTAACCATCATTTTGTTGTATTCTTATAGCCAAAAAGTTGAATTTTTGCCCTAAATAAAATAAGCTATTGATAAGCAGTATGGTATATGGAAAGAGCATGAGTTATGGAATCAGATGACTTGGATTTAACTTCTGGCTCTGCTACCTAATACCATGGGTGAACTTGAGCAAATCATTTTAACTTTTGTAGCTCTCAGATTAGAATGTTGGGTCAAAACCCAATAAATTGGTATTTAGAGTTCAAGGAATAACTTTACAATTTCAAATTGGGGAGGCATGACTATCTTTGTTTGAAAGCAGATCAAAGGATTAGTAAATTTATTAGAGTAGGAGTTAGAATAGGAAGTAGTCTTAAGGACCAACCCTGTTCATTCAGCAGATTAAGAAACTGAGGCCCCAGGAATTGACTTCTTCCATGTTCACAGAGGTAGTAAAAGGCAGAGCCAAGATTGGAGCTCAGGCCTCCTGACATTAAATCCATTATTCTTTCTCCTATTCCATGATTTGGAAGCTTTTGTCGAATTGTAGCCTTGATATAAGTCAAAATGTACAATGAGAGCAAAAAAAAAATCACTCTAATGTGATCTTAGGTTTCATTAAGAGTGACATAGTGTTCAGAACAAAGGAGATGGCAGGCTTGTTTCACTCTGCCCTGGTCAAACCACACCTAGAGAATTGTATTCTGTTCTGGCTGCCACGTCTTGGGAAGGACATTACTAACCTGGAAAGTGTCCAGAGGAAGGCAACCAGAGTGGGAAAAAGCCTTAATACCATCTCATATGAGGATCATTTCAAAGATGTAGAATATTTAGACTGAAGAAGGGAAGACTGATGGTGAACACAATAACTATTTTCAAGTGTATATTTTATCTGGAAGAAGGATTAAGCAGAGAAAGTAATGGGTGAATGTTACAGGGAGGCCGATTTTAGGGTAACATAAGGGAAAACATCCTGACGTAAGGGCATCCATTGGAGGTATATCAAAGTGGAATGAGGCTGTCCTGGGAAGGAGTCAGATCTTCCTTAGAAGTCTTCAAGAGAAGACCAGATGTGTATTTTTTTTAATTCTGTGGATATAGCTGAGGGAGTTCTTGTTCATGTATAAGTGGGCCTCGATGGTTTCTGAGATTGCTTCCAGATCCTAGTTTCTGTGCTTATTGATTAATCAGGAACTTGTTACTTTGTTCATTATCCAGGCTCTTGGCTTCTCTTTCCTTATCTGGTTTCCCTTTCAGATATAGAAGGCCTTTTCCAAGTCCAGCAGAACTAGTAAGAAAAGGAAAAGGAAGGATGGTTTGATTATTTCAACAATGAAATATTTTTAAAATGCCTACTCCTGCTGTGTTTACAGTCAACTGAGGGGGAAAAGAAACCTGTGAACCGGTACCAAAGTAATAATTTATTGTTGTTCAGTTGATTTCCATGGTGTTCGAATATTTATGACAGTATTTGGGGTTTTCTTGGCAGAGATACTGGAGTAGTTTGCTATTTCCTTCTTCAGCTCATTTTACAGATGAGGAAACTGAGGCAAACAGGGTTAAGTGATTTGCCCAGGGTTACACAGCTAGTAAGAGTCTAAGGCTAGATTTGAATTCAGGAAGATGAGTCTTCCTGACCACAGACCCAACACTCTATCTATCTACTGTGCCACCTAGGTACCCTAAAACTGAAATTTATGCAGCATTTTAAAATTTGCAAAGTATTTTACATAAAGAGAGGTAGGAGAATGGCCAGGAAGTTGATAGGGGATAGACGGTGTTAAGGACTGGCAGAGGATGGTATAGACAGCTAGGAAGAACTTGAAAGTACAGGTTGCTGAGTGAGGAGCCTTGGGGAACAATACCTATGCCAAATTTACCATGCATTTTGGGTTGGGGAGTGGCAAATAAGAATACCAGCATTAGAGAAAGGCAGCTTTTAATTCAAGTTCTGATCTTGTCAGCATCTCCCACTAAAAAAAAAAGTTTGGAATAAGTAGATTGAAACTATTGCATCAGAAGAGGTTTTTAGATGACTCGTGGGTTTGCTGTAAACCATGGCCTGTCCTCTTTCCTGTTTTTTTCCCCAATACTTTTGAATTTAGTGACAAGTATAAGGGTAGGCGTAGGTTGAATCAAATAGTAACTCCACCCCCTACAACATTTTCCCCCTACCCACATACCCATGTACCTTCAAGGTGATTTATCAGGTGAGAACACAGCCCATTGAATCAGTTAGAGGTGTGTACTCAAACTGGCTATCAACCAACCAAACAATCCAAAGCCATTTCAGTTTGGTGCAAAAGAAAAGTATCTGTCCTGCGAGCTTTTCATAAAATAGCAATATTTGTCTTGCTTCTAGTCAAACCTCTAAGAATGACTCCTTTGGGGATGAGGGAGAACTCCTTGCCTCCTCTGACTCCTTTCCCCCTCCCTTTACCAAAAAAGGATCTTGTGAACTTCAAACGGTCTTAGACTTTAGACTTCCTGTCAGTGTCTTAACAGTATGTCCAGGAGAAAGAGTAACCTCTTGAAGATTCTAGCAAAAGAACTTCTAGGAACTGTGTTACCCCCATGCCCCATGAGCCTACTTTCTCCTGGATTATATGTTTACTTTGGACAGATTATGTCCCAGACTTTTCAGGTGCTATTTTATACCAACTAAACCACCATAGTAAATATTTGTTGCTAAAACTAATGAAATCTGGCTATTTGCTATAAATTGATATCATGGTGGGTGAAGCACATGGGGTGGGGCGCTTATGAACTATAGAATTAGGAAGACACTGTTTAGCTACTTAGGGTTAGTTCTGAACTTCCAGGGGATGTAGTGATTGCTCTTCAGGTACCTAGCTTGCCAGTATGAAGGGGGGGAGAGGTAGGGAGAGTAGCCTGAGAGTCTACCAGGTATGGGGCCGTGGATAAATCACTTTGCTTATCTGAACCTTGGGTTCCTCCTGTGAGTTGGATGAGGGAGTTGGATAAAACACATTGTGAGGCTTCTTCCAGTACAAAGTCAGTCCTATGAACCTGTGGTAGTCGATTTCTCAGAAATAAATTCTAAAATTCCCACCTCCCCATCCTCATTTATTAGTGATTGGTAGAACTTACCATCCCTGTTGCCTTATTTAGAAATTAAAAAAAAAATTGGATCATCCATGTAGTTGCTAGGCAAGTTAATTCAGGATAATCCTTTACTTTGCCAGCACACAAACACTGCCATAGTGAGCAGAATGGCTAGATAGAAGAGAGAATTCTATGTATACTATTGTTCATGCCAAGCTATATGTTGTTGTATGTTGTTCAGTCATTCTTCAGTCATGTCCCACTCTTCATGACACCATTTAGGGTTTTCTTGGCAAAGATACTAGAGTGTTTTGCCATTTCCTTCTCCAGCTCACTTTACAGATGAGGAAACTGAGGCAAATAGGGTTGAGTGACTTTCCCAGGGTTACACAGCTAGTAAGTGTACAAGGCCAGGTTTCAACTTAGAAACATGAGTCTTCTTGACTCCAGGCCCAGTGCTCTATCTACTTTGCCACTTAGCTGCCCATATACTGTTAACTAGGCTATCATAATAGCACAGTAGTTTATACTGTACCAGGGTTCCTCAGAGCTCACCCTGACTGGTTCAAAGTGCTTTACAAACAGCATTTGGTGAATCATCTGGCCAGATATGTAATCTAAGTGACTTCACCTTTCTGGGCATTGAAGGAGTTACCAGTGGGAACTCTCAAGCGATTTCTTTTTGCTGGGAACCAAGATACCGGATGCTGGCTAAGGTCTTGGCATAGATGATGTTGTGTGTACCTCTTCAGCAGTTTTGGTACTACAGGCACATTAGTTGCCTCCCATAGATTTTGAGCTCCTAAGCCCTTTAGGATAGCATGTTCCAAACTACAATCCCAAGATGTTAGCAGTGAAAGGCAACTTAGAGATTTTTCAGCCCAACTCTCCCCTCCTCATTTTACAGAAAAGAAATGAGGTCAAAAGAGGTCATATAGGTTGTTGTAAGCAGAACTAGTTTTCTGCCCTTAGCACAATGTCTGGTACACAGTAGGGGCTATTGAAGGGCTTATTCCTTCCTTTCCCTCCTTCTGACCCTCATATCCAATGCTTTTCATCATAGGACTGTAGCACCTGAATTAGCCTGGGAAACACTTTTGGCTTTGAATTATGTTGATATCTAAGCTCCCATGCCAATGAGTAGTGGGATCAATTAGCCTGGGAGAGAGAACTAGTCTCAAAAAGGAGAGGAAAGAGATAACAAAAATGATAAATACGGCTCTCAGAGGCATAGGTGGGTTCTATATCTGAACGGAAAAAGAGGTGAAAGGAGGGCCAGGGAAATTTGAAATAAGATAGAAGAAAATAAGCCTAATTCAATGATGAAAAAATTGTATGTAAGAAGCATCTTTTTTTATACAAATATAAAGCAATAAGAGGAAAGATGCTACTAGCCTTGAAATGTTCTTATGGAACTTGTCTCATCACATGGAACATCCACGCTTCACTGAATGTATTTTGGTAAATGCTGTCTTATGCTAAGTATAGTGTAGATGGGTGGAGTTCTTAGAAGATAATAAATTTACAAATTAAGATATACTACTTTCAAAAAGTTATCTCTTTCTTTCCTCTTTTCTTTTTTTCCTCTTCCCATCTTTCCCTTTGCTTCCCTTCCTTGCCTTTTCCTTCATTCTCTTCCTCCCTCCCTCCCTTCCTCTCTTTCTCTACTCCCTTTCCCTCCCCTCCCTTTGTTTTTCATCCCCCTTTCCCTCTCCCCTCCCCTCCTTTTTCTCTCCTCTATCCTTCTCTCCCTCCCCTCTCCTCATATACTCAGGTTATTCTAAAAAAGATCTCATTTTTTCCTTACTTATTTGTTGAGTCAACAACAGTATGAATGCTACCATAGAAGGTTATCAGCCTTTGAGGTTGTCATCCATTCTCACTTTATTGAGTTACTTGGCTTATGATGTCAAATGTTCAATTATAAATCACATCTTGAGCCAAATCTTCACATCCATTTTGTACCCATGCATAAATCACTCCTCTCTTCTTTTTTTCCTTTTCCTTTTTGCCCTCCTTATTACTGTAGCTCCTTATGAAATAACATTTGAGTCTAATTCAGATAAATTCTGTGTATATGGATTTAATTGGATGCTAAACTGAACAGAGATAACTACTAGTAATCATAACATCAGGAACCACCAGGACCCATTCTGAGATCATAAATTCAGATAACCCAGTACAATTTCCTTGACTTACTGATTAAAGAATTGCATTTCAGAGAAGTGACTTCCTCAAGGTGACTGTCCCACCCCTCCTGGCTTGTTTAGGAAGGAGGTAGCTGGGTGGTGGCAGGGAGAGGAACATCCTAACTGCAGAAGCAGAGCTCAGGTATGTCCAGGGAAGTGCCTACTCAGTTCCTTAGATAGCAGCCAGACCTGAGGAGAAAGGGAGCAGATCATATGGGCAGGTTTATTCAGCACATACTCATAACAGCTTTGGAATAAGAAGGGATGGTAGAAACCTGGTATCTGAGGTCAAAAGCGTCATCTGAGATTTGGCCATACGAGGGCCTTCTAGAGAAGCTAGAATGAGGTCCACTCACTCCTGGCCCCTCTGAAACAAAAGTGGAGAGTTATGATTGGTTGATGATTAGAGTCTTTAGATTCTAATTAGGTAACAGAAGTCTTGGGAAAAGATCCCTATAGTAAATGGAGCTGTTAGAAGTACAGAGTTGGGTAGGCCAGTGTAGGTGGGCCAAAGGTCACTACAGTCATACAGGTAGTAAGCAGCAGACATTGGCATTTGAACTCTGGTCCAGTGACTCCAAATACAAGGCTCATTCCACCACGCACATATTACACTGTCTCTTCTGCATTAGTAGAGTCTTACTAACCCATTTTACAGAAGGCAGTGAGCCTTAGGGGATTTTCCAATGAGTTGATTTGTTCTGCAGGATTTTTGAGACTGATGAACCATCTAAGTTTGAGAGTGCAGTTGCATAAAGTAGAACCATTGAGAAGAAGGAATGCATATGAATCCTGTACTTTGGCATTATATAACTGCATTGCTTTTTTAGTTAAACAAACAAAGACACATAAATTCTAAAAGTTATCCCATTGCAAACCAGCCACCATAGTGAAAAAAGGGCACATCTTTAACTATGTCTTGGCTACCTGATGCATGTGGGACAGAGGGCCAGAAAATATTCATTCTTCTCTTTTAGCTTAGTTTCTTTCTGGGTCTGGTTATTGCACTTATGAAGACTTCCACACTTCAAAAGATCCACTATTTCATTTTGGTGGGTACTCCCTTCAACAATGCATATTGACACTTCCATTGCTCAGTAGACCCCATTAATGAGATGATATAATTTAAAAAATTTTTATTGATATCTCATGTTAATAATAATATCTAGTGTTTATATAGCACATGAAGGTATACAAAGCTCTTTTAAAATATCCCATTTTATCCTCACAACAACCCGGAGAGGTATGTGCTATTATTATTCCCATTTTACAGATAAAGAAACTTATACAGGCTAAGGTGAAATTAATTGCCCAGGGTCACCCAGCTAGTGAATGTTTGAGGCTGGATTTGAACTCAGATCTTCCTTATTCCAGATCTAGCACTTTATCCACTATACCACCTAGCAGGTCAGGTGGTGGTAAAAAGTTTTTATATTTCTGTACTCCAGTAGATCTGTGATCTTATCAATGCAAGCATTCCCTTCAGCGATACAGATATGAGTTCATCCATTCCTGTCTATACTGTGTAATTCTTGTATAAATTCTTCTATTATATTAGTCTGCCATAGGGAGTCCACTGAGTGGGTTTGGGGGTGCATGTCTTCCTTTCATTCTCTTGATATTAGTATACCAATGTAATCCACAAGCTATACATTAGTCATCCTTATTCTTTTTTAAAAAATAATTTATTGACATCTTTTGTTTTTATATTACCTAAATTTCCCCTTACCCTTCCTAGAAAATCATCTTATATAACACTGATTTTTAAAAAACTCTTCATTATTAATATATGACCTTTCTTTTTCAATTATACATTTCCTTGGTGACATCTTTCCCGTTACTTCTTTATAACTCACTTTTATGTTTTGTGGCTTGCTTTATGGATAATGTGCTATATTACATACGCTATGTACCTCTTCATTTCCCTTTGGGTCATCTTCAACTTCCATTCTTCAGAGAGTGTATTGTTCCATTACTCACAGCCACACACAATACCAAGGGGGAAGTTTTTTGGTGTTAAAAAAAAAGTTGGTTCTTTGTTTTGGGGAGAAACTTGGAATCATTAAAAGAATTTGGCAATTCCTCAACAATGATTCAAACTGTTCTCTCTCCCTCTGCCTCCTGTTTAACTCTTTTGGGCACAACTTATTTTCCATTTGGAATTTCTGTACATAAGGAGGAGACCAAAAAAAGCCTAAACACTTTCTTAGACCATAGACCCTTACTTGCCAAGCATAGAGTTATGGCAGCCTAAGGCACCACCGATTTAGAGTATTAACTGGTTTATAAAATCTCACAGAGAAAGATGATATTGGGAGGCAACCAAATACAAGAGAGAGATTATGGAGTCTGAAGACTTGTGTTCAAATCCTCATTCTTATGCTTATTGTATGTGTCAGTGAGCAAGTCACAACTTCCATGGGTTTCAGTTTTCTCATTTGTAAAATGAAGTATTTGGACTACATGGCTTCAGAGGTCCCTTCCAGCTCTGGATCTAAGATCCTAGGAGGGAAATTCTTTTTACCAAGGCAGCTGAGGATTTTCTCTGCACTTTCTATTCTGAGAGAGTTTTAGTGATTAGCCTAGGGCCACACAGTGAAGTCTTCCTGGTCCAAAGTCAGCTTTCTATCTTCTATGCCAACATTGTCTCTATAAGGTTATTATCCTATAAAGTTATGAGTAGCATTGCCTCATAAAACAATGAAGAACAGAGGAAAGTACACATTTAAGGAAAGCCTTGACAGAGTTCAGTAAATTTAAATTATCTCAGGGGTATTCAAAGATGAAATTAGAAGGGGACAACTGACACAATATAGGAAACATATGGAAAATTTTTGATAATAAATATTTTGCTATTGAGGAGAGTGGAGCCCCCCACATTTTGCCTCCAAATTACATTCTTAGAACTATTTCTAGAGGAAGTGGATGTGGGACTGGAGCCAGCATTCAGAATGGTGTAATTTTCTGGGAAATTTTTCATGAATATTACAAATCTTGTCTATTATGTAGATCATGTTTATATTGCATATATTCTCTCATCTTCTTCCCAAACCTTTCCTTTTGCTAACTTCTCTCCCTAATACCTACCCCTCCCTTCCCTCTCATTGGTCTTAATAAAAAGCTTAACAGAGTCAGCTGAGCTGTCTTCAGCAGAAGTATATGTTTTCTGTTAAGTAGAAATATTTGTAGGATGATGATTTATTCAATGTAGTAGTTCAGATACTTAATTTTTTTGTTTAAGAAATTATTTTTCTTTGCTCCCACCTCCCCACTCCGTTGAGGGGAAGAAAAAAGAAAAACAAAATCTTTGTAGCAAATATGTGTAGTCAAGCAGAACAAATTCTCACATTGTCTGTGTTAAAAACCAGTATGTCTCTTTATCCATCTTGGATCTGCCAGCTGTTTGTCAGGAGCTGGATAGCATGCTTCATCCTTAGTTCTCCGGAATCATGTTTGATCACTGCATTTATATTTGTTTGAAAAGTTCATTGCACTTTTTAGAATGTAAATGTGAAAAAACCTAGGTTCCCTGGGAAAAGAATCACAAGGATAGAAGCATTTCAAAGAGAGTCTCATTAAATGATTCTCAGTCATCCATGGACTTTGTGTATTATTGATTCTCTCTATGTTTTTGTAGCATACAGTTTACCTCCAAAGTGAAGATAGAGCAGCCTCTTTCTTCTCCTTCCAGGCCCTGCTGCTTAATACCTAAATCAGCTTGGGTGGTATCTTTATAAATGCTTCTTTCATTTTTTATTGAATTTCTGCAACCTTTTTATTTTTTAGTTTTCAACATTCACTTTAAGATTTTTGAGTTCCAAAATTTTTTCTCCCTCCCTCCCTCTCCTTTTCCCTCCCCAAGACATCAAACAATCTGATATAGCCTGTCCATGTACTATCATATTAAACATTGCCCCATTAATTATGTTGTGAAAGAAGAATCAGAACAAAAGGGAAAAAAACATGAGAAAGAAAAAAAAGAGAAAATAGTATGCTTTGATCTGTATTCAGACTCCATAGTTCTTTCTCTGGATGTTGATAGCATTTTCCATCATGAATCTTTTGGAATTGTCTTACAGCATAGTATTACTGAGAAGACTTAAGTCTATCAGAGTCGGTCATTGCACAATGTGCAACCCTTTTTAGATCTAGTTCAGTTCTGGGTTGGGTTCTCAAGGGCTTCATTCCATATGCTTTAGCAGAGGCTAAAGGAGAAAGCACTTTCAGGTACATTTACTGAGCATTTTGCATTTTCAGGAGGATGCTTAGGTCATGGTTCATACTGCTGTAATCAATAACTGTCCCATTGTTGAGTGTTCCATACCTCATTGTCTCACACATTGCTATTTCACATTGACCTGTCCTGCTCTTTTCAAATCTTGATCTTTTTGAAGTAGCTCTTCATAGTTTTAAGAGAAGACATTGGCAGCAGAAACTGCTCCTGGTCTGGAGTAAGACAGACATTGTTCTGCTTTAACATTTGGACACTGGCAATTGTATTTTTTTATGACAAGAATGAGCTCCTATATTTGCAGAAACTCATGAAAGCAACAAGAGCATCGATTTGGAACTGGAGAGGATCCTAGAGGTTATTGAGTCAAGCCCTCTCATTTTACAGAGGAGGAAGCAAAGAGGCACATAACTTGCCCAGTCATGTTGCTAACAAATGTCAAGAGGAAGATGTGAATTCTGGTCTTCCTGACTCCCCACACTCCCTAAAATCCCCAACAAAACAGACGTTAGGCTTCATTAAGAGATACAGTGCCCAGTATTAAGGAGTTAAGAGTCCTGCTATATATCTTCTGCTCTGCTGTCTTGTGTTCATTTCTGGATACTGCATTTTAGAAAGGACTTTGATGAGCTAGAGAGTATCGAGAGGAGAGCAACCAGCATGGTGAAAGGCTTCAAGGCTATGCCATATAAGAAATGGTTGGAATGTTTAACCTGGAAGGGAAGACTTCCAGAGGACTAAAGAGTTGTTTAAGCATTTTTAGGGCTGTGAAAAGGGATCAGATTTGCTCACTTTGGACTCAAAGTATATAAGAAGAAACAATGGTTAAAAGTTCTAAAAAGGAAGATTTAGATTTGGTGAAAGGAAGAACTTTGAAACTTTTGGAATAGATTTATCTCAAACTAGCCTGGGTTTCTTGGAACACAGTAAACACTTTAGTAAACATTTGTTGCCTATCTGTTGCCTGTCTATTGTCTGCCTGCCTCCAGGAGGCAATGGGGTCCCCATCACTGGAAGTCTTCAAATAAAGACTGGATAAACACTTGTGAAGAGGATTCTTGTTCAAGTACAAGCCTCTTTGACCTCTGAGATTTTGGAGTGTGTGTGTGTGTGTGTGTGTGTGTGTGTGTGTGTGTGTGTGTGTGTGTGTGAGAGAGAGAGAGAGAGAGAGAGAGAGAGAGAGAGAGAGAGAGAGAGAGGGACATTCTATGACTCATCTGTCAATCAGTTAATCATTCAGTAAACAAACATTAAGGTCCTTCTCTGTGCAAGGCATTGGGCTGGTGCTTAAGAATTCAAAGATTAAAATGAGATATACTCTACCCTCATGAAACTCACATTTTGTAGTGGGAGATAACATACATATATAAATATCTGCAAAAGAAATGTATACAGGATAACTCAAGGTGAATTTGTGTGAGAGGCACTAACAACTAGAGGAATCAGAAAAGGCTTTATTTGAAAAAAGTAGCATTTGAGCTGAGCTTGGAAGGAAAAGAGGGATTTTGAGATGGGGGGCAGAGTACATAGGGGACAGTCTGTGTAGTGACACAGAGATGGACATTTTGGAATATTAAGTATGAAGAGTGATGGATTTTAAGAGTCATTGGCATAGTGATAGTGGATAAAGCTGTGGGAGGAGCTGAAATCATCTGGGTGGGAAATGTGGAGAAAAGAGAAGAGAGCAGAAAACAAGGTTTTAAATCAGTGGTTCTCAACCTTCCTAATGCCGTGACCCTTTAATGCAGTTCCTCATGTTGTGGTGACCCCCAACCACAAAATTATTTTTGTTACTACTTCATAACTGTAATTTTGCTACTGTTATGAATCGTAATGTAAATATCTGATATGCAGGATGTATTTTCATTGTTACAAATTGAACATAACCCACAGGTTGAGAACTTTTCATTAAAGCCAAATTTTTGCTTTTAAAGTGCCTTCTATAATAATTCATACATTGTAACTGTGTTGTCTTGCAGTCAGCCCTTTTAAAAAAATTGATGTCACTTTAAGTTCTTTTATATTTCCTTCTGTCTTCTTAGTCAATAAACATTTATTGAGACCTAACATTTGCCAGTTACTGTATTAGACAATGGGGATACAAAGATATAAATGAAATAGTCTCTGCTCTCAAAGGGTTTATATTCTAAGGGACAGCCAACATATATACATGTAAGTATTTATAAAATATTTACAAAATATATGTGCGTATGTGTATATATATATATATATATGTTTATGTATGAATACATATAAAGAAAATACAAAGTAATTTTCTGGGGGATGAGGGGAAAGCACCAAAATAAAAAAAATGTTAGCACTGTTAATCTTAGAGGTTATATAGAGGCAGCTAGGTGGTGCCATGAATAAAGTACTGGGCATGGATTCAAATGTGACCTCATCCATTTACTGTCTAGATAACACTAAGAAACGAATTTAACCTCAGTTTCCTCATCTGTAGAAGGGAGATAATAATAGCACTTAGCTCCTAGGGTTATTATAAGGATAAAATAAAATAATTATTTGTAAAGTACTTTGCAAACCTTAAAGCCTAGCTTTAATAAATAATTTACTATTTAATTAATAATTTAATAAATAAATGCTACCTGTTGTTATTTAAGAGGGCCCCTTTATTGAACTGATAAGAAAGTTGAGTCTCTAGTAGAACAAGTGACTTGCAAGCAGTCAAAACATTAAGTAGTGAGGTCAGCACTAGAATTCAGATCTTTTGTTTCCAAATCCTCCGAGGTACATGGTACCTTGCAGTTTTTTTGTACAGTGTCCTGAACTATACCAATTCATGTTGCTGATTGATTACCTGGGAGACAGCTCTCATATTCTTCAGTGTAGATTTGAAACTATGCATCGAAAGCCATCAAACCGTATGTACCCTTTGATTTGGTAACACGCTACTAGGTCTATACCCTAAAGAGATCAAAGAAAGAGGGAAAGAATACATGTACATAAAAAATATATAGCAGTCCTTTTTTTTGTGGTAACAAAGAACTGGAAATGGAGGGAGTGTCCATCAGTTGGGAAATAGCTGAACAAGTTAGGGTATATGGATGTGATGTTGTTGTTGTTGTTGTTGATCCTTTGTTTTTGAAGAGGACCAATGACATCACAAGTGATGTCTTGACTTGTAAGTGAATTAGATTTAAGTGAGGCAGAGTTGCAAATGTTGTTAGCCTCATTCCTTCTTTCTGAGTCACCAGAGTTCAGTAGGACAGAAATCAAGATAGCTGACCCAGAATGCTTTGATGACCTTGATTTCTTCCAAGCTCTGTCCAAACTCTAAATGCTCCACAGCTCTTGCTTCAGCCACCTTCATGGCGGTTAGAAAGGCTCATTCCACCAGGGAAAGTCTTCACATGTTTGGAGTAGACATTCCCTTAACTAACTCACAGGTTTGAGACCTGTCAGTTACTCTTAATGTGCTGAAACACTATTGTGCTATAAGAAATGATGAAGGGGATGGTTTCAGAAAAACATGGGAAGACTTGTATGAACTTATGCAAAATGAAATGAGCAGAACCAGGAGAACAATATTTACAATAACAACAGTATTGTAAAGACAAACAACTTCGAAAGA
The DNA here is from genome assembly GCA_028627135.1 of Pseudochirops cupreus. Taxonomy (NCBI): domain Eukaryota; kingdom Metazoa; phylum Chordata; class Mammalia; order Diprotodontia; family Pseudocheiridae; genus Pseudochirops; species Pseudochirops cupreus. The sequence goes on from CM053580.1 coordinate 476,293,225, forward strand.
TTCAGGAACTCTGATCAACACAATAACCAACCACACTTCCAGAGGGCTCATGATAAAACATACTGCCTACCTCTAGATAGTCGTAATAGATGCAGAGTACAGATTGAAGCATTTTTTTCTTGGACGTGACTAATGTGAGAATTTGTTTTGCCTGACTATATAAATATTGATAACCAATTTTTTAAAAAAGGATTCAGTTTTTTTTTGGAGGGGGTAAGGCAAGGCAATTGGGGTTAAGTGACTTACTTGCCCAAGGTCACACAGCTAGTAAGTGTCACATGTCCGAGGTCAAATTTGAACTCAGGTCCTCCTGACTCCAGGTCCGATGCTCTATTCACTGTGCTGCCTAGCTGCTCCCTTTTTCTTTTTTATCGATGGATATGGGAAGAGTGGTGGAAAGGAGATAATTTGGAACTGAAAATGGAATAAAATTGAATTTTAAATAAATTCAGCATAGGTGAAACCCCTTGAGGTTTATCAAAGGTAGACTCAAGGTAAATTTTGATCTTTCATACCAAAGGTAGTGGTGACCTAAATGTTCTGATACATTAGATGGGAGTCTAGGAGTCTGTTTCTCAAGAGAAGTATCATGGTCTCTGCTTCCCTTCTTGTGTCTCTAATTCTTAGAAAGGCTCTTTAGTGAAATGACTGGTTGAGCATAAAAGTCTAAAAGCATTAAGGTTCATTGGGGTACGTGAGGAATGCTTTTTACCTCCAATATCTCCTGCTCATTGATGTTACTACTAACCCCCCCATGCAGACATGTAGGAATTTTCACAAGCTTTCAGTGACTGTTTGAGGGGTATAGTGGAAAGGGTACTAGATAGAATGCACATTTTCTTAAGGCAGGAACTATTTCAGTTTTATTTTTGTATCTCTAACGGCTAGCACAGTGTTTTGCAAATTGTTGTTGTTAAGTCCTTTTCAGACATATCTAACTCTTCATGACTCCATTTTGGGATTTTCTTGGAAAAGGTACTGGAGTGGTTTGCCGTTTCTTTCTCCAGTTCATTTTACAATTGAGGAATCTGAGCCAAATGGTTAAGTGATTTGCCCAGGGTCACAGGGTTTAAAGCTGGATTTGAATTCAGGTCTTCCTGACTTCAAGCCGGGAACTCTATCCACTGTGCCACCTAGCTGCCCATCTTGCACATAGTAGGAGTTTAGTACATGTTTGTTGAATTGAATCTCATTCTTGTGTAGTTTTGGTTCTTTGCTTTATGTTATTACATCCTTCCTAATCTTTCTGTTGTTCTATCTCTTCCAGTTACCTGCCCTTTTCATTACTTTCCTTTCATTATTACCTTATTCCTCTCTAGAATAGAGGATAAATAAGATAGAAAACATGAGCAGAAACAGAGATTTACTTGCCCCTTTTGAAAGAAGGTGCTTTGCTGTGTTGCTATGAATGTATCTGTCTTGTGTCTCCTAAAAGAAAGATTCTTGAAGGTGGTGATCCCTAATATCAGTTTTCATATTACATTTTGTGACAAAGGAAAAGCTATAGATAGTGAACCAGTGTCTTGGGGTTTGTATATGCACACTGGGAGGCATCCTTCTCACTAGTCTACCTCATTTCAAGACAGAGTCAAGGGCAAAAGGTTTTAATTATCAAGGACTATCTGTCAGGCATAAGGGTAGCTTTGGAGTAAAGCTACTGTCCATGTTCCAACATGGAACATGCCTCGGTCCTTTTTGTGGTTTACTCCTAGCAAGCACATCAGAAGGAGATTACTGATGATAATCAGCAGTGAAATGATTAACACCCTTGACATTTAAATTGTGGTAATTACACTGTGACATTAACCTGAGCTGGGATAAATGCTTCATTAGCCTCTATCTGAAAGTCTTTCTTCACTGCCAGAATAACTACTTTTAAAAACTGAGATTCCAATAGAAGAGACCACTGCTAACTGCAAGATGCCCCTAGGAAGGCTGGCTGATGTTTTTGAACATAGTCTCTTCATAGACATTCTGATTTTAGACCTCTGTTCCACAAGCATACAAACCAGTAAAGTTAGTCAGATAGAAAGTCAAGTGGATGAAGACCTAATCCTGAAGTCAATTAGTAAAGGGCATCTATTAGCTGTCTACTATGTGCCACACCCTGGGATAGAATTGGGGGGATATAAAGGCAAAGGTGAGACAGTTCTTGCTCTCAGGGAGACTACATTCTGTTGAGGAGACAACATGTACTTAAATAAACATTTATAAAATATGTACAAAGTAAATACAAGGTGATTCTGTTGGAGAAGATGCTTGCAGCTAGTGAGCCTAAATTTACTTCTCTGCATATTAGAAACATTGCTCCTAGATCTTTTTCTTTAGAAAGAGCACAAAAACATATGGTAACCCTATAAATACTTGAAAACATCTATCATGTCCACCGTAACACTTCTCCCTACTATATTCCCCCAATTCATGGAATGGCAGATTTAGATCTGAGAGGTCATAGAGTCCAACACTCTTATTTTACAGATGAGGAAACTGACGCCCAGAGGTTAAGTGACTTGCCCAGAGTCACACAGTAAGTGTCTGAAGCAAGATTTGAACATAGGTGTTCTTGACTCAAAATCCAACTCCCTGTCCACTATAGCATGTTTCTTAACCAATCCTTGTAGGACATGATTTCTCTTTTTTATAAATAGTATTTTATTTTTTCCAACTACGTGTAAAGATAATTTTAAACATTCATTTAAAAAATGTTTTTGAGTTCCAAATTTTCTCCCTCCAGCCCCTCCCTAAAATAGTAAGTAATTTTATGTAGGTTATTTATATGCAATCATGTAAAACATTTCTATATCAAGCATGTTGTGAAAGAAGAAACAGACCAAAAGGAAAACACACACACACACACACACAAATAAAGAAAGTGAAAATAGAATGCTTCAATCTGCATTCAGACTAGATTGGTTATTTCTCTGGATGTGGATAGCATTTTCCATGATGAGTCCTTTGAAATTGTCTTGGATCATTGTATTTCTGAGAATAGCTGAGTTATTCATAGTTGATCATTGCACAATGTTGTTGTTGTTACTGTGTACAATATTTTTCTGGTTCTGCTTGATTTACTTTGTATCAATTCATGTAAGTCTTTCAAGGTTTTTCTGAAATCTGCCTGCTCATCATTTCTTATATCACAGCAGTATTTCATTGCATTCATATACCACAACTTGTCCAACCATTCGTCAACTGATGGACATCTCCTTAATATCCCAGTCTTTGCCACCACAAAAAGATCTACTATAAATGTTTTTGTAAAAATAGGTCCTTTTCTCTTTTTTTGTGATCTAGGATACAGACCTAGTAGTGGTATTGCTGGGTCAAAGGATTATGCAGTTTGATTGCCCTTTGGGTATAGTTATATGACATGATTTCACAGCTCTTCTCTATTATGGTTTCCTTCCTCTGATTTCTCTCCAGTTTATCACTGTCCTTCCTAAAATATGGTGTGTAGAACTGAACATATTTTAGATGTGATCTGACCAGTGTAGAGTAGATCTATGTTATCCTAATCTGGGTAATGCCTCTCAGTACATTAATTTTGGGGGAGTTGTCTTATTACAGTATTAACTTGTATTGGGCTTCTGGTCCATTAAAAACCATTTTTTTTTTTTGGTCAGACGCACTACTCTCTAGCCATTCTTCCTCTATCTTATAATTGTTATGTGGACTTAAAAAAACACTACAAATGTATTCCTATTAAATTTCATCTTAATTGATTTAGCCATCTTCTAATCTGCTGAGGTATTTTTGGTTCCTTACTGTAACATCCAGTGTCAGCTATCTCTCCCTGCTTAATGCCTGCCATCTGCAAAGTTGATAAGCAAGTCATCTGTACCTTTATCTAAGTCAGGTAAAAATGTTATACAGTACTGAGCTAATCAAAGAACCCTGGGGCACATCACTAGAATACTCCTAAACTGTCTTTAAACCATTAAAGATCACTCTTTGGGTCCAGCCATTTAACTGGTTTCAAATTTACCTAACTGTGCTATTGTATGACATATATCTCTTTTGTCTATAGGAATAACAAAATCTAAGGAAACTATAGCTGTAGCATTCTCCCAATCTAGACTATTAACTTTGTCAAAAAGGATGTATTGTTAGTCTAGCATTACCTATTTCTTATGAAACTATGCTTGGTTTTTGTTATAATCACTGGTTTTCTTGATGTTTGCTGATCATTTCTTTAAAATTAGTTTCAGAATTTGGCCAGGACTTGAAGTTAGACTCACTGGTTTTCCCTCCTCATTTTTGAAAACGAAGATATTTTTCCTTCTCCAATCCTGTACTATTGGTCTTCTTCGAAAATGAAAGATGAACAACAATGATCCCTCCTGTGCTTCTTTATTTCTTAAAGATCACTGATTGAAGTTCACTAATCTTACCTTCTAGTTCTTTCCATATCTATGGATCTAGTTCATCTGTGCTTGCTCACTGGAGCTTATCAAAGACAAACACCTTGTTGTTCTCTTAATCACACAAGTGGCAAACGTCAGAAGCAGGATTCAGACTCAGGTCTCTTCTGATTCATAAATCTACCCCTTATCTTTTTAAAATTAAAGTTCTATTTTTTAAATCATCAGAAATCTATTTTTTCTCCCTCTTATTCTTACCACATTGAAAAAGAAAGACAAATTTCTATAACAAAAATGCATATTCAAGCAAAACAATTCCCTCATTGACTGTGTGGAGAAAAAAAAAATACATCTCATTATACACCCTGATGCCCTGATTCAAGTCTAGAAGTAGTCTGACTTTACAAAGATCAGTATTTTAAGTGGGGTGAAAATAATCAATAGACCCTAACTCTTACCCATCTTTGTAGTCAATTTGCTTAAAACACACATACACACACACACACACGTCTATGTCTCTAATAAAAAGTATTTTAATGTTTTGAAAACATTTAATATGTAGTGGGATAATCTTAGCTGTTTTTAAAACATATTTTTCTCCTCTTTTGCTCTTTTACCATTATGTGCCCTAAAGTCTTTGATTTATCAAGCAAATTAGCATATATTCAAAGTTCCTTTCACTTAAAAAAGCATTATATATTATATTGTGGACAGTATGGTTTTAGATTTTGAAAAAGCAAATTTATCAGCTTTGGGGTGATTTTTAACATTAAAAATATCAAGCATTGTGGCAATTGGGGTGAACCATCCAAGCAGGATGTAGATGAACCTACTAGACAGAGGAACAACTATCATTTTCGTGGCACTGTTTCAGGTCCCTGGCTTGTGTATTTCTCCAAAAGCTTTGGCAGGAGTGGTTGGGAACTTAATCTCGATGGCTAGAAACACTGCCTCTTCAAAATAAAATAAATGTGATAAGGGAAAAATAAATAATAAAGCAACAAAATAGAAAAAAAGAAAAAAAAGGAAAAACGAGAAAGAAGAAACCAACAAAAACAAGAGAAAATCATATGCTTTGATCTACATTCAGACTCCATAGATCTCTCTCTGGATGTGGATAGCATTTTCCATCATGAGTCAAAAAATATGCATTTTAAGTGAATTTGCTTATTAGGCAGATTTGTTAATTACCCCACTTAACTTTGGGAAATTAGCTTAGGATAACTGATTCTTTGGGGAATTAGTCTTCTTTGATAGTAGGTGTAAAGAATGCCCCACAACTTCCTAGAGATATTGGTCTGGTAACTCTCAAAATATGCATGAACTATCATAGTTTCAGCTGTGAGAATGGATGAATGTGTAGTGAGACAACAGAGAGACCAAGGACTAAACACTGGGGACTGCTCCCTCCTCTGGGGGAGAGGGAAGAGAAAAGAAAATAGATGCAAAACTAAGATAAATGCAATGTCATGGAAGTGATATGAGCCCCAAAGGAGGGACTAATCAAGAAATATTCTCAAATGCAGTAGAAGTTAAGGAGAATGAGGAATGAAGAAAGTTCACTGAATTTAGAAAGGTAGTCAGTTGCGATCTTGAAAAACATAGCTTTAGTAGAACATTGGGAACAAAAGCCAAATGGCAAAGGCTTCAAGAAGGAATGAGTAGTGAGGAAATAGTATAAGTTTTAGAATGAATTTTCTTTGTCATTAAAATGTTCTTTATATATTTATCCACATCAGTATTTATCTTAGATTATTGCATAAATTCCTAGAAAGCATTCTTTTTTGTATGCTAGTCATATAGTGTCATCTCATTAGCCATTAAATAACGGTTTTTATCAGGATGGTGATAATAGTACAATGAACACTAGCTATTCATGGTCATAATCAAAAGCCTTAAAGATAGTAAACTCCTTGTACCATGCCAGCCATATACATGTATTTTTCTTTCTTTTACCCACAAGTTTCAGGTGATTGGTCTGAGAAAAAAGGGTGCAAGAGCTGAGACCCTATATGACTTAAACACTCTTGGGAACTACATAGTAGCCACCAATTTTTTTTTCCTCTAAGAAAGAAGCCAATTTAATCAGGATTATCACTATTAAAAAAAATTTTTGTCAAGGTTTTCTGTCATTGTATTGAAGTTATCCCCCATCAGAATGAACTCTCCCTCGTGGGAGGAAAATCTTTTAGCAATACTGAAGATCATCAAACAGAAACATCCAGTACAGAAACCTTGTCTAATAATGTAATATTCCTCATAGTTCTCTACTTCTCTGACATTAGGGAAGAGATATATTTTATTGTATCTTTCCTAAGACTTTAATTATTATTATGGATTTAACAAATAGCAATAAACATTTCTATGTGCAATGAAGAATAGAAGAGATTATATATGAAAAGTGAATTTATTACAGAATTTTAAATTGTATATGAAATTTAACATGATAGGAACAAGATCGCCCTCCTTGTCTATGACCCCTTCTGAACTCCCTTCTGCTCTCCTCAATACAGTTGTAATGTTTCACTGATTTTTCCTTTGCTTTTTTTTTTTGCATCACTATCACTTTCATTAATATTTCCCCATTATTCAATGCCCATCTTCCTTTTACTGAGCATTTACATTGCTGTAGTCATTATGTATATTCTTCTTCTTGCTTTACTTATTTTGGGCTGCATCAATTCATACAAATCTCCCCAAATTCCTTGGAATTCCTCATATTATCAGGTAGGTAGTGCACTGTACATTATTATGCTCATTTTACAAGTAAGAAAACTGAGGTTTAGAGATACTAAGTGACTGTTATCAGGAATTTGAACCTAGGTCATCCTGATGCCAAGTGTAGTGCCCTTTCTAGCACACCAAGTACAGACGAAAAGAGAATAACTTCAATTACTTTTTGTAACTTTTGTAAAAACAGCCATGAAAATTCTTTTTCTCTCCCACAACTCTCAATATTTTTGCTCAGTGTACCAGAGAGATTACTTTGTTTTCATTCAAATAAAGCATCAGTCAAGAATGACAGATTATAATCTATGAATAAAACTGTCAATTACACACAGCAAGATAAAATAATATTAACATTTTTTTTGGCTATCAAACAAGATGAAAGAAATGACGGAAACTGTTTTTCCAGAATTCTTCCTCCTTCCCCTCCCCCAAGGTTAAAAATTGATTGATTGAAAGCGGCTTTTGAATATTCATTCATTCATCCATCCATTCCATTCAACAAATATTTTTTAAACATTGGCCAGAATCACTTAAATGTATGAACCTGAATTTGTACAGCAAGAAGATATTCATGACCCCGTAATATTAAAGAAATTTGACATAAATAAGTTTGTGGACTTGAATTGAATCCAGTAGATAGCAAGAATGAGTAGGAAACTTTTGTTTCACAAGAGAAGTCAAGTAAACATTTTTCTAATAGATTGGGGAAAGTATGTTTTGATTTTTTTTAATTTTTATTAACATTTTACTGCTACTTTAAAAAAATGCTTTTGTTTTCCACTGTATCCCCCCTTATAACAAAGAATAAAAAAGAGAGAAAAAAGTTCCATAAAACTAACCATTATATTGAAAAAATCTGATAATAGTGCCCCACGTATGCAAAGGAGGTCAAGGGAGAAGCGCCTAGAAGTATTTTACATCAAGTCTTCAATTGGCTTTGCCATGCTTGCTAATTGCTGGCTTCTCGATGTAAGGGAAATGATAATTATGATATAATGATCCCTATGTTTGCATTTGGGGGGGGGGGGCAGGAAGTGTAGCAGAAGAAAAGCAAATGCCACTTCTTCAAAATGTTACCTGTGGGATGAACTTGCTGTGAAGTTCTTTGTATTTTCTTCCATTATTGAAGCTGTTCAAGATGACAGATCCTTCACTAGAGGAGCATTGTGAGGGAGTTGGCATTGGGAAGCAACCCATTAGAGATGCAACGAGACAAAAATATCCTCCTTTAGCCTAAATAAATTGATATGACCATCAGATTTAACATTACAAGATCCTTAGAGATTATGTATCTAATTTACAGATGTGGAAAGTGAGGCTCAGAGAGGTTATAAGTGAGTTGCTCAAGGTTTTAGGTCTGGGGATTGGAACCAAAGCTGGCAATTTGAACTAAGGTTCTTTGGCTCCAAATCCACATCCCTTTCCTTTAACACACTGCCTCCAGTGGCATTCAAACTAAAGTCTTGACCCACTTGGGAACAAGTAGCTCATATAATAGCCTCAGGTACCTAAAGACATCATCCAGGTGATTGGTTATGACTTTGGTCACTGCTTGGATCTACTGTCATTTCCCACTTCTTTGCTAATTTCTTTTTATTTTTTGTTTTCCTTGTTATATCAAAATCCAACCCCCCCCCCCCAACTATTCCTGCTTTCTGATATAATGTTATAATCTATACAAAGGACAGCAGGCCAATTATTTATTTAATTATAAAAAGTATTACTTTACCATTAGACTTTCTTAGGTCCATCATCTTAATGTAATACCAAAAATTAATGTGTGTGCTCCCCCTGTAAAACAATACGGTTTGGGGATTTCTTCTGTCTCCACACTTTCATCTGGTAATCTCCTTAGCTACCAGGGATTCAATCACCCTTTCTATGCAGTTGTCTCTCAGATTTACAGATTTGGGCCTTGCCTCTTCCTGGAGCTTTTCGGACATTTTGGAATGGATGATTCATAGGCATCTCAGACTCAAGACATCCAGAATACAACACGCTATCTCCACCTCAACTCCTTTCCCAAACCTCTCCATTATTGTCAAGGGTACTACCATCCTTCTAATCACCCAAATTCACAACCTCAGCACCATCTTTGACTTCTTGTTCTCATTCATCCAACATACCCAAATAGTTGCCAAATCTTGTTTCTGTCTTCACAGCAACTCATATACATTCCTCTCTCTTTATTCTCATATTAACCTCTCTAATTCAGGTCCTTGTTGCCTCCTGTCTGGACTATTGTTATTCAGTCATTTTGGTCACATCCAACTCTTTGTGACCCCATTTGGGGGTTCATTGGCAAAGACACTGGATTGATTTGCTATTTCCTTTTCCATCTCATTTTACAGATAAGAAAACTGAGGTAAACAGGGTTATGTGACTTGCCCAAGATCAAACAACTGGTAAGTGTCTGAGGCCAGATATCAACTCAGGAAAAGGAGTCTTCCTGACTCCAGGCCCAGCACTCTGACCATTGTACCACCTAGTTGATTTGGTTTACCAGAGTAAAAAGAGAGTGGAATAGGCAGAGAGAATGGAGGCAGAGAGAAGAAGTCAGAGGAAGAAGGAAAAGGTGGGAAAAAATGAAAGATGAGAACAAATTTGGGACACTTAGAAAAAGAAAAAGGAAATGGTGTTTTGGTGGGTCAGTGAGTAAGCAAGCATTTATGAAGGCTTACTATGTGTCAGCACTGTACTAAGGGCTAGGGATACAAAGAAAGGCAAAAACAAAGCCTCTATCCTCAAGGAACTCACATTCTAACAAAGAAAACAATATGCAAATATATGTACAAACAAGATATATACAAGGTAAATGAAAAATAACTTCAGAGGGAAGACATTGTGGAAGTAGAGGGCAGAGAAGGGCGAGAACTGGTAAAGGTATTTTATGGAAGGTAGGATTCGAGTTGAGTCTTGAATGAAGCCAGAGGGTAGAGATGAAGAAGGGTACTCCAGATGTGGGGGACAGTCAGTGAAAAGTCATGGAAGAAGAAGAGGCAAAAGAAATGGTTGTTGTTCTTCGCGCTCAAAGAGCACCAAAATGACTACCATGTCATGTCAAGGTGTAATGTGTCTGACTGTGGTGGATCAGACCAACACCATCTTGGAAGGCTTTACCACAGGTCTGGCCCAAATAGTCCATTTGGGGTGGAAATGTCTCTAAATGGAATAGAAACAAGAGCAAGAAAGCCAATATTATTGCATCATAAAATATGTGTCAGGAAGTAATGTGTAACAAGATCGGAAAGGTGAGAAGGGGCCATGCTTTGTTGGACTTTGAAAGCCAAACAGGATTTTATGCTAGATCTTGGAGGCAATAGGGAGCCACTGAAGTTTATTGAATGGAGGGGTGTGTGTGTGTGTGTGTGTGTGTGTGTGTGATACATGGTCAGATCTTCACTTTAAGAGGATCATTTTGGCAGCTGAATACAGGATGGACTGGAATAAGGAGGGACTCGAGGAAGAGAGGACAACCAGAAGGCCATTGCAATAGATCAGGTGTAAGGTGATGAGAACCTGTACTAGAAGGGCAGCTTTGTGAAGGGAGGCAGATGTATGGGAGAGATGATGTCAAGGTAGAAACAAGAAGATTAGGCAAGAGATTTTATTTGTAGAGTGAAAGCAAGTGAGTAATGAAGAATGCCTCTGAGTTTGCAGTCCTGAGTGATTGGGAAGATGGCAGGGCTCTTGACAGTCCAAGACTTTGTAGTCTCCCCTATCCTTACTTTCCTTAATTTTAAAATTTTACTGAAGAACCTTTAGGAATTCCTCTATATTTTATAAAATTTTAGAAATGGCTGGCAATTTTATCATCTAGTTTTTAAAATTCTATTTTCCTGGTTCAACCTCTGCCATCGTTCTTTTTAACATTCTGAACAAACGTTCTTTCTAACATTCTAACATTTGCCACATTTCAGGTAGGCTTCAGAAGCAGATGTTCTTATGTGATTTTTTTTCCACCAAAATGTTACCATCCTTTTCTTCATTTTAATTTTCACTATAGCTAGCATTTATAGCACTTTAAGGTTTGTAAAGCACTTTACAAATTTCCTTTTTTTATCCTCACAACAACCCTGGGAAGTAGGAGCTATTATTATTCCTGTTTCACAGATGAGGAAACTGAGAGTAAAGGAAGTTAAGTGAATTGTTCAGGGAGTAAGGTAATGTAGGGAGTAAATGTAGGGAGTTAGGATTTGAACTCACATCTTCCTATCTCCAGGTCCATAATTCTATCCATTGCACCATTAGCTGCCTTTTTATTTACTATGTAGAGCACAAGCTAGTAGGCCCCAGGAGAGACAAAATGTTAAGGTTAGAAATAGTTTCTGCTATTATGAAACCAACATGAACTGTACAGTTTATGAGCTGTAACACATACATAACAAGTCAAAGTAGTGATATTACATGAATCCATTACAGAGTTGTCAGATGAAATACTGGGTGAGTTTTGAGGGAAAATTTTTTTGCCAAGGGGAACTGAGGAGGAAGTGACATTTCAATTAGGTTTCAAAGGATGAAAAAGAATTTAACAAAGAGGAGGAGGAGGAGAGGAAGTCATTAGCAACATTGTGAGGAAAGGTATAAATATCTGAAGAGCATAGATTGTTTTCAGTAGACAGTCTAGTTTGTCTGAAGTGTGGAATGTATGGAGAGAAATTATATAAAAAGACTGGATAGCACTGATCTTTTTTCATGAAAAAACTTTCCAATTTTATGTAATTGGAATGATCTTTTACTCTGTCCTACACACTGGTGCCAAAGTAATTTTCCTCAAGTGCCAATCTAACTGTATGACTCCCCTACTCAATCAACTCCAATGGGTTCATGTTGCTTCTAGAATAAAATATGAACTCCTCTATTTAGTTTTAAACTGCTACAGAACCTGGCCCCTACCTGTCTTTCCAGGCCCACTGGATATTCTTCTTTCTTTTTCTTTTAAATTTATTTATTTTTAGTGTACGACATTCAATTCCACAACTTTTGGAGTTCCAAATTTTCTCCCTCTCCCTCTCCTCCCCGCCCCCCTTTCCATGGGAGCATGCAATCCAATATAGCTTCTACATATACTTTCACCTTAAACAATACTCAAGTTGTAAAGAAGAATTATAACCAATGGAATGAACCATGAGAAAGAAGAAACAAAACAAAACATAACAAAAAAGAGAGAGAGCAAGTAGTTTGCTTCAGTCTGCATTCAGACTCTGTAGTTCTTTCTCTGCATGTGGATAGCCTTTTCCAGGATATTCTTCTTCTTCTACATTATGTGACACAACCTAACTAGTCTTCTTTCTGTTCTTCATACACAACATTCCATCTGCTGTTTCTGTGTCTTTTTATTGCTGGTCCCTTGTGCCTGGTACCTTCCCTCTGCCTTTTACAGAATTCTTCTCTTTTAAATTTCAGCCTAAGTATCATCTGCATGAAGCCATTTCTGATTCCCCAACTGCTCGTGTCCTCCTTCCCTGATTACCTAATATTTAACATACATATATATGTATATACATATATTTATATATATCCACCCATACACATATTTGTGTTTATTCCGTTTATTTTTGCGCTGTATGTATTTTTGGATGTACTTATCTCTCCCATTAGAATATAAGATAATTGCCAGTCAGGAGCATTTTATTCTTTCTATGTTTATCTCTGGTACCAAGCACAGTGCCTGAAACATAGGCATATTGATAAATACTTGTTGATTACTGGTTAGGATCATTCCTTTAGTTAAGAACTCACTCTCTAGCTCTAAGTCTAAACTATTCCTATTCTAAATATTTTCTAATTTTTTAATGATACGGCTTTTTATGTTAAGATCTAGTGTTCACTTTGAGGTTGTGATTTGTTTGGGGTGTGTGTGTGTGTGTGTGTTGTATCTTGTATGTATTGGATAATCTATGCCCTTGGTTCTAATTTCTGTCAGTCTGTGTTCTGGTTGTCCAAGTAATTATTGTCAAAATGGAGTCCTTTGTCCACTAATGTGTGTTCTTGGGTTATTATCTTTTCTGCTGATCTTTTTGTTTTGTTTTGAATGAGTACCGAACATTTGGGTTTGCTGTTGCTATGCCCACTTCATTTATATTTCTCTCACTATTTTCCTTTCAAGTCCAGCCCTTTTGGCATTCCAAATGAATTTTGTTTTTGTTTTCTGTTTATACAAAGTACTCTTTATATAATTTGACCTGTCCAAGACTAAATTTGTAAATGAACATAGGTAATGTGTTCATTTTAGCATATTGGTATGACCTAATCATTAATAAAATATTTCTCCATTATTTGTCTCTGTTTCTGTAAAGAATATTTAGAGTTATAGTTGCATAAACCTCAAATGTATCTTAGTTGATTAGCTCCTTGACATTTATAGTTATTTTGGTTGAAATTTCTTTTACTATTGTGTCTTCCAGGTTTTTATTAGTAACATGTAGATAGGTTCATGATTTGGGGGGACTTATTTCGTATCTTGATATGATTCTAATGCGATTATTTGTCCAATTATTTTCTTTGTTGATTATCTGGGATATGCATCATGCCATCTACAAGGAGGAATAATGTTGTCCTTTCCTTGCCATTTTTTATACTTCTAGTTTTTTTCTCTTCATTAGCATTTCTAGTACTATATCAAATAATGAGGAGGAGTGGAGACATCCTTTCATCCCTTTTTGTGATGACAAAGCATCTCGTTTTTCCATTGCAAATAATGTTAGCTCTTTGTTTTTAGAAAAATGTTTTTGATCATCTTAAGGAAGGGTTTTTCCATTCTTATGCTTTTTAGAGGATTTTTAAGTGGTGCATTGGATAAAGTACTAGGTTTAGAATCAGAAAGACTCATCTTCCTGAGTTCAAATCTGGTCTGAGACACTAACTAGCTGTGTGGCCCCGGACAAGTCATTTAATCTTCTTTGCCTCAGTTTCCTCATCTGTAAATTCAGCTGGAGAAAGCAGTATCTTTGCCAAGAAAACCCCAAATGGAGTCACGAAGAGTTGGGCGTGACTGAAATGACTGAACAACATACTTATGCTTTTTAGAGGATTTTTAATATAAATTAAGGCTGTATCTTGTCAAAGGCTTTTCCTACAACTCCTAAAACAGTAATGTGACTTTTGTTATGTTTGTTGTTTATATGATTCCTTATGATAATTGTTTTTCTTGTGTTGAGCCATTCTTGTATAACCAATGTGAACACAAATCAGTGATAGTGGATTATTTTCCACATGTCTTTCTGTAGTATCCTTGTAATTCTTTATTTAAAATGTTTGCATCTAAATTTGTTAGTGACATTACTCTGTAATTCTTTTTCTTTGCTTTTCTCTCTATGGTTTTTTTTTATTAGTACATATATATCTCATAAAGAATTTGTTAGAGTGCCTTCTACCTATTGATGAGAATCATTTTTGTAGGATAGGTATTGACTGTTCTCTAAACACATGAGAGGATCCACTTGTAAATACATCTCCCATAGTGTCTTTTATTTGGGCCAGGTGACTTGAATTCCTCTGGGCAGTTAAATGCATCCTTACTATCTCTTTACTTCCTCAGCTATCAACTCCTTATTAGGCATTTTTGTATTATTATTTTCAGACCAAGCATTCTCCTTAGTATGAAAAAATGGCAAAACAAAAGCTAACCGATTCTGTTTTCTCTTTCTCATTTGTTAAAATCATCCTATCAAACCAAAGTGGCATTTGTACCTTTTCTTTGACCCTCCTTTTCACTAATATAGGAAAATGACCAACAAACATTACCCCTTCTTCGCTACTCTTAGCTTTCTTCAGAGCCTCAGTTCATCCTGAGCTTTAGCATTTCTGATCCTATTCCTACAGGGTCACGATAAGATTTTGTATTCATCTTCTGTTACCCTCCTTATTTTTATTTTCTGTTGTTGTTCAGTCATTTTCCAGTTGTGTCTGACTCTTTATGACCCCATTTGGAGTTTTCTTGGCAAAGACATTGGAGTGATTTGCCATTTCCTTCTCCAGCTCCAGCTTTTTACAGATGAGGAAACTGAGACAAACAGGGTTAAGTGACTTGCCCAAGGTCACCCAGCTAGTAAATAGCTGGGGCCGGATTTGAACTCAGGAAGATGAGCCTTCCTGACTCTATCCTTGTCACTTTATCCACTGAGCCATATATCATTTAAAAAAAAGTCTAAGTTGGTGAGCTCTTAGCATCTAATTCTGTCTCTTTAACCTATCATTTTCTGCTCAATGAAATTTTTTCTTTTTTGTTTTTTTGAATTCCTGTCCCTTTTTAGAATTTCTTCCCCTATAGAATACCTTTCCCTGATCACTTTGAAATCTTCTCTCTTTAAGATTAAGTATGTGTCAGATAACACCTAACTTTCCTTTCTCCAATCACAAAATTCCAAGATTCCCATTATTTCTATCTTGGCATTTCTAACCTTTGGCAAGAATCAGATCCTGAAGAGAATTTTGATTTGTGCACTCCTTTATCTTTTGAAGGATGAACTTACCTTTAAGAACTTATTACTGACTCTACTTTGGGCAGAAAAAACTCTACCAAGTGTCCAGATCATTGAAGTCCCTATCACTACTGCTTCATGCCTTCATGCTGGGTTTGTGTTTTATTTCTAAACTTTTTGTCTATTTCTTTTTTTCTGTCCAAATGGCACATAATATGTACGTATCATTTGTGGTTTTTTTTGTTTTGTTTTGTTTTTTGCTTTTTGGAGGGGAGCAGGTAGGGCAATTGGGGTTAAGTGACTTGCCCAAAGTCACATGGCTAGTTTTTTGTGCTAAGTGTCTGAGGCCGCATTTGAACTCAGGTCATCCACGGCTGGTGCTCTATTCACTGCACCACCTAGCCACCCCATCATTTGTGTTTTTGCACCTGTTCATCTATACTCAAATGTTTACCATCATTTCTTCACCTCACCTTTTTTTCCTGAATATCCTCATATTTTCATAATACATAATACTATTTAGCCTTCCATTTTATGTAGCCTGTTTCTATTGTATAAAGCTTACCTTTCTAGATATATATTCCAGTTATGGATCTTCCCTCACCAAATAGAATCCAATACTTTATGAAACCAAAGGTTGCTGCTTTATAATCACTTTGCTTATTGTGTGTACTTTGTGCATTTGTGTGCAGACATCCGAGATCATGAACTCTATGGCTGGCTCTTTTCGTGGATTTTTGTTTCCTGTGCAATTCTGTATTCCTCTCCTGCTATTTTTCTTTGTGCATTGTATGTATTCTTAAAGGCAGCTAGCTTGGTGGATATACATGAGCAGTTTTCTCTCTCCTTCCTTTGTGAGCTTAAAGCCATTTAAATTGCTAACATGTATATGGTGCTTTAAGGTTTGCAAAGTACTTGACATAAATTATTTCATTTGATTTTCCCAAACAACTCTGTGAGGTAAGTGCTATTATTGTGTCACTTTTCACAAATGTTCAGAGTGAAGCTATGGGAGATTTAGTAAGTTGCTCAAAGTCACACAAAGCTGCTAAAGGTCAGAGGTGGAATTTGAACTCAAGTTCTTCCTGACTCTCAATTCAGCACTCCACCAATTGCACCACCTGGATGGCTACCTAATTTCAATTAGCTGTGTAAGATTTCAGGCAAATGTATTCTTATTAGCCTTTTTAGGGGCACTTTAGTTCTAGTAAATAGTAAATGTCATTTCTAGATTTTATACTATGGTCCAGAAATTGAAATCCTATTCTCAGACAGAATCTTCTTAACAAGCTGTTCACTTCCCAGTAGATGAGAACAAGAACAGAGAGAGTAGGATATAAATAAATATAAATTGATGGTTGTGCATCAGAGGCTATTTCCTGGTTGAGGAACAGTTGGGAAACAACAGTGAGGATCAAAGAGTATGCCCACCCCTCTTTCATGACCCTGAGATTCAGGGATAGGAGAGTAAGAGTGGAGAGTAGGGGAAGAGTCTTCCATCAGAAAAAACTTTGCTAATCATTATCTGGACTTTGTTACCATACCTCAGGTGCCTTTTCCTT
The DNA here is from genome assembly GCA_028627135.1 of Pseudochirops cupreus. Lineage (NCBI taxonomy): Eukaryota > Metazoa > Chordata > Mammalia > Diprotodontia > Pseudocheiridae > Pseudochirops > Pseudochirops cupreus. Next base: position 476,310,301 of record CM053580.1, read on the forward strand.
TGTCTATACAGTTCCCTTCTCTAATTGGTGAGTTCTTCCCCAAACCTCCATTTTGAGGAAGCGCTCACATCTGCTACCATTCATTCTCTGGTCTTTACCATCACACACCGTATCCCACCCCATTTTAACTCCCTTTTATGTATTACATTCCTCTATTAGAATGCCCATCAATTAGGATACCCATCAATTAGGGAATGGCCGAACAAGTTGTGGTATGTGATTATAATGGAATACTACTATGTCATAAGAAATTATGAGCTCGATGATTTTAGAAAAGTATGGATAGACTTGCACAAAATAATGAAGAGTGAAATGAACAGAACCAAGAGACTTTGTGTACAGTAACAGCAATATGGTTTTAAGAATGACTTTGAGCAAATAAGCCATTTTGTCTACTATAAATATTATAATATTATAAATAACTACAAAGGACATATGAAGAAAGATGCTATCTGGATCCAGAGAAAGAACTGTTAAATTAAAGTATGTATAGAATGATTTTACATATCTATGCATATCTATACACACATATACGCACATACATATTTGTGTCTAGTGGTAGTCAACTATAGGGCAGGGGGAGGAGGAAGGGAAGAAAAAAGAGGGAAAAAAGCAACTTTATTATGTATTTAAAAGAAACAGCAAGTTGTTCATAATAGATTTGCAGTTTCATGTGCAGCCATCTTTTTTGTATTATTGTGTTATGGAAATGCTTGTTTTATTCCATAAATTAAAAACAAAATGAATAAAAGTTTTAAAAAGCAATTAAACAATGAAAAAAGGGGAAAGAATGTTAGGTCTTTGAGGATAGGGACTGTCACACTCTTTGCTTGTGTTTATGTCCCCAGAACCAAACGGAAAGCCTGGCTATATCGTAAGCACTTCATACTTATTTGTTGACTTGACTTGACTGAAGGAGGTTGTAGGAGACGAAGTGCCCTCATAGAGAGGAAGGAGTAAAGAGGAAGGAAAAGTAGGATTTGAAATGTGCTAGGAGATGAGTAAACCAGGAGGGAGTGGAAGAAGAATATTTAGAATATGGATGATCATTTAAGAGGAAGTAGTACTTGCAACTAAGGCAAGGAAACTCATCGAGACAGATTGAAAAACCATTACAGTGAGAGAAAGATTGTGGAGGCATGCTCTGTAAGCAAAACACTGTTCTTCCTGTAGAGTCTCAGGGACCTCCTTCCAGGGAAGTCACATAGTTTCTAACTATGTACCAGGACCACAGCTAAACTGCTTAAGTCTTGGAGGAGGCAATTCCTGGCCTTTCCACATGGGAATTCTTAGAGTTCTTCCTTGCAGTGCTTTCCACATAAGCACATAACTGAATAATGCATGGACAACAACAGGACTAAATGAAGAAAATGTCTGGTCCGGGATGTCATTTTGCTAACCTTGGTATTTTTCATCAACCAAGGGCTTAGAAGAGGCCTTGCCATTTCCTGACACCTTACCAGCTTTCTAGGACAGCATTGGCTTACAGGTCACTACACTTTAAAAGAGCCAAACAACTATCTATCAAAAAGAAGGGAGAACTCTTTACAAAACCATTTGTGACTTAGAAGTTCCACCGTTTGTGACTCAGAAGAAGTTCCTTAATAGTTGATAGTTACATAGATAGGTGAAGAAAAGTGTCCCATGTGCCTGTCACGTGAACTGTGTCGCCAACAAGTGTTCCTGAAATACAATATGTTATTGTTCTTTTTCACTTCCATTTCAGTGAACAAATAAAACAGCATAGGGCTAGGAGAGCCAATGGACTTTTCATCTAGATTTGTGTTTTATTTGGTAGCTGAACTTCAGGGCTAGGAAATTGTGCATTGTTATGAGACCTATTCCCTGCAATGGTATCTACATTAATGTCCATTTGACTGAAAGAGAAATCCTTGTCTGTCTATCCATATGAGAAAAAAATTCTCAATTACCCATCTCCACTTCACACAAACCTGTGTTGCCCACTTGGCCAATGTGAGTGATAAATTCCTTTTACTTCACACTGTGTAAATATAAAGTACACTGGATGCCCTAATTATTCTCTGTTCACCACTTCCCTGATGTGCTTAACCTGTGGCTTATATATAATTGAGCAACAGTAGAAATCCATTGTAATTCTCTAGTGCTGGGGGATAAGGAGCTACTTCATAGTCTTATAGGAACTAGAAGAGATTAAATGCAGTAGGATTCTATTATATGCCACAGGTTTGATTGTTTTTAATAAGTCAAATTGGGACCATTACAAATATA
>CM053580.1:476313050-476336852 GCA_028627135.1 Pseudochirops cupreus
TCTATTTTTTCATTTGTTTGGATCTGTTTAATAGTATCGTGATTTCTCATAAAGTCATTTGCTTCCATTTGCTCCACTCTAATTCTGAAGGAATTATTCTCCTCAGTGAGCTTTTGAGATTCTTTTTCCATATGGCAAATTTGACTTTTTAAGGCATTCTTCTCCTCATTGGCTTTTTGGGCCTCTTTTGCCATTTGAGTTAATCTATTTTTTAAGGTGTTATTTTCTTCAGTCAGGTTGTTGACTCTCTTTTCATGATTTTCTTGCATCACTCTCATTTCTCTTCCCAATTTTTCCTCCACTTCTCTTATTTGGTTTTCAAAATCCTTCTTAAGCTGATCTATGGCTTTTAGGCAGTTTTCATGTTGCTTCAAAGCTTTTGGTGTGGGAGTTCTGACTGTGTTGTCTTCCTTCCTTTCCATACTTTGATCCTTTTTGTCCCCAAAAAAGGATTCTAGAGTTTGGTTGCTGTTCTTACTTTGCTTCCTTTGCCTGCTCATGTTGCCAGTGAAAGTACTTGATATTGTAGCTCTGTGGAACTCTGCTTCCAGGGGGGAAAGCTCTGTCCCAAATTGCTGGGGGTTTTGCAGCTGCCAGAGCTATTGGGAGGTTGCTGCAGCCCCCACCAGCTTTGACCCACTGAAAACACACCCCAGGACCACCAACCAAGATCACAGTCCAGATCCTGGCTGCTCAATGCAAGAGCACTTAGCCTCTGAACGATCATTTGGACCCCCCTATAGTCTGCTGGCCAGGAGCTCTGAAGCAGCCATGTGAAGGCAGCTGCAGGGCCACTTCTTCTGCTGCTTCCTTGCCCTGGAGGCAGTTTGGCAGGACTGATTTTCTCCCCCAAATTTAGCTGAGATCCACTGACCTTTCACTTAGTCCTTGTTTCTTATGGTTTGATAATTCTGGAAACTGCCACAGCTGCCACTGATCCACTCTCTTGAAGCTCCAGCTGTGGCTCATCCTGGCCACCCCCAGGGCCAAGCCTCGGTTTCAGGCTGGGCTGGTATCAGCTCCCAGTGTGCTGTGCTGAGCCCTTTGCGCCAAGCTGCCTTTAGCAGGAGATGTGTTTTTCTGTATTTTTATGTGAGTTTTGGAGCCCTAAAATTTGTTTAGAGTCATATTTTGTGGGTATTTGAGGTGGCTGTGTGCGAGCTGCAAAACCTTGTTCCTTCTACGCTGCCATCTTGGCTCCACCCCCAACATTGATATTTTTAAATAATGAAAATTGATGAAATGAAAAACCAGGTTTTGTTGACTAGATAAATGATGCATTTAACCATTTTTTTGGGGGGGGGGATCATGTGAACTTATGCTGCTTTTAAAAGTTTGTTAATATTCCTTAAGGCAGTTTTTAAAAGGCAAGCCTTTTGCTTTTTTAAGTTTTTATGTTGCTTAAATTTTCCCTTTATTCCCTGTTCTCCCTCCCTGGGAGTCATCCCTTATAATAAAGATAAATATATACATACATGTGTGTGTGTGTATTTGTGTGTATGTGTGTATATATGTGTATGTATACATACCCACATATATATGTATGTATGTATGTATAGATAGATAGATAGATAGATAGATAGATAGATCTTCTTGCTGGGCATAGTGGTACAAGCCTGTAATCTCTGCTACTGGTAGAGGATAAAGCTGATAGTTCCATTGAACTCAGTAGTTCTGAGTTTAAGTAGGGCTAAAGTTGATGGTGTGTCCACATTAAGTGCTAAATTCAGCAACAATATGATGAGCCCATTGGTATGGAGGGTCATCAGATTGCCTCTGGAAGAACAAACTGGCACAGCTTATAAGAATAGAGCAGATCAAAGCTTGTGTTCTGGTTAGCTTTATAACTGACTCACAGGTGGCTACTGCATTTCCAGTCTTGGTGAGATAGAGAGAGCTGGTCAGTTAATCAGTCAATAAAATTCCAACTGTTCTTTTTTTTAAATCAATGCTAACAGTGAATTTTATGTTGTGTAATTTTCCTATTCCATGATAATAGGGAAGGATGACTATGCATTCAGTGAGATGCATGAAGCTCAGTAGGAAAAACAAACAAAAACTCCAATGAATGATGATCACACGCCTTATGTTTTACAGTAATAAACGACTCGTTGCTCTAGTGCCGATGCCAAATGACACACCGTTCCACACCCGCCGGGCCTACACCAGTGAGGATGAAGCCTGGAAGTCGTACCTTGAAAATCCCCTGACTGCTGCCACCAAGGCGATGATGAGTATCAATGGCGACGAGGACAGTGCTGCTGCTTTGGGCTTACTGTATGATTATTACAAGGTAGACACCTTCTTTACTACCCAATTTGTTTCCAGTTTTTTACTACAGTAAAGATTACACTCGTCTTTTCTCTACTGCTTCTTTGAGAGTCCATCACTCTGGGCTTAACTTCACATCTTAGAATGGTAAGCTCTTTCTTTCTTCCTTCCTTCCTTCCTTCCTTTCTTTCTTTCTTTCTTTCTTTCTTTCTTCCATTCCTTCCTTCCTTTCTTCCTTGGCAACTGTGTTAAATGACTTGCCCAGGGTCACACAACTAGTAAGTGTCAGAGGCCAGATTTGAACTCGGGTCCTCCTGACTCCAGGGCTGGTGCTCTATCCACTGTGCCACCTAGCTTCCCTCCTAAGCTCTGTTTTCAAGGTTTTGGCATGGAGCAGTCATGCCCAACTCTGATTTTGTGAAATTGCAAGGTATATAGGCAGCATGGTTACAGCAGAAAGAGTAAAGGTTCTGAAGATAGAGAACCCCACCTTTGATATTTATTATCTGTTAAGGAAGGCCCTTAACTTCTTTGGGATTCAGTTTCTCCCTTTTAAAAAAAGGATTGCTTATACAAGAAAGCCTCCGAGGTCCAGCTCTAGGTCCATGGTTCTATGATCTTGTTATTCATTTTATAAAGCTCTCATGATAAAGATGTAATTACCTTTAACTTTAAATAAATATATATCTCTCATAAATAGGCCGCACAGCACTTTTAGGAGAGGAGGAGGGTGTGTTATAAAGTCAAATAAGCAAGAAGAGATTGTATAAACCACAAAAGGTAACATCTGACACAGTTACAGAATCCTAGAACTGAAAGCTACCATAGGAAACCTTTTATTTCAAATCCTGCATTTTACAAATGAGCAGACTGGGGTCCTGAGGAATGAAGCAAACGGCTATTTCATAAAGAGAAGTAGTAACAAATCAAAATGTATTTATTGGGGTCTAAGGAAGAGAACTGCCTGGTAGGAGACATTCTACAGGCATTGCTTGAAGAAATTTTGGTTTGATCTTGAGATCTGTATAAGTAGAATATAACTGGTGTTACGTTGTTAGTTTGACTGGACATATTCACTTGAAAAAATAACATGACTAATTATGGTCTAGACCCATCATGGAATTAGGATGCTCTTTAGAGACCAAAAGAATCAACCACTTGAGCCCTAGGCAATATTGCAAAATTGACAAATTTTATTTGAAGTACCTTCTAACCCAATTGTCTCCCCAACCCACATCAGTAACACTTATGTTGTCCTCTGCATGACCAGTGGTTGCCACTGCAATATCTTATCCAACCCTGCTGTACAACCCCTGCTCCAAAATTATATTGACTTTACTTCTTTCCCCACTCTGCAAATGTTCATTTCCTTCCCCAGGGCTGAGGTCAGTGATATGTTACAGTGAAATAAATTTAAGAAAAGTGTGGAATACAGTTTATGTTCCCATTGTAAAACTGCATTTTAGGAAAGAAGCTTATTAGTATACTCACCCCCAACCACACCTTCAAAAAAAAAAGCCTGGGGGAGACATTTTTGAACAAAACATCTTTTGGTGCCCATGTCATATTCTAGTTTTCCCCCTATCCCACCAAAAGAATTGAGGTCGATATCTTTCCACCTAACTACTAAAAATTTATAATAGACCCTTGGTATAGTGAATCAGGAATCTGTGTTATAAGTGTATCGAAGTTACAAAGAGAAGTTAATACAAAATGTTATTCTAGATTGTAGATTATACTTTCTGAAAGAAGTTATTTCTTTCCTATTGAATAGATAGTATTTGGGAATATTCCTGAAATGTAAAGATGATTTGAGGTGTGGTCTTTTTTCTTTCTGTTGAATGAAGGGACTAAAGAAAGAAAAATTACAATACTTTAAACCAGTTTTAGTGTAGAAGCACAGTTGATAGTAGTTTAGCCTGTTTATTTTGTCAGACTATTTATTGTTATCTGGAACTTTGTAGAAACTAAATAGTCATGTATAACCTTGCATGCCATTTGGGGATGGGGGAGGGAAGGGAGGAAGAAAAAAGTTTGGAATTCAAAATCCTATAAAAGTGAATGGTGAAAATTTTCTTTATATGTATTTGAAAAAAATACTATTAATGCCACAGAAAAAGAAACTAAATAGAATATAATTCACATATGTACTTTATACTAAGGTATAATCTCTTCAGTATTTTTTTTCACCTTCTCCTCTATTCCTCAATGACCTAAGTTCCAATGACTGTTTTTCTTCCTTCTCCTTTTTTCTCCTCTTCTTTTCTACCTCTTTTTCTTTTCTGCTCCTCCTCTTCCTTCTTATTCTCTTTCTCCTTCACCATCTCCTCCTTCTCCTTCCCTTTATGAACACCATTATCTTCACCATCATTCATGGCTCCTTAATTAGTAGATCTTCCAACCTTCTTGTCCTTTCTGCAGCATTTGGCAGTTGTGAAACTACCTTCTTCAGTCTTCTCTGTGATTCTATTCCCTGAGGATCTTACAGCCCGAAGGAATCTCATGCACCATCCTGTCCAACCCATTCTGAACTAGAATCTCTTCTATAATGTTCCTGATGTGTAGTTATCCAATTTTTGCTTGAATAACTCTAGTGAGAAGAAATTCCAAGATTGCCTATTTCCCTTTTGGATAGCTCTGTTTTCCTTACAATAAGCCTAGATCTGACTCTTGGAAAATTCTACCCAATGATCCTAGTTGCAGAACATCACCAATCCCTCTTCTATGTGACATTCAAAGTAACTATCATGACCCCCTCAAGTTTTCTCTTTTCTGGACTAAACATCCCTAAGTCAAGTCTAGCCAATGTATTTATTTAGTTCCCGTTATATGTGAGGGACTGAACATAGAAATAAAAAAACAGTGTGTGGCCTTACAGGACTTACATTATATAGATATAATATACATTATATTATGTTATATAGACAGAACACATAAACTGATAAGTTAACACATAATAACTTGAGGAGGGAGAGAACACTAACAAGAATGGAGATCCAGAAAGACTTCCCATAGGAGATGGTGCCAAATGGTGCCAGACTTTGAAGAAAGCAGTGTAAGAGAAGGGGTATTGGACTCCATCCATTGGGAGAGCACCCGTACAAAGACACCAAGATGGGGAAAATAGAAGATAGAGCACTTTAAATATATCATCTCATTTAAGGTTCATAACAAACTTGTGAGGTTGGTTCTTCCAGTATTATCATTATCTCTGTTTTATAGGTGAAGGTATTGAGGCTTGTAGAATTTGAATGACAGTCATTTCAGAGGCAGGTTTCAAATCCAGGTCTTTTTTTTTTAAGGCTTTTTTAGTATCTTTGTTTTTACATTACCTAGATTTTCCCCTGTCACTTCTACCAACACGCAGAAAGCCATCCTTTTTAACAAAGAATTTTAAAAAAAGAAAAATGGAAGAATATTAAAAAGATTTCAGCAAAACCAATCCATTACATTGAAAAAAAATTTCACATTAAATCTGACACCGTTGGGAACCTCTCTTCCCACTATTTTTCTTTGTACATAAAGGAATATGTACAAAGGTAGGAGATATCTTCTTATGTAAATTTTTTTTTTTTGCTTTTTTGGATTGAGGAATGCAGGGTAATTGGGGTTAAGTGACTTGTCCAAGGTCACACAGCTAGTAAGTGTTAAGTGTTATGTGTCTGAGGCTGCATTTGAACTTACGTCCTCCTGACTTCAGGTTTGGTGCTCTATTCACTGCACCACCTAGCCGCCCCCTTATATAAATTCTTTTGGACTAAACTTATGCTTTGTAATTTTGCAACATTCTTTTTTTTTTATTGTTTTGTTGTTATTCTTTCCAATTACATTGTTGTAGTCATTGTATGTGTTGTTTTGCTGGCTCTGCTTCCCTTTTTACCAGTTAATACAAGTCTGTGTGCACTGATTTTGTGCAAAACCTTTTCAATTTCATGTAATCAAAATTATCTTTTTTGTTTTGCAATTACTTCTGTCCCTTGTTTGGTTAAGAATTCATCTCTAACCGATAGCTGTGAAAATATATGACTTGTTTCTCTGCTATGTATGTGTATGTGTGTGTGTGTGTGTGTGTTATGATCTGTAATATTCAGGATGCATGTACTCATTTTAAATTTTTGTGGAATATATGTAAGTTATTGTTTTAAGCCAGGGGTGGGAAACTTGCAGCCTTGAAGCCACATGTGGCCCTCTAGGTCCTCAAGCGGGGCCCTTTGACTGAATCCAAACTTCATAGAACAAATCCCCTTAATAAAAGGATTTGTTCTGTAAAACTTGGACTCAGTCAAAAGGCTGCATCCAAGGACCTAGAAGGCCAAATGTGGCCTCCAGAGAGCAGGTTCCTCACCCCTGGTCTAAGCCTTATTTTTGCTAGACAGCTTTCTAGTTTTCCCAGCAGACCAAATAGGGAGCTCCTTCCCAAGTAATTTATGTTTTTGGAATTACTGAACACTAGGTTATTTAGTTTCATTATTTCTGATCCCCCTTATCTGCTTTGTCCCATTGATCTCCTTTTTTATTTTTTAATTGATACCAAGTGGTATCAAGTCTTCTTAACTTCCAAGTACAGCATTCTTTCCGATATGCCAGGAACAGCTGGGTCACAACACAGAATGCACAAAAGAGGATAATATGAGAGAGGCAGATTGTAAATCTTTAAATGGCAAATGGGGGCATTTGTATTTTATCCTAGAGTCAGTAGGGAGCCACTGAAGCAAGAGTGACATGTCAGGCCTGTGAATTAGGCAGATGTATGGAGGATGGATTTATTGAGGGAGAGAGACTAGATCCAGAGAGACTGATTAGGAGGCTATTGCAGTTAAGTTCTGGTGAGAGGAGATGAGGGCTGGATCAGGATCAAGGGTGATGATCATGTGAGTGAAGATTAGAGTACAGATAGAAGGCATAATGTAGGTGTGGAATCAACAAAATTTTGACAATTTGGCATTTGATTATTCTTTTAACCTCTCACGTGCCTAGTCTATGCTACTGGTAACCATCTGCCATTTCACTGACAGCTACTTCAATTATTGTCTCTTGTGGATGGACTCTGAAGGATATAGCCAGCTTTACTACTTTACATAGTCCCCTGTCTCACATTTCCAGCCTCCTCTTGGATTTCTCCACTAGAATAATGGTTTATCAATCCCAACATCTCCCAGACAGAACTCATTATCCTTTCCCCCATAAATCTGAACCATCCCAGTTTCCTTATTTCTCTTTGCTTTTCTTTTAATTTTCCCTTTTAATCCTTCCTTCAGGATCAGGAAGTTTGTTTTGTTTATGGCTTCTTTCTCTTCCATATTATCTTCCTTTGTAATCCCCACCTCATTCCTATCCCTCTTTGCTTCCCTATTGAGTCTGATGTACTTCTGCACCAAACTATGCATGTGTTCAATCCTTCTTTCTCCATTTTGGAGAAGAATGAAGCTCATCTTGTCCTCATTCCCTCCCCCTTCCCTCTCCCCCCCCTCCTTTCCTTCACTGTTGTTCTCTTCTCATTCACCTCAATTATAGGAAATAGCAGGGACTGCCCCCTTCCTTTTGTCCTGAGGATAGCACTATCCTCCCACTCAGACGATTCTATCTGTACATGTTTCTTAGGAGCTAGGAAAATATAACCTGGAAAAGAAATGACATGACACTTATATCCAAGTTTCTGAAGGGATGTGGAAGAGAGATCAAATTTGTTTTGCTTGGCCTCAGCAGCAGAACTAGAGCAGTGGGTAGAAATTACAAGAAGACAAATTTAGGCTTATAGTAAGGAAAAACTAACCAACCATTAGAATGAAGAAGTGAAATAGGGGGCAGCACCCCATTGAATTCTTCCCTTGCTAGACTTCATCTGCAGTATTATGTTTAATTATGAGTATATAACTTGAATATGCAGATATATGCAAAGGTGTGTTGGTAAATGTTTAACAAGCAGCTCTCTGAATAAAATGTATATATAATACATTTTAAATTGAATCTACATTATTAACATTTTCTCCATCTTGTTCTTAAGTCTAGATAATCAACAAAACAATGAATCAAGCTCTGATTTATAAAGTTTGCCAATTTTTGAGATGTAAATGTTCACACTGAAAATTTAACAATCAGCTCTTCAGAACCATTTTGATCTAGCTGCAGCACACCTTTGTTTATATAGCATAGTTTGAGAAGGACTCTAATGAGCTGGATGGTGTGCAGAGGGCAAAAAGAAAGAATGGTGAAAGGCTTTGAATCCATGTCTTATGAGGATCTGTTGAAGGAGCTGGGTATGTTTACCCCAGAGAAGAGAAGTTTCAGAGTAAACATGATAGTTATCTAAGTACTGTATTTGAAGGGCTGTCCTGTGGAGTAAAGATAACACCTATTCCATTTGGTTCAGCAGAAGAGATCCAGGAATAATGGAGGAAAGAGAACAATTTAGGCTGGATGTCAGGAAAAACTTACTTACACTTAGAGCTATCTAAACATAGAATAGTGTACCTGGAGAGGTGGTGAGCACTCTTTCCCTAGAGGCTGTTCAACCACTTGTCAAGTATGTTATGGATGGGATTCCTTTTGATTATGGTTGGGACTAGACGGACTCAAGGGTCCTTTCCAACTATTAAATTCTGGGATTAATTGATTCTTTGAAGTCATTTTAATCTCTCTGATCCTAAGTTTCTTCATCCGTAGATGAAGGGGTTGGACCAGATGAATTCTATTGCCTTTACTTTCTAGTTCTAAATCCTATGAATAACTTAAAAAGAGAACTTTGACCTCTGCATTTTCAAAGCAGAAGCATTCTTGCTATACTTCTGATCTCATAGTTAAAGAGGATGTGCAACTTAATTATGTCTGAAAAGAGAATGTATGTATATATGTATGTTCAGGCATTTTTCAATTGTATCCTACTCTTGATGGCCCCATTTATGGTTTTCTTGGCAAAGATACTGGAGTGGTTTGCCATTTCCTTCTGCAGTTCATTTTACAGATGAGGAAACTGAGGCAAACAGGGTTTACAGGGTCACACAGCCAGGCCAGTTCTCTACTGTGTCACCTAACTGCTCCCTGAAAAAAAGAAATGACTCTTCAAAGTGATGATTTGAGAATAGTCTTAAGGAATGATGCTAATTTATCCTGTGAACGCTTGAGATTTTGCCAGGGAAAAGAACAAATTGTTTATCTAAATGGAAATAATCATAAAACTCATAAATTTGCATTCAGACAGAGACAATAAATCCTTACAAGACACAAGAGCACATTATGTACCAACTTAATATTAATTCACCATAATGAATTTTGCTTTTTTTGTTGTTAGCATTGACTTTTATACATTCTTTTCTCTAATTATTCACATGAAAAACTATTTTAGGTTTCTCTAATATACAGGAAAAGAAAAGCTGTATATTAACTTATTAATTTTTTTAATTCATTATTTCAATCAGCAGAAATTTTCTCCCTTCGATTCTCCCCCACCCCCAAATAAGAAATAAAGAAAAACAAAACCCTGTGACAAACATATGGAGTCAAGCAAAACAAATTTTTTACACTGGCCTTGTCCTTAAAAAAAGTCACATTTTGCACTGTGAGTGAGTTCTTAACTTCTCTATTAGGAGGTCTATAGTATGTTTCATCTGAGTTCTGTGGAATCATGGTTGGTCACACTAATCTAGAGTTTCTAAGTCTTTCAAAATAGTTTTACTTTACAATATTATTGTCTTTGTTTAAATTATTCTCCTGGTTCTGCTCACTGTACTCTGTATCAGTTCAAAGAAGTCTTCTGAAGTTTCTCTGAAACCATCACCTTTATCATTTCTTACAGCACAATAGTACTCCACCATATTTATATACCATCATTTATTCAGCTACTCCCCAAATTGATGGGTACTCCCCCTCCCATTCTAATTCTTTCACCTCAAAAAGAGCTATAAATATTTTTGTACATTCTTAGAGTATCTTTTGCTTAGGTCTAATCTTTCCTTTAATCTACTCACTTCTCTCTCCTCTCCCTTTCTTCTCTTCCCCTTCTACTCCTCTCTCTCCTTTCCCTCATGTTTCCCTGTTGAATAAAATGGATATCTGTGCCCAATTCTGTGTGTGTGTGTGTGGTGTATGTGTTCTTCACTAGTTCAGATGAGAGTGAGGTTCAAGTGTCTTTAACTTCTTGTTTGTATAGACCTTTACTTGTGTACTCCAATTATGTGAGAAATTTTCCCTAACCTTTTTCCTTTCTCCCTCTTTAGTGTGTTCCTCTTCTCCCCTTTTCCCATTCTTTCAAAGAAAGATAATCAGGAATAAAAACTTCTTTCTAATTAGATTCCTTCTATGACCTCTAGTGATTATCATGTTCAGAGTAGTCACATGTATCATCTCATATTAGAATATAAGTAGTTTATCCTGGTTTATTCCCTTATGATTGTTCTTTCATGTTTATCTTTTTGTTTCTCTTGACTCCTGTGTTGTACTTCAAAGTTTCTACTTAGCTCTGGTCTTTTCATCAGGAAGGCTTGGAATTCTTTCACTTTTATATTTACAACCAGATTTGTTTTACTCTTCACTGATCCATCTGATCCTCAAGGAAGGAAAAGAAATTGCCATCCTTTCACATATTAAATACAAAGGGTTGAGCGTGGGTCAGATGATTTATAGTGGGAAGGAACCTTGGAGGTCAACTACTATAAGTCATTTTACAGATGAGGAAACTGATGACCAGGATGAAGAAGTAATTTGCCCAAGGTCATAGAATCAGAGAATTTGAGAGTTGGCAGGGGCCTCAGAGGCCATCTAGTATAAACCAAACCTGAAAAATAATCTCGTTTTACAACTGACTCCAAAAGCAATTCTCTATCCATCACACCACAAAGTCTTGTAAAATAAGACATTAGTGTATATTTAATGTTAAAAATATACTCATCTAATATTAAAAATATTTAACTGTAGTAAAAACAACATATTTTTAAAATTAAGAGCAATAATGTTTATGCTAAATATAAAACATATTAATATAATTATTATAAAATATAGTTAAAAATTAAAAGCCAAATCTAAACAAAAACCTTTTCTTTACTTTGTACTTTACTTCTTTCAGGTTTATGATTTTATTAATATAGGAAACTCCCAATGAGGAAACTTCATCTTCTAATGCACATAGGCTACATAGCTACGATTTATAATCTTAGAATGTTGCCTGGGGGTTCTGGGAGAGGTTAAGTGCCCAGGGTCATACAAGTCAGTGTGTGTCATAGGTGGGACATGGACCCCAGACTTCCTTCTCTAGGGCCAGGCCACTTCTCCGAAGGAAATGACTAGTTACTATATTTAAATAAATAAATACTATATTTACTTATATCATACTATACTATAAATAAATACTATATTTAAAAATACTGCTTTGAGGAAAAACTTTTAAAAGAATAAATCCTTAACACAGTAACTGTACCTTATCCATTAATCCTTAACTTTTCTGATTCCAGTGCATTCTAATTCTCATATTTATCTTTTGTTTTTGTTTTTTTTTGAGGTAATTGGGGTTAAGTGACTTACCCAGAGTCTCACAGCTATTAAGTGACTGAGACTGGATTTGAACTCAGGTCTTCCTGACTTTATCCACTTTATCCGCTGTGCCACCTAACTGCTCCTGTGTTTATCTTAATTAGAATAATTCTTTATATCCATTGTCTCCCTGAAGTTGTATATTACTCTGGGCCTGTGACTAAATTGGTTTTCAACTTCCCATAGCTTCCTGCTCTTCTCTTGGTTTGGGACTTTCCCCCTACTCAAGTTAATCAAAGAGAAGGAGATAGTTTTTCTTTCTAGTGTGCTCAGAGAGTCAGGTAAAAAGGTTTCTGTTTCCCTTCCATGAGACAGAAGAAGAAAAAGAGATGTAAAAGCATCATTCTCCTTCTTTTTCTGAATCATTTTAATTGCAGCCTTCTGGGTTCTTTTAAATATATCATTTCAATGGAACCTTCCCTCCTTCACTCCCTCCCCCCACTGTGACCTTTTCCTTGAAACAAGGAGACACAGCTGAGCAAAACTAAAAGCAACCAGCCTGCAACAATCTGCCTCTAGAATGTCCCACCCCTTATCACCCAATCAACCAATCAATAATCAATTTACAAACATTTATTAAGTGCCTACCATATGCCAGGTGCCAGAGAAACAAGTACAAAGAATGAAAGTCTCTTCTCACAATAAGCTTTTATTCCAATGTGGACCACAAGAAGTATGTATATAAATAGTTACATACAGAGTAGTTTGGGAAGTAGGGAGGGCACTAGAATTTGGGGGATCAGGAAAGGTTTCATGTAGAAAAGGAGGGATGTATGTATTTCAAACTCTGTTGTCCAAAATAAAGATTGTTCATTGAAATTAACCTATACCACCCCACTTCTGCTCAGGGCTCCTGTGCCCCTTTGACTAGGTCCAATAATCAGAAGGATTTTTTTTCTTCTTTGGATGAACTTTTTTTCCCTGGCTCTTTGGATGAACTTAATCTCATTTCCCCTACTCAGTCTCTAAAGAAACAGGATAGGAGAGTCATTGAATATTAGAGTTAGTAGGGACATAGGAGATCATCTAGTTCACCTTCTATCTCTCCAACCGCTGTCCCCATTCTACAGACTGGAAAATTGGATCCACAGAGGTTAAGGAACTTGCTTGAGGTCACACGGCCAGTTTGTGAAACAGTAAGAAAAATCTGGTAGTTCCCGAATCTTTCTATCACATTTTATTGAATTTCTTTAGCTTGAATCTACATGCCCTTTTAATTTGCTGGTTACATATTTCTAATATGGTTTCTCTTAGTAATGGGCTTAGATTGCCCTAGGATACCCAGAAGATTTCTTAAGGGAACAAAACATTTTGAACAGAAATGTTTGGAACAATTCAAACTTTACCCTTTTGGACCCAAGTTTCTCTATCTACAAAATGAATGGGGGTTGGACTATGTTAGTTTATGTAATATATGTGTGTAGTGTTATGTTTACACACATACCATACATATACATATACATACATACACACAAGTATGTATGTATATACATACACACTTATACATATATACACAAAACACATCTTAAATATATACATATTTTATATATTTGATATATGTACATGTATTAGTTTATGAATATATATATATATATTTAGAAATGAAAGATTTGATCAAAACTATACATATTAAATTCTAGGTCAGGCAACTACAGCTAGCCTTGTGAGTCAGCAATGTCTACATGTCTAGAACAGGCTTCAATTTATCCATGGCCCTTTAGGAAATATGCAACATTCAGGTAAGTGAAAAATTGTCAGGTTTTTTTTAGTTTAGTGATGTTAAATAGGTAGTAGGTAGAAATGGAAGGAGTGTGAGATCAGGAGACAGGAGACTCAAGTTTAAATCTTGGCTCTGGCACTTTCTAGTTGTGTGGCTGTGGGCAAAACTTTGAACTTCTTGAACCCTTGTTTTCTTCATCTGTCAGATTAGGGTTAAAAACAGCACCTGCCCAGTAGTATTGTTGTAAAGATCAAATAAGATAATGCATGCAAAGAACTTTATAAACCTTAAAGAGCTTTATAATATGAGCTGTTGCTGCTGCTGCTTGCTGCTGCTACTACCACTATCACAACATTCCTCACAGGATTGTTGTGAAGCAAATATTTTGTAAAGCTTAAGTCACCATAGACTCTTGAGTTATGAATTTCACTTTCCTGCCTCCTTTCAACTCCACAATACCTTCCCCCATTTTGTAGTTGTTTTGGCAACAAACATTTAGATGTAGCTTCAGAAAGCTCGAAAGGCCAGGTTTCTCTGGCTTATTCTCTGCACCACCCCCCCAAAAAAAGGTCCATCAACAGACATTTATTGAGTGCCTACTATGTGTAAAACAATGTTCTGAGAATCATGGGGAAGGCACAGAAGTAACAGAGACAGAAGGAATGTCCCCTTCCCTTAAAGAGCTGACAGTCCGTTTGGAGAGGCAAGACATTTACAAATAAAGAGAAAACTGATGCTGCCAGGCCATCTTTAATAGGAGCCAAGCGAGTCAAATCCATAGTAAGTGCTGCTCCTAGAGTTCTGAGAAGGGAGAGATTACAGAAAAGCTCTCATGTCACTACCTATTCAAGACTGTTGGTGCAGAATAGCGTGGCTAGGACTGCAAGACACTGAAACCTAACCCCAAACCTAAATTGCTTCTAGACCAGAGAGAAGCAGTCAAAGAGAAATCTGTCTTCTCTCTTTTCATCTCCCTCACTCTTCCTTCTGGCTTTCCTTTTCCCTCTTCTTTCTGTCTCTATCTCTGTAGAATAATGAGAAAACCAGGCTCTTGCTCTTTGTTGAGCTCAAAGCAGGGGAGAGAGGAAGCATCTTTTCCTGGATAAGTACTATAACAAGAATTCTGAGTGCGTCTAAGGCAAATGAGCAGTCCGGTTTTATTGCTCATTCTCCCCTTTGTTCTCTTTTCTATTATGGAGTTGTCAAGGGAGTGGGAGAGGTTAACAGGACAGAGAATTCAGGCTCAGGTGGGGACCAAAGCAAAGTTACCCATGACTGTAACAAGATCTTTGTGTGACTTCATCTGACTGCTGGCCTTACCATCTCTCCTACTGGTACAACTAGTACCACTGTGCCTCAGATCACTGCCCCTAGTAAGCCAGCCTGATATATGGCTGAGGTGTTTTGGTCTAAAGAAAGTTTCTTTGTCTCCTTACTAGATTGTACTTTGCTTCCAGCTTAACATGTTATCTCTGGATTAAATGCCTAACCAATTGATGATACTGTTTGCAGGTTCCTCGAGATAAAAGGTTGCTAACTGTTTGCAAAGCTAATGATAGTCAAGAAGATCAAGATAAAAGGTAAGGTATTATCTTACCATAATTAGATATTCCCTATATGTTATATGTAATATATATTATATACATATATGCATTCTCAGATTAGAAATCTTCAAGCAGAATTTCAGACCTAGAAAGGATTTAGAGATCATTTAATTTATCCACTTAATTAAAAAAAAAGATTTTTAGAAAGCTGTCTCAAAAGTTTTAAATGAACGAAAAAATATATATTTTCTCCCTCTCAACTCTGCCAACCTTCACCCCCCCACGCCCAGCAAAAAAAAGTGGATAGAATGGTGGGCCTGGAGTCAGGAAAAGTCGTCTTCCTGAGTTCAGATCTGGTCTCAAGACACTTACTAATTGTGTGACCCTGGGCAATTCACTGAATCCTGGTTGCCTCAATTCCTCCTCTGTAAAATGAGCTGGAGAAGGAAATGGCCAACCACTCCAGTGTCTTTACCAGGAAATCCCCAATGTGGAGTCACAAAGAGTCTGAAAAACAACTGAACAACAAACAAATACACCAAGTCAAACAAAAGTAATTACTGTATTGGTCATTTCTAATATATATTATTAGAATATATATATATATATAGATATAGATATAGATATAGATATATAGATATATACACACACATATATGTGTATCTCATTCCCTGAGTACATTATCTCTCTGTCAGGAAGCAGGTAGCATGTTTGATTACAGGTCTTCTGGAATCATGGTTGGTTATTGGATTTATCAGCATTCTTCAGTCTTTCAGAATTATTTATCTTTTGCAGTGTTGTTATTAATCTACAAATTGTTCTCCTAATTCTGCTCCCTTCCCTCTGTGTCAGTTTATACAAGTTTCCCCCTTCAGCTTCTCTGAACCTATTCCTTTTATTACTTCTTAAAACACAATAGTATTCTTTTCTACTCATTCAAATATCACACATATTTCAGCCACGCCCTGATAGACACTCTTTCACTTCCTAATTCTTTGCCATTAGAAAAAGAATTGCTGTAAATATATTTGTATATATAATGTACCACCCTCATTTTACAGGTGAGGAAACTAAGGCAGTTGGAGTGTTTGAAGGACTTGCCCTAGTTTATACAGCAAGACAGAAGCATAACTCCATTCTCAACTTCTATTCTTGTCCAATGTTTTTTCAACTATACATAGTGGAACTTTTGATCCATATTGATGGAAAAGAGCAGTGTTCAATGGAAAAGCACTCTTAAGAGAAGAATAGGGATTGGAGATTTGTTCTTTATTTTTCTTTTTCATTTGTGAGCAAAAGTGGCCACTTGAGTGGAGAGAGGAAATGAAAGACTTTCTTGACCCAAAATATCTCCCTGCCTTCCCTGCTGCTGGAGATTACCAGCATTAGTTTCAGTCCTAAGAGGGATAACATATCAGCTGGGATTAGGTTATCTGAATGATCCATTATTACCAGAGGAACTCTCTGAAGGAATTGGATGGAGCCTGTGAAGAACATCATATTTGGAATCAAAAGGGTTGGATTCAAGTCCCAGCTTTATGACCTTTATGGCCTCAGGCAAATCAATTCACCCCTCTGTGGCTTCATCTGTAAAATTAGAGGATTGAATTAGATAGACTCAAAGGTCCCTTCCTGCACTAAATCTATGATCCTAGCATGAAGAGAAGGGAAAGTAGGTTGAAGATATTTAGTACCCTGTTACTGTCCCAGCTTGAGTGATGCAATCCAGTATCTGGGCATGTTGGGCATCTTGGAAACCTGGGAAGGCACTTTGAGCCTCTGGGAAGTAGAGAGAGGCAGGTTATAGGTACTGAGTTAGGGTAGAAGGATACCAAAGGCAAACTTACTTATTTCATAGTTTTGTCTAGAGGTAGGACTGATCCCAAAATAACATCTCCGTAGTACTTTCACTTCTACAGACAGCAGCTCTCTCAATAATACCCTAGACTCCTTTCCACCAAACCTCAGCTATTGGGATACAGAATGCCCATTCTGCCCTATTGAATTTCTGGCCAGTGATGGTGTATGTACTCTGTGAATCTGACTCTCCTGACCTGTTTGGAGTTTCTATGTGACCAGGCTGCCACTTGAAACACAACAGTGAAGACAAATCACCTCCTCTACCTTACATATATTTCATGTCAGGGTCAAGGTTGTGATGTTTTCCCACCAATCAATATGCATTTATTGATCCTGTACCAAATGAACCACAATCTGCTAAACCCTACACTTAAAATTAGCATTACAGGGTTAGAAAAAAAGGATACTTTTTTTGAGATATTAATAAATTTTTTATTCTACTTTTAAAATTTAATCCCAATTACATGTAAAATAATTTTAACATCCTTTTTTCAAATTTTGAACTCAAAATTATCTGCCTCCCTCTCCCTTTGCCTCCCTTATTGAGAAGACAAGCAATTGATATAGGTTATATGTGTGTAGTCACGAAAAACACATTAAGGTTGTATTTTACAAGCCCTGATTGTGGTGCAGTAGGAAGAGCTCATGGAGTTTAAGCCAGAGGTCACGGCTTTGTATACCAGCTCTATCACTTGCGAAAATACGTAACCTTTCTAGAGTTTCCTCTTCTGTAAAATGGGGACCAAATGAGAGGCTCTGCAGGGAAACACTTTATAAGTCATAAAACACCATAATAAATACAAGGTGTATCATTGCTAATGAGAAAGAGAGGTAAAAGCATATCAGTGACATCAATTCACTTGTAGCTATTATATGGATAATTACAGTAGAAACATTTTATAATGCCAGGATTGGAGGATAAGACCAACACTACTTTATTTTGAACTTCATAGACTCATTGGATAGATGGCAAAGTAGATAGAGAGCCAGGCCTGGGATCAGGAAGATCTGAGTTCAAATTCGACACATCCTAACTGTTTAACTCTGGGGAAATCACTTTAATCCATGCTTGACTTGGTTGCCTCATGTGTAAATTGAGGATAATAATAGCACTTACCTTTCCAGGGTTGTTGAGGATCAGATGAGATAATAATCATGAAGTGCTTAGCACAGTGCCTGGCCTATAATAAATACTACATAAATGTTAGCTATAATATTATTATCATAGGACCACAGATTTAGAGCTGGAAGGGACCTCAGAGGTCACCTAATCCAACCCTTTGATTTTAGAGAAGAGGCTAAATGACGTCCAGAGAGATTTAAAGTGATGTACCCCAAGGTCACAATTCTTGTTATAATGGATTTTTATTTGGTTCTTTTTTTTTTTTTGAGCAGGGAAGTCAAGGCAATTGGGGTTAAGTGACTTGCCCAAGGTCACACAGCTAGTTAAGTGTCAAGTGTCTGAGGCCGGATCTGAACTCAGGTTCTCCTGACTTCAGGGCTGATACTCTATTCACTGCACCACCTAGCTGCCCCCCCCCCCCCTTTTCTTAGAGAATATAGTTTGCCCTATAGAAGCAAGGAATATCATGAAGTAGATAGTATGCTAGACTTGGATACGGAAGACACTTGGGTACACATCCCACCTTTAACACTTTTAAGCTATGTGACAATGAAAAAGTCAAGCTCTCTGAGTCTTAATTTCCTCATCTATAAAATAGGCATAATATAACTACAGTCTCTATATTATAGTATTGTTGTATGACTCAAGTGAATTAATGAATGAAAAGTGCTTTGCCAACTATAAAGTGCTTTATAAATATCACTAAAGATAAGTCCATTTAATAATGGGTGATGCTATAACAGGATTTTACTACATTTTAACTATTTGTATATTGAGGTCTCCTTTTGTTAAAATAATGGGAAATTGGAGTGATCTGGTTCCACTTTTGAAAAATAGTACATATAAAATACCATTTCTAGTGTTTCTTTCATTTTAGATGTTTTATTGATGTTTTTTTCTTTTAAAACATTACCATCACTTCCAAATGTCTCCTTTCCCCCAAACAATTGAATATTCTTTTATGACCAAAAAGTATAGTCATTCCAAAGAAATCCTCATTTTGATCCTTTCTGAATGTATGCCTGATTCTGCACCTATTGTCCACCACCCCTTTATACATGGGTAGGAGATATAATTCACCATCAAGTACTGGAAATCATAATTGATTGCCACATCTATCAGAGTTCTAAAGACTTTCAGTTATTGTTTTTCGTTATGTAAATTGTTCTGGCTGGCTCTGTATTGGTTCATGTAAATCTTCCCAAATTTCTCTAACTTCTTATTTATCATTTCTGTGGTATAATAACACCTCGTTGTGTTTGTCTACCATTATTTATTCAGCCATTCCTCAGTTGGCAAGCTAACTGTCTAACTCTTTGCTCTTATTAAAAAAAAATGTTTGGTTTCTTTTATTCATATGATGCTTAAGCAAATTTTAAATTCTGTTCCAGGTAAGTTAATGCATTCAAATAATCTCCTTAATTCTAGTAAACCTCCTTTCAGACATCTGTCTTCTTTCAGCTTCCTGGTTTGGGCAACTATGTCTAAGCACAGCAGTGTCTACTTCTCTGGATTCCTGCTACTTAAATAGATTTTAAAATTTGTGATTTTCCCTTCTAGGAAATTCAGAGGTTAGGCAAATTTGGAATGTTAAAGCAAACTTCACACAAACTGAGACCAAAGAAACAGCACTTTTAGGGTTTTATATAGAACTGGGGCATCTGGGATATGTAAATGGAAAAAGTGTAAGATAGCTTCATCAGGGCCCTGGTGTGGTCTGTGGAAAAGATGGTCAACTATGGGGAATGTTTGGGCAAATTTATTTCGGACTTGTTTCTACATGGTGCATGTGAAAGTGGAGGCTGGGCAAGTCTGTGTTTAATTTCATCAGAGTAGACAGTTCCTTGAGGCTTTTGGCTCCAGCTATCCCATTTGACTGTCTCTGTTGATCAGGTTAGACATGTGCATTTCTACATCTTCACTAAGTAGTGTGTAATCAAAGCCTTAATAAGTCACATTCGCAAAGAAACTTGATTATTTCCAGAGACATATTATGTTGTAGGGTTCTGGTGGAGCCTTTTGAGTAACCTTCTCCTTCCCCTTCTTCTTCCTTTTCCCCTTCCTTTCCTCTTACCTGACAGTGGGGCCAAGGAACCTATAGGTGCCTTTTACTTTTTAAAACCATGGGGTTTTTTTTTTTTTGGCGGGGTGAGGGATTATTCAGCTTTCAAAAGTACTCAATTAGTGGAGATTCCACTTGGAGCATTTCTTGCCATCAGAATGAACCTCCTTGTGAAGCACAGTTCATGTGAAATGGAGATAACCTGGAGAATAATTCATTTTAATCCAGCAAAACAAATGTCCAGTAAGTATATTGTGATGAGAATAGGGCTTGGAGCTTCAACCATTGCCATACTCAGAAAAGTTTCCTCTTTCAATGCATATTGGCACCTTCTCTGCAACTTTGGTCTGGGGATCTTTTGGGGTTCTTGAAACCTTTTCAGGAGGTCTGCAAAGTGAAAAATATTTTCATAATAATACTAAGCCATCTTAATTTCTAACATGGCAAATATTGGTAGATAAAATTCTTACATAAACAAAAGCTTTTTGGGGGGAAGAGTCCTCAATAATTTTAGAGTATAGAGGGATCCTGCGACCAAAGTTTGTGAACTGCTCTCTTAGAGCCCTAAGGAGTTAAAAATTTGTACAGCATCAGTGCAGTCAGTCTGTCAGCCAGAGACTGGCTCCTTATCCTCTACACTACACAGACTCTATTAAACAAATTTTAAAAAATCAGGCTCATAGAGACTACCTTGTTCAGAGTCACATAGCTAGTAAGTATTAGAGGCAACAGTCAAAACTAGGACCCACCTGATTTTAGATGCAGCACCTTCACTCCACCACACTGCCCCGCTGGGTTAGTCATTCAGTCCACAAACATTTATGAAACACCTTCTATGTGCCAGTCACTATTCCAAATGCCTGGGATACAAAGGAAGGCAAAAAACACAGTCTCTGTCTTCAAAGAACCCAAGTCTTAAGTTTTTACTTATTTCAATACATCTTCCATTCATCCAGTCACTTCCCCTACTCAGGAAACTCCGGTGGCTCCCTATTGCCTCCAGGATCAAATACAAAATCCTCTTCTTTGTGTTCAAAGCCTTTCATAACCTAAAAACCTACGACTTTTCTTATAAGGCTTCTTGGACCTCACTGTAGTGCTAATCCAATATTCACAGCACTGACAGACACTATAAATATGCATGCTCAGACTCTCCATATAGAAGACAAAAGAGATAACAGACTCTCCATATAGAAGACAAAAGCAAAACATTTATTTAGACACAGAAAACTGAATCCCAAAAACCAGTAAGCTGAATCAATCATAGTAACATAGACGTTAATAAGACATAACACCATAGAGAGCCACTCCCTCCTTTAGCCTTCCCACAAACCAACATAAGCCTAGCTGTCACAGCAGGTGGCAAACACCAACATTTACTCACAAGACTGTCTCCCTTGAATGTTTCCTCTCCTCCCACCATCTAGCTGCTCTGACTCCCCGTTTCCTGTGGGCTCTGCTCCACCCTTTAGCAAACTCCTTCTACCACATGCTTCCTGTGATTATATTCAGCCTATTAGGGGGCAGGGTGTATTTTCAAAGCAGGAAAGGTCTTCAAATACCCTTAGTCAGGGAAGATCTTCAAATTTCCATTACCATTATACTTATTCTCCACCACATACTCTTTGATCCAATAACACTGGCCTCCTGACTGCAGTATGAATAAGATACTCCATCTCTCAGCTCCAGGAATTTTCTGTGGCTGTCCTCCATGCCTGGAATGCTCTCTCTCCTTATCTCTGCCAAATGACTTCCCTGGTTTCCATGGCTTCCTTTCAGTTCTAATTAAAATCCCATCTTCTACAGGAAAGCTTTCCCAACTCCTCTTAATTTTAGTGCTTTCTCTCCCTTAATTACTTCCTATTTATCCTATCTATAGCTTGTTTTTACTTATGTGTTTGCTTATTATCTCCTCCATTAGATTGTGAGCTCCTATAGGGCAGAGACTGTCTTTTGCCTCTTTGTATTTTCATCAGTTAGCACAGTGCCTAGAATATAGTAGTGGCTTAATAAATGCTTAATAATAAGAGCTCACATTCTTATGGGAGATATACACCTATGCATATACATGATATAAGCAGTGTAATTGAGAGGTAATATCAGAGAGAAGGTACAGTAAGTGAAGGGGAGGTATAGACTGGGAAAGACCTTTCTTGTAGAAGGTAAGGTGTGAACTAAGTTTTGAAGAAGGTCGGGAATGACAGGAGCTACAGTGATAAGGAAGAACATTTAAGGCATGGAGAGAGTCAGTGAAAAACATGGAGTGTGCAGTGGGAATAAACAGCAAGATGACCAGTGTTGCTGGATTGTAGAGAAAGTGGAGGGGAGTATAGAGTAAAAATACTGGAAAGATAGGAAGGGGCTACGTTGTGAGGAGCTTTAAAAGTCAAAGAGGATTTTGAATTTGTTCCCGAAGGTAATAGAGAGCCACTGAATTTTATTGAGCTGGAAAATGTCATGCTGAGGATGCATAAGTGAATAAGAAAGATCTGGTCCCTTAAACCTCAAGGCATTTAAATTTAGTTGGGCCAATAAGACAGGAATGCAAATAAGTATAATACAGATTCGAGTGTAGGTGGGATATAGGAGTGGTAGAAAAATGCGCTAGGAGAAATTCAGGGAGGGGACTGGGCAAGGCTTCATGAAGTAGAAGGTACCTGAGCTGGCTCAGCCTCATAATACGTTCATTTGCTGCCCGTATTTCTCAGCATTCATGAGTAGTTCACAGGGAAATGAAAATTCTTAGTGGTTAAAAAACTGCAAAAAAAAAATGCAATTGACTACCAATAGCTTTTTCCAGTTGTCTCTTTGCTTCTTACACTTGCCACTGGTCAGTCCCTCATACCCATAGCATAGTTGGGGGCTTATTTTCATCAGTTCCTCCCCCCTGCCTCATATCTATTATATGGGAGATCTATGAGATCCTTTCGGATTTAAACCTTATTGCTTCATCTCTCCAAACTTTGGAAAATACTTTACACTTAAGCTTCCCGGATCATCCATAATTGTTTCCTTGGTTTAGTTGAAAATTTTTGTTCCCAAGTATCAGCTTGTTTTCATCTAAGTGGTATCTTTAGGAAAAGAAAAAAATTTTAAAAATGAGTCACTCATCATGTCTTTTTTCTTTATTGCCACCCTCCCCTTTCTTCCCCTCTTTTTCTGGGTTTGGAATGAACAGAAACTGCCTTGGGACTAGTGAAGCTCAGAACAACTTGAGTGGAGGAGGAGAAAACCGAGTACAGGTCTTAAAGACTGTTCCAGTTAACCTTTCTTTGAACCAAGATCACCTGGAGACCTTAAAAAGGGAACAGTACAGTGCAAATGTGTCTGAGGGTTCAGGCTGTGTGGCAGGTGTAGTGGTGGTGAAGGCTGAAGAGTTTACACCCGTCTTCATGGCCCCATCTGTGCAGTACCCCCGAGGAGAAAGTGAGGAGAACCGTGGTGTCATCTTTGAGCAAAATCAGTATGAAGTACCCAGCATGGCTCCCCATGCCAACTATCTCAAGGACGACCAGAGAAGCACACCAGACAGCACTTACAGCGAAACTTTCAAAGATGGCGCTACAGAGGTGAGTACGTTGTGAATTAATGAATGGTCTGGTCTTATGTTTCCAAAAGGTAATTGGCATGTATACAATTAGCTGAGGGTCTAGCATTTTTTAGTATTGACTAAAGCTGGTGTGTGTGTGTGTGTGTGTGT
>CM053580.1:476337352-476399418 GCA_028627135.1 Pseudochirops cupreus
GTAGCCACTTTAGCAAAGGGCCTAGGGGCAGGGAAGATCTTCAGATTCCCATAACAGAAGGGGACATCTGAGGCAATCTAAGACTTCCAGGAGACTTTCAACCCACTATTCCTGGAGGCAGCCAATTCCATTTTAGGATAACCCTAATTGTTACTAAGAGTTTCTTTTTATTTAGCTTAAATTCCCCCTTTTATAATTTCCATGCAGTTCTGTCCCCTGGGACCAAGAAGAACAACTCTAATCGCTTTTCCACATGATATTCCTTTCCATATTTGAACGTAGCCATTATATTGCTCCCTTTTTCTTTTCCAGGCTAAGTATCCCCATTTCCTTCTATTGATCCTAATATGCCATAATCTCTAGACCTTTCTTTAACCCTTTTGCCTTCTTCAGGATGTATTCCAGTTTATCTGTGTTGTTTCTAAAATATTCCTAGAACTAAATACAATACTCCGGATGTAGTCTGACCAGTGAAAAGTATAGTGGAAATATTATCTCCCTTATTCTAGGTATCATGATGATTAATCTTGCTTAGGATTGTGTTAACTTTGGGGGGGGTGTGGCGTGCCTACCTCCTCATTTGAGTGATTCAGATTGGGCCCATGACCCTTTAAAACCTTCACATCTTTTTCATCTGAATTCTGAATCCAGTAGGTGCCTATGCCTCCTGGTCTCCTTCAATAAATAAATGCAATCCTGAGGATCTTTTCTTCCTTGAATCTTTTTTTTTTTGGCTTCCTTGACTCTCACATAGCATTGGGTCCCTTTTATATTTTTTATTACATTCCATTATGCATCATAGTTATTACCTATTTGTGTATGTGTTAGCACACCTCCTATACCTGCTCTGTGAGGGCAGGTGCTTTGATTCTCTCCCATCATCTGGTACAGTCTTTTAGGTAAGTCACTTAACCTCTGTTTGTTTCCTCAGTTTCCTCATCTGCAAAATACAGGTAATGATAGTGCCTACTTCCCAGGATTGTTCTGAGGATAATATGAGATACTATTTGTAAAGCACTTTGTGAATATTAAAGGCTAAATGCTAGTAGAAGTTAAGTGACTTGCCCTGGGTCACACAGCCAGGTTGTTGGGAGGATCAGATGAGGTAATGCATTAAGTGCTTTGTAAACCTTAAAGCTATATTAAAAAATTATTATTATTATGAAAACATCAATTTGGAAAAAGCTTAAAGGTCAAAGAGGAAGGCCCAGATATGCAGGGGGCACACTTAAAAAAAAATTCAGATTGCAATGTATTTCACTCTCAGACTATGAGTCAAAACTTTTATTTGCCTACTTGTATAAAGAACTTTGTTTGCCTACTTCGATTCTGAGGAAAAAAATCTGACATATTTCTTCTCAATAAATTCAATAACGATAGATAATAGAGTAGTAGTCAGGCTTCATCATTATATTATTTTGTGATTTAAGAAAATATCAAATATTCGGCACCTTTTTGGGGGGTTTTGGCTTTGGTTTTTTTGGTCTCTAATAAGGATATTCATGTACTCCCATTAACCTATTATTAGACTATCGTAAAAATTGAAGTTCTTGGGAAGAAGCTTTTCTTAGATTCTGGATGTTACTATTATATGTATTCATATTTCTAGACAAAGACAAATACATTTATGTGAATTTTACTAAACTAGAATTTTCAGTAATTAAGAATGATGTTGATTGCCTGTTCAGACCACATTCTTTATTTGCAACATGGCAAATGGCCAATGTAAACAAACTTATAGGGCTGTGGTTAAAAACAAAAAATTCAAGCCAGCAATGTGGTACAGTAGAAAGGAAGCTAAACTTAGAGTCCTAAGTCCTAAGGCCAAATTCTGCCTCACACTTAAAAGCTGTGCGACTCTAGGCAAATCACTTAACCTCTCTGAAATTTAATTTCCTTCTTTGTAAAATGTGGGTAAAAATACCTGAAGTACCTATTTCATAGGAAAATTATGAGACTTGAATCTAGAGTTGTGTTGTACTTTGCAAATATTAAGGCTATATATAATTATCAGCTAATATTATTATAGTAAAATACCTGCTTGCATGAAAATGATATGCTAACTATGAATAAGCATTATATGTTGAAATATTTCTCCTAAGACATTCTATTAAAGCAACTGTTGAATGAATTTTTAAAAAAATGTGTCAACCTAGTTGGGGAGATATTGTATGGACATAACAGTAATAAACCTGTGTTTCCTGAACAAATATCCTATGGTTCAGACTTTTCACAAATTCAAACCAGACTTTCCTCTAATTATCATCTGGCATAGTGATGGGCACATAGTGGGTACATAATTCATGTTTTATTGATTAACTGATAACTGAGGTTTCCGTATAATAACTTATCTTCAATGGACAAACCGTTTCTGTTTTGTCAGGAAAATCCATATATTCTTTGTTACTATAGGTAGTAAGCTTTTATTGAACCCCTCCTATGTACCAGGTCTTGTGGATAATCAGATATTCGTGACCTTTTTGAGATTTTTCATTTTGTATATTTATTAAGCTGTCTACACTTGCAATGATCACTTCTGCATCCAAACCCAGGTAAATCATAATTGATAAACAGAATAAATACGTATTGTATATAGCCAGTTTTCTTCCTGTCTTCCATCTATATCTATATCTATATCTATATCTATATCTATATCTATATCTATATCTATATCTATATCTACATCTACATCTATATCTATATCTATATCTATGTCTATACCTATATCTATATCTATACCTATAACTATATCTATATCTCTATATCTATATCTATATCTATATCTATCTATCTCGATCTCGATCTCCATGTCCATGTCTGTATCTATGTCTATGTCTGTGTCTATGTCTATACACACATACACACACACTTTTGATCAGATTTCCAAGACTCCAAGACAAGTATATTTTTACCAGCCCATCCATTGGTAGATTGAGTTTAAAACCTTATGTCTTAGGCTTTTACTAGTGATATGGTCTAGGACAAGTCCTTTAATCCCTCTTGCTCTCAGCTTCCTCATCTATAAAAATGGTGACAATAGTACCTAATTCACAGAATTGTTATGAGAATTTAAAGAGTTAATGCATGTATATAGTTAATGCATAAATGCTAACCATTGTCATCTGAGATTATGGATTTATTCAATTCAATCCAGTAAGCATTTCTTAGTATTTATTAAGCACATACTATGTACCAAACACTATGCTAGTCACTGGGGATACAAAGAAAGGCAAAAGATAGCCTCTGCTCTCAAGGAAATCCCAAGAAGTATAGTGGGAAGACAATATACAAACACATATATACAGAACATATGTACATAAGACATATATACAAATAAGATATATGCAAGGTAAGTTGGAGATAATCAACAGAGAGAAGGCACGAGAATTATACTTAAGTGCAAGGATGATGGTTAAGCTTTTTGTAAATCATTACAAAGCTCAATTATATAATGAAAAAAAAGCACTGGGTTTGGAGGCTTTTGCCCAGGATTCAAATCTAACTAAGCTGTGTGGCCATAAACCAATCATTTTAACTCTCTAAATTTCTGTTACCCTTTTGGTTTAAAAAAAAAGAGGATAATAATACGTCATAGAATTGTTACAGGGAAAGTGCTTTGTAAATCTTAAAATACTCTATAAATGTGAGCTCTGTATGTGTGTGTGTGTGTGTGTGTGTGTGTGTGTGTGTGTGTGTGTATGATGTGATTTCAGAAAACATTAGGTCATTGATCTAGAGATGGAAGGGGCATCAGAGTTCATCTAGTTCAACTCATCTTGTCCCATCTTTTTATGGATGATGAAACTGAGGCTCAGGAGGTGAACTTGTTCCCAAGGTCATACAGATATTAAGCATCAGAGGCATGATTTGAATCCAGGTCCTAAGAAATTTCATAACTTTATTATATTCTTATTGATTCAACATTCATGTTCTTGCTAATTGCAGAGGAGGGCTCTATTAGGGACTAGGTGTGCACAAACATCATCTCTGACGTCACAGAATGCCATCTCTGACATTCTGGCATGGGAGATAGGATTAGAATACAAATAATTACACTACATATTGGAACATGATAAAAGGCACAGGAGAAGTAGCATTAGAGTGCTTTGGCACCATCAATCTCCATCTTACATGATACAGGGTATTTAAAAAAGCTATTAAAACTTAAAACTGTATTAAGACTTGGGGACATTCTGTTTCTTTGTATACTTGGCATATCCCTTCCACCCAAAATAGAATACAAAAGCTCTGTTTAGGGCAGGGACTTTACCATTTAAAAACATCTTTGTTATCCCTAATGTCTTGACACTTACACATTTTTGGTGGAATTGATAACTTAAGTAAGAGAATATTTTCAGGTATATGGGTTTGCCTTGGTGTCTGTCAGATGGGGTGGGATGGGATAGAAGATTTGTCAAAAATAAAGAGCTTGAAAGAGCTATTACCAGGGCTGGACCTTGGAAAATAACCAATATTATTTTTCTATCTTAGGATTATATTGCATTTTATAGTTTATAAAGCATGTCCTTGTAGCAACCCTTTAAGCTAGGTAGGATACAATGAATTTTACAGATAGACATTTGAGATGGAAGAAAAGGCGTTCCTTGCCTGAGGAATGGCATGAGCAAGAAGAAGAAAAGAAAGGCTAACATTAGGGGATGAAGAATAGGCCAATTCGACTGAAATAACCAGTACAGAAAATGTTGGAAAGAGAAATTAGAACCAGATTGTGGTAAACCTTGGATGCCAGGATAAGGAGCTTGAGATTTCATTTAGTTCACAATAGGGAGCTGCTGAAGGATTTTTGGAGCAGAGTAATGATGTGATTAGAATCTTACATTATAATGAGTATTCTGATAG
This sequence comes from Pseudochirops cupreus, assembly GCA_028627135.1. NCBI lineage: Eukaryota > Metazoa > Chordata > Mammalia > Diprotodontia > Pseudocheiridae > Pseudochirops > Pseudochirops cupreus. Next base: position 476,342,213 of record CM053580.1, read on the forward strand.
CAGCATATCTATAATTTGGAGCGGAGAGAATGATGAAGCATAGAAACCAACTATGAAGCTATTAGAGTAATGCAGTAGAGAGAAAATGAGGGCCTGAGCTAGGTTGGTAGTAGAAGGAATAGAATTGCAGAAGAAAAATGTGAAAGAGAATAAATCCCTTCTAAGATAACTTGCCCCTCTGAAGTATGATGAATCAATAATAAGATTGCCAGGACTTAGTGAATTTTAAGTCTCAATTCACAAAAGCAAATGTATATTCTTTCCCAAAGTGAGTGCGAATTTAGTTTAAGAAAGGGGGTTGAAAAACTGAATGTGCCTAATATGATCATTATACTTGGAGAAGGTTGTACAAGATGGAGAAATCTTGCAGAGTGTATATGCAAATTCAATATAAAAGTGGTACCTTTTCCTTCTAGATTTGAAATAGATCCATAAAATTTTAAAGATTTCTTACTAGGATGATCACAATTGGAAATATTTGGGAAGAATATTTTTAAACTGATGTTTGTTTATAATGGTTCCTTATCTCTTTATTTTAATTTTTAAATCACTTCTAAACTTTTCAGAAATATCGGAGTGCTTCAGTGGGGGCCGAAGAATACATTTATGAACAAACAGCAAGGTAGGTTGATGAGAGATGAGGTAACAGGAACTGGTTAACAGACTGATTAAGACTAAAATAGGACATTTGGGGGAAACAAGATAATTTCTAATCATCTGATGAAATGTTGAAGCAAATTTATACTATGCCTAATATTAAAATTGGCAATTACCTTAATCATTTTTCAAGTATCAGGAGACCTGGGTTCTAGCTTCAACTCTTCCATCAGCTAGCTGTGTGATCTTGATCCAATTTCTTCATCTCAGAGTCTTTCTGACCTGTAAAATGATGGGGTTGAAACATATCACCTTCAAGGTCCCATTCAGTTCTACAATTCTATCATTCTATGATATCAAACTAATATTTTCTCAGGAAAAAATAAATGTACTATTTGTTTATTTCAATTCATTGCAACAAAATTTAATCAGCTTAGTTAAGTAAGTGTGGATTGTGTCTTCTCTGCCTGGTGCCATGCTAGGTGTTAAGAGTTCTTGTCCTTAAGAAGCTTACATTTTACTGGAATTTTGTTACTGTTTAGTCATTTTCAGCTGTGTCTGATTCTCTGTGACCCCTTTTGTGGGTTTTCTTGCAAAGATACTAGAGTGGTTTGCTATTTCCTTCTCCAGCTCATTTTATTGATGAGGTAAACTAGGTTAAGTGACTTGCCCAGGGTCACATAGCTAGGAAGTGTTGGAGGCAGATTTGAACTCCCAGCTTTAGATCCAGTACTCCATCCACTGTGCCACCTAGCTGTCCTATCCCTATTTTACAACGGGGGAAATGGAGGCAAAGGGAGGTGATTTGCCCAGGGTCACACAGCTAATAATTGTCTGAGATCACATTTGAACTCAGATCTTTCTGACCCCAGATCCTGCACTCTATCCACTGTGCCACCTAGCTGCACTGCTATAGGAGTAGGAGCTTTATATATATAAAGCCTAAAATAAGATTTTATGACATGTTAGTCAATAAACATTATTTATTAAATACCTTAAATGCCAACCATTGTACTAGGCATATCTAATAAGCATAGTTTACACTCTTTGTTGTTCTTAGAAATTTTATTTGAATCTCTATTATCAGCTTTGGTTGAAGATTTCATTGCCCTGAGATGAAAGCAGAAATTTTAAGAGTTAACTTTAAAAGTCACCTCTTTTCCCAGACTTTTTTAAGAGTACATGAAATAAAGAATTAAAAAATCAGATGGCCCCATTGAAAAGATTAATGCAGAAAATTTCAACTTACACTTAGCAAACAAGGCAGAAATAAATATTTCAATTAAAAAAAGCCACTGTAGCATGTAGGTATATTTCACATAATAAAATATGTATCATTTTGAAAATTCTATAAATAATTTTTAATGTAAATGTAGTGTTTCAAATGTTTTAGGAAAGTTGGCTATTTGAAGAAACCCTGTCATGAAGAAACCCTTTTGTGACACAATTGTTTTGTGAACAATTATTTTGTAATGGGAAAAATTATCTTCTATTGTACCTATTTTCTAAGTTTTTGTATTTGTATATTGTGTTATCTTAAAGTAGGACACATCTATATTATGTCAGCTTGGAGAAATTCAAAGAAGCTTAGATATTGTACTTCATTGGTTATGTATTGCAACCTGCATTCTCCATGGGACATAGGCATGCATAATTGACCAGGTATATTATGGATCTTCTCCCTAATGAAAAAAATCTGGGAATTATACAAGAAATATGCACGCTGTCTGAAATGACCTTTGCCTATTTCCAACCTAAAATTACATCTTCTTTGCCGTAGGTTAAGTTAGTGTCAAATTCAAAGAAATGCAGGTCAATATTTATAAGAAAGAATGTTAAATTCATTAAGCACCAAAAATGAAAATAAACAAAATAGAGGTGGGAATGATAATTATTCTTTTTTTTTCTTTTCCTCAGTAGCACATTTCAGTATACTTTGGAAGCTACCAAATCCCTACGTCAGAAGCAAGGAGAGGGACCCATGACATATTTAAACAAAGGACAATTCTATGCCATCACCCTGAGTGAGACAGGAGACAACAAGTGCTTCAGACATCCCATCAGCAAAGTCAGGGTATGAGCATTTCTCATATTAAAGACACAGAAATCAGATATCTAAAAGTCAGAGAAGAAATTTTTCATGTGTTTTTTTGGGGGGGGGAGGGTGTGGGTGGAGAATATTGCTTTAATTTTTTTTGCTTTCTTCTTTTCGTTGAATAAAAGAAAAACATGGGGTTTTTGATTGATCATCCTAGACAGGTGCCAAAATAACTCCCAGGAATAACTATGGTATGCACCATACATAGTTTTAGACTATATCAGAGGGACTTTCCCTGCTTCATTCATCAGATATGAACTGCATAGCTTCTTATCAACTAATCGTAATTTATTAGGTGTGTAGCTGTGAAGTTGAAACCTATTTGGGAGCATGAAAAGAGCTGCTACTAGATTTGAAAAGGGAGGGCATGATTGAGTCAGCATAGGTAGGAACTTGGAGTTCTATCTAAAAGTTTCACAGCTCACAGCTCACTCCCTATTCAAGAGATGGGGCTCAAGCCTATCTGAATTATTTGGAGGAATTCTCAGATGCAGAAGCATCAGTCCTTTGGCTAGAAAATGTAATTTGAGTTTCAGTCTCACACTGGAATGCTGCCAGCTTCTAGAATCCACCCTGCTGCCAGGAAGGAAAATAATTGATAATCTGTTCACACTGAAAAGGAGTATTGTATCTGATTCCCCACCACCATCACCAAGAAAGTTGCAAAATCCTTCAGATTTTCTACTAAAATCTTTATCCATCTTCACCCATAGTGACTAACTATTGCCTCCCAATCCCATCTTGTTCATACATTCTGCCTCTCATGGAAAGAATCATTGGAATAAAAGAACACTACTATATGCCTATGACTAAATACAGACTTGAGTTTATCCAAAATTAAAAAGTCTCCGTGAAAATCTGACCAATATGTTATTAAGAAAAGAGGAAAAAATTTGTTCAGTTTCTCTTGATACAGAGGCACAAACTTGTCTGTTGCAGCTGGATTTAATTGCTTTGTTTTAGTGAGAGAAATTAGGAAAGGTACTGATTTGACCATTTTTCTCCATATTATATTATTATACTCAACTTCTCTCTGGGGTATCTAATCCAATCCAAAAAAATTAATCAAACAAGAGTTTTATTAAGTGCCTATCTACTTTGTGCAGCACACTGGATGTTCTTTGGTCCTGTGCCTTCTCTTATCTTTCTACACACCCCCTCATGGATACCTCATCTGCTCCCAGGGGTTGAATTATCATCTCTATGCAGATGACTCACAGGTCTATACATCCATTCCCTTCTCTTCTTCCCCACCCCACCCCCACTTCAGTCACACATCACCAGTTGCCTGTTAGACATTTCAAGCTGATTGTCCCAAACATGTCCAAACTAAACTCATAATCTTTCCCAAATTATTGCTTCTACCAAATTTCCCTCTTTTTGTTGAGGGTCCTATTATCTTTCCAGGCTTTCATGTTCCCCAGTATTAATCTTGACTCTTCAGTTTCTCTTACCCTATGTTTCTAGATAAAAATTCAATTGAATTTAATGGGCAGTATTTTAACAAGGAGAAAAGTATTCCATGTGAAGTGCTACATTAGGAGTCCAATTCAGTGAGCATTTATTAGAGTGCCTACTATATGTCAAGCACATGCTAGGCACTGGAGATACAAAGACCAAAAAAAAAATGAATATGGTACCTGCCCTCAAGTTGATATTCAGAATGCAGAACTTGTTTCCTCTCTGAAAGATGACAAATCTAAGTGACTACTACTTGTACCTAATACAGTGGTAGTAGGGAAAGGGATGGACATTTCCCCTCCGATCACTGGCAATAATTCCCATAGGGTCACATTTAATCTAATTTAGAATATAAAACCCTTATGGGTGTTTAGGGTATTTATTTCATTTATCTCTAAAGAAAATTTTCAAATATCTTTTTTTAAACCGTCAGATTGGGTAAGGAATTCAAATTAATTTCTATGTCAGGAATACAAGATTATTTAAATTACATTACTCATTTACTAAAGAAGTTTTTGTTTGCAATAAGACTTTAATTTGGGAAGAGCCAGAAACAAACACTGAGACACCACACAGTAAACTTTTATGTGTATGGAACAAAGTTTGGAGATGCAAGAGGAAAGCAAGCAGCTTGGCAGACTCATAAATTGAGTAACCCACCACATGTTGCCTTCTCTTTGTTATTTTTCTGCTTTCTTTTAAGTTCAACAGGTACTTGCCTGTGAGCTGGAGTAATGTTTATTTTTAAATCGTGTTAACCTAGCAGGCCTTCCTAACTAATATAAACCCCTTGATGGAGCAATCTCTTTCTTTGTACAGTATTTCCTAATGTACAAAAATAGATTGAAATTGGGCCAGAGTTCAAATGGAAACTTGGGGAAAAATATTGAATGGTATATCCTTTCAGCACGGTTAGAAAAAGTATAATACATGAAATAGGATCCCGGAGATTCAGCTTTTGAATCCAACAAACCTTTGTGAAGTGCCTGCTGTAGGGAAAGAATTTTACTTAGGGGCTGGGAATACAAAGGCAAAAATGAAACAGACCCAGCCACTTACCTTCTATTGGGAAGAGGTACTACAGCATATACAAAGCTAAAGGAATGCAAAGTATATTCAAAATAGTTTCAAGTGGAAGATGGAACATGGGGTTGTCTAATTAGATATTAGATGATGATTTCTCTAATATTAAAAACTATAGGTGAAGCTGTATCTTTACCACTGTATTAAAGGGTGGGGTTTTTTTTTTTGGTATGTGATGGGGTACAGTTCATCACATAGACCTGTAGCTCCCTCACAGTTTCTTTACCTGTAAAATGAAAAGGTTGGACTGGATAACTTCTAAGCTCCTTTCTAGTACTGATATTCTATGATTCTTTGGGTCAACATGTATTCAGGTAATCCAAGTTGTTTATGATGCTAGTGATAAATGAGGTTTCCAGTTACTTTAAAAGATGGTTTTTTTCCTTCCTTCCTCCCTTTCATCTTCCTTTCCTCCCTTCCTTCCTTCCTTCCTTCTTTCCTTCCTTTCTTCCTTTCTTCCTTCCTTCCTTCCTTCCTTTCTTCCTTTCTTCCTTCTTTCCTTCCTTTATCTTTCTCTCTTTCTTCCTCCCTTCCCTCTTTCTTCTTCTTACCTTCCTTTCTTTCTCATTCTTTCTTTCCTTCTTCTCTTCTTTCTTTTCTCCTCCCTTCCCTCCTTCCTTTTCTCCCACCTAAACAAGAAGTAATTTCTATCATTCTTTGACTTGACAGAGTGTGGTGATGGTTGTTTTCAGTGAAGATAAAAATCGAGATGAGCAGTTGAAGTACTGGAAATATTGGCACTCTCGGCAGCATACGGCTAAGCAAAGAGTACTTGACATTGGTAAGTAGTCGAAGGTTTTGCAAGGGTCTTTGATGACTTAGAGAGTTATTATGAAGTTAAGGTGAACACGAGCTGCTAACAAAACAATGACAATTCAGAAACCTCAAAGAAGGAAGCCTTTTTGTTCCCATGAGAGGAAAACTCTTATTTATTTGTTATTGGGAACTAGTAATTCTCAAACTTTTTGATCTCAGGACACCTTTATATTCCTAAAACTTGAGGATCCCAACAATTTTTTGTTTTTGTGACTTGTACCTATCACCATTTGCTATATTGGAAATTAAAATGTCTTGGTATTATGCAAATAGTTTTGACCTCATGGATCCCCTGAAAGGGTCTTGGGTATCCCCAGGGATCCTCAAACCATAATTTGAGAGTGACTTCTTTAAAAAATTTTATGTACCCCAGTAAAACAGAAGGTGTCACAGTTTGGGGATAGTTATATTGTGGAGTCCTTTCTTTGGCAGTCCGGTGAAACCTGTGCCCCTTCTCAGAAAAATATTTTTAGTACAATACCTGATGCATAGTAAGCACTTAGTAAATACTTGGTGACTTGACTTGATTTAAATGCATAAAATAAAATACATAGAATTATAAAGGAAATTAATTATATTGAAATAAGTTATCAAGTAAAACCACTTAACCCCTTCCTCTGTTTCCTCATCTATCAAATGGGGATAATAAAAGAACCTACCTCCAAGGGTTATTGTGAGGATAAAATGAGATGATATTTGTAAAACAACACTTTGAAAACCTTAAAGTTATATAAATAATAGGCATTGTTAACATTATTAGTTGAAGATATTTTAAAAAACAAATTCACATACCTTGGATTACAAGTCCTTTCTGTAAGGTAGTCTCTTCGTCTAGAATCTGTTTAGCTCCTCTGGTGCTTCTGTTTTGAATATCTTCCACCTGGTAGATGGTGGTACCTCTGTTCACTATATAACTTTAGTGTCTATGCTAATCTTTTGGCATAGATGATTAAAAGATGAATTCAAGAGCCAATAAAATTCAAGAGCCAATACTGTTTTTTAAAAAATGAAAATATAATTTAATTAAAATAACATAAATCAGTTAACGAAACATTACAAGGGCAAGTTAAACTCTCAAGAAACACAATAAGGAGAGGCAATTAGGTTGTGCAGTGGAAAGAACGCTGACCCTGGAGTCAGGAGGACCTGAGTTCAAATCCAGCCTCAGACACTCACTAGCTGGGCAAGTCACTTTAAATACCTTTAACAGAATAGATCATTTTACTTAATGTATGTTAAATTGAATTGAATTGATACAGCTACAGACTGAACCCTCAGCCTCTGGGCAAGTCACTTAACCTCGATTGTCTCTGAGGAAAAGAACACACACAAAATAAGGAGCAAAAAATGAATTAAAAGGAAAAGAGAATCTAAGTACAACCTCTCCACGTGAACACTTGCTTCTTATCCATCCATCATTTTAAGTTGGCAAAACCTTTTATGTATCCCCCATTTTGTTTGTTCCTCACACCCTTGTGGGTAGGGGCCATGAAAATTACATCAAATATTAATAGAGGTAATTTGCTTTGCAAATTTTAAAATGCTACATCCACATGGGTTATTTATCCTCAATTTGGAGATGAGGAAAATGAATCTCAGCATCAGCAACCAGATTCTAACCAAGATATTCCTGTTGCCAAGTCCAGCATGATTTCTTCTGTGTAATGTTGCCTCATAGACTTGTTAGTGTAGAAGAAAACTTTAGAGATCATTCAGTCTCATTTATACAGAGGAAGAATGAGGCCTGGATTGGTCATTATTACTTTTCCTTGTCAATGACTATTAAGGAACAGAAGTAGGATTTGAACCCAGGTCTTTGTGACCCAAGGAAGATCTTCAGCTTGCTCTGCTTTTTATTTGCCTGTGACACAATCACTGTTTACTGGTTCTGTTTGTATTGTTTGATAAGGTAATGTCATATTATGAAGAGAATCCTGGAGTAGGAGTCAAGAGACCTACATTCTAGTCTTTATTCTGCCTTCACAGAAGAAGCTGTGTGATCTTGAACAAGTGATTTCCCTTTCCTGGGCTTCAGTTTCCTCATTGAACTAGATGAAATCTAAAGTCCCTTCCAGCTCCTAAATTCTATAATCTTGTAGCCCATAGCTCAGAACTACAACTGTGGGTTGTATAATATGAACTAGTTGGACTTCTTCTTAATCACTTTTTTTTTTCTTTTGACTTATGACCTCAGGTACATCAGAATTTGACTTGCATTCAAATCTTCCCCCAATACCCCCAAAAAGGAACTAATTTCCCAAGGGAGCACCAAACTAAAAAACATAGAACACGGGACAGATTCTATTTCAACCAACATAAAAGGACTCAAGTGAACACGATTATTTCTTTTCTGGAGGGCCCTCACTTTTCCCAGGGCTGTCTGCAGTTTTCTAGACTTATAATACAGAGCTAGGCTTGAGGATTCTTGCATGAAGGAAAAACTTGAGGTCACTAAACAGTTTCTCCCTTTTCCCCTGGATCCAAATAATCTACATAGCTCCCAGTATATGAAGGACAAAGTCCTGGTTTTATTCCTTTGTGTCGTGGCTCTCCTTTAATGTGCCTTTCCTCTAACTTCTTCTTGGTCCAGGATTGCTTAACCTGGGTACTTCCTCATCCAAAAGTGTCTTCACCACTTTGTCATTTTGACCTTCCTACTTGCCATCTCTATTGCCAAGAATTTCCTTGTGATGGATTTTGGACTTTACTGGATCACTGCCCATTCTCCTCTCTTCACTCCCAGTCAACTCCTTTCTCTGAATATAACTCCTCTCTTTCCTTCCTTGTCTTTCTTGAAATTTGTCTGTTTCTGCTCTTTTAAAAGCCAAGGTCAAGGCAGGCATTAATTAATTTGCAATGAGGTGTTAACTAGGTGATAACTATCTGTGAACTCCATCAAGCTGGGGTCAGTTATCCTGAGTCCCACAACAGAGTGCAAATGTGGTGTCAATGGAGATGTTTACAACTCAGAACAAAAGTTTTATGGTTTTAACCTTGTTTACAAAGAGTTAACCCTGAACAACCTTCTCCAGAGTATATCTTCCACAGTCCTATGATTCTAAGGCAGTTATGTTGTCAGTCTTGTGTGCTTGTGCTTTCACAAGTGCTTGTGAAAACTTGATTGAGATGTTGTATCTCATCTGAGCACTGTCATTTAGCTCTCTGATGGCACCATTCTCTCTTTGGGTCCCATTCCGCAAGGAAACTTTTTCATTTTAAAAAAATATGCATAATGGAAAGACCGAAGAATATCATTGGATGTAGGACAAAGCTACTATCTATAGTCCTTCATATTTGTCATTCCTGGAAATTAGGAGAAACAAAGGTTATTGATACTGTGGTTGAATTATTTAATTTTCTCCTTTAGTTGATCGAGCTGGAATACCATGCGTGGTCTGTTCATTTTACAGCTTTTGCTAATTCCTCTTGTTTTGCCTCCACTTAAAGATGGATTCTTTTTAAAAATATCATTGATGACGTTTTTATGTTCTATCCTCTCCTCTCCCACAGTCCTTTCCCTATAAGAAAGCAAAGTCTCAAAAGATCTAACAGTACATACAACATTCAAATCAACAAACATTTATTAAGTAACATGTAAAACCAAAAGATAGCCTTGCTCTAAAGAAACTTATATTCTCCTGGTGGAATAGAAATAAGCAGATGAGGAAATGCAGGGTGATTTTTAAAAAGAGGGAACTTTTAAAGGAATGTTGGGCATGGCTTGCTGGAAAAAGTGAAAATGAAGTGAACCTTGAAGGAAACTAGGTATTCTAAGAGACTGAGATGAGGAAAGAGTATATTCTCGGTATGGGGGATAATAGCCTTTGCAAATACTGCATTTTGCATCTCTAGTCCCCTACTTCTCTACTAAGTGTTTCATCATCTGTCCTAGGGGACCAGGTTTGGTCATTGCATTTAATGTGAGTTCATCATTTAGTTGTTTCAGTAACATCCAACTCTGTGACTCCATTTGTTTTTTGTTGTTGTTGTTTTTTGGCAAAGATCCTCCAGTACCCAGGGTTTGCCATTTCCTTCTCTAGCTCATTTGACAGATGAGCAAACAGCATAAGTGATTGGCCCACAGTTAGTGTCTAAGGCTAGATTTGAAGTCAGGTCTTCCTGACTCTAGGTCTGGCACTTTATCTGCTGTGACACCTAGTTATCCCATCTGAGTTCAGCCTTTTAATTTTGTCTTCTTGTTGTCATTGTTTATATTCTTCTCCTGGTTCTGTTTTCAGGTCACACTTTTTTGTTTGTTTTGTTTTTTGTCTTTGTATCATCAGCACTTGGCACATGCTAGGTAAATGCTTGTTGAATTTGTACTTCCCCAGTTTTCTGACTTTCACAATTCATCATTTTATCCATCATATTTTATGTTTACATACCATGCTTTATTTGGACATTTCTCAGTCGATGGGCACCAATTTTGTTTCTAATTGTTTGTAAGGTTGTTTTTCCCTTCTGCCATACAAAATGTTGTTTTGAATATTTTAGTATATTTGTTACCCTTTTATTATTGATCTCTTTGGGGATATATTTAGAGCTGGGCTTTTAACCTATGCTCTTTTCTCTTTCTTAACTTTTTAAAATATATGATGATTAATAGAACAAGTTTTTCTCAGTTATAGATGTGTTTTCTCAGATGGGCTATTTCACTGTGAAAAAGAATGAAAGAAAGAGACCACCATCATGACAAGTCATAGTGAGTCTTCATGCCCAATGTTTCTTTGCAATTGAACATAAAGATTTTTGGTTTAGGGTTCCTTGTGGGTTTTCAAAGAAAGTTTAGGCTGAGCTTACTCTTCCATCTCTGTGTGTATAATTCCATAGAGAGTAATAAGGGACCTTTTGACATATAGGACCTAATTCACAGAGCCAAAAAAAAGGTGAACTTTATTTTAATGAATTCTTTCCTTTCCTCTACCCAAAAGTCTCACCTAGGGTTTACTGTAATAGAGCCCCAGTTGCATTTGCTTACATGGTTGGGCTTAAACTTTATGAGCATTTCTCCTTCCTAGCTTCCCTGGTTTCCTTTAGGTCTCATCCAAATTCTCACTTTCTGCAAGAAAACTTTCCCAATCCCCCTAAATACTAGCGCATTCCTTCTATTGGTTATTTTCAGTTTATCCTATGTGTGCTGTGTCTTGTCTGTACATAATTGTTGGGGTGGTTTTTTTTTTGTTTTTATTTTTGGAGGGGGGAAGGCAGAGCAATTGGGGTTAAGTAACTTGCCTAAGGTCACACAGCTAGTAAGTGTTAAGTGTCAGGTCCTCCTGACTCCAGGGCTGGTGCTGTATTCAGTGTGCCACCTAGTCACCCTTACATAATTGTTTTCGTGTTATCCCCCCATTATGCTGTAAGCTCCTTCATAGCAGGGACTCTCTTTTGCCAGTCTTTGTATCCTCAGTACTTAGCACATTGCCTAGCACATAGTAGGTCCTTACTAAGTGTGAGATGCCTGAAGGATCCTTTGAAATTCCTAGTCACAGTGGGTTATATGCCTAGTTCCACCTGGTATTTTGGGAAAAGAGCAGAGCTCCGTAAGTGCCTTAAGTTGACTTTCCCTCTGCTAAGGCACAGGGTAAGAATTCACAAGAATAATGAGGGAGCTATTTTAAAAAATAGACAATGTCCAATTTTGCAGGTCAGAAAACTGAGGATCAGGTAGAGGAAGTGGATTAATTAGATTTACAATGTGCTATCATTTGTGTTCAAAAAGAATGTAGCTGACCCCTCAGTAGGGCATTTGCTCAGTCTGGTTTTTTTTCTTCAGTATTGGCTATGGATTTTTACTGATATATTCACATACTCTTGCTAGTCCCTTGAAACCAATATTCCTATCACTGTCAGTAAGAAAAAATTGCTGAAAACTATTATTGAAAGTGGATTGATTGCATCATCTTTTAATTAAAGGACAAGAGGTTAAAAGTTCAGTCTGTAGCTGTATCAATTCAATTCAATTTCATACACATTTAATATACATTATAGTGATCTATTCTGTTAAAGGTACTATGTTACACACTCAGGATTCAAAGAAAGTTACTGCTCAGACCTTAGTGTCAAGGAACTTACAATTCAATGGGGAAAAAGACATGTAAACAAATAACATGACATAATAGAGAGTGTGAGAAAGCTAGATGGTACCGCAGATAGAGTGCCAGACCTACAGTCAGGAAGAACTGAGTTCAAAACCAGCACCAGACACTTACTAGCTGTGTGACCCTGGGCAAGTCACTTAACCCTGTTTACCTCACTTTCCTCATCTGTAAAATGAGCTAGAGAAGGAAATGGCAAATCACTCAGTATCTTTGCCAGGAAAACTCCAAATGGGGTCATGAATAGTCGGACACAACTGAAAAATGCCTGAACAGCAACACCATCAGACTTTAAAAACATGAGTGGATTTAGCAATTGGAAGATCTTGAGTAATCTTAGAGATAGCCTTTCTGTATGGTGGTGAGACTGAATGCCACTTTCTTGTAATGGTACAATATTCTGAAAAAATAGTGAAAAGGGTCTATTTTTAATTCTCTCAGTTTGAATTATACCATATATACTGACTGAAAAAAACATTCTTCTCCTTGATAGCTATTTTTATAGACCCATAGAACTAGAAGTAATTTTAGACAAATTGTTGAGTATAGCTCCTGTACTTTACAGAGGAGAAAGTGAGACCAGGTTCAAGGTCATATAACTTGTCTCAGAGAGAGATAGAACTTGTATCTTTGGTGTATATTTTAGGACTCTCCTAGTATATGATAATTAAACAAAGAATTTGTGGCGATTTGCCTTAACCTGTTGAAGAACCAATAAACTTTTGTAGAACAAAGGCACAAGTCTTTTTTATTTGAAAACACAGCATTATAATTACTACTTGAGAAAATAAGAGAAGCAATTAAATGGGAACATGGATTAGTTCCAAATAAATTAAAAAGTGAATAAATTTCAACTACATACCTGTTGGTTCAACATTTATATTATTACAGGGTTTATTTTTCTAACACCAGCACATTTATACTTCACAGGCTGTCATATCCAGTCTCCCCATTCTCATCTCTCACTACCACCACTTTTTAAGAACAGGGCTATCACTGACTCTCTGCTTGGCTGGGGGCTTCACTGAGTTAGAGTTTGAGTTCAAGGCTTATTTAGTTGTGAATGTCAGTTCCTGATATCAAGAACTGTCTCATTTGTAGTTTTATAACTTCTGTACCTACCACATGTGATAGATAGGTAGATAGACAGATAGACAGATAGACAGATAGATAGATAGATAGATAGATAGATAGATAGATAGATAGATAGATATTAGTTACTTGATAAATGCTAGTGAATTGATTATCTCATTACCTTTCCCTATAAACCCTCCTTTCTTCCCAACTTTCCTGTCCTGGTAGAGGGTACCACCATGATTCTAATAAACTACATTCCCAACAAAGGAGTCATCCTTCCCTCTCCCTCATCCCTCTTATCCAGTTAGTTGCCAAGTCTTGTCAATTCCACCTCCACAGATTATCTTGCACAAATATCCTTCTCTTTACTCATATGGCCAATTGCACTACCTCAAGCCTTCATTATCTTTAGCCCTAGACTATTCAATAACCTAACTGATTTCTCTATCTTCAGTCTCTCCTTTCTCAAATCCAACTTCAACATAGCTGCCAAATTGATATTCCTGAAATGCAGATGTATTCCCTTGCTCAGAAAGTTCACATGTCTTCCTTTTGTCATAAAGTTAAAATAAAAACTCTTTTCCTTGCCTCTTGAAACCTTTGAAAATCTGCCTGTAGAAGTGGAGCCCCAGAGTGCAGTGCAACCTCCACTCTCACAAAGCCAGCAGCAGGTGATGGAGGTGGCTACATCAGAGGCAGCATTGGCTTCTTGAGTTCTCAGACCATTGATGTTAAGGTAGCTAGACAATTGACTAAAAAGAGATGGTACTGGGTTCAGCCCTCTGTTATATTGCCCATTCACAGTTCTGGGTCATAGTCCCATGGCAAAGAAAAGCCCTAGATATTTCAGCTGTTCCAAACTTTAGTGTTTTTGTGCAGCTATTTTCAGAGCTAGTTCTGAGGATCTGTAAGTTTTCAGTGTTCCCAAGATCATATGATATAAGGAGAGATAGAGTCATTGCACAAACCTGTCCTCTGGTCTTTACCTAAGATGAGACCTTGTCCCCCTGTATCCGCAAGTGCTGGTACTTCTCTTGGCCCTGGAACTGTCTCCAGGTCCCTTGCTCTCTGGCAGCCACAAGTGTTAGTATTCCTTTCTGCCTCGGAACCAAGACCAGCACCCCTACTCCCTTGTGAGCAACCATGAGTGTTCCTCTCTGCCCTGAAACTGTGACCAAGACCCCCCACTTCTCTATACTCACAAGTGCTATCACTCCTTTTGGTTGTAGAACTGTGACTCAGACCCCTACTCTCCTGTGCTCACAAGCACCAATGCCCCTTTCTGCTTTGGAACTGAGGCACAGGTCCTTGCTTCCCTGTGAGTGACAACAAGCATTCTTCTCTGCCCAAACCTGAAGCCAAAATCAGTAGTGAGAAAATGAGAGTGATCCAATAAAATTATCAAAAGAGAGTCAATAGTTTGGTAAAAGAAATATTAAAAAATACTAAAAAAAAAATAATACCTTAAAAATAAAATTGGCCAAATGGTAAAAGAGGCTCAAAAATCCATTGAAGAAAAGAACTCTTTACAAAGAAGAATTAGCCAAATGAAAAAAAAGAGGCACAAAAATTCATCAAAGAAAAGAATTCCTTGAAAAGTAGAATTGGCCAAATGGAAAAAGAGATACAAAAACTCACTGAAGAAAACGTTTTCCTCAAAAATTAGAAATAGGCAAGTGGAAGCTAATGACTCCATGAGAGATCAAGAACCAATTAAACAAAATCAAAAGAATGACAAAATAAAAGAAAATGTGAAATATGTCTTTGGGAAAAACAGCCTACCTGGAAAATAGATTGAAGACAGATGACTTAAGAATTATTGGACTACCTAAAAGCCATAGTAAAAAAAAAAAAAGTGCGGACTGAAATTATCAAGGCACTTTTCCCTGATATCTTAGTACCAGAGGGTAAAATGGAAATGGAAAGAATCCACCATTCACCTTCTGAAAGAGATCCCAAGATGAAAACTCCCAGGAATATCATAGCCAAATTCCAGGGCTCCCAGGTCAAGAAGGAAATACTGCAAACAGCCAGAAAGAAACACTTCAAATATTGTGGAGCCACAGTCAGGATCACACAAGGCTAACTGCTTCCACATTAAAGGATCGGAAGACTTGGAATATGATGCCTCCAGAAGGCAAGGGAGCTAGGATTACAACCAATAATAATCTCCCAAGCAAAACTGGATATAATCTTCAGGGGGAAAATGGATACTTAATGACATAAAGGACTTTCAGGTATCCCTGATGAAAAGATAAGAGCTGAATAAAAAAAATGACTTTCAAATATAAGCCTCAAGAGCAGTATAAAAAAGTAAAAATGAAAGAGAAATCCCAAGGGACTCAATAAAGTTAAGCTGTATACATTTCTATATGGGAAAATGATACAATTCCTAAGAACTTTATCATTATTAGGGCAGATACAAGGAGTATATATAGACAGAGGGCATGGCTGTGAGTTAACTATGGTGGGATGATTTCAAAAAATGAAATTAAGGGGTGAGAAAGAGGGATACACTAGGAGAAGGGGGAAGGGAGAGGTAGAATGGGGGAAATTATATCATATAAAAGAGGCATGATAGGAAGAACTTTTACAGTGGGAGGGGAAATGGGGGTGGAGGTGGGCAAAGTTGGCTTCTATTTTCTTGAGGGGGGAGGGCAGGGCAATTGGGGTTAAGTGACTTGCCCGAGGTCACATGGCTAGTAAGTGTGTCAAATGTCTGAGGCTGGATTTGAACTCAGGTCCTCCTGACTCCAGGGCCAGTGCTCTATTCACTGTGCCACCTAGTCGCCCCAGTGGGCAAAGTTTGAAACTTACTTTCATTGGAATTGGTTCAAAGACAGAATGACATATACTCGATTAGTCACAGAAATCCATCTTACCCAGCAGAGAATTAGGAGGAGAAGATGGGACACTACAGAAGGGAGGGTGGATTAAAATAGGCAGTGGTCAGATATTAAACAGACTTTTGAGGAGGGACAGAGTAAAAAGAGAGAGAAAAGGATAAATGGGGGGAAATAGGATAGAAGGAAATAAGCAATTAGTAGTTATAACTATGAATGTGAATGGGATGAACTTTCCCATAAAATGGAAGCAGATAACAAAATAGAATAAAAACCAGAATTCTACAATATGTTGCTTATAAGAAACATATGTGAAATAGAGGGACACACAGAAAGTAAAAATAAGGGGCTGGAGCAGAATTTATTATACTTCAACTGAGGTTTAAAAAATAAAAGGGGGAGTAATCATGGTCTCAGCCAAAGCAAAAGCAAAAATAGATTTAATTAAAAGAGACAAGCAGGAAAACTACATTTTACTAAAAGATACCATAGACAATGAGGTAATATTAATACTCTAAACATATTTGCACCAAATGGCATAGCATCCAAATTCTTAAAGCAAAAGTTAAATGAATAACAGGAGGAAATAGAAAGTAAAATATACTAGTGAGGGATGTTAACTTTCTCCTCTTAGAACTTTCTCCTCCAATCATAAAATAAACAAGAAAAAAATGAAGGAAATGAGTAGAATTTCATAAATGTTAGATATGATAGGTTCTGGAGAAAACTGCATAAGATTAGAAAGGAGTGTATACATACATACATACTTATATACATATATATACATATACTTATATACATTGTGTGTGTGTATACATACTGTACATGGCATCTTCACAAAAATTGCCATGTTTTAGAGCATAAAAATCTTATAACTAAATGCAGAAATGCAGAAATATTATAAGTATTCAAACTATAATGCAATAAAATATTACATTCAATAAAGGGCCATGTAAATAGAGATTAAAAATTAACTGGAAACTAAACAATCTAATTTAAGGAAGCAGTGAGGCAGATAACAAGGCATAGAAACACTCGGTTTCATTAAAGAGAATGACAGTAATGAGACAACATGCCAACATTTATGAGATGTAGCCAAAGTAATATTTAGGGGAAAGTGTATATCTCTAAATACATACATCAATAAAACGGAGAAAGAGCAGATCAATAAATTAGGCATGCAACTAGAAAACCTATAAAAAGAACAAATTTAAAATCCCCAATTTAACACTAAATTGGAAATCCTGAAAATCAATGGTGATTAATTCATTTGAAAGTAAAAAAATTTTTTCCTTGAACTAGTAAATAAAAAATAGGAACTGCTTTCATGAAAAAAAAAATAACAGTCCAATAAAATAGATAAACCATTGGTTAATTTGGTTTAAAAAAAGAAAGAAGAAAATCAAATTACCAATATCAAAAATGAAAAGAGTTATTTCACCTCCAATGAAGATGAAATTAAAGCAGTTATTAGGAATGATTTTGCCCAATTATATGCCAATAAATCTGACAATATGGATGAATATTTACAAAATATTGTCTGTTAATAATCTGTTGCCCAGGTTAACAGAAGAGAAAAGAGAATATTTTAATAACCCTCTTAGAAAAAGAAATTGAACAAGCCATCAATGAACTCCCTCAGAGAAAAATCTCCATGACCAGATGGATTCACAAGTGAATTCTAACAAGCATTTAAGGAACAATGAATTCCAGTACTATATAAACTATTTGGGAAAATAGACAAAAAAAAAAGGAAACTTACTAAATTCCTTTTATGACAGAAAAAGAGTTTTGATAACTAAACCAGGAAGAGCAAAAACAGATTAAAGAAAACTTTCTTTCTCTGTTGAGTATTGATGCAAAAATTTTAAAATAAAACACTAGCAAGATTACAGCAATATATCACAAAGATTGTACACTATGACCAGGTGGGATTTATGCTAGGAATGAAGGGCTGGTTCAATATTAGGAAAACTGTCAGCATAATTGACCATATCAATAACAAAACCAACAAAAATAATGATCATCTCAATAGATGCAGAAAAAGCTTTTGACAAAACACAACATCCATTCCTAAAAAGTACATAGGAATATAGTAAAGTGCAAAGAAATAAATGGAGCTTTCCTTAAAATGATAAGTGATATCTGTCTAAAACCACCATAATGCAAGTATTATCTGTAATGGGGATAAGCTAGAAGTCTTCCCAGTAAGATCAGGGGTGAAGCAAAGATGCTCATATGACCACTATTATTCAATATTGTACTAGAAAATATAGCAAGAGAAGAAAAAGGAATTGAAGGAATTAGAATAGGCAATGAGGAAGCAAAATTATCACTCTTTGCAGACAATATGATATACTTGGAGACAATATGATATGCTTGGAGAATCCTAGAGAATGTACTAAAAAACTAGTTGAAATAATTAATGGCTTTAGCAAAGTCGCAGGATTTAAAATAAGTCTACAAAAATAATCAGCATCTCTACACATTGTCAACAACATCCAGCAAGAAGAAAGAGAGAAATTTCACTTAAATAACTGTAGACAATATAAAATACTTGAGAATCTACCAATCAAGACAAACCCAGGAACTATATGGACACAATTACAAAACACTTTTTATACAAATAGAGTCAGGTCTAAACAATTGGAAAAATATTAATTACTCATGGGGTAGACCAAGCCAATATGACAAAAATGATAAGTCTACCTAAATTTATTTGTGTATTCAGTGCCATACCAATTAAACTACCAAAAATTATTTTTAGAACTAGAAAAAATCGTAACCAAATTCATCTGGAAGAACAAAAAGTCAAGAATATCAAGGGAATCAATGAAAGAAAACTGTGAAGGAAGGTGACCCCACCTTATCAGATCTCAAGTTGTATCACAAAGCAGTATTTATTGAAACAATCTGGTACTGGCTAAGAAATAGAATGTTGGACCAGTGGATTAGATTAGGTACATAATACTCAATAGCACAGGATCACAGTAATCTAGTATTTGGTAAACACAAAGATCCAAGCTTTTGGGACAAGAACTCAGTATTTGGTAAAAGTTCTGGGAAACCTGGAAAGCAATTTGGCAGAAAACATTTCACACTGTATAACAAGATAAGGACAAAATGGGTCATGATTTAGACATGAAGGGTGATATCTTAAGCAAATTGGGGGAGTGTAGAAAATTTCACCTGTAAGATCTATGGATAAGGGAAGATCTTATGACCAAACAAGAGACAGAAAACATTATGGGATGTAAAATGGATAATTTTGATTACATTAAATAAAGAGATTTTGTACAAACAAAACCAGTTCTGCCAAGAAAAGAAGGAAAACAGGAAACTGGGGTTGGCGGGGAGGGGAAATTACAGGGAGTTTCTTGGGTAAAGACCTCATTTCTCAAATATATGGAGAACTGAGTCAAATTTATAAGAAGATGAGTCATTTCTCAATTAATAAATGGTCAAAGCATATGAACAGGCAGCTTTTAGGAGAAGAAATAGGCACTATGTGAAAAATGCTCTAAATCATTATTGATTAGAGAAATGCAAATTAAAACAACTCTGAGGTACTGCCTTATACCCACCAAATTGACTAATATGAAACAAAAGGAAAACGAAAAATGTTGGAGGGAATGTGGAAAAATTGGGGCACTAATGCATTGTTGATGGAGTTGATCCAGCCATCCTGGAAAACAAGTTGGAATTATACCCAAAGGGATATAAAACTTTGCACATCCTGTGATCCAACAATACCACTACTGGTTTGTATCCCAAAGAGATCAAAGGAAAAAGACATATATGTACAAAAATATTTGTAGCGGCTCTTTTTGTGATAGCAAAGAATTGGAAATTGAGGGGATTGCTATCAATTGGGAAAAAAACAAGAGAGAGAGAAATTCCACTTAAATAACTGTATACAATATAAAATACTTGAGAATCTACTAATCAAGACAAACCCAGGAACTATATGAACACTATATGAACACAATTACAAAATTACACGATTGTGCTATAAGAAATGATGAGCAGTATGCTTTCAGAAAACCCTTGGAAGACTTATATTAACTGACGCAAAGTGAAGTGAACAGAACTGGGAAAGTAATGTACACAGTAACCCAATATTGTAAGATAGTCAACTGTGAATGACTGCTATTCTCAACAATTCAAAGATCCAAGATAGTTCCAAAGTACTTATGATGAAAAATGCTATCCACCTGCAAAGAAAGAACTGATGGAGTCTGAATGCAGATCAGAGCATACTTTTAAAACTTTCTTTATTTTTCTTTTTTGTCTATGTTTTCTTTTGCAACATGACTAATATGAAATTATATTTTGCATGACTTTATATGTATAATCTATATCAAATTGCTTATCTCCTTAAGGAAGAGGGAGAGGAAGAAGTGAGGGAGAGAATTTGGAACTCAAAATTTTTTAAAATTAATGTAATTAAGATAAAAAACAAAATAAGAGAAAAAAAATCTGCTTCTGGCCTACTTTTCCAGGTTCATTGCACATTCTTCTCTTTCATATGCTCTGTGTTCTAGCCAAACTAACCTGCTTTATTCTTTTCCATACCATCTCCCATCTGAATGCCTTTGTCTAGCCTTCTCTCTAGGCACACCCTCCCTCCCCATTCCAGATTTGTAGAATTTCTAGCTTGTTTCAACACTTCATTCAGGGGCCTACTCAACAGGAAGTCCATTCAGATTCCCTCAGATGCTCATGTGATCTTCCCTCCCCCTAAAATTACCTTGCCTATACCAAATACTATTTCCAGAGTTACTGAATTTATTTATAAACTAAATAAAGGGAAATACATATTATGAAGCTCGTGAAACAGTTCAGGAAGGTAGTGATGACTGGCAAAAATAAAAATATAAAAGATGGGACAATTCAAGAGATAGTACGGATGTAAAATTGTTGGGATTTGGTAATTGATTGGATATAAATAAAAGGTATAGGATAAGAAATGTCAAACAAAACAACCATGAGAACAATGAAGATAGAAATAGTGAAGGAGAGAAAGCTTAGGGTTTCATATATGTTGGTTTTGAGAGCTCTGTAGGATATCTAGGTAAAGATATCTCTAGGCAATTAGAGATATGGGTCTGGAGCTCAGAGGAAAAGTCCAAGTTGGAGATATAGATTTTTGAGTCATACAGATGGTTGAAACAGTTGATTCCATGGGAGTGAATGAAATTGGAAGAAGAGAGAATGTAAAGTAAAAAGAGAACAGAGCTAAGAACAGGTCCTTGAGGACATTCTTATAAAAGCTACACTTATATAAAAAAGTATGAACTATATTCAGTTGTACCTTGAAATAGTGCTGTCTAATAAGTATTCTTTAAAGTGTAAGTCACTGCTCTTTTTATATGAGTACCCTTTAGTTACTGAAAGGGACAGGGAAAAAAAAGTCATTTGTGTGAGAAAAGCAGATTGAAACAGTTTTGAGGGTTTCTGCAACCCAAGAGTAGAATAGAAGCAGTTCTATTTAACTAGAAAGCATTGAACCTCAGAAGAGAACTAAATGACACATTCAGATTGTTACCTAAAAGAGACCGGCAGGTCTCATAACCTGTAGGCAGTGGTCCTGCATTATCTATGGTGATGTTCCTTACTGCTAGGTTTCTGTAAATATGCGATCAATCTGCCCTCATGAAAACTATACATCTAGGGGAGTGCATAACCCAGGTTTTTGAGTGGGCCTTTTATGTTTTATTGTTCCTGCTAGCGTTCTTTTGAGTAAATGGTATTAGTTGTGCTTATGTGGCAACCTTTAGTAAATGTTTCATTTTTAAGAGTCAGTGGTATCCTTGTGATGGATTTTATTTAACTGAAAAGTCACCTAATGGGCAGGAGATACAGTGTTAAGTATGAGGTGTGTATCCTTCCATGGTAGGATTATTCCTAGATTTATTTAACCATAGCAAAAGAATATCAGCAAGGATATTCACTGAGATCACCCTGGATTGATTCAGCTAAGTAAAGTTCCTCTCTCTCTTAATTGTTCATTGTCATCTACCAGACAACAATAAAAAAGAACCTAGAATTCCTTGTGGCTCTTTTGTACTTAGGTCCTCAGGGAGAGATAAGAGTACTTAGCCAACCAAGTCACAAGGACCCTTTCAATGCTTTTAAAGGGAAAACTAACGTAATTTAAATGTGAAGTTTCAGGGGAGGAAGGAGATTGGATATCACTTTTGTTAAATACGCATTACAAATATAGCCATACAAATATAAGCAAGTAAGATAGCCCCTGCCCTCATGGAGCTTATACTCTAATAGGGAAATATGACACATATAGGAGAGTTTGAGTGGAAATGGGTGGGGCTCGGGTAGGCACACCATGGCATGATTTTGAGCTGGCTTGGAAGTGGTCATGTGATCTTGTCCTAGTCTAGGTTAGGGGAAAGCTCACCTATCCTAGCCTAGGGTCTGAAGGGGTAGGATATGGCCTCTGGTCTATTATACAAAAGAGTAT
The DNA here is from genome assembly GCA_028627135.1 of Pseudochirops cupreus. Classification (NCBI taxonomy): domain Eukaryota; kingdom Metazoa; phylum Chordata; class Mammalia; order Diprotodontia; family Pseudocheiridae; genus Pseudochirops; species Pseudochirops cupreus. The sequence goes on from CM053580.1 coordinate 476,364,764, forward strand.
AAGGACATTAAAGTTCACTGGTGTGAGAGAGGAATTCTGACCAAAATCGATAATTGAATTCTCCTCTTTCTGCATCTAGGAATTTTTGTAAGACTTCACTGGTAGTGATGACTGTTTGAAGGATGCAAAGGCAAGAGCACTGGGTAGGGTGCATGCTGCTTGAGGGCTAGAATTTCATTTTAGATGCTGCATCCCAAGCATCTGCAGCACTATATAAGTACTAATAAGTACTTGGTTGATAGAATTAGATGACCTGAGGTCTGCTACTTGTGCCTGCTACAGGTTATTGTTTGTGTATATTCTGGCATTAATCAATACTTCAACTCTCTGAACCTCAGTCTCTTTGTAAAATGCCAAGTTTGAATTAGATGAGTTCTTATTTCCCTTTCGGCTCTAAATCCTATGCTATCATTGCTACCGTCATTTTTCCAAACTCCCTTGGAAGCCAGATTAGGTCCATCCCAATTACCCATCTCTAATTGCATCCCAATTACCTGTCCTGGTCAAACACCTTTACTACCTCCTGTATCCCTAGTAATATTTCTTCACTACTTCCACTGTCAATCAACCACTTAGAATCCATTTGTGGTTAAGTTGGTTTTAAAAGCAAAAACCTCTGTATAATAAGAGCCTGTGTTAATAACAGTGCTTCGTTTCTTAAGCACCAGTTTGAGGAAGAACATGTTGCTGTTTATTGGGTATTCAAATCTGTATTTGTTTTGTAGGAAAGTATACCTAGGTTTAAGCTGCTCTATGTTTCCTATTATACAATTTGGGTATTTTTTATATAGTCATGAGAGTAAATGAGAGAGGAGTAATAGTATGTTGTATTTAAATACTGCCACTCATCCAAGAAACACAGCAGAGTATGATAGAAAGAGGGTTGCATTTCAAGTCAGAAAGACTTGAATTCAAATTCTGTCTTTGATGCTTTATGACTCTGTGACCATGGATAGGCTCCTTTGTGTAATATGGAGATAATAACAAATGTAGAATGCACCTCAGGGGGCTGTGGAGAGGGTAAAGTAAGATAATGTAAGTACTCTGTAAACCTTAAAGGGCTATATAAATGTTAGCTCCTGTAATAACACACACTAAACCCTTCAGCCCTCCAATGAGGGAGATAGATGGTAAGTGTGTAGGTTAATTGGCTCATAGATTTAAGAGCTGGAAAGAACTTCAGAGGTCATCTACTCTCACCCCGTCATTTTACAGATGAGGAAACTGAGATCCAGAGCAACTAAAGTGACTTCATACAGCGATTAAGTGGCAGAACTGGGATAATAAAAATACTCAAACACAGGGCTAATGTAATGTGAAACTGAAGGAGATTGAAACATTTTATTCACAATACAAAATAATAAAACAGGAAACATACACCTCCTATCCCCATGATGCAGCCATATGTAACAACTCTTTGTTTTATAGGAGCAACAAGAGCCTTTTGCTATAGGATTACAGATTTAAAGCAGGAAAGGACCTTAGAATCCGTCTCTAGGCCAATCCTTTTATTTTATAGACCAGAGAACTGAGCCTTAGAGAAGTATGACTTACCCAAGGTCACAATTATTAGAGCTAGAATTTGAAACTAGGTCTGTTGGCTCCAGATCCATTGATCTTTTCATTGCTACATGACCTGCCTCTGGCTCCATCTGACTCTCCTTTCCTTTCCAGTACAAGATCAAATAAAATAGTTAAGATTCCCATGTGTTTCAGTTAATAATAAGTAGCTATTAAAAAAAGAGGGCAGGTCGGTGACTCAGTGAATAGAGTCCTGGGCTTGGAATCAGGAAGAGTCATCTTCCTGAGTTCAAATCTTGCCTCAGACACTTACTAGCTGTGTGACCCTGGGCAAGTCACTTAACCATGTTTGCCTTGGTTTCCTCATCTGTAAAATGACCTGGAGAAGGAAATGGCAAACCAGTATCTTTGCCAAGAAAGCCACAAATGGGGTCATGAAGAGTCAGACTCAACTGAAATGACTGAAGAACACCAACAAAACAAAATCTATAAAAAATAGATCTACTGACAAAGTAAAAGCTTATATATTTGGTCCAAACTAGTATGTCAAAGCCCACAAAAGCACCTTGTAGTTGTGATTAGTATTAACTAAGAAATTAATTTTGTATTCTAGAAATAGTGAAGCTTGGAGTTTTCCTGCATAGTGATTGAATGTTTCGTGTGGAATAATGAGTACATGATAAAGGAAGGAGTATCAAAGGGGATGTAGCCTGGAGACATTATATCTGCATTGTATCCTCTGCCCAGCTTTCTTCAACTCTTTGCATAAATTAAATAAGGTCAGATTGACTAAGCAGGATGAAAAAGAAAAGTTGTAAGAAGGTAGCCTGAGGAATGCATCTGTAAAACAGGAGGATGGTAAAAACGTCCGCACTGTGTTGGTGATGAGGTGTGGGAAGTCTTCCCTGTTAGCTAGTTCTAGAGCTCCTCAGGAATGAACCGAGTATTGGTCACTCACATAAAACTATATAGACTTTTAGATGAAAGTCAGCTTGGGGTAGTGGATAAAGTACTAGACTTAAGAGTCAGGAAGACATGGGCTCACATGTTCTCTCAGACACTTAGCAGTGGTATCATCTTACGCAAATCCCTTAATTTCTGTTGGTTTTTGTTTCCTCCTCTGTCAAATGAAGATCATGGACTTGAGATCCCTTCCAATTAAATGTATCTAACTAAATGTATGATCTCTTTTTTTCACCAATCTTTCAATTCTGAATAATCCCTTTTAAAACCTCAATTATGTCCTTATATGCACTTTAATTCTCTTTAATACGTGTTAATTTTCCTTTTATCAAGGTTTGCAACTAGGGAACTGAACCTAGGAATAGTTGAGGCATTAAGTGTTTTCAGAGTACAGAGCAAATCTTTGAAACTAGGCCTCTCTATCGCTGTAATATTTAAATATATAATTTATAATATAAATATAAGTTACTATATATTCATACATACACATATCTCTCTCTAAAGACATATGTATCTATATATACACATACATATGTAACATCTGTTTTTTTAAGCACAACTTTGTGGAATCACCTCTTTTCCTATTGGTTCCCCTGTAAGAACAAGGCTTTTTAAAGCCTGGATTTCTCCAAACTACAGGTGCTAAGACTGCTTTGACTTGCTACATCCTAGGTCCAGGTTGAGATGATGGAAATAGGCATGATCAAATTTTCCACAGACCTAGTGCTATAAACCAGGACATATTTTCACTTTTCTGTAGCACATCTTGTTAGATGACATCATTTAAATCTCACATTCTCTGTCTCTGTCTCTGTCTCTGTCTCTGTCTTTGTCTCTGTCTTTGTCTCTGTCTCTTGTCTTTGTCTCTCTCTCTGTCTCTGTCTCTCTGTCTCTCTGTCTCTCTCTCTCTCTCTCAAACACACACACAGGCACACACACACACACACACACACACACATGCCTTATTGAAACCAGAGGAATGCATTTACTGAGCAAATAATATTAAAGGAGACATTATTTTAAAGAAATCTTAGCTTAAAAACAAATAAACCAGTATATCAGATGATTTCTTTATGTGGGGAATTTTAGATCTAGTAAACAACTCTTATCAAGGACTCACACAGAGCATACCAAAAGGAGATAGAAAGGGATTATCTATTTCCAGATTCCTGATGTAACTATTCCTTCAATTTGGAGTATATGACTTGAAAACATTCAGCCTCATGGCTCCAATGGCCCCCAAATAAAACCCAAGATGTGTCCCCAGGAAGAGTTACTAGTATTAAGCCCTCCAACCTCTAAAGGCTCTGAAATTATTGTTTAAAAAATGTGTGTGTAGATAGATTGATAAAAGAAACTGAGTCCTTTTTCTATAGCAGATTATTTAAACTTTGTGTGTGTGTGTGTGTGTGTGTGTGTGTGTGTGTGTGTGTGTGTGTGAGAGAGAGAGAGAGAGAGAGAGTGAGAGAGAGAGAGAAAGAGAGAGAGAGAGAGAGATCGACTCCTATGGCAGTCTACTGAAGCCTGTGCACCCCTCCTCAGCACAGTGCTTTTAAATGCCTCAAATAAAATACTTAGGATTACTAAGGAAATCAATGACATTTTATTTAATTATCAAAATATTAAAAATAAAAGGAAACCCAAATTTATGGACTCTAGCTTATAACAAAAGCCATGTTCTGATCTCATCAGGGAAGGAGGGAAGTGAAAAGAGGGGGAAGTGAGCAAGATCCTCCTACCCTTTTCTTGGTTTTCAGTTGGGAGACCATGTTTAATTTGTTTTAGTCGCTCAGTGCTCTTCTTTCCCTATTACCTTGCACCATAGAAGACAACTTCTTCCCAAGAGTTTGAAAATGAGAAAGGATATGAGATTTTGTTTCTCTGCAGACTTCCTGCTTCCTTTAACTAGGTCTGTCATCTATGTATCTTTGAGAATATTCTCTTTCCCTTTGAAGACAGATTAGTAGAGACACAAATTCTGTCCTTTCTTAATGGATGTCACTTCTCTAGTCCAGTCAAACTGGATGAGAAAAGTACCCTTTGTTTAAGTCTTTCTTTTGTTCTTGTTTATATCTATAGAAGCTGGAATTCCATACAACCTCAGAAAATTCATTTCAGGACTAAACCACATTTTTAATCTACACAATAGCATGGCATGGAGTTATAATCCAGTTGAGTACCATCGAAAAGGGATATGACCAGAGGAAAAACCACATTTCTCATTCCTTTGTGAGATTCTTTTCAGTTGTGTTCTGTAGTACCCCTGAGCCCTTGTAGTCATAAGGCTTTTGCTTCTAGTATAAGTATTATGAAGCCTAAAGTCATGACTCAGTAGTCAGCCACCTTATATGAAGGGTGCAGTATATTCCGAAGAATATGTCATTTTCTAGCTCATAAAAAAAAGTCCCAAATGATCTTGAGATCAAGTTAACTTTTTCTTATCCATGCTAATATAAAGGAGTGAAATAGAAGATGAATCAAAAATTATGTCCTTGGGATAACTTTTTTAAAATTTATTTTTCAAATAAGAATGACAAATAAAATCCTACTTATTGTTTATGCGGTTGTTCATTGGGTCTGGCTCTATGTGACTTCTGTCTGTGCTTTTTTTTTTCTGCAAAGATAATGGATTGGTTTGCCATTTCCTTCTCCAGTGTGTCCCCATTTTACAGATGAGCAATTGAAACAAATAAGGGTTAAGTGACTTGTCCAGGTTCACACAGCTAGTAAGTGTCTGAGGCTCAGATCTGAACTCAGGTCTACCTGACTTTGGAAAAGATAGAATCAAGTGCTCTCTCCCCTGCACCACCTAGTTGCCTTGTTATTGTTTATAAAAGGAAACTAATTTAATAGTGCCTGAGAAGAACCATGGCATGGTGATAAAGTACTAGACCTTTATTCAAGAAGACAAGGCATCAGATTCTTCCCCTAATATCTCTGTTACCATAAGTAAATGACTTAATCATTCTGAGCTTCAGTTTCCTCATAAGCAAAGTGTGGATAAGAATAATTATAGCATCTGCTTCACAGTATTTTTGAGAGGCTTAGATAAGGTAATGCATATAGATTCTTATTTAAGTATCAGTTATTATAAAAACCACAAAGATGAATTATTTTATAATATATTCACATGTCCTTCCTCTATTGAACTGATCTTGAAGAATTAGAAACTAACTTCAAATGCAAAGGTCTACAAATTGTTGAAAATTACACCTTTCGATTTTTAAAAAATCAGTTAAAATTTATTGTACTGCAATGCCACTGATTTATGAGCCACCCCTGAAAGGGAGGCTTGTTACTCTTATAACAAATATCACTATATAATCCATCATGAATGTACTTTCTGAATTTAATCTATTGTTAATTACATAAAGGATTCACATAATCATTTTTGTTTTAGGCTCATAATACTCTTCCTCTGAATTAGGGTAGTCTAATAATAATCATGTGTTCTTCTATAGTAATTAGCAAGCAATTATAGTACAACTACAGTTATCAGAATGAAATTATAGGATTTTCTTCAGTGTTCTATAACAAACTCCTGGATAAAGCATAGACCTGGAGTTAGGAAGAGCTGAGTTCAAATCCAGTCTCAGATATTTACTAGCTGAGTGACCCTGGGTAGGTAATTTAACCTCTGTCAACCTCAGTTTCTTTGCCTATAAAATGAGGATAATACTAGTGCCTATCTCCCAGGGTTGTTATGAGGATAAAATTGCAAACCTGGAAGCCCTCTATAAATACTAGCTATTTTAAAGCAAAATTTTCTTTTCCTGAAAGGCTGTTATATTGTAACATAGTGATTAATAGTTTGTTTATTTTCCATTGTTTCTCTTTTTTCTGGGATTGAAAACTTATAAAATACTAATACTAGTAGAAGGGGTCAAAGTTTGACTTAGTTTCAGTTCTGGATCTGGCATTTACTATTGGAGTCACTTTGGGCACTGGATCTCATTTTTCCATCTCATATGTAATATCAAGGGGTTGGGTTCGATAGCCCCTGTGGGTCCTTCCTTACTCCAAATCTGTGATTCTAAGTCACATCTCTCTGGGTTTTACTTTCATAATATGTAAAATGATAAAGTTGAATTAGGTGGTTAATAAAGTCCCTCTAAAATCCAGTGGTTCTCAACCTGTGGGTCGCGACCCCTTTGGGGGTCGAACGACATTTCACAGGGCTCGCCCAAGACCATTGGAAAACGCATATTTCAGATGGTCTTAGGAACTGAGACACTGCTCTTCTATACATCTCCAGGCAGGTCCACCCACATGCAGATATGCCCACGTATGAATATTAAAGGATCGCAGCATTAGGAAGGTTGAGAACCACTGCTCTAAACCTATGATTCTCTAAACCTTTATATGCACACAATTATTTAGGTTGATAGTAAACATGCAGTCCATGTTCTCTTATTGAGTGTTTTCACTCAATCCCACGAAGGGAATTGTGGTTATGAGCTAATTTGCTTTTGTGGTCACTTCTCCTTCATGATCTAGCCCAGGAAGTAACTGATACCCTGCACTTCTAGGCTGTTCTACCATCACTGGTCCCAACACCGTGCTGCCACACTCAAGGAGCCCCACCTTACAAAAGGCACCACTGATCTCATGTGTATCCTAGCCTCCAAAAGAACTGTGTGGCTTAGAGGCAGACAAGTTAAAGAGAGCAGTCTGGCAAGTCTTCTGCACTTTCCCTAAGATGACCAGACATTCTTTCTCTAGCATGTTGTCTACACTTCCTCCCTACAAATGTGGTCCATGGAGAGCCAGTTACCCTCGCCAGAGTTACATAAGCTCTTCTCCTGCTCTTTAGACTGAAGAAGATTAGGCTCTTCTTTGAAAAAAAAAATAGCTCTAGGACATAAGAATTGGATCCTTGAATTTCTCTTTCTCAGGTAATTCCCGTGCCTCTTTTCAAAGGCAAATGTACTAATAGAATCCTAGTATGTTGGCACTAGAAGTGATTAACGACAGTTCATGATTAAAAACGGAAACTCTTGAAGACCCTTGACTTTTCAAAAAACATTGTAGACTCACTGATAAATCATAATAGTGAGTCACAACCAAATTAGAGAAAGAGGCTTATCGCTACTATCTGCACAGGACTCAACTTGAAAGGGAATCTGGGGGACTGGCCAGGAACTACCAAATAGCAAGATTGTTGCTCTCCCTAAATTTCATCACCTTTTTCTCACCCCCTGTTATCACATTGGTGTATAATGTAAGGCATGCCCTGATTTATGGAGAAATGCTATGGCCGCAACAAGGAAAAAATCCTTTTCATCTCAAATATTTGGTTGAGGAAACATTTACATAGTAAACTCTGAGCAGGTTACAACGGTGCTTTCTTTTGAAAAGTAGTAAAAAGCCATGCAGTTGTTAAATATTAATTATTTTGTTTAAGAGGAAAAACATAATTAAGCTTCATCAGTCTACCTATGTAGGTCCCCCCTATTTCCACATGTGTATATCTCAGTATATCCTGATTTGGCTGAAGAACAGAACTTGTTGCAAGAGTTATTCCCTGGGGCCTCTCCTACTCCCCCCAGAGATTTAAGTCTGCTTGGCTACCCAGCTTTGGTCGAGTATACCACTGTAAGAGGAAGAGTTGCCCAGGATACCTTAGGGCAGAGAGGAGTAGAGTCAAAGGGTGTATGATTCCAGTGACTGTGCTAAAGTCCCTTCCCAACTCCTGCTATATTCAGTACTCTTCTGAACAGGAAAGCTTATGGGAAAAGCAGTGGTCAGTTGATATCTTGTAGCAGGCAGGAGAAAATGAAGAGGGAAAGAGAATCATTGTTGGCAGTGCCCTATTGGTTATTAGGGAGATAACTGGATTCTATTTATCCTCCTTTCTTTGAAAAAAATGTGTTGTTGGTCTCCTCGGTGAGCTGATTTCACAAATGTAAGAAAATTGGATTCTTAACTTGGAGTTCATAGACCCTTTAAACATAGATTTCAGAGGGTCAGTGACCTTGGATGGGGGGGGAATTACATCTTTATTTTTTACCAAGCTGTAACTGAAATTTAACATTTCCTGCAATTAGTTAAAAAGGGTATTCTCAGAAGAGGTCCATTGGTTTCACTCAGCTGCCAAAGCAGTGTGTGTGTAACAAAAAATAAAAAAGGTTTAGAACCCCCAGTAGAGTGGATACACTGCGCTGTAGATCGGGCATACCTGTGTAGGTATTATCTACTATTAAGCCAGGATTATTAAATATATGGCACATAGGCTGCATGGTCAATGTGACTGAACAAGATTAAAATATAATTGGGAAATATTTAATAAAATAAATAAAAATATAATAAAACATAGATAATGTTACATTTTCAAACTATCAATGTGGGACCTACAGGTTTCCTTATTAGTGGCCCACATTTTTATTTGAGTTTGCCACCACTATACCAAGCCATAGAATTTGTCCTGGTAGGGGGAGTTTCCCTAGCAGGAGATTTTCCATCTTTAGGAACTTATCCACATAAAAAAAGACTAATTTGTGACCTGGAAATATCAAAATGTTATTCAGTCATTTCAGTCTTGTTCAAGTCTTCATGGCTCCATTTGGAATTTTTATTTGCCAAAGATACTAGAATGATTTGCCATTTTCTTCTCCACTCATTTTACAGATGAGGAAACTGAGGCAAAAAGGGTTAAGTGGCTTGCTCAGGATAAGTGTCTGAGGGTGGATTTGAACACAGGTCCCCCAGACTACAGGGCTAGTACTCTATTCACTGTGCCATCTACCTGCCCTAATATCAAAACAAATGGGAGGAATTTTTCCCTTCTTAAAGTAGCAATGTCACCAGATTTTTGCTGCTTTTTAGAATGCAGCCTCTCATAGCCCATGGTGTTATAGCTCTAAACTTGAGCTCTTTAAGGTGGAGTACAAGCTCTGTCAGGTTGTGACAAGTTGGAAAGGCTTCAAGTAAAGAGCAAGTGGTGGATGGTGTGTTGACTTTCCCAAGATTAGCTTAGCTATGTTTTCAGAGGCTTTGGTTGGCTGCAGCAGTGCCTAATGGTGAGGTCCTAAGTTGGAGAATAGATGCAATTTTTACTGGTGAAAGGAGTGCTAATGCTGAAAAAATCACCTTCTAAAATGTTACCGCATTTCAGAAGTAAAAAAGAGGGGGAGGAATTTGTAAAAGAAAAAAAAAAACTAGACTTTCAAATGTATGTTACATTAGAACATGGAAAACAGAACTTCGTGTGGTATTTTGTCTGTTTTTTTTTCTACTATACATCTCTCTTAAATCTTCCCAAATGAGATCCTAAGCCTCTTCACGGGCTTATTGTTTTGTAATTTGTCCAGTGTTTCTCAGACAAAGTGGTAAAGTGTCATTCAGAAGTTGGCTGGTTTAGAACATAGCAAATTATAACTTTTTAATAAAAAATCCATTAGCTAAAACAACCCAGTGGGTCAATGTTGTTTTTTTAAATGTACTTTTGACATTTTTTCATTATCATTCACATTGTTAAGATAATTATTTTTTCCTCCACAGAAACCCTTCCCATATGTTAATATTAGTGGTATTATTATAAAAAAAATAATAGTATATTTTGTGCTGTGGTCACTGTAAGCTGTGAGGTTAGTTAAATGATCAGTGTTTAAAGGGGGCCTTTTCCATGGCAGACAAAAGTAAGAACAGTCTTGCATTTCTTCATCTTATACATACTTTAACTAAGCTGTCTCATTACTCTCTCAGTCTCATGGAAAATACTTTATTTTCTTGACACATTTAAGTTCACTTTTTGACATGTCTTGGTCCAATTACCTTTTAAAGAGTATAATTAATGGGGTCCATAATGGCTTTATGATCCGATATCTATTAAATCAACAGCAGCATCTTATTGGTTTCTGGAACCATGATGAAATTTATTGATTAAAATTACAGACTTACTCTTTTAACACATCACAAATCTTCTCATTAAAGCTTTCAACAGAAAGAACTTTACTGGCAACACACTTAAGCATGAAATTATGCAAATTCTAAATTTCTTTTCCTTTTTTACAAAGCCTAAAACTTGCCAAGAAAAAGTTTTACCAAAATATGTTTAAACGCCTTAAGGTTAGGAAGACCAGAATAAGGTGGATTCAGTCAGGAAAAAAAAAACAAAAACAAAAACCAAAAACTAAAAAGCAAAAACACTTTGAACATTCTCCAGAAGTACAAGACTGTTCTTAGTTTTTTCTGCTGCTGAAAAGGTAGATATTTGGAGGGCCCCCTTTAAGCACTGATCATTTCATTAACCTCACAGCTTACAGTGACCACAGCACAAAATATACCATCATTTTTGATAATAATACCGCTAACATTCATTTTTTTAGCATATTTGGATAATGGTGAATTGACCATACTTTCAATACACTTCATTGAAATGCTTTGAAAATACTAAAAACAATCATGTCTTTTCCCTTTGAAGAGTATGTATAATTATATATCATTTTAGAGTGCACAAATGAATAAACCCATAAAAAATTTGACTTTCTGAAAAAAAGCAACTTGAAATGCAAGTGGAATAAAAATTCCATTTTTCTGATAACTCTACATTCAGAGGCTGTGGGAGACAGCATGGTACAGAGGAAAGAATGTTGAATCTGAAATCAGAGGACCCGGGTTCAAATCCCAGATCTATAATTAGTTAATATACCAGCCTGCAGACAAGTCACTTAATCTTCCTAGGTCTGTTTCCTTATCTGTATAACAATGAGGTTGTATTAGATGACCTTCAAGGTCACTTTTTTCTTTAAATCTATGATCCCATGACAACATTGACTTGTTTTTCCACAATAGTAACTCAGTTCTACTTAGTGCTTTAATTTTTTCAAATTATTTTCCTCTTACCAGCAACCCTGAGAATAAAGCATTAATGTCTCCATTTTACAGGGAAGTCAACTTGGGCTCAGAGGAGTTAAGTGACTTGACCATGGTCACATGGCTACAAATGGTAGAGCTGGGAAGAGAACCCAGGTCTTATTCTAAATCTACAAACTGAACCCCTTCATTACTGTTGTTGAGTTGTTTTTCAGTCATGTCTGACACTTTATGACCCCATTTGGGTTTTCTTGGCAAGGATACGGGAGTGGTTTGCCATTTTCTTTTCCAGCTCATTTTACAGATAAGGAAGTAAGGCAAATAGAGTTAAGTGACTTGGCTGCAGTCACACAACTAGTTACTAAGTGTCTAAGGCCAGATTTGAACTCATAAAGAGGAGTCTTCCTGACTTTAGGCCCATCACTATCCATTGTGCCACCTAGCTGCCCTAACACACCCCTTTCTTGAAAAAAAGCAGTCATATCAATAAATCAAAATAACATCCAGGACAAAAGACATTCTCTGCAGCATCAATCAAACAGGCATATACTACAATGCCTTATATGTGTTTTCACCCATTCCTATTTATATTTTGCTTAGTATTAAAATGTCTCCTGTTATTAAAGTTCTCCAAGTATATTTGGTTGAGTAGCTGGATTCAACTAGGAGGAGAATGGTTTGTAGTTGTAGACAACTTGGAAGCATCCAAGGCATTGAGAATGCAAATTGGGGATTAAATTTTTGTTACAGATTGTGCTTTGGGGGTAAAGTAGATTTATTCTGCTTTATAATCTTCTGGATCATTTCATTCCCATCCTCTTTTCTATAACTTGTGCCCTCAAGGTCAGTTTTAGCAGAACTAAGGCAATGAAGGATGGGGTAGAAGGAAAGGTACCTTTGTTTTTCATTAGAATATAAACTGTATTTGTTGGTAAATCCCTGGGATATGCGTTCTAGTTTGGGAAATTTCTTGCCTATATCACTATAAATTATTTTATTCATATACCGTCTCTGAGGGATACCCAAATCAAGTGAGTGAATCAGAAGCCAAGTAGATTCAGAATTAAATTTCAACCACCAAGATGGACAGGAACCATTTGAAGAACATGAAACAAAGATTTTATTTCGAACCTAACCCAGTTGACTAAAATTTACATCATCTTGGCGTAGTAATGTGTTCAATTATACACTAAATTGATACTAGCCATTCAATCTTTTCTTTAGACATGAGAGATGTAGATAGAAGAATTATTAAGCTTATTGATGACAGAAAACTGAGAGGTATAGCCAATGTGTTGGATGCTAGAATCCCTATGGGCAAAATTGCTATGTCAGGCCTAAAAATATAAAATTGCGTAAGGGTAAATGTAAAGTCCTATTCTTAGATTACACACACACACACACACACACACACACACACACACACACACGCACGCACTCACACCCACACATGCATACATACACACATATACCCACCCCCCAGAATTAAGGAGATATGGCTAAGCAGCAATTCAGGTAAAAAGCATAAAGGTTTTGTTGGGTCATTTCAGTTGTGTTTGATTTTTCACGACCCCGTTTGGGGTTTTCTTAGCAGAGATATTGGAGTAGTTTGCCATTTCACTCTCCAGCTCATTTTTTTTTACAGATGAGGAAACTGAGGCAAACTGGATTAAGTGACTTGCCCAGGATCTCACAGCTAGCTAGTAAGTGTCTGCGGCCAGATTTGAGCTCATGAAGATGAGTCTTCTTCGCTCCAGGCCCAGTGCTCTATCTGCTGTACCACTAGCAGTCCCCAAGGTTGTTTTGGTAGATTTAATTGTGATATAGGAGGCAAGCAGGTAGCTCAGGGGATAAAGTGCCAGGCCTGGAGTCTGCAAGACCTGAGTTCAAATCTGGACTCAAATATTTACTAGCTGTGTGACCTCTATTTACCTTAATTCCCCTCCCCTCCTTCCCCCCCCCCCCACCGCTGTGAAGAAAATTGCAAACACACTCTGAATCTTTCTCAAGAAAACCCCATGAACAGTATGGGTGTTCTGAGGGTCACAAAGAGTTGGATACAACCAAACAACTGGACAAGAACAACAAATCACGATCTAAGTCAACCATGTGACATGACAGAAAAAAAGTTTAATACAATTATCAGCTGCATTAGTGAAATCATGGTATATGGAATGAAAGTAATATTCCTGAAGTATTATTTATTAGTCAAACCTTATCCAGAGTGTTACTTTGCTCTGGAGTGTCACATTTTGGGAAAGTTATTGACAAGCTGGGACAGCTAGCTGGTGAAGTAGATAGAGCACTGGGCTTGGAATCAGGAAGACTCAGCTTCATGAGTTCAAATCCAGCCTCAGACACTTACTAGCTGTGTGACCCTAGGCAAGTCACTTAACCCTGTTTGTTTGCCTTTGTTTCCTCATGTATAAAAATAAGTCGGAAAAGGAAATAGCAAACCACTCCAGTATCTTTGCCAAGAAAACCTCAGATGGGGTCGTGAAGAGTCAGACATGACTGAAATGACCTCTGGAATGTGTCCAGAGAAGGGCAACCAGTGTGTTGAGAGGACTGGGAACCTTTCCATATGAGGTTTGGTTGAAGGAGCTGGGATGTGTAACTATGGTATGAGAAAACTTAAGAAAGACTACGATACTTGAAGTATTTGAATGACAGTTTCATGGAGTAGGAGTATCATTATTATGTCCCATAGACCAACCAAACCTTTCTGTTCTGTTCAGTGCAAATCTGTGGAGGTGTATTTTGGTATCTAAGTAGAAGAGTGGCGATTTATCAATAGTGTATGAACCATTACTAAATAAGCATGTTTATTTAGAACCATTCACACTAAAATTAGACATCAACATGTTTTTTGGTCATTTCTCACTTGTTTCTGACTCTCTGTGACTCCATTTGGGGTTTTCTTGGAAGAGATACTAGAGCGGTTTGCTGTTTCCTTCTCCAGCTCATTTGACAGATGAGGAAACTGAGGCAAAGAGGATTAAGTGGCTTGCCCATGGTCACACACTTCTTCTCATAGTCTAATGGTCATATTTGGACTGAGGTCTTCTGTCTTCATTGACTCCAGGCCCTGCATTCTATCTACTGTGCCATATAGCCCAGATCAACACATTAAAAAAAACCCAACTATTAGCTACATCAGTATCAGGTTACCTTTGACAGTATTATAAGTTTCACAGACAAAATAATTGATTATAAGTTATTTATGAGACATTTTAGACTTTAGAAACTTCACTTTTATGATTTTAAAAAGTAAAGGAGAAAATCAACAAAACCCACTTCTCTGAAGGTCTTATTATTCTGTTTATCTCAAGTTAAAGCCCATCATTCTAATGATTTTGAATCACTTGGAATTGTTGAGCTGAATTTAGAAAGGACTCATCTGACCATTTGCAGATAGATCTTACCTCTTTGGAAAAGAATAGATTTCTGCATATCCGCTATAATATAGAAACTATCCCCAGTCCTTGGCTAATTGGGAAACATCTTACTGGGCTGTGGAGCATGCTCACTGAATTATTAACAGAGCCCTAAGCCATTTTAAGCATTCCAAGCACTTTGCTCCACTAGTCCAGACAGAATCCTTACCCTTCAGAAGGGAAAATAATTTTATTATAATTATACTCCTCTTCTTAATCTCCAACAAGATATACAAAAAAAAAATGGAAAGCCAGCATTAGTTATAAATAATTTACAAAGAGCATTTCATGCTACACTTAATTAGAGTGCAGGAATTAACCTTTCCTTTAAGCCATTCCAGAATTGCACATCCATATGTGACATTTTGTAAAAGAATTTGCTGTTGTTTTCCCTGCTACATTTTAAATAATTTAGCAAAATATAGGTTTATGCATAATTTTTCAGAAACACATCTGTCATAAAAAGAAAGAGGAACACAAACTTACATGCCTGGCCTTCCACCTCCAATTTAAGATTTTCATCAATGTCTTCCAATCTTTGTCTCTTCTAGATGAATTCCACCCTTCCACCCTTCTTTTTCCTTTCTTACCCCAGGGGTTCCATATTCTCGTGAAATTTACGTATTGCATGGCCAGGGCTTTCGACTATAGTATCCCACTCAAAGATGTGGTCTCCTAACTCTGTACACCATATTCCAACATTATCCCATCCTCCTCCCTTCATAAAAACTCCCATTCCCTTTATACCCTTCTTCAAGTTTGCTATCTCTGGAGAAAGCATCTGATAGATGAAGTATTACTCTAGTGCTGATAATCAGTAATAAATTATTGTGTTCCCCCCGAGGGATATATGCTTTTTAATGTTGGGGGGAGGGCGTAAGGCCTTCATTCAAATATTTGTCAACTAGTTGAATCAGAGCAGAGATAGTATGCTCATCATATTTGTTCATGACACAAAGGTAGAGAAAGAGCTTGGGTTCAAAAAATCAATTGCACAAATATGAGAGAGACATGGTTAGTAAAACTGAAAAAGGAAAAAAAAGCGATCTAGGGATTCTGATGTATTATAAAATAAAATTTGAATAAGAATTTTGATGTGGGGTAAAAAGAGCTAATGTGATTTTACGCTACATAGGTTTTGTATGTATACAGAAGGAAGGAGATGACAGTCCTCCTATAATATACCCTGGTTAGACCATATATGAACCATTATGTTTAGTTCTTGGCTCCAAATTTTGGAAAGCACACTGATCAGCCAGAAGCATAGCTAAATGAGGGTGACAAGGAGGTAGTAAGTTCCCCATCACCGACTTATCCATACAGAGGCTTTTGGTTTGTTTTCAGATTGGGTCAACAGTCAGTGAACATTGCCTGCTATGTGCCAGGCATCATTTTAAACACTGGGAATACAAAAAGGAAAAAGACTGTCCCTGCCTTCAAAGATCTTTACAATATAATATGGGAATATTAGAACAATATTGAAAAGTCTGAGCTCTCTCTACAGAGAGTCCTTGGAAAGAGATCATTGCTCCACCTTCTAGCTCTCCAGTCAGAGGAAAAAGACACAGAGGTTGCCAAGGAGATGTTGAACATCAAAGTTGAATCAACCTCCAAGATGATGTGATTTCAGATGATGAGCTTGTCCCAGGGAAGGCATGATTTGGGGAGTCTGAACCAAGCACAGCAACTGATGAGTCTTCCTTTCTCATGCAGGTGGGACCCATTGCCAATCAGTATAGATAGAAGCTTTGACTTGCTATCTTTCCAACTTGGGCTGGTTTATCTTTCCATAGGCAGCTTGGTGACCCCTCCCTCCTGGGTGTGTGGGGTCTTCCCTATTGGTGCCAGACTTAGTGCAGACATCCAATCAACTTTAGCCTCACCACAGTTCTTAACTCCTACTCTCAAGCAATGCACTTTGCCTCAGCCTCCCCAGGAGAAGGGATTATGGGTGCTGGCTATGGCACCCAACAAGTGTTTCCTATTTAAGAACAGGTTAAATGTAATAAACTTAGTTGTCTTAAATTCGAAGACAAAGGGTTTTTGGTTTTGTTTTTCTTAAAGAGGGGGAGGGATTGAATTTGGTCCACTGTATTTTTCAGGGAGTTTGTTGCTTTGGCAAGGTTGTGTAGCCCTTGTGTCAAACTGTTAATTTTCTTTCCATTTTTAAATTCTATACCTCTCATTTCTTTCCCATTTTCCCCCTACTGCTCTCATTGAATTTATAAAAACATTTTAAACTTTTTTAAAAGTTTTAATTTCATCTCTTCCAGGAATGCTAGTTAAATTTATGTCCAAACTGTGTTTTACTTTGATGCTTTGCTTGTAGATATTTTGGAGTCATTCTCTTCTGGGTTAGTGTCTTGAGTGTTCTTGTTGCCATAATAGCTTTTTATGGTGGAGTTCTTTTTTTGCTTGTTTGCTCATTCTTCCAATCTACTTCGTGACTTTGGAACTGATATTAGTGGTAGACTGTATCTATTCTAGAGGGAATGTCTGGGCTGATCCTGCTGTTGCTTTCTTGGATATCAAGTATTGTGTTAATCCAGGCTCTCAGGACCACATCAGATCAGGGACCTATAAATTTTTAGTGCTCCTGAAGTGTTCTGATTCAGAGAAAAGTTAGATCACTGTCCTCCTTTAATCTGAGTTCTCTGCAAGTTCCTGACCTGGGTTTGGTTCAGAGAACTTAAAAGTATAGAAACTTCTTTTAACAGTTCCCTAAGAATCAATAGGAAAATTAGTTCTATTTAATTTTTTAATCATTAATCAACAAACATTTGTTAAGCACCCACTATGTGCCTGGCACTATGCTGGATCCCAGGGGATTAAAGTGCATAAAATTCTCCAGTAAAGAGATCAAAGTTAACTTTGGGGAGAGTAGCTTCAGTTGAGTGGTAAGATCAGACACCAAAATGCAAAGTTTTAAGAGGAGATGGTGCCCTGTAAAATTATCACCTTTTCACATGATACAAAAATTCTTCCACGTAGTGAAACTTGAACTAATAGGAATGTTTCAGAAAGAATGTTTGAGCCTGCATGATTAAGCAGAAATATCACAGATGAATTTCCATTTTGGGTAACTGCATGCTAATCATAAAGATAAGGACCAGATCTATGATTTTACTCATGATAGCATCTCTCAGTGTAAAACTTCCTCTGCCAACGCAAGTTAACACTTTCTGTGTCATTTTATAGTCTTCCAGGGCTACCAGGGCACTGCCAGATTAAGTGACCTGTACCATTTCATACATCCAGGATGTGTCAGAGGTAGTTCCTGACCCTAGGATTTCCTAGCTCTAAGGCCAGCTCTCTATCCACCATGCCTCACTGCCTCTCTACAAGGTCTTGAGCTCAGAAACAAATCATCTGCCCTATACTTAATAGATGATGGACTCTGAGCTATTTGTCATCACCCCAAAAACACCTGGCAATCATTTTAAATAGTTTCCCAAATGATTTGGTTCAACATTTCATGACAGTCAAAACGGTTATTAAAATAATGAGTCTCCTCAAAGTGATTTTGGAAATAAAACCTGATGTGGCCATAACTAAAACGTGACTTCTGGTTGTTGAATTGCAAGAAAGCTAATGGGACTATAGAAAATTTCAGAAAAGGGGAAGGGATAAATGTATCAAGAAAAAGAGAGGTCTTCCATGTTGGAGGATAAAAAAATAGCAGGACGCTTCAGTCTTGGAAGGATAAAAGGGCTTGGTACTGAAGGCTATTAAATGAACACGGATCTCTACAGGATACTGTAGCAAAGGGCATTTGTGGAATCTTGAGAGAGGGAAATCTGAGACAAATAGAAGAAAATCCTATCTCGTAGAATGGGTAATAAATGTACTGAACTCATTAAGCCAAGAGATTTTATAAGGACATATAAGTAGGTGGTTTTTTTTTTTTTTTAAGTTTAGATACATTTGCAGATGACCAAGCCTCACTGGATTTCCAAAGGAAAGTAGGATATTTTGGGAAATATCTTTGACCTTTAAACTTCGAACAGCTATATATCTTGTATATTTCCATGACATCCTTTGGTGCTAGTTAGATACAAAACTAGATTAGATGGACTATGGGTATTATTTAGTTACAGGAAAATTGAAGATAAAAGGATTGCAAGTTTAAGTAGAAAAGATGATGGGGAGTTTTTGAAACGTTGCCATTGGGTAACATAGAGAGGAAATTAAGCCCTTACTGTTTTCCCATTACAGTCCAACATTATCTTAGAATTACAGACTTGAAGTAGGAAGGGTCCTTAGAAGCCATTGAATTCATTGAACTCATTTTACAGATGAGGAAACTGAGTCACAGAGCGTTTAAGAGATTATGTCAGGATCACGCAGTAAATTTCTGAGACAGGAATTGAGCCTACATCTTTCTGACTGAGTCCAGTGCTCTATCCACTATACCTTTTTATCTCTCTGATAGACCATGCTATCTCACAGCCAATAAACACAGAGCAAATATGATATAGTGGGATGCGTACTCAACTAGGAATTTAGAGAGCTGAGTCTAACTTGTATCTCTCACTGAATAGTTGGTCAACCCAAGAAAGTAATTGCAACCAAACAAGTAGAGGTCTTCATCACCTCTCATCTGGACTGCTGCAATAGTTTTTTTTAATAGGTCTCCCTGCTGTGTCACTCTCCACTCTAGTCCACCTTTCACTCAGTACCAAAGTAACAGATAAGTCCTGAAGGACTGACCATGTCATTTCCACACGCACTTCCATCACATGTTCAGTCAACTCCAGTGATTCTCCATTACCTCCAGGATCAAAAATAAAATCCTGTTTGGCTTTTAAAGCCCTTCATAACCTGCATCTTCTCAGCTTTCTACTTTTCTTTACCCCTTATTTCCCTCTCTGATCCAGTGACTCTAGGCCTTCATGCTCTTCCTTGCATAGGAAACTGTCTTTCTACTCCATTCATTTTCATTTGCTGTCCCCCAAACCCGGAATGATTGGCCCCCTTGCATCCTCCTGATTTCTGTGGCTTCCCTCAAGTCTCAGCTAGAATCTCATCTTTTTAAAAAAATTATTTTTAATTTATGGAATAAAACAAGCATTTCCATAACATAGTATAATAAAAAAAGATGCTTGCACATGGAACGATAAATCTATTATGTACAACTTATTATTCCTTTTAAATGTATAATAAAATTATCATGTAAATTTTTCCCCTTTTTTACTTCCCTCCCTCCTGCCCCCACCCTAGAGACAGCCACCATCTTCAGCAATAAATATTCCTTATCTTCCTTAATATTAGTGCCTTCCCTCTGAGATTAACTCCAATTTACTCTGGCTCTAAGGTTACTACTACACTTCACTGCCTTTCTGTAAAGTAACGAATTTAAGAATAAATAATCCACCCCACCCTTCTCGGGTGATGGGCTCTGAGCTATGTGTTTTCACTCCAAAAAGACACCTGCCAGTCATTTTACATAATTCTCTGAATGATTTGGCTGAATTTTCCATGGCAGCCGGAACCATCACTAAAATGATGAGCACGTACATAGTTATTTGCATGTTGTATCCCCCATTTGAACATGAGCTCCTTGAGGGTAAGGAATATGTTTGCCTTTCTGTGTATCTCCAGGGCTTAGCCTAGTGCCTGGCACATGGTAGACACAAAGGAAATGCTGGTTGACTTGACTTGACAAGTATTTGCTTCTGGTTGTTATGGATGATGTGGAAGTATAAGTACTTAATGAGATTTTGCCTCCAAAGAATTTGCTGTCTAGCCAGAGAGACAAGAATAATTGAGTACAAAACAATTAGTGACTACTACAAGATAGGCTACATAATTAAATATAAAATTACAGAGAACAGATTATACGAGTTATACAAGTTCAGAGGAAGAGGAGGTCAATTTGGGTTGGGAGAACTAAGAACACTTCAGGAGGTGATGGGATTAGGTGAACTTTGAAGACTGGCAAGGGCTGGGGCAGGCTGGGAGTCTGCATGTTTGGGACAGGGGCAGTTAGTTGATCAATGTGAGCAAATACAGAAATACAAATGATCTAATTGTGGGATTGTAAAGCACCTTTGTTCACAAGGAGGAAAAGCTATGTTTGGATGTGGTGGGTTATAACATTGGCTATATAGGGTATTATAATATTAATAGAGGGGCTTGATAGTCAAATTTAGACTTGGTAGGGTAGGCAGCAGGCAACCCATGCCAGTTTTTTGAGTGCAAGGAGTTCTGTGGTGGCTGTAATGTTTAAAGATGATTAATCTGGCAGAACTATTCAGGGTGTATTGGAAGAAGAGAGATTATAGTCAGGGAGGCCAAATAGGAATTTGATGCAATAAATAATCCAAGGGTGAAGCAATAAAACTGGATGAGGATGGGAGGATGGTGAAGGGGGAGTGGTAGGGGATGAAGAAAAAGGAGAGATGCAAGAGATGTTTCCAAGGAAGAATCTATACAATGTGTTGCCTCAATTTCTTCATCTGTGAAATGGATATCATAACATCTGCTTTACCTATCAGAGGGTTGTTTTGAGGATCAAAGAAAATAATGTATGTGAAGATTCCTTGGAAAGTAGAAAGTTATAGCTAAATGCAAAGTGTTATTAAGTTGTATTTTGTTTCCATATTAGTCTCTAAATTCTAATTTCTGGGCAGCCCGTCAGGAACATGCAGAATGGTAGAGCATTGGAGTAGCTATCCTTTCTATGATATTGTCTTTGTTTTTAACTTCTCTCTGTTGTCTATCCTAGATTTAGGTCAATAGTGTTTTAAAAGGAAAAGGGTGGAGTATTTCCGGGGGAGCAACATAGAGGAAGAAAACAACAGCCTACCAAGCATCATGATTTACCTCATGAGTGTTGGTCATCCATATTGGTTTTTATCCCTATTTAAAAATTTGCCACTTATTTCCTTGTTTAAAATGGCCCTGGGGCACTACTTTGTATTGGGGTTTTAACAATTTCTTTAGTTCTTTGCTATAATAGTATTAAAAGGTTGTTAAGTAAAACAAGAACAGGAATGAGTGTGATCTCTGCAAACTCAAGACAGTGCTAAGACTCAGCAGCTACTTTCCTGGAATTAAGTATTGCTCCCTGGAGAGCCTTAAAGTTCTGGTCCCAGGAAGAACTTGCCTGAATGCTGAGTCTACCTACTCAAGGTCAAAGTGAGCCCTGATATCAGAAGCAAAGAATTGCATTATGATTAAATTGAAAGGTTTTTGTGTTCTAATTCTCCATGTCACAGGAGAGCAAGAGAGTGTTTTCCTCTGCTTGGTATCTTATGTAACCTTAAATATTTTCTTTCTCTACAATTTCTAGTAATAGCAATAATTATAAGAAGAATTGCCAGTTAGATGATATTTCAAAATTTACAAAAGATTTTTACATACACTATTTATTCACAATAGGATCAAATGGGAGAAAGAGGAATAGTTATTATTAATCCCCATTTTACAGATGGGAGACTTAGGAACTTGTACAGGTCACATAGCTGAGCTTTGACTTGAAACTACATCTTCCTTAATCTAGATGCAGTGCACTTATGTCATTGTCTTCTGACTTCTTGAATCCTCAGAGTATCCCACTCAAGGTTTTCATTGATTCCGTGACAATACAACGTTAGGTAAAATTATGTTAAAGGGGCCATAGTTCCATAGGAGCCAAGTTGGTGATTGACTGAATAACATTGTAATGGGACATAGTTATGATATTATATAATGTAAAGATATATAGTTATAATATAATATAATTAATATAATGATATTATTGCAAAATTATTTTGGTCAGGCAAGCCTTCCTTATATGCCTACAATCTCATATGATGCAGCTGGGCTAATGGTAACATATGAACACAAACTTGGGTTGGGAGAGGCAGGATGTTTCTGGAAATAGTGTTGGATTGGGAAGCAGAAGAGCAAGACTGAAGTCTTGGCTCTTCCATTATCTTAACTGGGTGACCTCAGACCTAGGCAAATTGCTAAATCACCCAGAACTTCTGTTTTCTTATCTGTGAAAACAAGAAATTGGGATGGATGATTTCTAAGACCCCTTCTGGCTCTAAGAGTCTGTGGTTCTACAGAGTGGGTTCATCCAAGAAATCCATATGGGGCTTGCAAGAGTGGGAGTTATAGCATGAGTGGGTAGCTAAAGAGGGAAATACAAGGTCTAAGAAGAATAGAAAATCTTCACAGATTATAATAAAAACCCAGAGTGAAGAAGTAAAGCTAATAAAAATTGACTAAGAATATTGCTTTGCTTTCATTTATTACCCTTGATAGTGCAATGTGTTTACCATTTTTGTAGAATATTAGCAATAATGAAATATCATCCAGAACGAAATCCTTTTCCTGTTGTCATGGAGACAGAAGAATAGGCAAAATTTTGTACTATTCTGCGGAAGACTGACACAGAATTCAATGATGATACAAAGCATCTCTTCAAATTTTGTTTAATCTTTGTGTGTGTTTTACAGCTGACTACAAGGAAAGTTTTAATACAATTGGAAACATTGAGGAAATTGCATACAATGCTGTTTCTTTCACCTGGGATGTCAACGAAGAAGCAAAAGTGAGTAAAAGTGTCAAGACAGGGATTGATTATTTCACACTTGGTTCTTTCTTTTGTAGGAATTCTAAGGCTTCTTTTCTTACACCTGGACTAGATGACTGCAATTGTTGCCAATGTAAAGGGTCAGTGGAGTGAAAGGATCTTCCCAATGGAATAGGAAGCAGGCTCATTGCCATAGCTTTTGGAGCACAGTACTTCATCTTCCTTACATGGAGGATGAGGAGGAAAAGGAGATTTGTTTTCCCCATCCCAGCAGATCCACATCCCAGTTTCCCGAGTCACCAGTCTCCACGCGAGGGCCCCAAGCTGGGGCAGGTTGACTAAGTATATTGCTAGGTATTCTGGTAGCAGGACACAATTATTCTGACACCCTTAGGGCATTTTTCAGAGAAGAAGTAGCTTAACCAAAATGTGTGTAATTTGCCAGCTGTGGAGGAGTGATACTTTACTTGATTGAGAGTTAAGTCTAGTTTGAACAAAGATCCTGGAAGGGGGATGATGGGCAGGTTTTCTTCATTTCACAGGATGTGGTGCCCTGTGGTCAGAAGAGAACTCAGCCGATTATCTCCTCATTGCTCATTTAATACTTTTCTCATTTTCTTGAGCGCTAGTATTTTTTTCTTTGTACTCTTTTAATATGTTAAAATAATATCCTTTTTTAGATTTTAAAAATTATATCTTTTTATTTATAAATATATTGCTCATCTCTCTCTCCCCAAATAGCCATCTTTTGTAAGAAAGAAAAAAAAAGCAGTTCTGCAAAACTAACCAGCATATTAGCTAAGTCTGACAGTGTAGTTAAGGGTACCTGAATTTCCTTCTAGAATTTCATGAAAATTGTACATTTCATCATCACATTCACTTTATTGGTATTCCTTCCATTCTCTCCAACCTTGATGTGCATGGTTCTTGAATTCCTTACTGTTCTATGGACAATTTCTACTTGGAACCAAAGGTGACACATGCTGGGTGACATCTAAGCTTAATTCCTACTATAATCTCTATAAGAATGTTAAATGACCAGCCTTTTTGTAGCGGCAATTGTCTTGAAACAAATGAGAACAGCCTAATAACATTTAATGTGGTATCATTTAGGAACAACAGAGAGGTGTTTGAGAGAGGAAGAACTTTCAGAATTTTGAGGGCATGACATCAAAAAACATGAATTGCAGAGTGTCTTATTCATTGTGTATAGATGACGACCTTAATTCCAGGAAAGACAACCTCCAAAATAAGCTGCACCTGGAGAAATACGCTCAGGTGTTCCAGTGACTGAATGTTCTTATTTCAGCAAACATTAGGCCCTTACTCTATGCAAAGCACACTTTGTAACACAGGTACAGAATAGTCCCAAACAAAAGGATAGCATAGGAAAAATGTATCTACAGTACTCTTGCTATCTATTATCCTTACCCTTTTCCATCTAGATTCCTTTCAGGTTTTTTCGTTGTCCAAGAGGCATTAGCCTGAGCTTCCTGGCAGCAGCATACTGCACTACCTTGTCTCTATATCCTGGGCTTTTCCCATGTACCCCTCCTTTGCAACTATTATTTTCCTTTAGTAATCAAATTTCCTTGTGAAGAGGCTCACTATATCAGGACCCTAATCTCTATTAGATGGTAAATTAGATAGTGAATTATCCATGCCATTGTGGGGCAGCTAGGTGGTGCAGTGGATAGAGCAATGGATCTGGTGTCAGGAAGATCCATGTTCAAATCTGGCCTCAGACACTTACTTGCTGCATGACCTTGGACAAGACACTTAAACCCTGCCTCAGTTCTTCTGTAAAATGGGATACATTAGAGAAGGAAATGGCAAACTACTCTAATATCTTTGCTAAGAAAATCCCCTGGGCAAAGTCTATAGGCTCACATAGAGTCAGACTTGACTGAACAACCACACAAGAAAAAATTGGGGTAATTGATTGGCTGTTGTTCTCAGAGCAGTAACTAGAAATGTTTGTCTTTGAACAAGAGAAGGGGCAGAAGGGTTGGTTTTAAAGGGGTGGGGGCAAAGCTCATCTAGGGAAGGCCTTCAGGGGGAAGAAGCACCTCCTGGACCATTATGAGGTTTCTACTTTGCTGAAAGGCTGGGGACTATAGGGAAAATGGGGGCAGGATGGTCAGAAGCTAGGAATATAGGTGCTGGAGGAAGTTAGCATGTTGTGGGATAGTGCTTTTAGCTCCTTCTAAGTTTTGACACCCCATTATGTCCATCCCCTTATACTGGATATGGCCCTAATTAGATTACTCTTCTTTATCATTTAATATGGAATTTCCAAAAGTATTAACTCCCCAAGATGACTAATTTTTAATGATAGAAGTTTTAGAAAACATGATGGATAAGAGAAGAAGATTATTTTGAAGCAGGTGGGTTTTTTGATATTATTCAAATAATATCTCTCCACAAATGAAAGAACACATTAAAGCATAGGTAAATCTTTTTTCAGGTAAGTCCCATATGTGAAAACCTAAAATTATAAAAATAAATCATGGTCAGTCAACAAATATTTACTGATAATTTCTATCCACAAGCAACTAATTCTAATAGGGAAAGGCAAAATGTAAAAAAGGGAGCTGGAAAGTGGGAGGAAGGTAGAGTAGGGACATAGTAGCAAAGCACAGAGAATCAGCTATTACTAGCCTGGATCCTTCTCCCAAATGGAGGTTCTAGGAAGAACTCACCAATGGGAGAAGGGGCCACCAGGGCAGAGGGAGACAGTAGCTAATGCATGGCGGCAAAGGCCAGAGAACAGATAGATCATAGAGAATAGATATATCACAATAGAAAGGATCATTAGAAACCTATATCTAGTCTATCTCTGTCATTTTGCAGAAAAAGAAACTGAAGCCCAGAGAAATTAAATGATTTACAGCTAGGTAGCACCAAGCCTGGAGTCAAGAAGACCTGAGTTCAAATTTGGCTTCAAACATTTATTAGCCGTGTGACCCTGGGCAAGTCACTTAATCTCTGTTTGCCTCAGTTTCCTCTTCTGTGAGATGGGGATAATAGTAGCACCCACCTCCCAGGATTGTTGTGAGGATCAAATGAAATAATAATAATCATTATTAGCTTAGCACAGTGCCTGGAACACAGTAAGTGATGTATAAATGGCAGTAAATAACATAGCAGGGATTTGAATTGAATCCTTGCCATTCTACCTCACTGTCTGCATGGGTAAATGTTTACTTTACAACAGGTTTCTCTGTTTCACAGAAGTCTTAATCAAGGATTCACTCAAATAACTAGCTTCTCCTGTGCATTTAAAAAAAAAATCTTATTTGCATAATTTTTTTCCCTTAGGATTATGCCCACTCTGTAGAGTCAGAGTACACCTGTAATATCAATAGGAAGTACTGGCAAGGTGCTCTTATTTTTTTTTTTAAGGATGATGTTATAAATGCTTCAAGGATTCCATATTCAATTTGGCTCGTGAAATTTGAAAACTGTAATAGAGTTTGGCTAATCTTTAGATGAAGAGTCTCTTTGTACCAGGTTTAATATTATTTAAGGGAAGTAATAGGAAGCAGCTTTCCTTTTAAAAATTGAACTGAAGATATTAGAAGACATCCATTTTTGTTGGTTTCTGCTTACCAAATTAAAAAATTAAAGGAAGTAGGGGAGGGGTAATTTGCATGGGACAAATGGTTAAGAATTAATTAGGGACCCTGAATTTTAGTTAGCTCTGACTTGTCCCTCTTATAGTTGAGGGAGGGGTGGAGCACTACTTTTGGAAGCCTTCAGAAAATTATGTAAGATGATTTACTTGGCTCATTTTTCTTGTTTCGGTCTTGTGCAATTTATTTTTCACAGCAAACAAGTTTATGTGCCCATATGCTTTGGTGTATGGCAGTGGAGGAAGGTTTATGTTGTTTGTTTCTCTCTCTTTGCTTATCCTGGCTCTGACCAATAATGTGTGTTTTATACATTCATAGTGTATACTTGGTGCTTGCAGTTACAAATAGTCCTTGAATCAATATGTAATAAAAGGCTACAGAAAACTTTTCTTCAGACTCCTATAAGGGACTAAAAAAAATTAAATCTGTTTCATTAAAGAGACTGAGAGAGTATTTTTCATTAGCAGAGCTGAAGACTTTCCTTAAAATGTTATTGACTTCATAGCATGTATTCTATAAAAATCCAATCTGCAAGTAGAAAAAAAAATACATTTATAGTAAAGCAGGAAGTAGATGGGAAATCTCCCTCCATTATATTAGGATTGGGTGTGATTTTCATACTGTAGTACTTTCCCCCAAAGTGCTTTCTTTTCTAATTCCTTTGCTAACATTTGAATAAAAGTGCCTTGAGTTCCTCTGGGAAGAAGCAAAAACTTCTTAAAATGTCACATACTGGAGCTTTATTCAGTGTTTACAGTGGAATATGTCCATTATGTTCCCTTTCCACAATAAGAGTAAGAGTGATTGTTAAGATAATGGGGATTGAGTTAGAAAGAAAATTGTTGGTTCTGAATACCTTTTGATAGTTATGTTACATATTATATACATATTCATTATGTCTGATGTAGATGGCATCCATTCTAAGCCTGCTCATCACATATGAGTCTTGCCCATGCTTTCCCACAATCCCATCCCCTCCTTACAAGATCTACCCAAGACTTTTCTCTCATTCTTTTAATATTTCAGGGATATCAGTATCAGATTGTCTATGGGTCACAGGCTGTTCTTACTACATGATTAGCTCATCTCCATTTTTTAAAAAAATGCTATGCATCCTCAGTAAAGGCTTGTAGACTTTTTTTCATGTGCAAGTCATTGCTGATAGGATGTTGTGGTCTATTTATGTTTATCATGTGTTTTTCCATTGCCCTTTGAGCTTATATGTATATATATATATATATATATATATATACATATATATGTATATATATGTATATATATGTACTTGAATATGCATATATATGCAGGTCTACAAATATATGTATATATATATATATATATATATATATATATAAGCTTATATGAGCTTAGATATCCTGAGATCATCATTTCCCATGATTTGAAGTCATATGGTCATTTCCATTGTTTCCCAGTGATTCTGAACCCCTATGGATCATCATCCAAGTCCCATTTCCCATCTTCTACCACCTAATTCCTTTTTCCCATCTCCTTCAACCTTCCTACCACAAAGTTTCAACCAAACACTTCCTTCCTTTTCCATTGGCCCTCTAGAGTGCATGTTCCATAGGCAGTAAATTTCTCTTCGTGCTAAATCTTTTCCTCTCCCACTATTTATATCTTCTAGTTAGTGACAGAAATGTGGCACTCCCCAGTGACGTATCCTCCCCAGCCACTCATTCCAGTACTGCCCACACTTTCATTTCCCTCATCTCACTGGTTGAGTTGGAATACTTCGTGCACTGGACTTGGAGTCAGGAAAACATGACTAGACACTTACTAGATATGTAACCTTGGTCTAGTCAGTTGACCTCTATTTTCCTCAGTTTTCTCATCTATAAAATGAGAATAATAATAGCACATACCTCTCAGAGTTATTGTGTGGGTCAAATAAGATTATATTTTTAAAGTATGTTTCAAACCTGAAAGTGCTAAATAAATACTAGCTATTTAAATAATAAGAAGCAGGATCAAGCTGCAAAATATAATTTTTACTTAAAATCTAGGTGTGGGTGGAGGGTGGGAAATGACTGTGGTGAAGACAGAAGGACCAAGAAAACAGATTTTTAAATAAATAAATAACTTTAAATATTTAAAGTCAACACTTCTTTCTTCTCTTATCCCCCAGACTAGGTGTGACTAAAATGCAATGAGACTGTTAGTGTTGTATGGTTCTGAAGATAGTTCCCACGTGAGAATTTCAGAAATGCTGTGAGTAATGAAAATAATATTTGAATGAATGGTTAGTGTCCTAAAGTATCTATTTTGAGGACAACACTCATTTAAATATGAGAGGCAACATGGAGTGATGAAAGGAATAATGGACTTGAAGTGAAGAAGACTTGGGTTCTACATTCAGCCTCCAAAATTTCATTCATTCAGTTCTTTCAAAACAGAATTTATTAGGTGCCTAGTATGTACAGGGGGCAGCAAGGTGGTACAGTGGACAGAGTACTGGTCCTGAAGTTCAGGAAGACCCGTCTTCCTGAGTTCAAATCTGACCTCAGACACTTGCTAGCTGTGTGACCCTGGGCAAATCATTTAACTCTGTTTGCCTCAGTTTCCTCATCTCTAAAATGAGTTGGAGAAGGACATGGCAAACCATTCCAGTATCTCTGCCAACAAAACCCCAAATGAGTACACAGAGAGTCAGACATGACTGAACAAAAACTAACATATGTGCCAGACAGACATTGCACTAGGCACTATGTAATCAAGTGAAAGTCATTTAACTTCTCTGACTCTCAGTTTTCTCTTCTGTAAAATGGGGATGATAACATCCCCATTCCCTTCCTCAAAGTGTTATTTTGAGGAAGGTATGCTGAAAATCATCAAGTTTTATATACCTGTCAGTTAACTGTTATTAGTCCAAGTTAAATGACCTTGGGCAAAACATGGAAGCCCTCTGGACCTCTGTTTCCTCGTTTGTAAGGTAAGGGGACCGGGGCAAGATTGTCTATTTTAGTCATAAATCATGGAACTATGAAGTTGGGAGGAATATGGAACTCTAGAGCTTTAGAGTTGAACCTCAAAGATCACAAATCAGTTCATCAAACATTTATCAAGCTCATTCCATGTGCAATGGGTCCAGGGAGAAGAAGAAGAAGACATGGTCCCCACCTTGGAAGAACTTCAGTTCTATAATTCTGTGATTCAGTGGAAGATTTCCTCTGTAACATGGATCCTTAAGACTTTCATTTAAAAGATTTTTATTTTTTTTTGTCCCCCTTAAACAAACTCACATTAAAAAAAGTTGTTTTTTGACTGCTATTAATGACTGCTCATTAATACCAAATACAGGGAATTCTTCACACAAGACCCTATTGAGCTATTAAAGACTAGCAGGCTCAGATTCCTCTCACTGAAGTCTCCCTTTTCACTTGGAAATGACATCATCTCAGAGAGCAGGGGAGCTTCAAACCCTAATTACAGACTCTCCTTTCTTCCGGATTTCTAAGGATATTCTTAAAACTGGACCCATTGTTTCTACCCAATGTCATTTACTCTCTTCACAACAATTTCAAGATTAAACTAACCTCAGTGCTACAAAGACCTCTCTTATATGACCCAGACAGAATGCCCAAAGAGGAGACATTACCAGGGCAGTAAGATGCTACTTAGAGCTTTTTCGCAAAAATCCAAAGAACAAGCACCTTCTTTGTGTCCTTTCATAGCAATTCCATATCAGTTTTTTCCCCCCAATTTGGTCCCATGCCCCACCCTTCCCATGATTGATAAGCTGCTTCAGATTGAAAAAATCATCTTTCCAAGAATGTCTTTTTAGTTCCTCTCCATCTTGGTCCCCAGGCTTGCCTCTATCAAATGAAAATGTACCAAAACCCTACTACTATATTCCTGCATTACTGATATTTTTCAAGCATCAAAATGGAATTTTATCCAAGGTTTTCTTTCTTCCACTCTCAGATTTATACAAGTGTAGTCTCATAGAATTGAGAGGGATCTTAGAGATCATCTAGGTTAGCCTTCTTTGGGAAATGAGGAAACTTAGACCCAGAGAGGAAAAGTAACTTGCCTGAAGTCAGACAGGCAGTAAGTGGCAAAGCTGGAATGTTTCTCTTGTGTTTTCCAGGCTGACATAAAATTATAGAATCTTGGAGTCCCCAGGTAGCCCCAGAAGACAACAAGGTTAACTCTTGCCTGGGATATGAATTTCCTCTTCCTCTCCAGCATCACCATCAATAGGTGGACCTATCAACTTCTGCATGAAGAAGTTCAGTGGCAGGGTCAGGCAGACAGGCAACAAGCATTGATTAAGCATTGGCGATTTAAGATCAAAACTATCCTGGTCTCCCTCCATCCTTAAGGAGCCCACATTCTAAGGGGGAAGACAATATCCTAATAACTATTTACATGTAAGATTTATACAGTATAAATGAAAGGTAATCTCAGAGGGAAGTCAGTAAACGGGGGGGGGAAAGGGGAGTAGGGAAGGTCAGGAAAGGCAAGCAGCAGGGTTTGTGTTCTTTTTAAAATTTTTTTTGACCAGTAAAATTATGCTTTTCCTCCTTCCCACCTCCAAACCAATTGAGAAAGAAAGAGAAATAAAACCCTTGTTGCAAACACATATAGTCAAGGAAAACAAATTTCAATGATTTAAAAATTAACTCTCTTCACTCTGTTTTCCAGATCAGTTTTTTTAAACCATGAAATACCTTACATTTTTTCCATTTTTTCAGTCTTGACTTTATTTTAATATCACTTATTGTTTTCATGGAGTCATTGGATTCCACTTCATTCATTCTGATTTTCTGAGACTTTGTTGTGGGACAAAAATTTGTATCTCTTGTTCCAAACTATTAATTCTCCTTCTAATTCTTTCTTCTATAGCCTTCACTTCTTTTCCTTTTTTCTCCTCTAGTGCTCCCATTTTCATTTATTTTAAAACTTTTAAAACATTTAAAACATTTTGAAACTTTTTACAAAAAACTTTTACTTCATCTCTTCTATTAATTCAAATTGAAAACTGTTTTTCTTTGAAACTTCACTTATAAATGTTTTGGAATCATTTTCCTCTTTTGCATTTACATCTTGAGCACTCCGATCACCATCACAGCTCTTTTGATGGGATTTTTTAAAAACTCATTCTTCCAATCTACCTCCTGATTTTGGACTTGATGTTAGGACCAGCTGTAAATGTCTGGACTGGTTCTGTTGCTGCTTTCTTGGTGTATTGAATGCTGCATTATTCTGGGATCTTAGGTACAGCTCAAGCTAGGGACCTAAAAGCTTTCAGTGGTCCCAAAGTGGTCTGATCCAGGGCAATGTCTGATCACTGCTTCACTCTCTCCACCTCCCTCCCCTCCACCCTGGTCTGAGTTCTGTAAATTCCTGACCTGTGTTTGGGCATGAGCTTGTCTTGTTTGCAGTCCCCAGTAGACTGCTGCTGGATTCATCCACTGTCAGGCAGCTGGAATGCTTTGTTACTTCAGAGTGACAGAACTATAGGTTTCCCTTTGGGCTAGGATTCCTGCTCTGGTTATTCCTCTGCAGGCTTCAGAGTATTCTGGAAGTTGGAATTGAGATCCCACTCTGCTCCTTGGACTTAGAGCTACACACCTGCTGCTTCCTTCTGAACTTGCTCTTTATTTGATAAAGAGGCTACAGTCTGTGACCAGTCCTCACCTTGGGACACTAGCCCCTAGGCTCAGGTCCCCTATTCAATCCATCCTGAATCTGTGGTGCAGAACTAGGCAGTGAGCATCAGAGCTGCCTCTTGGTCTTTGTTCCTGAATCCTAAATAAGTCTAGTGCCTTCTGTTACTGAATCTCAGAGCTCTTCTTGACATGGTACACAGCCTCTCCTTGGACTATAACGCTATGTGCTCACTCACATGACCAGATTTGTCCCCAGTATCCATTGACTTCTCTATCTTCCTATGCTAATCTGAGCTGGAAAAGTAAAAATGGCTCACTGATTTTTTTCTTGGACTTCTCAAACAGGATTTGGTCTGTGGTGTTTTCTAGATCTGTTTGGAGGTGGAATGCTCATTCTACTTTATCCTTCTACTTTGTCATCTTGGACTCACTTCATTCTGGGTCTTGAAGGAAACCAAGAGGCATACATGAGGATGTAGCAAATCCATGTGTGGGGGACAGCTGGCTAAAAAAACCCCACAACACAGATTTGGAAAGGAGATGGAATGTGAGAAAAGCAAATCAGCCAGCGTAGCTGTATCATAGAGCATTAGGAGAGAAGTAAGGTATAAGAAGGCTGTAAAGATAGCAAGGGGCTAGCTTAGTCAGGGTATTTTATATTTATTCCTATGGGTAATAGGAAGCCACCAGAATTTGTTGATATGGTTAGTGACATGGTTAGATCTATGCTTTCGGAAAATCACAATGGCAGCTGAGGGGACAATGGGATGCAGTAGGGAGACTTGACGCAGAGACCAGTTAGAAGATTACTGTGGTAGTCCAATCAAGAGGTGATGAGACTTTGAACTAGGGTGGTGACTGTATGACTATGTGGGGGGAGTACAAGTAAGGAGATGAACGTGATAACCAAGGTCGTAAGTCTGGTTTGCTGGGAAGATGGTGTCCTCGATAGTAAGGAGAAAATTGTGAAGAGGGAGGACATTTCTTTTCTTCCTCCAAGGGCAATCATCTATTTTTACAAAGTTCTAATTGTTAGAAAGTGCCACACTTTCCCCTTAAAAATACAAATCTGTGATTCCACTGATGTAAGGAACTCCCTGTAAGTAGTAAAGAAACACCTTTACCAATGCTGATTGACAACAGTTGTACAAATTATAGTCTTAGTTGCTCAGTGTACTAAGAAGTTGAGTGACTTCACCAGTTACGGGAAGGTCTTGCTTATGTTTAGCCAAAATCTGCCTCCCAACTTTCACCCATTGATTTATTCCAGGCCTTCTCTCTGGGCCTTTGTAGAATAGGTCAAATACTTCTTTCACATTACAATCCTTTGTATACTTAAAGACTGCTATCATATCCTCCTGAAGCATTCTCTCTTTCAGGCTAAGGAGTCTTATTTTGTTCAATCCTTTTTTTTTCTTATGGAATGGTTTCCAAGCCTGTATCTGTCCTCTGTGATGTCAAAGTGCTGGCTCTGGAGTCAGAGTGACTGGGTTTAAATCCTGCCTCTACAACTTAATACTGTTATAATCTTGGACAAATCATTTAGCCTCTATTGACCTTAGTTTCCCTATCTGTAAATAGAGGGATTTGATTTAACTATCCCTTCCAGATCATGATGTGTGACACTGTCACTCTGTGACAAATTTTCCTTCCATTACCCAATGTTGGACATAGTGCTGCAAATATGATTGAACCAAGGCAGACTATAGTGGGATTCCCTGTGTTCCATATTATGCTTACTCTGGTGACTTTAACTCCCTAAGGGAAGCTAGGTGCTCTTTATTTAACTTACTTTTCTTTACTTGTTTTGGTTCCACTTCTCTGTTAAGCATTTTTCTTCCACCCTTCCCATTCTGTTTTTTTTTTATTTTTTATTTACTTTTAGTTTACAAGATTCAGTTCCACAATCCCTTGAGTTTCAGATTTTCTCCCCTCCTTCCCCCCTCCCCCATGGTGGCATGCAATCATGTATAGGATCTGCAAATACTTTCACATTGTTTTTTTTTTAATTTTATTGTAGTTTGCATCATTCATTTCCACGAGATTTTGAGTTACATATTTTCTCCCCAGCTTTTCCCTACCCACCGCCCCAAAACAGCCATCCCAGTGTATCCCCCTTCCCCCAATC
>CM053580.1:476399918-476424667 GCA_028627135.1 Pseudochirops cupreus
TCTTCAGCTCATCTCTAGCTTTAAGGCAATCTTCATGTTTATTGGAAGCCCCTGGTGGGGGAGCTCTGGCTGTGCTGTCCTGCAGCTCTCTACCTTGGTCCTTCTTTTCTTCAAAGAAGGAATCTAGGGTTTGGTTGCTGTTCTTACCTGCTTCTTATGCTTATTCTTACTCATGGTTGCTCAGTCTGTGGTTTTGTTTTTTTTTTAATCTCTGTGGGGCTCTGCTTGCAGAAGGGAAAGCTCTGTCCCAAATCGCTGGGGTCCTCCCGGCTGCCATAGCTCTCAGGAAGGTGCTGGGTCCCTTTCCACTTCCGGCTCACTGGATAAAGAAGACTCACAGGACCAAAGCCCAAGACTGCGATCTGGATCCAGGCCGCTCAACGCAAGAGCAATTGGCTTCTGAATGATCGCTTAGTCCCCCTGCAGTCCGCAGGCCGAGGGCGCGGAAGCTGCAATGTGGAGGCGGGTGCAAAACCTCTGCCTTGCGCTTTCCCGCCCTGGAGGCATTTCGGCTGGACCACTTTTTTCCCAAGACCTCGCAAGTCCCACTGACATAGTTCTGAATACTCCCGCAGCTGCCGCCAATCCGCTCACCCTAGGCTCCTTGGCTCCTCTCATCCAGCCGCCCCCCCGGGCTCAGCCAGGGCTTCACGCCAGGCTGGTTTCAGTTCGCAATGCTGGTATGGTTCCTCGTAGCCAAGCTGACTTTAGTGGAAAGTATATTTGTGTGCATTTTGGAGTTCTAGGATTAGTTTAGAGTCATATTTTATGGGTATTTTGGGGTGGCTATGTGAGAGCTGCGATGTGTTGCTGCTGCTATGCCGCCATCTTGGCTCCACCCCTCCACCCTTCCCATTCTGAAGATTATTTTCACTTATAACAGAGGCAAAATTGGAGTTTTGTTGTTCTGCCTTCTTCCCCTAAACACAAATTCTTTCCCATCCTGGTAGCCTCCAGCCTAGCTTTAAAAAAAGAAAAAAGTCCTGTTATTAGCCACTAAACTCACGCTTTAGTGCTTTCTAAGTTTTAAGGGCAACAGGGAGGGAATAAGCATTTATGTAGCACCTACTGTATGCCAGGCACTGTGCTAAGTGCTCTTTATAAGTATTTTCTCATTCGGTCTTCATTTAAATCTCATTTAATTTTAGCCATCCTGATGTCTTTCTTTATGAATGTGCCACTTTGATCAGAGGCAGTGTAAGAGGGATAGCTCTCAGAATCTGATGACCTAGTTCATTTCCTGTCTCTGGCTCACAGATACCACCTGTGGGACTGAGGATTAGTCATCTTACCCTTCTGAGTTTGTCACTTCATCTGCAAAATGGGGACACTAATATAGTCACTAACCACAACATACGGTTGTTGAAAGGAAAGCACCTTATAAAATTGTAATGGGCTATAAGAAGATGACATGAAGAGAACTGTGATTTCATTTACTGAGGGACTCTTGCAGGATAGGAGCTCCCGCTAGCAATGCTGATTAGCAACATATGGGTCTTACCAGATTTGCCCATGGCATATGGAGTTAAGGGGCAACTAGGTGTCAGAGTGGATAGCGTGCTGGACCTGGAGTCAGAAAGACTCCTCTTCCCGAGTTCAAATCTGTCTCACTCAGTCACTTACTAGCTATGTGACCTTGGGCAAGTCTCTTTACCCTATTTGTCTCGGTGCCTCATCTGTAAAACGAGCTGGAGAAAGAAATGGCGAACCACTCCTATATCTTTGCCAAGAAAATCCCAAATGAGGTCAACAAATAGTTAAACATAACTGAAATGACCAAACAACAAATACGGAGTTGAGTTAAATGACCTGCTCAGACTTATACAATGAATACCAGAGATAGGATTTGAGTCTTTTGACTCACAGGCTAGAGTTATTTCCAGCATTTCATATGGTCTCAATGTATGCTGTGGTTACTGTTGTTGACTGCTGTCATTATTATTATTATTTCCAGAACAGTCATTTTACTGATATAAGTAACTCCCGAGGAGAAATCTCCAATTTTCCAATGCAAATCAGCATTAGGGAGGTTAAGTGACTTTTAGCCCAAGATCTCATAGCCATTGTATGAGGCCGGACATTGAACCTAGTCATCCTATTATCTCTGGTTATCCGCTCTTGCTTCATTCAGTCTTTTGCACATATCTCCTGTACATATTGTCTTCAAATAGGAATTTGGCAATGAATTTCCTTTTTCTCTTTACACGACTTCCTCTTTTCTTCCTCATCAGTTAATCAATCAACAAAATTTTATTAAGTACTTACTCTGTGCCTGGCACTGTACTATGCTCTAAGGAAACAAAGTCAGAGCTGAAACGGTCTCATAATAATTTGTGTTTGAATAATCAGAACGTCCTTCTTGAGAGCTTCCCATCCTTCTTCTCAGTGCAAACAATTGTGAACCATTACCTAGTCACTGAACATTACTTAGTCATGCTTCTTTCCAGTTTCTCTGTTGACCTTCCTTGCCTTTTTAGACTTGGAGTTACATTTCTAGATTGGAGTCTGAGCATCAAATAAGGGATTTCCTAATTGGGAAGCTTTGTGTTGTTTTTTTAAATCACAGTGCTATTAGCAATGCTGGTAAATTAGGGTAAATGAACTATTTCTGCATGAATTTCTTCATCATTTACCAACATAAAAGCTAGATTCCAGAATGTGAGTATTTCTGAATTGTATTATACCACATTATTTGGCTTAAAACATTTTAATGAAAAACTTCTTTGAGGTATGCCTTCTAAAGGTGCTAACCTTATCTTTGGAGATATTCTAGAGTAAATCTGAGACAAGAACTAACAAGGACAGAATTTTGTCTCTTTTCTAGTGTAGATCATAATTAGAGAAGGTATTTGTGGTAAGGTAAGAGAGAAGGTAAGAGAAGGTAAATCAGAAGTTTTGTTTCTAAGGAACAAAAGCTTTGGACTAGTAACTATGAAGACATTAGTGTACCCTCATATCAAATCTGCCACATGTAGGGATACTAAAGGCAAAATTCAAAGCAGTTGGAATAACTGATTTTCAAGAAGTGCTATTTAAAACCAACTGAAATCCAAACTTCAAACAATAAGCAAAGCTTTGCAGATTGTCATATTGTCATTTTGTTGCATATCTGGTTATTTTTCAGTCTGATTTTCTGTGAGCTTTGGGCATCCTTTGGAAAATGGCTACTTCGCTTTTAGTACTCTCTGTTGGATTGTCTTTATAATATGGACAACTTCCACTTGGATGTGAATGAGAATAAATTTTAAAAGTAAATGGAACCCATGGGAATGAATTGCAATGGAAATCACAATTTATTCCTCTGTGCACCATTCATTTTGTTTTTTAAGTGGACATAGTTTCCTTCCAAACATTTCTATCTGGTATGGAAGTACAGCTCTAACATATTTCAACAGAAAAAAAAATATATATATATATACATATAATATAGAGAAAAAAAATTAAGAGTTCATAGCAGAAAACAAAAGAAAACTTAGAAAGAAGCACAGAAAAGCAAGAAAATGATGTCTAGTATTTATTATATCGTTTTTCAAAGAAAGGTAAACAGTGTGAAATGAAAATTCACGGATTTATTTTGAATCCCCTTTTCATGCTGTGTTGTGTTCACAAAATGCTCTTTGTTGTCTTTTTGTATCTAGGTTCAAAATGAAATAAATATAAAAATTAAAAATAGATATACAATGGAACTACACATGACTTGAGAATCTATTCCAATTCTGTCATTTAACGCAGAGAAGTGACATGACTTACCTAAGTCCTTTTTGAGAAAGTAATTTAACAGAAAAAATATTTACACGGCAGATATTTGCTAAAATATTTTATTTTTTAGACCAAAACATGTTATGACTTTTTCCCCCCAGAGAAAGTCTGTCCATCTATATACAGAACAACTCAGGTTCTTGGGGAATGATGAAGCAATTCCCTTATTGCCTACTAAATAGGAGGATTTAGTGGACCTCTAAAAGAGAGTGACCCAGCCTCAGTTGCCCATTCTCTTTCTAGCTGTAGATCGCATTAACACAATTTGAGTTTATCATTGGAGGAATAAAGGGAAATCACTCTCATTTCCACTCTGGCTGTTGTTGTTATTCAACCTTCATTCTCAGAGCGGACCAATGACACCAAGGGTGATGTCTTGACTTGTGTGTGAATTGGATTTAAGTGAGGCAGAGTTATGCAGAGTCAGCCTCACTCTGTCCTCCAGAGTCATCAAAGAACTGTGGCAAACAAGAGGCACCATGATGCCTGATCCCACACGGCAGGTAGGGTATGAGGACTGAGCAAAGTGCCTTCAAGCCTAGACTTCTGGCTACCTAGGCTTCTACTAGAACATGCGTATTTGTGGACCTTGGGTTTAAGTGGTTTGTGTGTGTGTGTGTGAGAGAGAGACCTTGAGGTCAAGAATTATGTCTTATTGATCTCTGTTCCTTCCCTCACACCTGGCACATGTTTTTTTCCATAGTAGGTTGTTAATAAATATTTGTTGAATTGATCCAGCAGGCAAACAAATATATGGAAGTATTCAGGAGGTCATATCTCTTTAACCAGGGCAGTTCATTTTTATTCCTAACTCCTTTGCTCCTTTGCTACAAACAATGATTAACAGCACATTGCCTCTGTAGGAATGCTTCTGCTTTGGGAATAACAGCTGTTGTCAGTCAAGCGAGTCCAGAGCTCCCTCCCCATCCTGTGTCATGCCTGTAGTTCAGCCAACAGGAAGGGGCAGGTGTGTGTAATACGGATTGCTTCCTCTGCTCTCCCTGTCAGCCGAGTGTGTATTTGGGGAAAACGGTTCATTTTACATGCATGATCACTTCTATGAAACAGTCTGTTCTCTTCCTTTAAATCAACATGTCACTAAAATCCTACCTTTCATGTCTTTTTCCTTCCTTCCTTCCTTCTTTCCTTTCTTTCTTTCTTTCTTTCTTTCTTTCTTTCTTTCTTTCTTTCTTTGTGTCTCTCTCTTTTTTCCTTTCTTCCTTTCCTATGGTTTTTCCCTCTCTCCATCTCTTGAGTCTTATTCTCACACTCATTTCTCAATGATACAATGGAAACAGAACTTTTGATTGAGAGGATCTGAGTTCAAATCTCACCTCAGGCACTTACCATCTTTGTGACCTAGAGAAAGTGACTTAACCTTCCCTGGACCTCAGTTTCCTCACCTGTAAAAGTAGCAAATGAGGTGATATAATTGTCCTCTGAAGTACTTTACTGCTTTGTGTACTTTATTATTTAAATACTTTATGATTCTATAACCTATTTTGTGCTACTTCGCAGAATAGCATACAGGGAACTACAAAATACTAATTTAAGCCCACTTAGTTCCCCTTTCCTTTGTAGTTCATATTCTCATCCTCCTCTTCCACCCCAGCCCTATGCAATTACATGCTTCTATACAACTATTTCTTTCTGATGCCTTTTCTATTTCTATGGAATGAAAGATAGAGAGGGTAAAGTCTGCCAAGGGCATTCAAGTGATTTTTATGAAAAAAATCAAATATGTATGAAAACCCCAATTGTCAAGCTGATACTTTAGTATTATATGAATACATTCTATCAATAATAATCTATGCTGGGCTCAAGGGGCTAGGGCACTGGAACCTTACCCTATCCACTAAGGATCACATCTGCTCTGGACTTATGTTTGGCCCATGTCTAGGGTCTCCCTAAAAGGAAGTCAAAAGGCATTCAGTGTATAATAGGAATAAATTATAGGACAGCTATTCATTTCTTCACAAAAAATAAATGTTTAGCAAACCCAAGACCTGCAGGAATGCATTGATGGAAAGACTTAAAATCAGGTTTCAATAGCTTATAACTATTGTTAATAGCTGCCCCAGGAGGCTTAGATTCAAAACAATCCAAACACGAAAGCATTTCATAGGATTCCTGAATGGACATTCTTACATTTCACTTGGACTCTTCATTGGTTAAAGAATTCTCTCTAAGTCCATGTCTTTTAATAATCCAGGAGTTTAACTCTTTCTCCTGTCAGTGGTCTCTTCTCCAGTGCAGGAACCTCCTGTGCCACCAGCAACTCCAACTAATAAACCAGGACTTTTTGGTCAAACTTACAGGTTCATCTCTTAAGGCTGGACATAGTCATCTCGGGATGATTGTTTGGTCACCTATGATCAGGCAAAAAATATATATATATAAAGCAAAAGAGGCAGTCATAAGCCTGGGCTCAAAGGCTCCTAACTGAGTCCCCATATGCTGCCTGCCATGTAGAATTAGGCATGATGGTACCAGAATGGGAGAGAGAGCCATCTCCTCTTATCCTTCCAATGATGCATCCAAAAAGTATTAGCGTGCTCTACAACTAGGAAGAGAAGAGGTAGCTGAGTCTGGGTCACTTCCTTTCTGAGATCCACTGAGTGTTCCTGATTACTAACCAATAAGAGGATTGCTTCATCATTCTCTAAGCATTTTCTCTGAGTTTAGCACACATGACTGGCTGAGAAGCATTGAGAGGATTTATCATCTCTAATGTGCTCAAATACTGAATTAGCACATATGGTTGGTCAGAAAAAGGCAGGGCACATCTGCCCTGCTCTAGACCACTGTATGTGTGTCTATGTTAGTTTTATGAAGGGTTCTAATCTTTTAAACTTGGGTTTCTTTAAGTAGTGAGGCTGTCTTAGTGTGTCTAAAGTATGATTGAATTTACATGTAACTTTTAGGAGCCAGGTAAAAGGAGCCTTAGCTTGGAGCTGGGGGTGGGATGAGTTAGAACAAAAGGGAGTGTCTAGTAACTTCCTATTTTAATAAATTATCATTGCTAACTAGGTGCTAAGGTCAGCTGTTTTCACCTAGTGAAGGAGCACAAACACTGTTAAGAGACCTGTCTGTTTAGACACCTTTGGCCCCATATGTTCTTACATTTGACACCTGTTGATGGTATAGTGGTTGAGATGCCTTACTTTATGTTATGAAACATCAGTTGAATGTATAGGTCAACCTGTATTTGTCCTAGACGGAAATTTAGATTTTGACTTCTCACTACAGAGATGACTTTTCTCTCCTCTCCCCACCCAGTTACTTCTCACTCCTACCCCCCAACTTTGTGCAATGGATAAGGAGCAGAATTTCCCCATCAAGGTACTGTTATAAAGTGAAGAGTACCACAACTTCTGGTTTCTCATTGTTTCAATATCAGCAACTTAAGTACAGGACAGCTAGGTGGTGAAGTGAATAGAGCCCTGGGCTTGGAATCAGGAAAACTCATTCTTCATAAGTTCAAATCTGGCCTCATTCATTTACCAGCTATGTAACCCTGGTCAAGTCACTTAACCCTGTTTGCCTCAGTTTCCTCATCTATAAAACGAGCTGTGGAAGGAAATGGCAAATCACTCCAGTATATTTGCCAAGAAAACGTCAAATGGGATCATGAAGTACTCAACATGACTGAACAAAAAGCATTTAGGATGATGATCTAGTCCCCCTTATATGAATCAGGACACCAGGACCCAGAGAAGTTAAATGATTTGCCATAGAAAGATTTTTACCCAGGTCCTTTGAATTCAAATCCATTATTCTTTTCCTTGTGCCACACTGACCTTAAAAAGTCTGAATTAAAACTATGGATTAGAAGCAAAGAAACAGAAGTGGGGGAAAAAACACTCCTGGAAAGTATCTTGAAGTTTAAAAGCCACCCAGAGGGCTCTGGAAGTATACAATAGGGAGTCAGGGTAAATGGTATTTTTATGTAGTTGCTAGGGTGTGGTATGGGTTAAGGAAGCTTCAGAAGGGAAATGTAAACATTTGCTGGAGCCGCTGGTATTGGACTAAAACAAAGTCATGCCTTTGTTCAGGTTTTATGTGGTAATGGATAGCAGGAGAAGCTATTAAGCTGGACTTAAGCCTTATATGGAAGGAATGATCTTAGAAGCTCACCTTACTGAAGAGAACAAGAGCTTGAACTTCTGTCAGAATGTAGGGTTTCCATGGCTCACCACCTGACCCCAACGTAAGACTCTTGATCCAACATGCTTGCCTTGTTGGCTCTGGGGAGAGAAATGATGGCATAGCTTGGGATTTCACAAAATCACCATAAATATTTGCTAAGCTAAATCATTGACTTTCATTGCATCGTTCTGACATGATTTACAGTCTTAACTCTCTATTCCATTTATTTGTAGATGTGTCTTACCCTCCCTTCCTAAAGTGTAAACTCCTTGAGAAAGGTCCTGTGTCTTCATCTTACTTCTTTAGCACCTAGCCAAGTGCCTAGCACATAACTCAGGAGAGAAGTCTTGCATCGGAAGGGACTTTCTAAGGTCATTTCTTCAACCCGACATCAAGATCTCTTTTGTGGCATCCCTCAAAGGTTATCAGTCTGTTATGGTGAGGGGGCAAGGTGAATGAATTAAAGCTAGGAAGCGCTCTCTACAAATACCATCTCTGACCACTGTGTGGTCATTGGCAAGTCACTTAGCATCTCTAAAGTACTTCTCGTAGAATTGTTGTGAAGCTCAAATTATATAATGTAAATAGACTTCAGCCTTTACTCAGTCTTTACTTTTGGGCATTAGGAGTTCACTATTCATGTTTCACTCCTGAAAAACAACTTTTCCCATTGTGGGACAGCACAGAAAGCTCTTTCTTATGCTGATTTGTAGGGTCTTACAAAATCATTATCAGATAGCGTTGGTTGAAATCTTTGGGTATATGACAGTAAGCACCTATACTTTACATAAATACAATGCAGGTTCCCTTCTTTGTCTTAATGGAAACGTGAGTCTAGAGTAAAACAAGATGTCCCTACTTGCTACATGCTTAATATGTGAACATTTCTTGTCACAGCAACTGTGCTGTTTCCTGAAGCAAGACATGGTGTTTTATACTTTTTTTTTTTGGTAACTCCTACAGACCTAATATTGTTACAAAATAGATTTTTCTTTTGAGGAAAATCCCAGGTTTGGAAACACCTTCTCTGAGGAAGTTAGGTGGCCCAGTAGATAGATCTAAATCTAAATTTGGTCGGGCAAGTCACTTAACTTCTGCCTGCCTCAGTTTCCCCAGATATAAAATGAAAATAATAATAGCACCAAGATGTTGAGAGGTGCAAAAGAGATAATACTTGTAAAGTCATTAGCACAATCCCTGGCACATAAGTAGTGCTTAACAAATGTTTCTCCCTCCTCCCCACGCAAATCAGCACCTCTTAATATCCTGTTGCTATTGTTAGTTATTTCAGTTGTGTTTGATTCTTCATGCCCCCTTTTGGGGATTTTCTTGTCAGAGATACTGGAGTGGTTTGCTATTTCCTTCTCTAGCTCATTTGACAAATGAGGAAACTGAGTTCAATGGGGTTAAGTGACTTGCCCAGGTTCACACAGCTAGTAAATGTCTGAGACTAGATTTGAATTCAAGTCTTCTTGACTCCAGCTCTCTATTCACTGCACCCCCTAGCTGCCCATAACCACTCTTGGAGAGTGGCTGAGTTCAAGTGACTTGCCAATGCCCGGTAAAGCTATTAGTTGTTACAGGCAGGACTTGAACCTAGCTGTTGCTGACACCATGGTGTGACTTCCACTTTTCTTACCTCTATGAATATTGTTTGTGAAAGGCAAAAGGGATAAAAATGGACAGATATTAATGTAACTCATTAACAAATTTGTTAATTTATTTTTCTAATGCTATTGTTTTTTTTTGGAGGCAATCAGGTTTAAGTGATTTGCCCAGAGTCACCCAAGCTAGTAAGTGTCAGAGGCCAGATTTGAACTCATGCACTCCTGACTGGAGGGCCAGTGCTCTATCCACTGAGCCATCTAGCTGCCCTGTTTTTCTAATGATATTCCATACCAGAAGTCTCTACTTCTGTAGGACATGTTATCTTCTCAGCTTCCTTGCAATCCAATTTTCATTCCCACTGCTCCACTGAAGCTGCTGCCTTTAAGTTCATCAGTGATCAAAGAACACCACAACCTTTCTTCATTCCTCATTCTTGA
Source organism: Pseudochirops cupreus (assembly GCA_028627135.1). Taxonomy (NCBI): domain Eukaryota; kingdom Metazoa; phylum Chordata; class Mammalia; order Diprotodontia; family Pseudocheiridae; genus Pseudochirops; species Pseudochirops cupreus. The sequence continues at coordinate 476,409,872 of CM053580.1, forward strand.
CATATCTGTACTATTGGAGTTTGGGGGGGCATTCTTTTCTGCTGAATACTGTATTCTTTCCTATCTAACCACTATTTCTCTCTCTCACTCATTAGCTCCTTTTCTTATTCCCAACCTCTTACTGTGGGTGCCTTTCAAGGATTTGTCCTTGTGTATCCTTCAATTCTCTCCTCTATCTACAATTGTTTTCCTGACCATTTCACTTATATTCATAGCATCAACTACTATATCCATTCAGAAGACCCCCCCACATCTATATATACAACTCTGAACATTCTGAAAGTTAGAATAACTTTCTACAGGGTATTTTCACCTTGATCTCCCATAAATACCTCAAACTTATCCTACCCCCTAAAATGAGTTTTTCTTTCCGACTCTATTTGTACAACAGTGTCAATATTCACCTAGTCTTTAACTGTCATTTTAATGACTCTTCTAATCAGAATAATGAAGGGAGAAGACTTTATGTCAAAGAAACAGAATATGCATTAACATGAGTATACGTTGAATTAGTGGATTTGCCAGTTGGTCTTCTCTGCTGAGACATTAGATCACACTGTCTTGAGTTATAGATATATTGCTGAACTTGATAACAAAATGATGCTTCTACTGATTTTAAAGAAGCAATTTTAGTAGTAAAATAATAATTGTTATAATAAAATAACAATGGTTAACATGTTAATACTTTAGGAATTTATTTTTTGTTAATTTATTTTATTTTTAATTTATGGAATAAAACAAACATTTCCCAAAAAAGGTGATTGCATATGAATGTATAAATTTATTATGTACAAATTGTTATTCCTTTTAAATATATGTTACTATGTAAATTTCTTTTTTTTCTTCCCTCCACCCTAGAGATGGCAACCATTAGACACAAACAGCTGTGTGTATGTGTGTGTGTGTGTAATTATTTTATACATACTGCTATTTATCAGTTGTTTTTATTTGATACTGGAAAACTTCATTGTAGGTGGAGTGAGATAGCTGGATGCAGCTATCATTTAGATGATTCCGATTTTGCTGGTAACATCTAAAGCATCATAGTCTGAAAGAAGTCTGGCATAGTCCTTCTTCTCTCCATTAGGCTGGATCAGTGTGTTGACCTTGGCGACATCAATGTCATACAGCTTCTTTACTGCCTGTTTGATCTAATGCTTGTTGACCTTGACATCCACAATGAACACTAGGGTGTTGTTGTCCTCCATTTTCTTCATAGCAGATTCAGTGGTCAAGAGAAACTTAATGATGATATAGTGATCAAGCTTGTTTCTCCTATGGGGCCCCTTTCCAAAGGTATTTGGGCCTCCTCTGAAGTCTTAGTGTCTTGAGTCACCGGAAGGTGGGGGATGTTCTAATCTTCTTCTCTTAGTGGCTATGCACACCTTTCAACATCACCTTCTTGGCCTTCAAGGCCTTGGACTTGGCTTCTGTCTTGTGGGTGGGGGTGGGGCAATGGCTTTCTTCTTCACCTTCGGCGCCATCTTGAGGGAAAGGGTTCTATTTATCAGTTCTTTGGATGCAGATAGCGTCTTTCTTCATAGGTCCTTTATAATTATTTGGGTATTTGTAATAGTCAAAATGACTCATTTGCTCAGAGTCATTCTTAAAACAATATTGCTATTACTGTATGCAATGTTCTCTTATTTCTGCTCACTTTGCTCTTTACCATTTCGTGTCAGTCTTTCCATCATTTTCTAAGATCGTTGAGCTCGTCATTTCTAATAGCACAGTAGTATTCCATCACAACATTTATATAATACCTTAAGGATTTCAAAGCACTTTAACATAGGTTATCTCATAATGATTGTCACAACTTCCCTGTGATGGAAGGGCTGTTATTATCTATATTTGGTAATAGAGGCGTAGAAGGGTTAAATGACTTGCTCGTGCCCCCTCTGATGCACCATGATCATCATAGTTAGAGTCAGGAAAGCTGGTTTCAAATTCTCATTCTACCACTTACTAACTTTGTGACTTTGGGCAATCCACTTCACCACTCAATGGCTAGTAGTGGTACCCACTCCGTGGGTAATAGGCATAGGAATACTTGAATATTCTGCCTCCTGAAATTGGTGTGAGACTCCAACAAAATAATGTCTCTAAGGTCCTTTGTAAAAACTAAAACATTATGAAAATCTAAGCTATAATCATAGTTATTATCTTCTTTGTGGTATCACTGGAATGACCTGTGTGGTCAACAGTCCTTTTCCACACCATTAACTAATACAGCTGGAGCCTGGGTTCACATATGTCATTCTACTTATGCATCAATACGTGGAGAGCTTTTCCTAAATTTGTTGTCCTTTATAAAATGGAAAAGAAGGAAGGGAAAATCAAAATTGGTTTTGGAAAAAATGTATATAATGTGTTATTTTTGTGGTTCGTGTTTGATTTCAGTCTCAAAACTGAAACATACAAAGTCCATAACAGGTTTGCAAGGACATGATCTGTTTGCCAGGTACTTGTGCCGGCCCCTACTGGCTGAAGGAAAGTACTACATGAAAGTGAGTGTTGCGTGTACTTGTGCACACACACGCACACACACACACATACATACTGGATGTCAAAAGCTTTAGTATAGTTTTAAGCTATTCAGCTTAAGTGTATGTTACATTCAATCGGTATTTATTAATTGCCTCGTATGTGCTAGGTCCTGAGGTTACTAGTATAAATTATGAAACCATCCCTATTCAAAATAAGCTTATATTCACTCAAACACATACACATATATTTGGATCCTGTTAGTAAAAAGCATATATTGTGTTCCTACTAAGTATAGAACGCCCCTTCAGGCTGCAATCCCCCTCAAAGGAGTATTTTCAGAACTCACATAATCATCTTATATTTGGGAAATCTCTGGATGAATTATTGGAGTAAGATGATGCCACTGGCTTGTTAATTGGGTAGTAGCTTATATGTGACCTGGAGGAACATGAACATTTCTGCTACTTGAGAAATATCTAAAAGCGTCAGTCAGGCAAACATTTATTAAGCACCTAGGCATTGTGCTAAGCACTGGCAATACAAACATGAAAAAACAGCCAGTTCCTGCCCTCAAGGAACTTACAATTTAATGAAAGAAGATAGCTGACAAGAGAAAGCTGAAAAGGAGAGCAGGAGGGAGAAGATGCCTGGCTCAGGGGCATGATATAATCCAGTCCAAAGTTCAGCTGGTGGAAAATGAAGATAGATGGTTCGCCTCAATCCCCAATTAAGTGGAGTCTTTAGGAGGAATTCTTTGCTCAGCCCTCCAAATCAGAGGGGAAGAGGCACTAGAATGCTAATGAAGTGTGAGTACCAAAGCTGATGCAGTCTCATGGAATGATGCGTTATGGTAGAATCTAGACCAAGAAGTACAACTGGTGGGAAATGGAGAGATGCCCTCGTCATATATTTTGGGATAATATTAAATATTTTGGCTTATATTAGAGAGATAGGAAATGAGTTCCTTATGTGCCCTTTTCTTTTCGTTTTCTCAGTTCATTAACATGGCATTGCCATCTTCCTAATATTGTTTGTTCTTGAGTCATTTTCAGTTGTCTGACTCTTTCAAGGTTTTCTTTGCAAAGAGACTGGATGTTTTGCCATTTCCTTCTCCACCTCACTTTACAAATGAGAAAACTGAGGCAAGCAGGGTTAAGTGACTTGCTCAGGGTCACACAGCTAGTATGTATCTTAGATTTGAACTCAGGGATTCCTGACTCCAGGCCAGGCACTCTGTCCACTACATTACCTAAATACTTCCTAGTATTGTAGGTACATCCAATTAGAGATTTCGTTACTTTCATCCCCTGGTGCAGATCACAAATCATCCACACTTTCTAATACTGTTTAATTCATATCCTTGTGTTTCCACAAATGATTCATACAGGATTTATCCAAAGCATTAGAGGGTTTTTTCTTTTTCTTTTTTTTTAATGTGTCATGGTACCAACATGGTATTCAGGCTATTTTCCCATTTAATTTGTGAATGGTTCACTTCCTTATCAGTTTTTTTTGTGTCTTTGATGGTATCATTTACACCGTTTCCCATGTGCAAAAATGGCTTACATCCTCTTTATACGTTTCAATTTTCCATTAGTATCTGGCTCATCAGCAACTGTGACTCTATGAAGAGCATGATATTCCATGATTAATAGCCATATAGCACCATTGAGAGAATATTGGTGCTAAAAAGATGTTTTTTTGTGATAAAAAGAAATTTCATATTATTGAAAGCATTGTCAATGAGTTAGATAATCAGTCTTACCCCAAACTCATATACCAAAAGTTTGGGTAAACACTACAAAGAAATGTCACCAATCTATCCAATTTCTTAAAAGTCAATTTATTTAGTTTTAGTTTTCAACATTCACTTCCATAAGTTTTAAATTTTCTTCCCCTCTCATTCTTCTCCCCTCCCCAAGATGACATGCCATCTGATATAGGGTCTACATATAGGGTCTACACTCTTATTAAGCATATTTTCAAATTAATCATGTTATATGGAAGAATTAGAATGAATGGGAGGAACCAAGAGAAAAAAAGAAAAAACAAAACAGAACAAAAAAAGTCTACTTTGCTTTCATTCAGATTCCATAGTTCTTTCTCTGGATGTGGATGGCATTTTCTATCGTGAATCTTTTGGAATTGTTTAGGATCTTGTATTGCTGAGAAGGATCAAGTCTATCAAAGTTGGTCACTGAACACCGTGGCTGTTACTGTGTACAATGTTCCCTCCTCAGCTCACCTCACCTCACTCAGCATCAGTTCATATAAGTCTTTCCAAGTTTTCTTGAAGTCTGCCCATTCATCATTTCTTATAGTACAATTGTATTTCATTACATTCATATACCACAACTTATTCAGCTATTCCTCAATTGATGAGACTCCTCTCAATTTCCAGTTCCTGTCCACCACAAAAGAGCTCCTATAAATATTTTTTTTACATGTGGGTCCTTTTATCCAATTTTTTCTAGCCCTTTTTGGCATCTTCTTCCACCACCATCTCATGTCATTTAATTGAAGAATCTAAAGGAAATAAGTGCTCAATAATAGCCTAAAGAAATGTATTTTCATCATAGTAAAAGTATGAAAACTTTATTATTCTGTACAGATTAATTATTCTTACAAATCAAAGGGCTATATATAGCTAGGTAAGTAAGCAAATTTTTTATAATAGTGCTATTTCTTTGGTTTGTAATTATAATTTCACTTAAATGCTTTGCTTTCTGTAGTCCAAGTCATTTTAGTCTTTTACAGAAGCTAATTCATATAGAATCTAGATGACTTAGTACCAGTGTGACCTTGGGTAAGTCTTTTAACCACCCTGGACCTGGGTATCCTCAGCTATAAAATGAGGGGGTTGAACCAAGTGGTTTCTGAAATCCCAAATAACTCCAGGTCTATTAGGATCTCAATGTCTATTTCACATGACCAAATATTGATTAAGCACTAACAGTATTTATTTTATTTCTATTTATTTAATACCTACTTAAATTAGCATAGTTCTATAGATCAAGAAATGGAATTGGAGTCAGAAGACCTGACCTCAAGATTTGGCTACATTAATTAGTGATGTGTGACCTTTGACATATCACTTTACCTCTTCCCCATCTGTAAAATAGGGATAATAGTATATGGCCTACATCACCTTAGCTATGAGGAAAATATTTCCTAAACAAACCAATGCCATATAAATATGCTATCATTAATGTGTTCAGAACATTGTGCTTGAAGGCCATGAAAAGGTTAAATACAAAATGGTTCCTTCCCTCACAAGCTTATAGTATAGCAAGAGGATGTGATACATACATAGACATTGTAAAGTTGTACAAGACTTCTGGAAGAGGTGGTGTTGGAGCCAGACATTGAAGAATGCCCAGGATTTCAGCTATCAGATTCTGGTTACTGCTAAAGGTTTAGATTTAGAAGCCATCTACAAGGAGGTGATAACTGAAATAATGACAATGGATAGAACTGCTAAGAGAGAGGGCATAGAGGGTACATCAGCTTTGATGGTTTGGAAGAGGAAAAACAGAGTGAGAGGGCAAAGGAAGAGTCAGTAGGACAGAAGAGAGTATTTCTGAAACAAAGGGAGATCATTGGTAATCTCTGAGAGAGCAAATTCAATGCAGTGGTTGGAGAAGCCAGAAACGCAAAGGACTGAAGAAAGTAAAGCTGAAGAAGAGGTTTCTATCATAGAACAGAGCTACTTCTGAAGCCTGATTTGTTAATGTTGCTATTGATTTTACCTCCTTAAAAGAATGAGCTTGTATAGATAAAAATCTTCCAACAAGCTTTAATAATGGAGAGAAGAAAAGATATAGTATAGCAATAAGAGCTTTTAAAAGATTGGTGAGACCTAAGCGTGTTTGTAGGCAAATGGGAACGACTGGAGAAAAAGCCAGTGGACATGCGTGAGGAAGAAGGGATTATTTGGAGAGTAGGGTTTTGAAAAAAGCAACAAGGCTTGGGCTTAAGGGTATCGGCAGAGGGTTTAGTTTAAGTGGATACTATGGATGCGTCTTATATAACAATGACAGGAAAGAAAGAGGAGAGACAAAGTGATAATGCTTTAAAAAAGGATTGAGAAATGGAGGAGGAATTGTGAGGGGTTCGTTCACAGTGGATGGTCTGAATCTCCTCAATGAAGGGAGATGCTGAAGTACCTACTAATAAGTGTGGGGGTAGAGTATGGTAATAGTTGGGAAAGGAAGAAGGAAAGAAGAGGGAAGAAGAAAAATTTTGGCAAAGCTGCTGTGGAGCATGAAATAAAGAGTTGAAAAAGGTAGAGTAGAGGAATTGTCAAATAACAAAAAGGACCCAGCTCAATGTAAGTACCATGAGTTTGCAATGGGAAAAAATAGCTAGATGTTGTAACTTTCTCTATCACCACTTTGAAGAGCCCTGGAGCAGAAGCAGAAATATCATATGATGGGAATTAACTAAGGTTGAAGATTTCCCATTCAGGAATGGCAGCAAACAATTTTAGCCCATAAGACATTACAGTGACAAAGCTATGGATTGATTCAATGCTGGGTAACAAGGTAAGGGAAGCCAAAATGAGCGATACAGACTGGCAGACTATAGATGGGTCAAGAGAAATGAAGGTTACAGTAAGAGAGAAGAGTAGGCTTAATATGTCTTGGAGAGATGAAAGGATAGGAGGCAGTGGGCAGAGAATGTAATTTCCAAATTTTGGATGTTAATGGTGGTATGGTCTAAGAGATGGTGAATCACAAAGTATAAGCATTTTGGTGCTTGGCTGAAATAGGATGGAGAAAAAGACTTTAAGAGACAAGAAGACATTTTAGAGGTAGGCAAACTGAAGTTCAATGAGGTTCAATGACTTGTGAAAGTCCAGACAACTAGGGCATGAACCCAGCTATCTAATGCTTTTGTTCATTTTTGCTTTAATTTAATTGCAAAACAGTTTCCCATATGTTGGAAAACTACAGGCACTGATGCATTACTGTTCATTTCCTTAGTCTCTTTGTCCTATTCTTTTTTTTTTTCTTAAAAAGGTGGGTTGTTTTGTTTTTTAGGTCTAGATCTGTGAGCTCATTGCTATAGGAAACTTCTAAGTGAAGAATTCTCTCTATTGATGAAAATAATTGTCGCAAAATTTAATGTTAAAGACTTACAAGGTACAATGAAAGATAAAGTATCTTTCCCAGCCTCAAATATTATATATCAGAAATTGGACTTCATTCAAGTCTTATGACTCTGAGTTCAGCTTCTATCCACTATGCTATGCTCTCTCTCAAGCACACATTATTTACTAATTAAATTCCTCAGTTTCTTGAAACTTTCATTCAAGTAATGCCTTAAACACATTTATCTCACTTTTGTAAGCAGATAGGCTCATAGCTTTAGAACTCAAAGGGGATGTAAAAGGCAATGTTAATGGGAGAAGGTTATGGCAGCAACTATTCTTCTGTTTGTAGAAACAATATTTCTAGCTGGAAAAATCTTCAAAAACATTGCAAAAATGAATTGTGTATCTTGTCTGCTACAATTGACACCTCTCTATGAATGTTACTTAGAAGCCGAGGCTGTACTGGTACAATTACAGAAAAATAATGAATAGTGGGTTTGCATTGATCCTATAGACAAGATTTTAAAACTTTTAGGTGACAGACTCATATTTCAGGTCATGCATGCATTCTTGACACACTCATACCTGACTGGAGCTTGAAGGGGCACAAGTAGACAGAGGGAGCCCCAGATTGAAGTTGTTTGGAGGTAGACTGTTGAGGGCATATGGATGTGGGCAGTCATGCCTTCTGACTTCACTTAACTTAATGCACTTACAAAAACCCCCAAGACTTGCCTAGTTACATTTTCTTTTTTTTCTTTTAAGTAGTTTTTTTTTAATTTCCAATTACATGTAAAAGACAATTTTTAACATCCTAGATACATTTTCAAAAGAAATCTGTTTTCCCATTTGCCAGCTGCACAGGGAGTGAAGGACTCAGCTGGGTTTGTGAGATGAAGCAGAATCCTTTTTAATTGGTTTCTAAATCAGGGTTTTACTTAGTGTCCTTACCTGCCTCCCCATCCCCCAAGCCCCTGACTTCAGTTAACGTTTAACCATTTGGTTGTAAGTCTGGCTCACCAAGACTGTGATAGCATCAAGCACTAACATCATACTGTGCTGGGAGGTCAGGCAGGCAAGTCAGAAAGGAGAACCAGTCCCAGTAGTACCATTAATTACCCAGCTGCATCATTTAATTTCTGCCACTCCACCCCCTCCCCATATAATGCCCCCTCTCCATAAAATCTGGGAGAGAGCCCAGGCTCTGATTTGTTTACTCCGTATGGAGTGTGGGTGCTGTAACAAACAATCCAGTACACAGGTAGCCCCTGAGGACCCTCACCTCTCCTCCTATCTCCCCTAGGAGGCCCTTTGTCCACCCCAAGGATCCTGGGGTGGATTCCCAAGGGCTTTCAGTTTGACCTTTAAAGACCACCTCCTAGCTTGACTAACTTTTATAGTGCCTTTAAGGCTGCTTTCCTTCTGGTGGTATATTTTCAGTAAGTATGCTTTTCCGTGCTTCTGAATTAGAGAAGCAGTCTTAGTAAATATTCATGGTCAATCACTCCACGTCCTGCAGTTAAAACTTTGAGCTGACGAGCCCACAATTAACTTCCTTCCCTGTGTATCAGAATGGATGCCTAATTTGATATATGGATAAAACAGGGAACCAACTGTGAATTCTAATGGTTTAGGAAATATCCATTAGAACTCTTCCAGGCCCTGTAGTGTGAGGCTGAATCAGCAAGTGGAAAAAAACTAAGCCTATACATCTGACTGCCTGCAATCCAGCTGCCACCAGTAAGCAAACTTCTTTATCAAAATAATAGCTCATATCTATATAGGGCTACACAGTTATAAATTACTTTGATTTGATCCTCAGTTAGAAGACAGACAGTGTGGATATTATTAGACTTTATGAGATAAGTAGTGTTAATATTCATAAAACCATAGAATCTGAGTTGGAAATGACCTAAGAGTTGTTAAAAACATGGAGGGGCCTCAGAAGACACCTAGCCCAAACTCTTCATTTTAGAGGAAACTGAGGCCTAGAATAATCAAGTTGGAGAGCTAGGGTTTGAACTGAGCCCTCTGATAACAATTCCCTTTGACTCTGATCAATCCCAACCCTTCCTGAAGCTTGTGTTCCCTCAGACATGTTTTCAATGAGTTTCTGTGGACCTTCTAGTTGTTTTTTTTTAATGCCTACTCTTCTATTCTGCCTTGCCACTTAGTAATAACTGTTGCTTTTGTATACTATTATTTGTTGTCAAAATTATTCAATATTTGCTCTTTCATTTATCCAAGAAGAACCTACAGCACCCCTTCTCTTTGCAAAACACCATGCCAAAAGATGTGGAGACGCAAAGATGCCATTTCACAGATGAGAGAATTTCAACTCAAAGTGATTTTCTTAAGGCCATAGAGTTACTAAGGTGGTGTAGACAAGAATCAAAGCCAGGTTTTCACACAAAGTCCGTGTTTTTTCCTACTCTGCCACACTCTCTTGATTTATGAAATCCATAACCAAAAAATCTCCATCAGTCCAGTTTATCAGAGCTGGTTGATATAATTATTTGTCCTTTTTCCTCAGAGAGGACCAATGACATTAGGAGGGCAATGTCTTGACTTGCAAGTGAATTGGATTTAAGTGAGGCAGAGCTGTGAAAAGTCATCAGCCCCCTCACTCCTTCAGTCATCAGAGTCTAGTTGACTGCTTTAATACATTTTACATATATGACCCTTTATGACCACTAACTTGATAATCTCAGTATTTAAGGGAAAACAAGCCCTGCTAGACTAATTCACCTGATTCTCTGAGGAGCACTCATTATAACCCTGAGAGGACAGCCCTTTGAAGGTTGCCATACTTGTGGGAAAATTGATCCCTCTGTCCCCCAACCAGAAGCAGCAGACACTATTTCATCCTCGCAGTCATTACTGAGGAAGGGTAGGTTACTTCCTATTTATAGGCCCAGTGGAAGAGTCAAATCACATATGTTCATTCTCACCACTCTTTCCCTTCAGCTCCCCCACCAAAGTCCCTGTGTTAATGTGAACTGACTTCATTCTTGGGGCTTGGTAGTCTGATCCAAAGATTGTCCTTTCTTTTTGGCTTATTGCCCTACTATGGGGTATTACTTTCTGGAGATTTTGGAAAAGTAGCCCTCTCATGTCTACGAGGTAAATTTATGCTACAGGGCCCAGATTTGTAGTAATTCTGCTCTTATAAAATGACTTGTGCTTATGCCCCCAGTTAAAGACCAGACCTTCTAACAGTGGGCTGGGGTCTTAGCTTTTAGCACTGTATTAAGAAAGACCCCTCTGTCTTGAATGGCTCCTCTCCTCTGCCTCCCCCAACCTCCATCTCCATAGGTTTCCTTTTACAACTCCCAAAAGGCCCCCTCCCTGCCCTGGATAATTACAGAAATAAGACTAATCTCTAGATTTCCCCAAATTTGAATAATAGATTCCCCCAACTCCACCATGTCTACTTTATAGGCTATAAAAGAATCAGGTATGGAAGAACCTTTATTTCACCACAGTCAGTTAATAAATAAACATATATTAATTTTTTGAAATTTGTTTGCCTGTACTAAGTGCTAGTGATATAAGAAAGTAAAAAAACAAAACAGAACAAAGAAAAAACAGTCCCTGCACTCTAATGGGGAAAACAACAGAGGAGAGTGGCTAAGAAGGGACAATTTTGTTCTGAAAGTGAGAGGGATGGTGAGTGGAGCCATAGGAGAGTGGACTGACACACCATCCAAGAGTCATGAAAGAGTACATTAGATCATGGTTTATGAATATACAATTTTGAGGAGGGGGTGATAGGCAATTGAAAAGGAAGTTGTAAAGAAGGTGGACTTTGAGGAGGGAATGAAGAAAAGTATGATCTAGGACAGAAGTTTCCAAAGTGAGTAATATCATCCCCTGGGGGTGGCCTTGGAAATATCCAGGGGGGTGGTAGTTGGATGCAGTGGGGGGCATTTAATAAAAATAAGGGGGTGGTGGAAACATAAGAAAAGAAGAAAAGATAAGAAAATTTTGAAAAATCATTAGTATGTGTTTCATTTGTTGTGTAACAGAGTTAAAGTCATACTGATCACATTATTTTCCAAATAAACACACAAAATGCAAGTTATAACCAATCAGTGGTCAAGTGCACTGACAGGTCTTAACAAGCAACTGTTGGCAGGTGAGCATTGTCAGGAAGTCCAGCATGCATTAGCAGGAATATGTGCATATAATGACTTGTTTATGGTATCATACTATACGATTACATGATGTAATATTGCATCATCAGTTTTCAAAACAGGAAAAGCCCCACCAATTTACAATAAATTATTAAATTTAAGATGTGTCTTTTAAAAAAAATTATTTTTTGAAATGATGAAATTTTTTTAAAGCTAAAGGGTTAAAGAAAGTAGATGTTTAGGGGAATGCTGAGTAATTTTTTTTGAAGGAAGCTGTAGGCCAAATAAGTTTGGGAACCTTTGGTCTGGAGAAATGTAATGGGAATGGGATTTGAAGATCTTCCCTGCTTTGAAAATAAACCCTACCCCCTACTAGACTGAATGTAATCACATGGAGCCTGTGGTGGGAGGAATTTGCTGAAGGTTGGAGTAGAGCCCACAGGAAACTGGGGTCAGAGCTAGACTAGATGTTTGGGAGGAGAGCAAGCATCCCAGGGAGTCAGTCAAGCTTATGAGTAAATATTGGTCTTGTGTTGGTTTGTGGGAAGGCTAAAGGATGTTGTGGCTCTCTGTGCTGTGGCTTAACTTCTTTGCTACTATGATGGAATTGGCTAACTGGTTTTGGGATTTGGGTTTCAGGTATCCGAATAAATGTTTTGGTTCTGTCCTCTGTATGGAGAGTCTGTTATATTTTGGGATTGAGTACCATGCAAGTATATTTATAGTGATCTTGGGCATTATAAATAGTATATTGGTGCTACAGAGAAGCAATCACTGATCAGGATACTAGTGCCGAAAGGCAGAAGTTCATCTAGGACATAGAGGGTATGGATTAGAACATAGTTGGTAAGTGGGGAGTAGGTGACAGAAGAGGAGAGAACAGCCTATCAATTCTTTGGAAAAGACCTGAAATTGGGGGTGGTAGTGAGGCAGCACTTCATAATTCTAGTGAATCTCTTTCCCACAGAGAGCTTTATAGACTCTCAAAGACCTGTAGTGGTTTTTGGACTGTCCCTGGAGGATGAGCATACTTTGGAGGTTGATGAACAAGCAAGCCCCTTTCTCATCAAACCTGAATTATCTGAGTATCATACTGGGTTTGCTGTCTAGGTAGAAACCTGTTCGGAAACCACATTGATTTATCATCTTTCTCCAAGGGACATATTACATCAGGAAATTCACCTTTCTCTCAAGAAGGTCTGATGTATGCAGACAGACATACACTGTTGTGCTTTGGTCATTTTCTGAGGGTGGAAAGAAAGTATTCAAGGATGAGAGAGGGAGGGTAGAAGTGTGCACACAGCAATAGTCAAGAATTTTTATAGACCCCTGGGGGAGGAGGGTGATTATTATTCAGTCAAGCATCCGGGTTAGCCCAGTCTTTGAAACTCAGTCAGCACAGTGCTCATGAGTATGGTCACATTCCGTGAAGAGTGTGTCTTGTCTTCAAAGGAAAGTTCATGCCCAGAAATCTCATCATGTTAATTGAGGAACCCAAACTGATTAGTGATTCCTTTGTTATCTCTCTTCCCTTATGGAATAATCACCAATTATATTTATTTATCAAATATCTACCATAGACCTTGGGGAATTTAGGTGGCTCAGTGGATAGAGCACTGGGCTTAGAACCAGAAAAACTCATATTCATGAGTTCAAATCTGGCCTCAGACATTTATTAGTCATGTCACCCTGAGCAAGTCACTTAGCCCTGTTTCCCTCAGTTTCCTCATCTGTAAAATGAGCTGGAGAAGGAAATGGCAAACCACTCCTGTATCTCTGCCAAGAAAAACCCAAATGAGGTCACAGAGAGTCAGATGCAATTGAAAAATGACTTGACAACAACACCAAAGGTCGGCACTTAATTATGTGCTACATCTTTACGTATTCATTTGAAATCTCTGTTTTGCCAGTCAACCACATGTGTTTTCTGATTGCTGTTAAAATAGCAGAGGCCTGGGTAACTTAGGATCTCAGTTTTTCATCTTCTCCTTGATGAAAGCAGTCAGATGCTGATTGTTACTTCATAAGCCATTCTGACAGGGTTAAATGAAACTCAGCTCCTCTAGGTTGTTTGCAATTAGATGTTGCTGAAATCCTTCACTCGTCACTGGTGGTCTGTTGATATGCTGTTTTATCAATTTGCTTCACCCTCCCAAGTGATGAATTGATTTCTCTCCAAAATAAAATTTTTATAGAAGTGCAGAGCTAGCAACAAATCACAGCTATGCAAATTAGCATGGGCCTAGAGGAATCAGTCCTGATATACATTAGATTAGTCAAAGAAAATTAGAACCACTAAAAATTTCAGTAACATATAGTAGCATTGATGGTAGGGGTGTCCTACTTTTTCCACTAATCTTGCTCACTGTGACATTGCTATGGTATTAGTAATTGTGAACTTCTAATTTTAATAATAATAAAATACTGCTTTTTGAACACTAATAAAAGTTTCACAGGGGCTAACTGATTTTGGTTTTTTATTATATTTTGAAATTATTTTTTTTCAATTAACAAGAATTTATTTTCTCCCCTTTCCCATTGAATACTCAAAAAGAAAAAGAAAACTATCATAACAAATATGCATAAACAAAGCAGATTCTTAGAAATGTGTATTTCATTGTGCACCTCAAGTCTCTCAACACTCGTGCTACCTTCAAGATGTGAGTGAAGGGTTAGAGGCCTTTGTCGTTAATTGTCTGGATCATGGCTTGTCATTGCATTGATAGAGTTCTCAAGTCTTTCAAAGTTGTTTTCCTTCACATTATTATTGTACAAATTGTTCTCCTAGCTCCACTTTACTCTGTATCTGTTTATGCAAGTTTTCTCTGAAACTGTCCATTTCGTTATTTCTCATGTCGTGGTGTTTCTCCTCCCTCCCTCCAGTCTCCCTCAGGAATAAGCAAACGGTGATATCAGATCTGGTTCTCACTTTCGATATGGGATTCTTTATTAAATTTTTTGAGTTACATATTTTCTCCCCGTCTTTCCCCCGCCCACCACCCCAAAACAGCCATCCCAGTGTTTCCCCCGTCCCCCAGTCTATTCTCTCCTATGTCACTTTTTGGTAGGGCAGGATGG
>CM053580.1:476425167-476454533 GCA_028627135.1 Pseudochirops cupreus
TGACTTTAGTGGGAAGTATCTTTGTGTGTGTTTTGGAGTTCTAGGATTGGTTTAGAGTCCTATTTTATGGGTATTTTGGGGTGGCTATGTGAGAGCTGCGATATGTTACTGCTGCTACGCCGCCATCTTGGCTCCACCCTGGTTCTCACTTTCAATTCCTATACCACAATTTCTCATATCAGTATAGATAGAGCTCTAGAAAGATGGATGCATGAATAGAAGTAAATATTATATAAGAAATTCACAGGTAATTCAGGGATGGAAAAGAGTTAAGAAGCACAGTGAGGTTCTTCATTAAAGTCTTATCTGTAATTACATTGATAGAGGAAACTTCCAGTGAGGTGATTTCCACCAGTGCAGGTCTATTCTTGCTGTGCAACTTAAGTCATAGAGAGTTTCCTGGACCAGTGGTCCCCTGCCTTTTTTAAAATTATGCACCCCTATGAGTAAAACATGATTGTGTATCTCCAGCCTATGCCCATTGCTTTTTAAATAAATTATATAATGCACTACTGTGAAAATAATTATATTATATAACTTACACAAAAGTTACACAAAAAAGAGACATTTTAAAAGGATAAGCAAAATGTGGAACAATCCCTGATTCTAGAGGTCATAGGGGGCCCTGGAGTTTGTTGAGTAGGACTGCAATGTGCTCAGACCTGTATTGAGGAAAATTGTGTTGGCAACTGTGTAGAGAATTTTTTTTTCGCTTTTTTGGAGGAGGGGAGGCAGGGCAATTGGGGTTAAGTGACTCACCCAAGGTCACATGACTAGTAAGTGTTAAGTATCTGAGGCCACATTTGAACTCAGGTCAGGAGGACTCAGGACCCATGCTCTATTCACTGTGCCACCTAGCTGCCCCGACTGTGTAGAGAACTGATTGGACAATTGTAGCTCATAGAGAATTTAGAGACAAGCCAGTTGGGAGCCTGCCTACTGGGGTCTAGTTTAGAGGTGGTAAAGGGTCTGAACAAGGGTTGTGGGGCTATGAATAGAGAAAAGGGACAGATGTAAGAGATGTTGAGATAGAAACGAGATTTGGCAATAACCAGTCATTAATAAACACTTTTAAGCCTGGCCTATTATATTCCAGGCACTGTACCAAGCACTGGGCAGCAGATGAGATATATGGGGGAAAGTAAGAATGAGAAGATAAGGATGACTCCAGGGTTTTGAATGTGGATTACTGGATTATGGGGGTGATTTATATAGAGAAAGGAAAGGTAAGAAGACGGACATCTGTGGGAAAAACCAATGTGATGAGATCTGTAATGCAATGCCTCACTGTGTCTCATCGAGAAGGAAGAAGGATAGGGATTATGGGTGGGAAGGGAGCATGACTCCAACTCACTAGGTATTGCCCTGAAGCACAGACTCTGTTCTCTGAGGGGCCATGAGGCTACAGCCATGAAGTGATCTGAGGGACAGGTAGGAAACATACTGTGACCAAGTGGCTTTGCCCACACAGCTGCTCATGTAGGTGCCCTGGTTGTGTTTAGGTTATAATTGGCCCTGGGGAGCTGAGAACTGGTAGAGAAAGAGAGAATGTGAAGAACGGAACAGCTGCTAGGAAGGGGCAGAGCGGGAGAGTTTGGGATGCTAGAGGGTAAAGAGGGTGCTAGTCGTGTTGGAAAGGACTCTGCTTGGTTGATTACACACTCCTGCTGGTTATGCTATGTATGGTAGGTAAGTAATAAGCCTTTATTAAGTGTTTACTTTGTGCCACACACTGTGATAAACCCTGGGAATGCAAATAAAGGCAAAAAGAAAGATAGTCAAGGAGGTTACATTCTAATAGAGGAAGACAACACAAAAAAAGGAGATGAAATGGTGGGGTGGGAGAAGGTACCTATGAGGAGACATGGTGGTGAAGTCTAGTGAGTTGGAGACTCTCATAGAAGGAAATGAAGCAAAGCTGGTCTGGTTATGTCTCTAAAATAGAAGGGACTCTTCAAGGACAAAAGATCACTGACATAGTAGGTGGATGTTCAAGGGTCAGAAAGCTCATACAGTTCTTGTGGTCTTGCAATGGCCCTCTAGGGTCACTGACCCAGGGTACCAAGAAAAGAATGTACCTTTCTTTGTATCCTCAGAGCTCAGTACAATGTTTGCTACGTACTAAATACTTAACAAATGCTTGTTGACTTGACTTGTACAGAGTCACATGGCCTGTTTTATGTCGTAGGCAGAACTTTAAATCCAGTTATTCTTTCAGAGGCCAGCTCTCTATCCATTAAGTCATGGCTGCCACTCAACATGATAGGATTTGAACCGAGCTTTTGCCTATGAGACCTTCTGAATTGCTCTTGATGAGGATTGTTAACTCCAGTTAGAGAAACTCTGGACTAAGTGATTTGCTGTAACATAGACACCATCATAACCTGGTTAGCCTGATGCTTCCTGTTCACCATACATCCTCCCATTCCACCTATAATTCATTGGGCTCAGTGCTAGTTACTTTTCTCTGAAAACAAAATGAAAGTGCAGGTGAACCCCACTACGTGACAACATTCTCTGCAGCAGATCTTCTGAACATCTGACCTTAGTTAGGGAGTGGATCCAGATTCTTAATAAATATTTGTTGATTGACTGATAAGATTCCTGAATTTCTTGCTTTGTGAAGAATCAAAGTCCTGGTTGAAGAGATACAAGTGTATTTTGCCCGCCTCTGATGTTTTTCGGTTTATCATGAACAAAAAGTTTTTCCCAGAGACATGCCTTGGGATTCCAGCTGAAGATTCAAGCAGGCACACCTCATACCTGATAACTTTACAGATGAAATCTCTCCACTCCTTAGTTCTCACAACTGTTAACATTTAAATTCGCTTATTTATAATACAGTTAATGATTATTTTTCCCCCCAGAAACACTCCCATTTTGTTAGGTGGAATAAAGTTGTATTCAGCTTGATGTGAGTATAGATCATTTCTTGGTAATCATAGTGCACAAATCTCTAGAACCCAGGCTCTTCCCATCTTTTGAACTTCCCTATTATTGTTGAGGATATTCCTATCTCCTTAGTTACCCAGGTTCTCAACCATCCTTGCAGGAACTCAAATTTATAACCTCATTGATACCCCCACCTCCTCACTTCCATTTATTTCACAGATCTAGTAGACTGCCAAATCTTGTCATTTCTACCTTTACAATGTCTCTTCCATATGCCCCTTTCTCTCAGCTCACAAATTATGCACTCATCACCTCTTCTCTGAACTTCATAGTCCATTTTCCCTACTCCCCTCCCCCAAACTGCATTAAGGTTTATAAAGATTCCTTTCATAAACAATCACAGTAATTCAAGCAGGATATGGGCTATTATTAACAACAGTATACAACTTTCAATCTTCTCTCCTCCATGGACTACCAAAAACATAAGGTGATTATAAAACCTAGTAAAGAAACTTCATTTTATACGTTAAGAAAGGAAGGGAAGGAAAGGAAGGGGAGGGGAAGGGAGAAAGGAATAAGCATTAACACAGTGCCTCCTATGTTCCAGGCACCATTGTGCTAACTGCTTTACACATATTATCTCATTTGATTTAATTGGAGTAAAGGTGGACATTTTTACATTTAGCACACATTGTTTAATAATTTTTCATAAACCTACTCTAACTTTGAAGAAATGAAATGAAAATACAGAATTCTGATTCAGAAAAGATCCCCCAAATAAGAGAAAGGAGCTGCCAGTCTTTTGAGTGAGGTCATCTCAGGGCTGTCATTGAACTCCAGACTGCCTGAAAGACTGTGGTATCCAACAGAATTAATGTTGGGGAGTGCAGTATGTGGAGAAAGGGAAGAGAATGAGGGCAGGTCTTGAGAGCCCCCTGTGTTTTAAGTAATAAAGTTTATGTTGATAGCAGACAGAGAAGAAGTAGAAGTTAATTTTTAAAGTTACCCACTTCTGCCACCACCAGACTTCTGATGTGTATATGTGTGGGAGGATCATACCAGTAGTCGTACCAGTACATCTGATGTGTGTATGTGTGAGAGGGTCAGGGAATCTCTTTCTGTTGTCCAGAAGAAATCTTCTCAAGAACTAAAAGGGAAGAAATCATCACCCATTTCAATGCAGCTTCTGAGGCATCTTATTAGTGAGAGATGTTACTTCCCCTCAAAATAATCAAGTGTTTGGTCTGCTAACAACATAGCTTAGACAAAAAGTGAAACAATATTCTGCATTTTGACAACACTTGATAACAATAATATTTCAAATTGTACCATCACTAGAAGAAGAATGAACAAAAATTTCCAGAATTTACGTGGCGTCTTCAGCCCCTTGAACTTCGTGTGCCTGGTCTGTTTTCTACAAAGTTATTCCCATGTATACCAGCATCCATCTCTCCCTTTGAATAGCTTCTTCCCCCTGCCCCTTTTTTTTAAGCAGATGCCTTTTTGGGTTTGGGTTCTGGCTTCAGATTGTGTTAATTTTCTTAATTTTTGTTTTACTCTTCCTCATCATCCTTTCCCTTTCTATTGAACATTGTGGTAATAGTAGCAAGAGTGAGCTGAGGTAGCAGCAGAACCTGGGCTCTGGGTGCACCTGTGACTGATCTGGACTCCTCCTTGCCCTATTATTCCAAAAGCCTTTTAAGTCTTGCCTCAAGTCTCTCTCTATTCCAATTTATCTTCCATACAGCTGCCAAAATAGGGTAGCTAGGTAGTGAAGTAGATAGAATGCCAAGCTTAGAGTTAAGAAGACCCGAGTTCAGATGTGACCTCGGACACTTTACTTAGCTATGTGACCCTGGGCAAGTCACTTAACCCTGTTTGCCTCAGTTTCCTCATCTGTAAAATGAAAAGAAGGATATGGCAAACCATTCTTGTATCTTTGCCAAGAAAACCCCAAATGGGTTCACGAAAAGTCAGATACTACTGAAATGACTGAACAACAACTTGGATGAAAAGTAATTTACCTCAAGTGTTGGTCTCCTAGCATGCCCCTCCTTCTCAATAAACTCCAGTGGCTCCCTATTACCTCAAGGATCAAATATAGAATCCTTCATTTGGTATTTCAAAGCTCTTCATAGCCTGTTTTCTTTCTCTCTATAGTTTTTTCGTTTTTTGTTTTTTACACTGTTTTCCTCTCCATATGCTATATGATTCAACATAGTGGCCTGTTTTCTATTGCTTGTACTCATTGGTCCATCTCTAGACTGGGCTCCCCTGACTGAAACATACTCATAAGGTTATAGGATCATAGACTTTAGAGATGAAAGGGGCCTTAGAAATCATCAGGTCCAACTCTCCCATTTTACAGCTGAGAAAACTGAGGCAATTAGATTTTTAAGTAACTTGCCTAGAGTCACAAAACTAAATGCATCTGATATAAAATCTGAACTCAGTCTTCCTGACTTAAAGTGCAACTCTCTATCCATTACAGCTACTTCTCTTCACTTCTGCCTCTAGAATCTCGGCTTCCTTTAAGACTGGGCTCAAGCATCTATAAAAGTTTTTCCTGTTCCCCCCACAACTAAAGCCTTGCCCTCTCAGGTTCATTTGCATCTACTTTGCATGTATCTTGTATGTACCCATTTATTTACATGTTGTTTCCCTCATCTGAATGTAAGCCCCTTGAAGGTAAGGACTGTTTTTGCCTTTTTTTTAAAAAATATCCTCAGTACAAGAACTCTATGAGGTATATGGTGCTTAAATATTATCAGTATTTTATATATTAGAAAACTGAGCTTCCCAGAGATTAATTTTCTCCACTATTTATTGGCATCAGGACTTGAACCTGAATCTTCTGCGTCAAAGTTTTGTCCTCTTTCTGCTGTTTACTTTATCTTAATATTACTCTTTCCTCATAATTTGCTTTTAACATGTCGAGGTTTTCATTTGCAACACTTGTTGGAAGATGCCAGAGTTTAATTTTTATCAATATTTAATCTTTGTTTACTAATAGCCATTCATAAGAATAAATAACTAGATTTATTTGCCTTAAAATTTCTGAAGGGATAGTTATAGTTTTTATAACCTTATTTATATGTTTTAATAAGCTTTTTGTGGTTGTTTCAATTGTGTCTGACTCTTTATGACCTCATTTAAGGTTTTTCTTGGCAACACTAGAGTGGGTTGCCATTTCCTTCTCCAGCTCATTTTACAGATGAGGAAATCTAGAAAAACAGGTTTAAGTGACTTGCTCAGGGTCACACAGCTAGTAAGTGTCTGAGGTCAGGTTTGAACTCACAAAGATGAGTCTTCCTGATTCTAAGCCCAGGGCTCTATCTATTGTACCACCTGGCTGCACTTGACAACCTTATTAATAGAATATGTTTCTTTAAAAAATAATATTTTGTTGTTTCCTCAATTACATATAAAGACAATTTTTAATGTTCGTTTTAAACAAAAACATTTTTTTTGGTAGGGGAAGGGCAGGGCAATTGGGGT
Source organism: Pseudochirops cupreus (assembly GCA_028627135.1). Taxonomy (NCBI): domain Eukaryota; kingdom Metazoa; phylum Chordata; class Mammalia; order Diprotodontia; family Pseudocheiridae; genus Pseudochirops; species Pseudochirops cupreus. Next base: position 476,431,558 of record CM053580.1, read on the forward strand.
TAAGTGACTTGCCCAAGGTCACATGGCTAGTGTGTTAAGTGTCTGAGGCCGGATTTGAACTCAGGTCCTCCTGTCTCCAGGGCCGGTGCTCTATTTACTGTACCACCTAGCCACCCCAATTTAAATTTTGAGTTCCAAATTTTCTCTCTTCCTCTCACCTCCTCCCTCCCTGACACAGTAAGCAATTTTATATAGGTTGTACATGTTCAGCCATGCAACACATATTACCAAATATGTTTCTTTATTTTCGAGTTATCATTTGTTTACTTATAAGAATTGGAAATGTTTATTATTTTTATTATCATTAATAATTATGACAATCCATATAGCCTTAAGGTTTCTTTTCTTGCTGATTATTTGTAACAAAGAAAATATGAAATATAATCCAACCAAGTAAAGTAAGCTGTCAAGCTAAAGGTTTTAAAAATAAATTTATAGAACTGAGATATGGAAAATATCTTAGAAATCACGTCATCAAATACCCTGATTTTACAGATTTTAGTTTTAGGGTCAAAAGAGACCTTAGACATCTTATAATTGGACTTCCTCGTACTACAAATGATGAAACTGAAGAGGCTTAGAGAAGTAAAATAATTTGCCCACAAGTCACTTAGTCATTAGATGGCAGAGGTGAGACTTGAACCCAAGTCCTTTGATTCCAAATTCAGTGGTTTTTTTGCCTCTCCACTAGAGATTGTTAACCCAGGCAGATTGGTGGTAGTGGTTGTGTGTTTTAACATTTTGATAACGGCATTTCAGTATGATTGATTTATTTTGTAATCATAGATGTTTTCATGCATTTAAAAACCTTATTTTGAAAAGGAGTTCATAGGCTACACTAGGGGCATCTGGGTGGCTCAGTGGAAGGAGCACTGGACTTGGAATCAGGAAGACTCATCTTCATGAGTTCAAATCTGGCCTCAGACACCCTGGGCAAGTCACTTAACTCTTTTTGCCTCAGTTTCCTCATCTGTAAAATGAACTGGAGAAGGAATTGGTAAACTACTCCAGTATCTTTGCCCAGGAAACCCGAAATGGGGTCACAAAGAATCTGAAACAACTGGACAACAAGAATAGGCTTACTGGTCTGCCAAAAGGATTCATGATAGAAAAAAAGGTTAAAAACAACCCTTGTTTTATGCCAAAATAATATTCTGAGAATATAATTGCTTCACTCAAGATCACACAGCTGGTTACTCAAGGTCATAAAGCTGGGACTGGAATCCATCCGTGAAAGAAAATAGAATCTGTGGTGCTTTTTAAGAAAGCAAATGACTTCTTCCTTGTTTCCTCCCTCCTTCTTCCTCTCTCCTCCTGCCAAAGCCCCATGGGTAGGAACTTGCTGATACAATGTAAAGAAGTATTTTAGATTAAATTATTGTTACTTTGTTAGCTTAAAGACCCAAGATGGTAGAGGTAGGTCACCTTAAGAATTTGTTATTTTAGAGCATTAACTTTTTAAACGTAAGACACCTTATCCTTTTAAGAGAGGCAGCATGCTGGGAAGAGCAACGATTTTTGGTTAGGAGAGACTTGGGTTTGAATCACGCCTTCAAGACTGGCTATAGATTAGTGCCACGATATGTCCTTTCTCTTAAGTCACAGCCTCATCTGGAAAATGGAGAAAATAATGCTTATGGTATAAGTCTTGCTTATACAGGGTTGTGTACCTGGCACACAGTAGGTATTTAATAAATGTCAATAAATGAACAATGTAAATCTATATTTTTTATTGATATCGTATTTATATAGAATTTATTGATATTATTTTTGCTGATATTATATATCAAGTTAAACAAGTTGGAATACCAGCATATTCATAGTCACAGATTTAGAGCAGGAGTTCTTTTTTATTTTATTTTTTGCTTTTTTTTCTTGGAGGGAGGAGGGTAGGGCAATTGGGGTTAAGTGACTTGTCCAAGGTCACACAGCTTGTAAGTGTTATGTGTCTGAGGCCGCATTTGAACTCAGGTCCTCCAGACTCCAGGACCAGTGCTCTGTTCACTGGGCCACCTATCTGCCCCTCCCCTTTTAAAATTCTTTTGTTTGTTTTTGTTTTTCTTTTGTTTGTTTTTAGAGCAGGAGTTCTTAATCTTTTTATTTGTCTTGGATCCCTTTGGAAGTCTGGTGAAGTCCATGGACTCTTTCTCAGAATAATACTTTTAAATAACTAAAGGAAATGCTGAATGTCAGAGCTTAATGAGAGTAAAGGTGTAAGGTTTTTTATTCCATTCAAGTTCAGAAACCCCCGAAAATCTATCAATAAACCCCTGAAGGGGCAATTCCAAGTTATGAACAGATTTAGAGATAGAAGGGATCTTAGAGGTTGAGTCCAGCCCCCTCATTTTACAGATGAGGAAACTGAAGCACAGAGATATTAAGTGACTTGCCCAGGATCACACAACTATTAGTGTCTGAAGTGGAGGTTTGAAGCTAGGTCCTCCTGGTTAGTGCCCTATCCCTATGACATATTGCCTCTCATAGGTCCGTCTAGCATTTTGAGTTTGAATTGGGTGTATATGTATTTTTGTGGTAACTTGTGCTCTCTCATTATGCATTCTCTCTCTCTCTCCCTCTTTTTCCCTTTCTCTTTCTCTTCCCCCCCTCAGATTTTCATCACTGTGAATTGCCTAAGTACAGACTTCTCCTCCCAAAAAGGGGTGAAAGGGCTTCCTTTGATGATTCAGATCGACACATACAGTTACAACAATCGAAGCAATAAACCCATTCACAGAGCATACTGCCAGATCAAGGTCTTCTGTGACAAGGTGAGTGGAGACAAATAACAATCTGACAGGAGATATCTTTGTATGTAGATGTTACTCATGATGGAATTTCCGTTCCCCTCCCACCGCCTCTAAGGGGTCAGTGTCAAAGTAATCTCCCAGACAGTCATCCTGGGAAAAGTCACTCTTTGCTATTTCTACTGCTTTACAAAATGTCAGGACTTGGTAATGAAGACCCTCACCACTCAACCGCTTTCTTGATCAGTCACTTCTGTGGACCCTGCAATGACTGACTTGCAACCGATTCCGCCATAGAATCACAGTCTTGGAGTTGGAAGGGTCCTCAGAGGCCACCTTGTTCAACCTGTCTGTGCTTGAACAAAAATCCCTGCTGTCTCATTCTCATGAGTGGTTATCCAACCTCTAGATTAGAAGAGCTGAGCTCCTCCTGAGGCAGCTCATGGCACTCATGGGTGGCTCTGTTTGTTAGACATTCTTTTCTTATATAAAATCTAAATTTGCTTCTTTGAAAATTTTATCCTTTTGTGACCAGTCTTCTCACCCTTTGTCATAAAGCAGAACAAGTCTGTTCACTCTCTCATATGACAGCCCTTTAGATACTTGGAAAGTTATCCTGTCTCCTCTAGGTTTTTTTTTCTTTTTCCTTTTAAATGATGAGATGCTCCACAGTTCGTTTGACCCTTATGCAACATAAACTAATGGTCCTTAGCTTTTCTAACTGTCCTCTGTATACTCTCTGACTTATTAATGTACTTCTTAAATGTGGCACTGGGGCCTGAACACACTATTCCTGAGGTGGTCTGCCCAGAGTAGATTACAGCAGTGCTATCATTGTCCTACATGGGTAGAATGTTGAAGTCGAGAAGATCTGAGTTCAAATCTAGTCTCAGATACTTACCAGCTGTGTGATGCTAGGCAAATCACTTAACCTCCTTTTGCCTCAGTTTACTCATATGTAAAATGGAAATAATAATAGCACCTGACTCCCAGGATTGTTGTGAGGGTCAAATGAGATATTATATAAAGCAATCTGCAAACTTTAAAACACTATGTAAGTATTAGTTATTATTATTACAGCATAAAATTCCATTAGCTTCCTTGGCTGCCATATCACACTGTTACCTCAAATTGATCTTGCAGTCCACTCCAAACTCCAGATCTTTTTCATTTGAATTGCTCTCTAGCCTCCCCTCCCCAGTAATCTCCTTGTGAGCAAAGAGTGAAAGCATGAGCAGATAAATACCCATTCTCTATACTCACCTATGCTTATGAAGATGATTTTTTGAGCCAGTGTCAACTTTAAATTTACTCCTATTAAATTCATTTTATTCAATTAGACCCAAGTTCCTCATGTTCTGAACATTTTTTTGGAAGCTTGGTTCTATCATACATTGTGCTAGCTCTGCTTTGAGCTTTGTGTCATCTGCAAATTCAATGTGCTTCAGCCAATTAAATACCCCCAAACACCAGCCTGATGGTTTTTGAATGAATGAATCTTTTCTAATGGGATCCCTGGCCACACAAAGCAGGACAAGTCTTCTTCCTCTTCCACACAACAGACCTTTAGATAGTTGGAAAAGTATCTGGCCTTCTCTAAGTTTATTTCCTTTAAATGATAAAATGTCCAAATGCAGGGGGGGAGGTGGAGAGGGAGCTCTTCTATCTGGAGCCAGGGAATGCCCAACTTTATGACCCTGGGAAAGTTTCTTAAGCTTCCAAAGCTTTAGTTTTCTCATCTGTTGTTGCTATTCTTGCTGCTATTCAGTTGTTTCAGTCATGTCTGACTCTTCATGAACCCATTTGGGGTTTTTCAGTAAAGATACTGGAGTAGTTTGCCATTTCCTTCTGCAGCTCATTTTGCAAATAAGGAAACTGAGGCAAATAGAGTTAAAGTGACTTTTTCAGGGTCACACAGCTAGTAAGTGTCTGAGGTCAGATTTTAACTCAAGAAAATGAATCTTCCAGACTTCAGGCCTGGCACTCCCTCTACTGTGCCACCTATCTGCTTTCTCATCCGTACAGTAGGGATAATAATATTTCTAATACATACCCAACAAGGTTGTTGTGAGGGTCAAATATAAACCTTATAACCTGACATAAATGCCAGTTATTGTCACTATATATTATTTTGTCACTATTATATGATATACACTGTTATAGACAGTGTATTGTACCCTGATGTTGTCTTTGGTGTTAAACTCCCTAAATAAGGTTTAAATGTCTCCATTTCTACTACTAATGAGGACTTTGTTATGCCTTTGGTAATATTTCTTTTAAGAAGATGTCAGTTTCCTTGACAAGGTTAACTCCTCAGTGAAGCAGATATCCTTTCTTTAACCTGGGTAACTCTAGCTGACACTAGATGGAGAATATTCGATTGATTCATAACTGGTTCATAAACCTAGGCTGCAGCCTTGGACTCAGCCCTTAAAACCCAGAGAACCAAAAGGAGATGGGAACTGAGAGGAGAAAGCATACCCAGACAATGACAGGAGGGAGGTAGAAGATGGGAGGGGAGGATGGGGGAGAAGCCAGTGAAACACACATTGACCGAGTTTCCTGGCTGGAAGCCCCGTGCTACAGGGAGTCAGGTAGTGAAGTGCCCCAGAGAGCAGCTGCTAAAGCAGTCCAACAGCGAGAAGTACCTAGAGGGCTTGGCCTGCAGGTACAGGAACTCAAAATGGCAGCCATGGAGAGGCAGGTACCTGGGCCAGTCCTACTGGACCCAAAGCAGATAATAATAATAAAGATAGCTAACATTTATATATTGCTTGCTGCTTGCCAGACATTGTGCTAAGCACTGTACAATCATCTCATTTGTTCTTCACAACAACATTGGTGGGTGGGTGGTAGATATGACCTCCATTTTAGAGATGAGGAAACTGAAGCAAACAGAAGTTAAGTGACCTGCCCAGGGTCACAAAGCTAGGAAGTGTTTGAGATAATAAGACTGGACTTGTGCTCAGCTCTTACTGATTCCCAGGCATAGTACTCTATTCACTGTGTTGCCTAGTTGCCCCTCAGTAATTAGCCAAAGATAGGGTTCAAGATGCTGAGCTAAATTGTTTTTCTTTATCCCTTTTGATTTTCTCAAAGTCTGGGCTTGAATGGGTTGATCTGATTTGAGATGGTTTTGATTATAAGTTAACCTCACTGACTCTGATGTGTGTAATTTGGCAATTTTTAAATGTTTTCATTTCCAACTGTGCAGGAGGCATTTCATTAATTGTACACCATTTTTCTTTTGTCCTTAAGGTGATAGAAAACATTGCCTTAAGTGCATTTAAACTATGGTTTGACTGGTTAACCTAGTTCTCAAAAATCACTTAGAGAGGGTTAGAAATATGTAGGGGACATCTAGAAAGACAAATATCACCCTCATGGACATTTGAGATTGTTCCCCTAAGAAAAAGCCTAGTTTTGGGAAAAGGTGTCTTTTTAGCCATTTAAGAATGAGTAGTGAGTGTGAGTTAAGGAAGGAGAGAGACTGAAGCTGATTCTATTTGGTAATTTTACAGCTATCACCTGGTACTCAGAGGTCCAGCTATCACCTGGTACTCAGAGGTCCAGTATCTTAAATATCAGATCCTGTAGACAGAACCCATAGATAGATAGTGAATGCATTGACTACGGAAAAGGTCCTGCCTCTCCATCTCTGGCAGCAACCAATTCCAGTTTTAAACCACTCCCAGTGTTAGGATATATCATTATCAAATTACTACATAAGTAAATATGGCTAAATTAGAACATCTTTAGCCTAAGGTATCCAATAGGACCCAGGACCACTCTCGCGTATGTCCCCTACTTGGAGACCTAGAGGCAGTTTAAATGCTGTCTGGCTATAGAGGGATGAGCTTGGTATTCACAGCCAGTTAAACGGCATTTCAAACATCTGTGAACTAAAGTGGAGGGCCGGGGGAGGGAAACAGAAGTAATGTCATGCCTTCATCCTTATACCACAGGACTTTCCATTATGGAGGAGGTGTGTGAGTGAAAGCTCCCAGGACTTATAAGCTACCAAGCACCAGGCAATCTCTGGCCCAGTTCCCTACATACTTTCTATAATTTGCCAACAGGATTTCCCTGTTATTATCTCAAACTTACCCCTCAGTAGCCTTTTTCTTCTTGGTCTCACACTACTCTTAACATAAATTAGCAAGCATTTCTTAACATATCCCCTCCCTGTTAATCATAAGGCACATAAAAGCTCCTTTATAGAAACAATTCCCTCCTCTTCCCAAGACCACGACTAGATAAATTTGTGGCTCTCACTAAGAGGATATTTGACTTTGATTTTGCTAAAGAGACGTGGAGATGACTGAGAAAGGATTAAGCACCTACTATGTGCCCAGCCTTGTACTAAGAGCTTAGAAGCTTTACAATTTATTATCTCATTTGGTACTGTTATCATTCCCATTTCACCATTGAGGAAACTGAGGCAAAGGAGTTTAAGGTACTTGTCTAGGGTCAAACAGCCAGTAAATATCTGAGGCTGCATTTGAACTCAGATCTGCCAGATTTCAGGCCTATCACTCTATCCTTGCTGCCTCAAAAATAACAAGACCCCCTTATTTCTGACTCAATGTTCATTGAAAAAGCAAGAGATTTCTATGAGTCAAGTAGACTAAGTGCACTAGGCTAAGACAGTTGTATTTTCTGAAAAGTGGCCTTGTTTTCTCAGAGAATCATAGGACTTGAAAGCTACAGGTGACTGTAGATATCATATGGCCTAACTTCCTTATGTGACAAATGTGGGAATTGAGGCTTCTTGTGGGCATTCGGTTTGATCAAGATCACCTAGATAGTAAGTAAACAAGTGTGACTCAGTGCATAGAGTGTTATTCTCGGAAGTATGAAGGCCTGGAGCTGGATTTGAATCTCTCTTCTAACACATATTAACTAAGTGACCCTAGATGTTAATTCAATTAATTCAAACCCCAATCTTCCAATTCCAGAATCACTCCTTTTTCTCTGGAAAAGGCCATGGTGCCTTTCCAAACAATCAGGTCAGATAAATGGTACAGCAGCAGACAGCTAGATGGGATAACTATGCAAAGCATCTGCAAACTTTAAAGTGCTGTCTAAATGTCAAACTATGATTATTAACCCATAGAAAAACAGTCATTAAACCCAGAATCTTCAGAACAACTCTGTAGCTTTTTTAGAAAACTCAATTTGGGAGCAGCCAATTCTCTGAACAATTTCATTAGCAGCATAAAAGGTCCATGGTGCCTGTGAACCAAGTATTCCTAGGTTTACATACATCAATCACAAGCATTACTGAAGTAATTCAGCACCAAAACAACAATGAAACATGTACATATGTACAAAATTGAGTGTCATTGATGATGAGAGGCTGCCAAGAGGACCCGGAAAGTCCTCAAGCAGAGGGGAGCCCTTGTTCTGAGCTTTGAAGGAAAGTAGTCTAAGAGATGGAGGTAAAAAGGGATTTTATTCCAGGTGTGGAGAATAGCTTGTACAAAGGTATGGGGAGGGGAAACAGCGTTGTATGGATGAGGAGCACCAAGAAAGTCAGTTTGGCTAGACCAGGGAAGGGGAACCTGTGGCCTCGAGGACACACCTTGGAGTTTAGGAAAAGGAGGATGTATAGAAAGGCTGGAAAGGTAAGGCAGTGTGGGAAGGACTTTAAATGCCAAATAGATGAGTTCACGTGATCCTAGAGGTAATAGGGAGCATTAGAATTTAAGGTTAGACATTAACATGTGCTATTCCTTCAACATTTGATACAATTTAACAAAAGATTTTGTGATTAGAAAATATAATTGTAGCTCATTCAAAGTCATCCTATGTTAATTGGTTCCTTATAGAATACAGAACAATGGCTGGATAGACAGATAAATTCTTTTTACCTGGATTCCACAGTATTTGCACTTATAATAGAAGAATATTTTAGATTGGCAGTCTTAAAAAAGCATAGCAAAACTCTTCTATCGGTAGCTTGTTACAGACTTCATTCTTGAGGGAGCAGAATTTGATTCTGGTCCCATTTTCACCAGTATCCTTCCTGTCAATGTTGCCTCGCTGATTTAGAGTCAGAGGCAGGGAACCTGCAGCCTCAAGGCCACATGTGGCCTTCTAGGTCTTTGAGTGTGGCCTTTTGACTGAGTCCAAGTTTTACAGAATAAATCCTTTTATTAAGGGGATTTGTTCTGTGAAGTTTGGATTCAGTCAAAAGGTTGCACCTGAGGACCTAGAGGGCCATATGTGGCCTTGAGGGAGCAGCTTCTCCACCCCTGAATTTTTTAGGCCATCCACTAGGTGTTATAGCCAGCAAGAGATGCTAATGAAGCAAGGAGAAATTTGATCTCTCAGACATCCATCACATGGTGCTTTAAGTTTCTTTTTCATGTTAAAGATGTATGCAGACTCAGATAGTTTGTGCATAGAATTCTGTTAAAAGTCAAATAGCAAAAATAACTTGCAGAAAATTAAAGCCAGTCTTCCTTTTGCAAAGGACCCCTCAGACAATCAAGACGAAGAATTTATTTGTTCAGAGAAGGGCCTCAAGATAGATTTATGCCTGTTTTTTGACATGGTGAAGGGACTCTTTTCCACACCGCATGGATAAAGTCTATAAATGAGATCCTGGCCCTAGTAGAAGTTGACAGGGAGGTTGTCATGGCGTCAGTGACCCAGAAGTCATGGTTCAGGCCTTCAGACACAGATGATAAAGAAGACTGTTCAGGGAAGGAAAGCTCCTTGGCAGTGGGCTTCAAAAGCACTTGATTCTGTAGTTAAATATGCAGAATGAGGCCCATGTTCCATTTCCTAAATGCATACCCATCACTCCCTTGAATAAGAAAGAGGAGGAAGATTTTTTTTTAAAAAGCTATCAGGGATTATTTTTTTCCTTTTTATAAACCTTACATTTTAAATTGCATTCTTATTCAGAATTTAATGAACATGTAAAATTATGCAAAGTCAAATAGAAAAGGATTAAGAGGATTGTAAGTAAAAATGAAAATCGTTTATGTACAATTTGCTTTACTAAAAATGTAATAAATTTAGTATTACTTTCAAAGCTATCTTATTTATCTGTGTTTCTTTCTGAACTTCAGTTCCCTTCTGTGCATGTTTAAAAAAATGCATCAATGATTCTCTTCAATTTATTTATAAATAATTAAGGGGAGGGGGAGAATCCTATCAGATTTTTTTCAAGAAAGAAAACTCCAGGTTGTCTCTGTCCATCAGTAGCCATTTAATCTCTATCCCACTTCAACATTGTCTGATGCTACATCTCAAGGGCAGTGAATCATTAATGCTTCAAATGCTTACCTTAAGTTATAAGTAAAGGTTAAGTTGTTAAGAGGAGCTATTATTTAAAAATATATTTTAGATGGATTTCCACAAATGGCTTAAACTAAGAGGTTTCAACACTGAAGGAGATCACTTTCTGGCATCTGGAAGTGACCATCTCATTTGCCACATTCCTGAACTGTGTGGATACTTCAGGTATCACTTAACATAGCTTAAATTTGCATTGTGCTTCATATTTCCAAAAAGCTTTTAAATGCTCCTGTGGAAAATAGGCTAGTCAAGGGTCCCAGCTCCCTCACTAAAACACACACACACACATATACACACATTTACACACACAATCACAAGATCCTAGAGCTAGAATCAGTTAGTTGAGATGGGTAATTGTGGTTCTGATTTAAAGTTATTTTATGTTTTTTATTTGCCAGATATTTTTGCAGTTAAAAAGATGAGAAAGAAAGTAATATTATTCAACATTGGTAAAAACCAGTATTGCTCCATGGATGAGCTACATGGGGAAATAGTTTCATCAAAGTATCCTAAGAGTAATAACATGGGGCATGACAACTTGCAAGTGCCCCTGGGCAGTTTGAAGGATATAGAAATTTAAGTACAATTGGTATAAAGCATGCTCTCATGTCTGTATTTGTAAGCTTGAATACATTTATTTATTTAATTATCTAGCCATATATTTGAGAGACAATGTGGTGTAGTGGAGAGATGTCCAGTCTTGGAATCAGGAAGACCTGAGACCTCTGACAGATACAAGCTGTGTTTTTATGGATAAGTTCCTCAGCCTTTCCAGTACTGCCTAGGCAACTCCCTCAGCCTATAAATTACCAGTGAGTGATGTCAATTTGAATTGGTGAAGGGAATTTCCAAAAAGAGTTAGTGGGAGCCAATGGAATCCTAAGTTTGACTGAAAAGAAACCCATCACCCAAGTAGATGTACCTACACACACACACACACACACACACACACACACACACACACACACACACACACACTCTCACACTCTCACACAGCCAGACTTATGAGTTTATTTGTTACAGAGAACCCATTTTGGAATCTCCTTTCACCAGTGTAGATCAGCAATTCCTTTGTGACTTACAGAATTACCCAGACCACTGAGGACTCTTAGGTTGACTTTCTATTCACTATTGCCTCTTGCTTTATATACATATATGTATATATATATATATATATATATATATATATATATATATATATATACATATTTAGGGGTATATGTGTGTGTGTGTGTGTGTGTATACAAATATACTCAGTGAACTAATCAGCAAAGATACTTCTATAACTGCCATGTGACTAGACCAGATGTGGAGTGTAAGAGCTGGATCAGGGTTACTTCTGGATTATTTGTTGTTGTTCCTGCTATTTTAGCGTTGCAAAAGATTACACATTTGAGAACAGTACAGGATGTATGTTACCTTTCTTTGTTTCCCTAATGAGGAATACAATGCCTTGTACATAGTATGTGTCTGTTATTGATAGATTAGACTTGATGGATTAATTGGGTCCCATTCAAAGTACTGTGATCATATTGGGAGCCCCTACCCAGATGGTGTCCTCTTTCTCTACAAGCCTGTATAGATGCGTATTGCCACTTTGCTAATTAATGAGTTAACCAGGAATGGACAGTATAAAGTTTTGCCAGCAGGTGGCACTACACTGAAGCCACTAACCAAGTGGTTTCATCCTATCTTCAGTCAGTCAGTCAATAGGACCTGCTACGTGCCAGTAACTATGTTAAGTGTGATTGGGGCAGGGGGAGGGAGGATGGTTGGGGGTAGAGTGGGAGAATTAGAAAGAGTGAAGAGTCTGGGATGACCCTTAGGTTTTGAGCCTAGGTGACTAGGGGGATGGTAGTACCCTCAACAGCAATAGGGAAGTTAGGAAGAGGCAAAAATTGAAGGAAATGAATTCAGTTTTAGATATGTTGAGTTTAGGATATCTAAATGACTTCCAGCTTGAGATGTCTAATATGTAGCCGGAAATGCAGGACTTGAGGTCAGGAGAGAGGTTAGGGTTAGAAAAACAGATCTGAAAATCGTCTGTGTAGAGATGATAATTGGATCCTTTGGGAGCTGATGAAATCACTAAGTGAAATGTTATAGTGGGAGAAAAGAAGAGGACCCAGGACAGACACCTGTCTTTAGTGGGAGTGACATGGACAAAAATCCAGCAAAGAAGTCTGAGGGCGAATGGTCAGACAAGTAGGAGGTGTATCAGGAAAGAGCAAAAGCACCAAAGCCTAGGGACAAGAGAGTATCATGGAGAAATGGGTACTCAACAGTGTGAGTAGCTGCAGAGAGGTTAAGGAGGAGATCTGAGAAAAGGTTGTTAGATTTGACAATTTAGAGATCATTGGTAACTTTGGAAAGAGCAGTTTCAGATGAACAATAAGGTTGGAAAGCACACTACAGAGAATATAAAAAAGAGTGAGAAGAAAGAAAGTGAAGGCATCTTTTGCAGATGGTCTTCTCAGGGAGTTTAGCCATAACAGGAGGAAGATCTGTGGGAGGGGAGTTAGTGGGGATGGATGGATTAAGTGAAGATATTTTTTTGAGGATAAAGGAGATGTGGGTGTGTTTGTACGCAGTAAGGAAGAAGCCTGTAGATAGGGAGAGTTTAAAGATAGTCCCCACTGCTTACCAGCATATGTTCAGTGTACAAATAATTAGTATACATCTCCCTCATAGTAGCAGGTTCTGGTCCTGATTCAATATTGATTTTATGGGTTTATAAATACTGCTCCAAATTATTTAGAAATTATAGGAAAATCTCCAAATGACTCTGGCCCAACCCTGTGCCAGGGAAATGACTTTCCGTTGGACTGATCCTTTGTCTTTACACAGATAATCCACATGGTCAACATGGATTATTAAAACACAGTAAACTAAAGTTTTAATTTTACTTTACAAAATTTACAAAATTACAAAGCAACTGTCAAGCACTAACATCACTTTACCCTATTGTTCCCCTCAAATGTCCTAGCCTTTGGATGATGTGAAAGATTGGGGTAAAAGATGGTGAATTTAGAACCTGTTGGGATGGATTTCCACAAACAACAGGGAAGTGAAGTAATCACTGGAGGGTTGGGATTGGTTTCCTGACCTCATTTTACCAGCTTTTGTAGTTGCCTACCCAGTCCCACTTTGTCTCTGTCTCTGTTTTATGGTCTGTCTGTCTCACCATCACAATGTCTTAGTCTCTTCTCCATCCCAGGTTTTCCACCTCATCCATCACAACTCTCTAGGATCTGCCTTATTTCAGGTAACAGTGTTTCAGTGGCCATGGTGGCATTAGCAGCACCAGCAAGCAGCCAACTTTGGTCTTTATTCCTGCTGCTTAGCTTCTGGCCACATGGGGGAAAGAGTTGAATGGAAGTCTCTTTCAAGGGCATAGGAAGAGGAAGCAGGGAAACTTTTGTCTTCACATAGTTCCCTCTACTCCCAGTAATCAGTTTCCTCTTATCAGGAATTTAATAGGTGCCTTATCTCTGACTGAAATGAATAATCATTATAAAATCACAACTGTACATCCTTGCCTCAGAGAACTTTGTTTTTTTAATAATATTTTATTTCCCCAATTACATGTAAAAATTTTAGCATTCATTTTTTAAAGTTTTGAGTTGCAAATTCTATCCCTTCTGCCTTCCCCTCCCCTCTCCCTGAGATAATAAGCAATCTGATATAGGTTATATATGTGAAATCATGTAAAGCATATTTCTGTATTAGTCGTTAGTCATTACTCATTTAACAACAAAAACTAGAATCAAAAAGAAAAAAGGAAAGAAAAAAAGAAAGTGAAAAATAGTTATGTTTTGGTCTAGATTCTGACACTACCAATTCTTCCTCTGGAGGCGGAATGCGCTTTTCATCAGGAGTCCTTTGGGATTATCTTGGATCATTGTATTGCTGAGAATAGCTAAGTCATTAGCTGTTATTGTGTACAGTGTTCTCCTGGTTCTGCTCACTTTGCTCCGCATCAGTTTGTGTATATCTTTCCAGGTTTTTTGGAAACCGTCCCAGCAGAGAATTTCACACAGAAATGGTGATTTAAATATGTAAATCTTTGTCTTCATTCACTTAGACATTTTAAGAGGGAAAACTACTGAAGAGTAAGAGAGACCACTCCTGGAAGAATTAGGAAAGAACTTATACACCCAGAATTGATACTATATAGGGCACCAAGTCCCCAAAACATAGTAAAAAACATTTTCTTCTTCCTCTATGATGAGCAATAACATGAAATTGTAAGCAGCCATTGTAACTTTGAAACCTAAGAACGAAGAGAGATCCTGAAAAACTAAAAAAAAAAAAGGCAAATTGTCTTTTCAACTTGCTTGTTATATGGGAAAACACATTCAGATTTTCAGCCTGGGAGGTCAAATCACACCTTCTTCCATTGCCACAGATTAAGGGACTTCCCCAGCTCTAAGTCAATTAAGACCTATGTAGCTGTTTCTTTACACTGTTGAGGAAGAAGTGGGCTTTTGTCCTAATGTTGTTGTTTAAGTGACTCCTTAAGCTCAAAAGTCTAAAAAAAGAAAATCCATTTATAGTCATTTGCAGCAGCAGCAAAGTCAGAGTGCCTTTCTTTTTTTATTTTAAAGCAGCTGGGTTTCTACTTTCTGTCATATCTCAGACAAATTAAATTTTTCCCCTGCTTTCAGAACTTCATTTTGATTTCTTATTAACAAGCAGATGCCCATAATGAGGCTCTTGTATACTGTGCTGCTTTTAAATCTTATACGTTTGAAGCTGTTGCTTAAAGCAAACAAATATGTCTTCAGAATTAAAACAACAGCTTATTTGAGTCAATTTCCTAGTCACCCAAGGATAAGAGGTATGTTATTACAGCAACCAGCAGGTGTATACTGTATAAAAGTTGAGAAATTTTCTCAAAATAAACCTAGGCAAACAGAATACTCATTTAACAAGCAAGCAAGAAAGCTCTCACCCCTCAAGAGGTGAAAAAAAGGAATCATAGCATAAAGCATTCCCACCTTCCAGAGTGAACACTGGAGTGGGAAAGTTATTTTCAGATAACTGTATTTGGTATTTATAGCAAATTGTACTCACATGAAGGAGGTATGTACTTCTGCTCTTTAAGGACAATTAGAAAAGAAAATCTTTCAAAGAGGCTTCATCTCAGAATTTGGATTTATACACCATGTGATCCTACAAAGAAAGGGAATTTTCAAAGTGACCTAATCCAACATCCCTTTGCATTATCTTGTCCAAAACTCAACATCTTTCTTTTGTGTCACTGAGAAGTTGGAAACTTCCAACTGAGCAGAAAAGGGAACTAAAGTAATATCTATCACAAAAAGATGTTTAGTTAATATCAAGGCTGATTGCTCAGCTTAATTAATATCCGGTATTGGTGGTGGGTGGGGAATAGAGACTTCTACATCCATCATCCATATCTCTCTCTCTCTCTTTTTCTCTCTCTTTCCCTTTCTCTTTTTCTCTTTCCCTGTCTGTCTACATATATATATATATATATGTACAAGACCAATATTCAGGCACCTTTGTTTTGGGCAGGGAATTTCATTTTAAAAAAGATTTTGGGAGTTCTGCTTTTATGTTGGAAAGGGGGTAAGGTTCAAAGAGTTCAATGAATGGATTGTTTTGGGTCCCTCACAACTCTTACCAACTCCCTTATCTGCATAATTATTCCACTTCAAACTCTCGTTTGGACTACTTCAAAAACCTCCTATATAGACTCCCTGTAAACAACCTTTCCCCTCTCTAATTCAGCCTCCACATGGCTGCCAGACTGATTATTGAAGCACAAGTCTCACCATATCTGTCCATCACTCAAGAAACTTCAGGGATTTCCTGTTGCTTCTAGAAATAAAAAAAACTTCTCTGACATTTAAAGTCCTTCACAGTAGACCTCCAACCTGTCTTCTTAGACTAGTTATATTCTATTTCCCCTCACATACTTGGTTTTCCAGCCACATTGACATATTTGTGTTTTCTCCTACCTCCATGCCTTGGTGTGAGCTGATGCCTGAAATACTCCCCCTCCTCCTGACCTCCTCTTGGAATCCCTGCCCCTTCAAGGCTCAGCTCCAGTTCTGCCTTCTGTCATTGTTCAGTCCTTCATGTCCAACTCTTCATGACCCCATTTTGAGTTTCCTTGGCAGAGATACTGGAGTGGCTTGCTATTTCCTTCTCTGCTCGTTTTACAGTGAGGAAGTTGAGACAAACAGGATTAAGTGACTTATCCAAGATTACACAGCTATTAAGTGTCCAAGGCAAGATTTGAATTCATAAAGATGAGTCTTCCTAATTCTAAGCCCAGTGCTCTATCCATTGCACCACCTGGCTGTGCCCAGAGACCTTTCCTGATTTCCCCAGTTGTCCTTGCTCCCATTTCTCTCTATCCAATTACTTCATATTGATTTTCTCTGTACACATGTTGTTTTTTCCCCTGTAAGTGTCTTAAGGACAAGGACTTTAATTTTTGTCTTTGAATACACTGCACCTAGCTTGGTGGCTGGCATAGAATAAGTATTTTATAAACACTTTTTGAATTGAATTGAAGTTAGTGAAAAAAAATTAACCTATACCATTTACACATAAATTACTGAGCCAGATGGATTTCAGACTTCCTTCCACCAGTTATAATGCAGAACAAGACCTTGCTTCCAAATAAGTGTTCTCATTCATCTCTTTTATTGTCCAGGTTGTGATTTAGGCTAATAGATAAGTAAAGATGCAGACTTAGATAGAAGGTGAGAGTTGCATTGCACAGAACCATCAAGCACATATTGGCAGGGGCATTTTCTCATAGATGGAGCAAATAAATAACCTTGATTTTTTTTCTGGAGACCATTGTTATGTTCCAAACATAGCTGAATATGGTCATATTTATGTACTTGACAACTTGGGTTTCCTTTTTCTTTTGACTCACTAGCTATCTAGCCTTATAGGAATACTCTGAAAAAGGAGAGATGATTAAATTTTTTATTGCTATTTTTAGCATAGAAGTGGTGGAAACTATTTTTCAGGAATACATGTCTAAGCAGATATTGCTGTCTTTCTTATATCTCTATATGAATTTCCAGTCTTTCAAATATCAATGGCGTTTTTGTTTTCAAGGACTTTCCTGACATTTGTTGCATACAACAGATCCCTCTGACCAAAAAAAGAATTTGTGTGAATCAATAATAATGCTTATTTTATGGTGTCAAATTATTTACAAATATGATGATTTCTCTAATTTTACCCATGCTTCAAGTCCCCAGCTCATCCCCATTCCTTAAGGCCATTTTTTCCTATTTTTACCTTTACTTCTCTCCATCTTCTTGGAACTTCTCATACACATAAACTCAGGCTCATACTATTAACATCTCTAACTTTCAGTCTCCTTATCTGTAAAATGGGGAAGTTGGATTAGATTGATAATTTCTAAAGAAGAGCTTGATATATAGAGCTTTGGATCTGGGAGCTAGTGCATACATTTAACAAGATTCATTTTTTCCAATTTGGGGGAAAGAAAAACAAGGTGGAAATTGTCATTGGTTTACATTGCAAAAGATTGTAAGTTCCTTGAGGCCAGAAACACTTTCCATCTTTATCTTTGCATTTCCAATGCCTGGCGAATAGTAGCTTCATGTGTGTTAATTCAATGGATTCAATTGCGTTAAATCATTAAAACCCAAATTAGTTTTCATATAGGGCTTACAGAATTGGCTTAAAGAATATCTTAAAAGATGACGGTGGGAGCTGGAGAGAAGACTACCCATGTCCCTAGGCTGTTTTTTGGTTCATTGTAACTCAGGAAGTCATAGACCTCCCCTTAAATGGGCAAGAATAGACTCAAGTGCAAGCTACCTGTTCTGATTGACTAGTTCTATCTGGGAATGTAAATTTTTTCTTTCCAAACTGTCATTAGAATAAAATCTGAGTGCTTAGGAAGAGGAGGAATAAAACCCAATTATGAAGTTTTGATACATGACCAAAAATACTAAGTGTTAAACAGTGATATTGTGAGATGCTGTGGTAACCCAATCCTTAGCTTTTATTTGTTGCAGATCTCTAATAGTTCTACAAATCTGTGATTTTCTATGTTGTTTCATTTATTTATTCAAGAAGCCACATGACATCAGGTATAGAGAGCTGACTTTGGAGTCAGAAAGACCTAGTTTATCAAGACCTGCCTGTGATATATATTAGCTAGCTGACTGACCATAGGAAAGTCACTTAAATTCTCTAAGTCACATGTGAGTAGTTGGAATGCATTAAGGGACAGAATTTTTACATTAGGAGTTTCCTATAGTGATGAAGTCAAAGATTCGGATGTGTAGATGTGTGTCTGTGTGCGTGTGTGCTTGCGTGTGTGTATGTATGTATGTGTGTATGTGTATTAATATAAAATAAAACTGATGTAGGAAATCCTGGTATGAAAAATTCCTCCAATGAGAAAGGATTAGAGTTCAAAGGTGGTAGTTCTATGGTCATTGATGTAGATAATGGTTAATCTCACCAAGATTATAAACTATTACTGTCTTTGTAAAATTCTACTGATAACAATCCTTCCATCAGATTTTACAAATGAGTATGCTACATTGGTGTTGTCTTTGGCTGCCATATTTCTTTGATTGACAAAAAATAAAATGTTTCCTGGCTGAGAAAGGTTCAGTATTCTTTTGGCCTCCTCATTATGTCAGTTGCTTTGTATATGCTAAATTTCAATAGGAAATTATTTAATCCACATTGATGTATGCTCTTTTATCCATTTCTTGCAATGCAAGCTCATTTAAATATGTCGAATTCAAGCTGTTTTAATTGCTTTAGCTATATCTCCTCATCTTTATTTTTTCTGCTGATTTCATGTTGATTTTGATCTTTGCTCTAAAATTAATGAACCAACTTAATATAGACAGTTGATTCAGGAATAATCCCCACATCAATAAGTATTCATTTCCTATCTGTTTAGACAGAGTCAGTTTAAATATTTGTAATATTATTTGGTGTTTATCAAATCCAGCCCCTTCCAGTGCTCTTCTTAAAAAAAGGCATTCTCAATACATAGGGGCTTGGTGTATGTGTGATCAACAAAACTGTGGTTTTTATTTCTTGATTCTCAACCATATTTTCACTCTACTTCTCAATACCTGTCTGCCTTTGCATCGAAGTCACTAAGTATTTAAGGATATGCTGATTGTATCTGAAGGAACTTATCCAGCTCTTCATAGAATTTCTGTGTGCTCTTCTCTGTGTTGGGGTATAAACTCCAGTTACCTTTATGCCGGTCTTTTTGCTTATGATCCTAATGATCCCTGCAGTGGTGACCAAGCTTCTGGTAAAATTGTTTTTTATTGCCTGAGTATGAAGAGCAAAACTAATACTGCCAACTCCTTTATTAGATGTCCCAAGGGGAACCTGTATTCCGTGCTTCCATTTAATTGAAACTTCCTTGTACTTTTGTATTTCATTTATATCAAGGATACCAATACTGATGTGACTTATTTCCTCCACTAGCGTGTTGACTCATTGGTCATTAGCTCATATTTAAAGTACCATCAGTTACAATAATGTTTATAGGCAATGCAAAAAAATGCGTGATATTTAATACCTGCTGCTTCTTTTTTTTTATTTCTGTCAATCTGCTACCATTACTTGTCTTAAATTCTGTTATTGTAGTTACTAGCATTACTTAACATTCAACATTATGAAGTTGAACCTGTTTTTTCTGGGTGGATTCCAGATTGAAATTCTATAGACAGACAAGAAAGCAAAACAAAAGAGAGGATGGAATCACTCCCAAAGGGAATATGGGTGTCAATATGGTGCAGAAGTCAGGAATGTGGTCTATACCAATAATTTGACCCCAGTTGTTTTCAAGGACTTTTAGTACATCATAAAGCTTTCCCAGTTGAAATCCTGGCCCCTCCAGAATAATAGAAATGGGATCACCACCCCTCCCCCTTTCCTTCCCTCCCCTCCCCTTCTCCCCCCTCCATCCCCTTCCCACCCCAATCTCTCTTTCCTCTGGCTTATTTCACATTCACCAAGACTTGTAATGGAGATGGTAGCTCTGGGTGCTTTGTTAACATGCCTGGCATCATTTGTGTTTGTTTTCACTGTCAGGGAGCAGAAAGAAAAATCCGTGATGAAGAGAGGAAGCAGAACAGAAAGAAAGGAAAGGGTCAAGCAGCGCAAACCCAGTGCAACAACTGTGAGTTTGACTGGAAAACCTGGTATTTACCATCAAAGACTATGACCTCATTAAGGAAAGGAAGGCCAAGGGAGAGTGTGTGACGTCATGGATAGAGTGGGATAAAGAAGACCTGGGTTCAGATTTTGCTTATGACACGTACTGTGTGGGTAACCATGGGAAAGGTATCTATTATCTATCACAGCTACTGATTGAGTAACCATGGGAAAGTTATCTATTAGTTCTGAGCTTTAATTTCCTTACCTGTAAAATAGAGATAATCCTAACTTGCTCTCTTCTTCAAGGAGTTGTTAGGATGCTCAAATCAGGTAACATATGTAGAAAGTATTATAATTATTAAGATATCAGAAGGGATAGAGCCAGTCTTAGAGAAAACAATGTATATTCTAGGGGTATCCTGAGTTTTCTTGGATCTTGGCCACCTGCTGGCTGCATCATCCACGTTACAGCCATAATCTATGTAGGATGGGCAAATGAGCACCCCATATTTGTCTTACTCCATGTTGCTTTTTAGAGCAACATTTTCTCTGCAGGAAGTTAATGAGCTTTTTTTAGGGCTATGGTTGGGGTTTCTAAATCTAGTATAATCCTCACTAACTAATAATTCTGCAATTCTGTTCAGCCACTGATGGGAAGTTGACAGCAATACCCTTACAAAAAAAGAGTGACATCACCTACTTCAAGACAATGACTGACTTGGATTCCCAGCCTGTTCTGTTCATACCAGATGTTCATTTTGGAAACTTACAGAGGACTGGGCAGGTAAGACGCACCTGCCATCCATGGGTATGAGTCATAGAACGTGAAACAGCTGAAATCCACTGTAGCAATGTAGGGGTTTTTTTTTGTTTGTTTTAAAGTACCCTACTTGAGAAAATGTCATAGCTCTGCTTACTGAAAGTATACATACATACACATATACATATACATATACATATATACATATATTACATATATACATATACATATATACATATATTATTTTAAAGAAAAAGGGGAGAGGAGAAGAATATAAGAGTGGAAATTATTAAGGATAAGAATAGAACAATGGAGGAAGATAGAAATGTTTGAAGATCTTTGGGAGTATGAGAAAAACGCCTGATCCTCGCTGAATTGGCTTGATGCCATTGAGTGCCACCTAGTGGTAAGAAGCAAAGGTATGCTCATAGCCTTCCGTCCTAGAACAGAAAGTAGCCTACAAGACCAATATGGGAAATCTGAATATTTCTCAGTTTGGTTTTTCCCTGATTAGCTCCTGCCCTTTTCATCATAAGTAAATGGACAAGATTCTAGCCTGTGTAAGAAACACAGGCTAACACAATAATTTAATAGGAAAGGAGGAGCTGAAGGGCTCTATTTTTAATGATTCTTGGTTTTCTGGATAGGTCTCCCAAATGTTTTGGAAACACAAATTTTCCCAAGCTGGTGTTAGTGAAGGTTCTGTTACAAAGAGTCCTTTAAATCAAATGTGAGAGCACAACGGTCAGACTTGGCCTTAAACAAAACAACCCCCTCACCAAACCTAATCCCAAAGTTGTGTGACATGGTATCACCTTGTGAGTACGAATTTGAAAATGGAGTGAAGAGGGCTGGAACTGGCTCATGAAAACAGAAGTATCAGCCTTTCAGAAGCAAAGAGCAAGGTTCAAACAAAACTCAACTTTTGCTTCCATCTTTGTCATTCATGATTCATTAATTCATTCATTAATAAAAAAATATGTTTTTAAAAGCTGGATGGTAGAAGAAAGTTCAATATATTTTCATAAATCATTTTTGAATTTAAAAGAAATAAATCATTCTTGAGTTATTCTAGCCCTACCTTGAGTCATGTTTAAATTGAGCTACATGGCTCTGTATGGGATAGAAGTATGTTGTACGCTAGAACAAAGAAGTTACTGTCCTTGTTGCAGTCTCTCTGCCCTCAGAAAACCTCACTACATATTGCCCAAGAAATGGAACAATTGTAGAAAATAGTCATTATTATTATTATTTACTAATGGTCCTTTGATTCTGGTTTCATGTTAAAACCCTAAATACTAGCTTTTCCCTTGGCAACTTTCTGCTATAATTTAAGAAGCCACAAAGCAATTGTAAAGTGGAAAATGACAATTTCCTTTGTATGTACAGGCTAAGAGTATGGTTGGAGAAGATATGGTTTGGGGGCCATTATTAACAATTTGGGGATAGGAGGGAAGCAGAACATTTTGACTGAACATGGCCCCTTGTGCTCATCAGCCCCTATATCTAAGCTAACTACTGCCTCCTCTGATTTCCCCAAGCCCATGATCTAATCAAAGCTCTGAGAAGAAGAGACTGTGATACCTTTAGATATTTTAGTGACCACAATTTAAAAAGCTATGTTTCTTTTCACTAAGGCCACAAAGTCATAATACATTAGTTCTCTGGAGACCAGCTTTCTGCAACCCTCAGGTTTTAGGAGGATTCCAGACTTTAAAAGAAAGTGTGGAAGGACCTTGATAGCGAAGGATTTGGTTTTGAGCACACAAGAACAAACTGACAAAGCAGGCAACAGACAGAGAATGGAACTATTGTATTATATAGCCTATAGGTTATATCAATTATATAGTATATAGATTATATAATAGAATATAGTCTATAGTAGGTTAGTAGTATAATATTAGTGTACTATATACTTACTGTAGTATACTATAATATAGCATAGTATATTATTTTTTGCATGTTCTATATAGTATATAATACAGAGTATATAA
>CM053580.1:476455033-476550049 GCA_028627135.1 Pseudochirops cupreus
TATATTAATAGTATACATATATACTACATAGTACTATAATATTTCTAATATATAGTAGTATAACCTATAGTAGATTGTAGTCTATGTATAGAATATTATATAGTGTACTATGTTAATGCTTCTCTCTTTTATTCACAAATTTATTTTGCATAGAGACAGATAGTTACTTTTTCATTGTTGTTTTCGCCTGGGAAGTTATTTGGCTGCACATTTATGAGAGAAGAAAATTTCCCCTACCATGTTATATATAAGTTATGACGATATAGTTGTTGGTGTCAATAGAAGACCAAGAACCACAGGAAGAATGATAGAAGACAAGAAATATGAAAGAAGCGAAAGAGGAGGAAAGAAGGGCGGGAGAACAGTGGGAATTAGAAATGACTGTGGGAGTACTGAATAGCAGACATTCTAGTAGAAAAAAAGTGAGTTAGTGACAAAGAAGTTGATCGAACAGTTGAAGGAGGGTAGGGAAGGTTAGGTGGCACTAACAGCTCTCAATACCTCAATAACTCTTATGGGTAGTACTGTTCAGACACTAAGGAAACATCACCCATAAGACAGGAGGCAAGCGGCAAAGAGACATTTAGATAAGCTCATTAGCTATTGGTATGTCATAGGACAACTGTCCTATTTGCTGGATAATCTCAGAACTTTGTCTGAGGAGCTAGAGATGAAGTCTAGGAGTATTTAACATAGTCCTGCCTCTGGAGTGTTATTTCAATTATTCAGTCTTTTTAGCAAGATATAATTCAAAATAGGAAATACTATAGCAAAGTATTCATGAGAAAGCTGGTCAACTATGCATGTGCTATATAGGACTTTCAATGTTGTTTTATCAAGAAGATACAATACAACAGAGCGTTCCTTGTTCTGAGAATTCCATTGCAACTACAAAATTAGGGGGAAAAAACTTGACAAAGTTTTGGCTCGGTGTCATGTCTGCAGAGGCATTATCTGGTAATGCTGAACCATGATCAGTCTCTGGAATCAACCTTCCCCCAAGCACACCTTATTGAAGTGGTGAAAAATGTTTCTTTTTCACAGTCCGTGAAGAAAGTTGGTATGTGTGAATTAGAAGGGCAAGTACAAACTGGTTAGTAGGTACCTGTGATCTTTATTGCAGAATTCACAGATAATACTTTAAAACTAACAAAGCCAAGAACATGGATAATTAGGATGAAGAGATGATTTTTTTTTTGGAGGGTGAGAAAACCCCTTGGGAAAAGGATGCTTCTCTCTTTTATTCACAAATTTATTTTGCATAGAGACAGATAGTTACTTTTTCTTTGTTGTTTTCGCCTAGGAAGTTATTTGGCTGCACATTTATGAGAGAAGAAAATTTCCCCTTCCATCCCCTACTAGAAGGCAAGCTAACGTCAGGAACTTTTCTGGGACAATCATTTGCAGGGCTATTAATTGCAGGGGGATCGGTACATATTATGTTCTATGCCCTACTTGATCCGTATCTGAAATTCATCACAATGATCAGTGCTTATTAGAAGGACCCTGAATCATCAAGAGAAGGTTAAATTATGTTCTGTGTACCCTATTTAAGAAGGCGGGAGAGAATGTTGTACATTTATGAAAGATTACAATTTAAAAAAAAAACAACTTAAATTAAAAGTCCAGAACTTAAAGGGATAACCTTCAGCTATATGGGGAAAACATCATCATGAATAATTTATTCTCTAAGGCTTCAAGATATCTGAGGTTTTACCATGGAACAACTCTTAGGCTTGCTAGCCACTGTTAGAATTTGCCAGGAGTTTCTCTGTAACTTTCAAACTACCATTGACTGCCCCCTCTCTAGAACTCAAATAGACTTGGCTAGCATATCTCCCAGTTGGGCATCAAATGAGCGGAAGTAAATGACCTGTACAGACATCTCGCCATGTCTAAGTTAAAAGTTCTACAGATCATTAGGGGGTATAAGTAGAAAGCAGCCTTGCAGTTAGTTTTCATAAGTCACTAGATCCTGAAAGCCCAAGTGCCTGTCTGCAGCAGGTATGATAACCTCTGCTTTGCAAGGAGAATCTTATCAAAAGCAAACAAAACCATCTGAGTGTTTGTCATAGCTTTATAAAGACCCATGACATTTCCATTCTGCTTGTTTTTTCATGGACCATATAAAAAAGATTGATCCCCCTTCCCCCGACCTATGAGGTCTCCCTGATGATTAGAATGACCATCTGCAAGTGTGAACTGGCTAAATTCAGATGCAGCTGGCTTTGGACTCTTCTGTTGTTGATGGATGTCAAGACCCTCTGTCCTCCTTGAGGAATGAGCTGAGAAGCCAGAAGTTGATGCTTTGGGACCAAGTAGTGCTTTTGTACGTCCCTCCTTCTATCCATGTTTTCATTTTTATCCTATACAAAATTTGAACCAGGAGTCAATTCCTTCATGTATTGACTTTAATACATTACTCACAGAACATACAGACATTTACCCAAAGAAGCTTTTTCCAGTTTCACCACCTTTTGTGCCTTTTAGACCTTGTTTAAAAGTCTCCTAACGCAAGCAACCAATATCTGGACTAGACTGGACTAGAAACAAGCTTTGCTTTAGAGTTCTAGGTAGTATGACCAGGCCTACTTTGGCTAAATCCCGCAAGAAGGGATAGTAAGAGACAGCCCAGTTTAACTCCAGACAGAATAAAATAATTAGGTTTTAAATGTTGTTTCATTAAGATATAAAAACTTTCTTTCAGAGAGAGGGTAATTATTGTTCTGTTTAGATTTGCATTTAAAGAAAAACATGTACATAAATGCTGCACTCAACAGTTTTGCCCTTTTTGAAAAAGGAGAAGAGAGAAAATTTTAGGGAAGATTATGGCTCACACAGTATATTTCCATCTCTCTTCTCTGAATGACATTCTTTCAGCTGGGATAATAGGGCCGGGGTAAAGTAAATCTGTTATTTTTTCTGCAGGCATATTACAACACCGATGATGAGCGAGAAGGGTAAGACATTTAGTTCTTTCATTTCAAAGCTTGGAGGGAAATAATGGACAGTCAGTTCATGGCAGTGGAAATGCTCCATCTGTGTATTCCAAGCAGGGGGTGGAACCTTTCCAATGCTGGCTTTTGATTCCTGATTATGATGGAGTTGATACTAAAGATCATTTGGGAGGGAAGCCCAGGAAATACCACATCCCTGCTCTGACTCTTGTATTTCTTCTTTTCATCTCTATGGACTAACTTGAGATTATAGAGTTTTAGGTTTTTAAAATCCTGAGTGATCTAATTTTTCAGCTTTTCCATTTCAAATAGGATCTTAAATAAGGGGAAATGAAGAGGTATCAGGGAATGTGATTGTTCTGAATGATATTTAGAGTGCATTGTATATTTCATCATTCCATAAATATTTATTAAGCATCTATTTTGTGCAATGCACTGTGCTCAGTACTGAATCTACAAAGATGAAAAAAATATAGTCCATGTGCTCAAGGAGCTTATTTTTGGCTCTTCATGGTACAAAAGGAAGATAGGAAGAAAGGGATCACTTGGACCTTCCTGATCACCTAAGCTCACCCATCATACATTATTTATTTGAGCATGAGGTAAGAATTTGTCGTTCCTGTACAATCAGAATACCAAGAACTCTAGGAGGAGTACTTTTTTTTTTTGAGGAGTACTTCTTAAAGTGAAAATAGTCATTAGGCTAACTTTAATACCAACCTCCTCTGTATCATACACATACACATCCTCTATTCCAGGAATGCTAGTGAATTGTGTGTGAAGTGGAAAAGAGGGTAAGGTGAAGTTAGAAGGGAAAGTTGAAATGGTCATAGGCACTTTTATTTAAGTCACTGAAAACACAGGCTACTATCTATTTCACATGCCATAGTTTCATCTTCTGGTCTAGAAGGGGAACAGAAATAGGGGAGCTCTTCTATTTCTATCAAGATAATAGGCAAGTGAGCAGAGTTCTTTTCCCTTTTAGAGCACTCTAGACTTTCATTGACTACCATGAACCCAGGAAGCCAGTTGGAGAGTGGAAGGGGCTTCACTTTGTTTTTTGAAGAGAGGAAGAATGCAGGCAGTGATGACAAGGGTTTCTAGATTTTATTATTGTTATTTATTACCATTTATATAGCACTTTATACTTTCCAAAGCACCACAATCTTCATTATTTAATTTCAGTGAAGTTAGACCAGAAACAATCTTTGTTTTAGGGTTCTAAGTAATATGACTAGTACTACTTTGGTTAAACACTGCAAGAATATAGACACTTAAGAGTTGGAAGGGACCTTAGAGGAATCCTTTCTGCATCCCTGATCAGTGGTCATCTAGCCTCTTGCTTAATGGCCTACACTGACGGGGGCTCACTACCTCCTGAGTCAGCATAATTCTCATACTAGTGACCTGCAGATATGAGAAAGTTCTTTTCTTATATTGAGCCACAAAAGCTTCTTTAATAACTATTCACCCTTACTGTTTTAATTCTACCCTTTTTGATCTACAAAACATAAGCTGTCATACATTCTCCTTCATTGAGAGGCTCAATGATTTACTCAAATCTCACACCAGAGACTTGAGACCCTTCTTGCTCATCCCCCAGACTGTGGAGGGTTCCCTATTGACACTTGCAACTAGATCAATCTGATGGTCATCTGAGGAGTTACTCTTTCACAGCCCAGGCTCTTGCTGCATTGAACAGAGCATTAATTTTAACGGTCCTGAAATCTGCTTTCCTACCAAATTTTCTATACTTTGCTTTTCTTATTAAACATAACAATATTACCATTAAAATGAGAACAAAATGCTATGTTTTATGCTGTCACCAATCTGCATGAATTATAGCATGTCATTTTATGATTTGCATTAAATATCCAGCCTTGCTTCCAGCTGGTGATATGAGATTCCCATACCAGAAAACCCAAGCCTTTCCCCAGGGACCTCCTAGTGAGGCATTGTCACAAGGTAGACAATCTGTCACCACTGGGAAATGCTATTCAGACAGATGCTCCAGCAATAATGAATGCAATTAAAAAAGGAAATTCGAGGGGGCATGGAGGCGGAAAGCAACTGGCAGCCAGTCACCCATACCCTAATAAGATCACTAAGGATGGTTAGGTGCTCTTTGAAATAATAAAGGAAGTGGCTCAGTTTGACTTTCCCTGCAGAATCCAAGCCTCAACTTCCTTGCCCCAGTATGCTTAATGATCTAGGTTCTCCAAAATGCTGAAGTTCCACCTAGGGCTTAAGTTACTCACAGAAGAAGGTAGATGAACTCTTTTAAGCCATTAAAGTGCCCTAATATCAAATGAGAAAAGAAGGGAGAGTAGAAAAAAATGAGGAAAGGTGTAAGAGTGGAAAAAGAAAAAGTTCTGACTGCATAGAGAGTAGGAGTCTGCCTAGAGGCAAAAATAAAGCAAAAAAGGAAAAATATATGAGTGTAGAGGAAAAAGGAAAGAACAGAGACCAAGTCAGAGCAGGGTTTTTAAATAAGGAAAACTAATAATTGAAGAGAGGAAAAATCTCTTCTTACGGACACAAAACCTATGCATTTGTCGTAAAATTTTAGAGCTGGAAAGGACCTTCAGTATAATCTGAGTCCTTCTGCACTAATGAGGAAAATGAGCTCTAGAGTAGTCAAATTGCTTGCTCTCCCTACAGGTAGTTTTTTACCTTGGATTACCTTCAGTTTTCTCAGTATGGTTCTTGTCTGCACATCATTGTTTTCATATTGTCTCCCCATTTAGAATGTGAGCTCCTTGTAGTAGGTGCTTCATAAATTCTTCTTGTTGTGATAGAGCTGAAACTTGAATCCAGCTTGCAAATTAAATTCAACAAACATTTAGTAAGCATCTACTATGTGCCAGGCACCATGATAAGGGCTTGGGGATACAAAGAAAAGCAAAAACCATGCCTGCCCTCAAGGAGCACACATTCCAACAGAACAGACAGCGTGCACACAACCATGGAAATACAATATACTGAGTAACTTGAACTTGGAGGTATAAAAGATACAAAGATACTGATGTGGGGTCCATGTTCTAGAAAGAGAGAACACATACATGAATATTTTACAGAAAATAACAGAAATAGATGAGAAGCTCACACAAGCTTCTGTAAGTCCAAGGATGGAGAGATCATTCGTACTTTCCTGTCTCCCAATCCATACCTCTTTCTTAGGAACAATTTAATGATCAAGTATATTCTTCTGTAAAACAACAGAGAAACAGACTTCCAGTTGAAAAAGAGTTAGCTTTATCTTCATTGCCATCTCTCAGCATCTATCCTTCTCCCCTCCTCACATTGCACCAGATGTAGTCTCTTTGCTGACTTGGAGGAAAGAGTATATGGTGCTACCTGACTCCCGACTCAGATTGTCTCTCTAGGCACTTTCTCTTTGTCTCTACAAGAGAGCCTTGGCTTTAACATTTCTGAAGGGACACCAGATATTTTGCAAGGTCATTTTGTACACTTAATTGTAGAGTAGTAGAGAAAAATGGGACTGACTTGTCTGTTCCAGCACCAAAAGCTACTTTGGCCACAGGCACAGAATTTCTAAGCCGGCAGAGACAACAGAGTCCAACTAATCCAATACGTACGTACACAGAAATTCCATCTGTAATACGCCAGACAAGCAGTCATCCAGTCTCTGTTGGAACAGGGAATTTACTATCTTTTGAGACATCTGGTTCCACTTCTTTCTGTTAGGAAAAATTTTCAGTATGAAGAGCTGAAATTTCCCTTTCCATAAGTTCTACCATTTAATTGCTTATCAATCTGCCATCTGGGGTCAAAGAGAACAAGTGTAGTCTTTCTTCTGTGTGACAGTGCTTCAAAAAAGTAAGTCAGCACCCATCCCTCTAAGAACTATTTCTTCAGACTGAACATTTTGAACCAATCCTTATATATCATGGCCTCCACCATCTCCCCATCATGTCTGGATATCTTGCCTTTGGACATGTTCTAGGTTCTCAGTGTCACTCCTGAATTGCAGTGCACCAAAATGAACATAGTTGTCCAGATGTGGTCTGACCAAGGCCAAGTACAGCAATACTGTATCCCCTCTGTTGTTCAGGACAGATACAGTATTCTTCGACATTGTCTTGTGTGATATTGGGCTTCCAGGTCACACTACTAATGATGTTGAGCCTATAATCCACCAAAAACTAAAAAAAACAACAACAAAAAACAACTCTTGATCACATTAACTGTCATCTGACCACAATTCCTCCATCCTCTACTTGTATGGTTGCTTCTTAAAAACCAGACTGTAAGACCTGGCCTTCACTACTATTAAATATTATATTATTAGATTTGACTTGTTATTGAGATTTTTTGGGATCCTGATTTTGTTATCCAATGTGGTAAGCCATTCCTCCTGAATTCCTGTTACCCATTAATTTGATAAGTATGCCATCTCTGTCTTCTTGAAAGTCATTGAAAAAAAATTGTTGAATAAAACAAGATCAGATCCCTTGGTACTCCATGGGACACTTTTCTCCAGATAGGTTTTCATCTGTAATGGCTACTGTTTGGACTCAGCTATTCAACCAGCTCAAAATCCACCTAAACATACTGTCATCTAGCCCACATTTGTCTACCCTCATAGGTAAGGCCATCATCTGAGGCTTTGTCAAATGCCTTGCTAAAATCCAGTTGTAATATGTCTATGGCATCCTCTTAATCCTAGAATTACATTTTCTTTTGAAAAGTTAAAATTAAGTGCCAGCCAGTCATGAGTACAGAGTATTAAAATTTTGTTAAGCTCAAATTCTTTTATTATGAGCACAGTGGGAAAATAATATAAGGATATAAAACCAAATATACTTCCCGGAATCATAGAAATTATCTAACACTGATTCTGAACTGCATCTTGGATTATCTACTGACTTAACTATGTTCTTTGTTGATAAGACCCTAAAACTCTCAGATTCTAAGTTTCTGCACCTTCAGAGGTGCAGGAGGCAGCAATGCCTTAGGATGCCGGATTTAGCATAGTAGATTTTGAATGCCTATCAAGCATCCTGAAGGCCTAAGGATAGGAAATATTTAAAGCACTTTGAGGTCTCTAGGTGAGAGGCTGCCGGATTTGCAATTTGGAAGCCTTCAGTTAAAATCTTGCTTCAGATACTAATTGTGTGACTTTGGGCAAATCACTTAACCAGCCTATTTCTTCATCTGTAAATAGGGATAATAATAACATTTGCCTCACAAGGTTGTTGTGAAAATCAAATGTGATAACACATGTAGAGTACTTTGTAAACCTTAAAATGCTATATAAATGGTATTAAAAGTAATAATAAAAATAATATTTCAAGATGCTCTTTAAATAACAAGTTGGCAAAATCCAGATGGTAGAAAAATTGTATTTTTGTATCTGGAAAAATTGTTCAAAAGCCAGCAGGTCTAAGAAACTATAAAGCAGATTTAGTCAGAAAAAAGAAAAACTCTAGTCAGAGACTCAAGATCAGCAAAGGGAGGCATCAAGGAATAATTTCCTGTCTATTTACCAGCAAGAAATTTGTTGACCATTAACGAGTGGATTTCCTACATCTTGGAAGGATCGTTAGATCACTTACTGGGCCTCTGCAACCTGGCCTCAAACTTTTTTGGTGGAATAGGACCTGCTCCAATGACCTGTTTTTATGATATGCTAGCCTAGGGAGGGGAGGAGATTAATAAGAAGAAATACAATGGAGAGAGAAAAAAACCCCAAAGAAACCTTCCTCACCCAAGCAGGATTTTCTATTCTTTTCCATTCTCTGACTTTGGTGACAGGTACCACGGAATGAATGCTGGTCCTGTGTGGCAGGAGAACTGGGTTCACATCTTGGGTCTATGTATTTGCTATCTTTGGGACCCTGAGCGAATCTTGTCACTTCTGAGCTCGCTTTTGAGCCTTTGTCCTTAACTAAAAATGGAAATAAGAATATTCATACTATTACTCATCTCCCAAGTTGTTAAGAGTAGTACCTACTGAACTTTAATGTGCTATGTATAAATGAAAGTTGTTATCTATCATTGATGTTTCTGAGCTGCAATTTTCAGTTTCTTGCTTTAAAAGTAAGAGAATGACTACTTTCCTCTTATTTCTCTTACTCCCATTCATCATCATTTCATATTTATTGAGGGCCTACTATGTATCATTGTTCAGTCTTAATGCTAATGGGATGCTTTCTAGATCATACCTAGGTATGGATTATCTACATTAGTGCCCCACTTCTACTAGGATGGTTTAATTGTTGCTTTTAATTGGGTTCTTTGTAACAGTAATGTTCACAAAGGACCCATCTTGGGAGCAATCTTCCACAGTGGCTTCTGAGCTAGATGTGATGTTGGAGTAGAGGGGTGTTCCTTCTATGCACAAAATGACAGCTCTCCACTTGCTTATGCCCTCTGCCTCCCTGTTCTCCTTTCTCCTCATTACCCTCTTCCCCTACTCCATTCAATGTGTTCTACCTTATTTATTAGTTGTGTCTGATCCTAAGAATCCCCAAAAGGCTGAGGATTGAGTTCAGTATATTTCTTTTTCTTCATACCAGCCACTTCCTAAAGAAATGAGACAATTTACATTAGACCCCTTTGGGAGCCCTGCTCCTTACCTTGGATGGAGATGGAAAGGGATAAAAAAAAATACCTACTACTTAGGGTATTGTTTCATATGTTTTTGTTTGGTCACTCTGTGTGTGTTTGATCAATAAATTACTTGTGTTCTTTTCTAGTAGCAGTGTCCTTGTTAAAAGGATGTTCAGGCCAATGGAGGAAGAGTTTGGTCCACCACCTTCTAAGCAGATGAAAGAAGAAGGAATGAAGAGAGGTACTTAGCAACCAGAGGCACCACATTGCACTGTCATCACTATGGTTATACAGTACACATTCACCTATCTGAGTTTGCCAAGGACAACATTCACCTCAGCTTAGTCTCTCCAGTCATTTATAGGGCTGGTTGTTGGTATCACACTAACTAGGCTACACAGGATGAGTGAAGAAAAAATAGACTCAAGGATATAATAAATATTGTATATATATATATATATATATATATACACACACACACACACACACATATATATATATATATATAAAATACAGTAAAACTTACACATACATCTATATCAGGGAAATTCTAAGGAACTATATCAAGCAACAGGGTTCTAAATATGCTAATTATTTTTAGATTAAAAAAAAGAAAAAACACTTAAAGTAGTCCATCTGTATTAGACGTGATAAAAGCTTCAGTCTCAGGGG
The DNA here is from genome assembly GCA_028627135.1 of Pseudochirops cupreus. NCBI lineage: Eukaryota > Metazoa > Chordata > Mammalia > Diprotodontia > Pseudocheiridae > Pseudochirops > Pseudochirops cupreus. Next base: position 476,465,239 of record CM053580.1, read on the forward strand.
AGCTGAATACCATTTGTAGATAGATCTGGCTGACCCACGAAGTTGCTTGGGCAAATTGGAAAGTTGCAAGCTATGCCCATAACAATGTTGTTGGTTACTTCTTCTACTAATAATCTAAAACTCATGTCACTACTTGAACCTGAAGCAAATGCCTGATTGCCCTGGAGGCAAGCCTGGCCCGGCTTTGGACCAAGGCACCAAAATATCTTTAGCTTGCCACTGAGGCTATGATCTTTGCTTCTTGACCTCTGCCTATGGTCTTTGGCTACTGACCTCTCAATTTATAACTTTGCAATATTCATTTGTGAATCACAAGTTCTTTAGACGTTTCCTGGACCCTCTCTGCAGCAGGTGGGAGTTACATAAACCATAATGAAGCATTCCTGACAGCAGAAGTTGATCAACTCTGTCAATGGTTTCCAAAAGAAGTTAAGGAAGGTGGTGTTTTTGTTTTTGTTTTTTAAATCAGATAAACCTAGTTTATGTAGACATCATCTTTAAGGGAGTCATGAGTAGATGACCTGCCACATCCTTGATTCATTGTTTTCAATAAAGAAAATCAAGCTTAGTTCCACCCAAACCACCTCTTGGTGTTTGGAAAGAAACTACCCAAACCCTGGCACTATTTTTAGTTTTCATTTACTTCTCCTCTTCACTGTTCTGTGAAGGGATTAGCAATGAAAGCACAGAAATTCCCCCTTGCAAGGCTGTTCTATCCAAATTTCCCATTTCTGTTTAGATAGACTTGAGGGGATTTGCTGACATACAAATTCAGGCTCTTTTTCTTGAGATTTTCCCAAATTGGGTTGGCAAGCCGAGCACCTTTTATTTAGACTCCTGAAAACATTTCCATAGTGTAAAAAGAACGCACCAGACTGAGAGAACAGGCACATGTATCCTAATCCTGGCTCTATAGCTATTAGCTTTACAGCCTTGGACAAGTCACTTAAACTTTCTGGGACTCAGTTTCTCAATTTATATATTGATGGGGTTGTACAAAATGATCTCCAAGGTCCCTTTCAATGTCTATAAGCCTATGATTCATAAAATCTAATGCCATAGTACGACCTACTGCTTTCTCCAGTTCCTAAGGGGTAAAATCTGCCATTTCCTATCCTAAGCTTTCACAATCAGAGGTTCTTTCTTTGTTTCCTCACATAGCACAATACATTTTAAAGGTACAGTTGGTTAAAACCTCAGAAAAGCATGCCTAGTGGAGGGGAGGGGCATTGGATTACAGAAAAGGTCAGACAGACCCGTTTAATCTCCAACCTCTCTGGCAGGAATTCTCAGGAATATTGCAGTGGACCCACAACAGCTCGGATTGTTATATACCCTTTCTGATAAGTGAGACCAGGAGAAATAGAGGTGGAAGGCCAAATTCTGAGTGCATAGTCCTGGAGTTCCCAGGAAAATAGGTGCCCAGAGAGAGAGCACAGTACAAGAGTAAGGATATTTTGCTAATTTTATCAGCCAATACCTAATAATGTTTGGATTATATTTTCAACCTTGGGAGAAACTTCTTATAAAACTGATTTTAGTAAGGCCTTCTTTGTCCTTTGAAAAGGAGGGGCTTTATCCTTCTGTGCTCATGGGATCCAGAGATTTAGAACTGGAATGGACCTTTTAGAGACCATCTACCCAACCCACATACTTTACAGACAAAAATATCGAGTCTCAAAGATGTGAAAATGTGACATGTCCAGCACATGTTCCTCAGTGTGGCTCCTGTTATGCTATCTGTGTGACCTTGGGAAATCACTTCTTCACTTGAATTCTCATCTGTAAAAAGTATGAAATGAATCAGTTGACCTTGGAGGTCTCTCTGAGGATCTATGATCCTATGATTTTGTCACTTAATTAATTGTACTATTCTTGGTTTCTATGGATGTAACCATCCCCACCCCCCTTTCTGGACAGCCAACCTTACACCCCCCCTTTAAATATTTGCCAACATCCCCATAATCTGGTTTAGGTCCTAGAGGGCATTTTATTTTATTTGCTTATAGTCCATGAGCACGTAGGCGTTGATTATTATTACATGATATTCCATTACGTCAGCTTCGGGATCCATAGATTGGGGAAGTGTTGTTTTGCTACTGTTTACTAAGCAAATCTCACAAATGCCAAGGAACACTTGTGCTTTGTAGGAAGCAGTCAGATGAGTAATTGTAGGACCTAGAATGAATTGAGGGCTCCCGCATTACAAAGACCTATTCCTCTCCTTTTTAGATAGCGTTCAAAAGATCCACAGATGAGTCCTTCCATTTCCAGATCAGTAAAAGAATAATAACATTTTAGAACTGAACAGAACCTCAGAGATCTTCTAGGTTAACTCCTTCATTGTATAGACAAAGAAAATTGAGTTTCATGAATGTCAAGTGAGTTGCATAATGACCACCACTATGACGATGGTGATGATCAAGATGGTGAGAACAGTGGTGACAGAGAGTCGTTATCAACCTAGGAGCCAGAAAAATCTGGACTTATTCCACCTTTTATATATACTACTTATGTGTCCCTGGGCAAGTTGCCTGACTTCTCAATATTCTAAGCAGCTCTCTAGGACTGTGAACCACAGGCAATATGCTCACTTACTTTGGTGGAGGGAGTTTCCAGACCTGGGGATCCATTCCTTATTATTTTCCCTATCTAATTATAATAATGTTGACAACAACCATTCATCCTCATAGTCTTGTCTGCCCAAAATCCCAAAAGTCCTTTCATCGAGGCTAAAGAAGATGACCTTACATCCTGATAATTTTATTCAATTATTTAAAAAAACCTTTTGTTCAATTATAAAAATGTCATCCTCTACAAAAGTCTGCAGAATGTTAAACATAAAAGAATAATAGCAGGATAGTAACTCTTCTCTGGATTGTTTCTACTTAAATTCCATCAAAGAAATAAGAATATGATAATGCTTTGATATGTGATTAGGTGGAGAAGCAAATAATGGAAAGAGGTGTGGCCTTCCAGGCAAAAGACCTGTGTTGGCATCTAGTTTCTGATGCTGTCTTTACAATCACAATCAGATCGTTTATCCTCTCTGAGCTTAATTCCCCCATCTGTAAAATGGGGGTAATTATATACTACTACCTCATAGTATTGCCATGAAGAATAGGTTAAATAAATTTGAGCTAGTACTACTAATAATTATATCTAAAAATAAAAATAGCTAATATTAATTATTAATAAAATGCAATTATAATATTATAATTATAAATTATAATTTCTAAAGGATCACACATAGGGATTTAACCATGGCATTCATCCCTATACAATGTTTCTCCTGTAGTGTGCAGGCCTAGATCATCATCTGGCCCTTCAGAACTTTATGTATAAACTCTATGAAGGGAGGAAAAGCATGTTTGTGATATGTATTGATGCTGCTTTTAAAATGTTTTGTCAAAGGGATGGAGATAGAGAAAGACCTAAACCCTAGGTCTTTAGCATCACAGATGTGGGTACAGTAACTAACAAGCAAGAGAAAAGCATCTTCACAGCAAGGAAAATTTTAGAGATGGGGGAGGAGCGTGGGTGGGAAAAAATTCCAGGGGCTGGTTGCCAGCAGTACCATTTACTTCTTCCTGACTCTTCCCCTTGATCAGGTTAGCCACTCCTGCCTCATGCAAATGTGCAGTTACACGGAGCTGCCCTTTCAAAACATGGGGGAATCAAGCTCCGTGAAGTTATCTGTTGTTTATCCCTCAGAAATTCCTGAGTGTAGATTAGTTCTGCAGGGAACTATTATCTTCATTGTGGCTATTGTTAGCATTGTCTTGGTACTCACTTAGAGGCATGGTTCCTTCAAGGACAATTGGGAGCCTTTCCTACTGAGTGGAATGAGATTGCCTGCGGTGCCAATGTCCATGATGGAGGGATTCTTCCTGATGATGTTGTCCTTAGAATTGTCATTATTGCTATTATCTTGCCATAGAGCTCTAGTTAATAAAACCCTAGTTCTCTAAGGAAACAGCAGGGAGGGCTCCATAGACCCGGGATGTCAAGGCTCAGCTGTCAACACACTCAGCAGGAGATCATCTGAACAACCTTGCCCGTTGGTTCTGAGCCAACCCAACAAACATCACTTGGATGTTCCATTTAACCCTTTACAGTGACACCAGCGACAGTATTAACTGGGAGCTCCATTTTAGTAGCTGAGGCTTTAAAAGGCCATTGGTCGAAACAGTGGAAACTCTGTCCAGTGTCATAGGGCATCGTTTTTGTGTTCCTTCTTAGGATTAGAGATTTAAATCCGGAAGGCACCTTCGAAGTGATCTGGTCCAATCCCCTCACTTTTTTAGATGAGGAAAATAAAACTGAGAGGGGCTCATTCAATGTCACATAGGCAGTAAGTAGGAGAGTCAGAATTTGAATTTGTATCCTCTGTCTCCAAAGATACTGCCTTTCTCCTATTCCCCACTGCCTTCACTGTACAATTTTAGATCATATAAACCCTGAGGACCACAACTGCAGGAATGCATTCACCTTCAATGGGCATTTAACGATTTTCCCTCCCATTTATTCAAAACTAGTTTTCAAGTAATTTTCTCATGAGATTTAGTTAAATGCCTTCTGTGACTTACATGTGTATTTATTTCCTCTTGTACCAATAACAATGTAGCCTATGATCAAGTCACTGAACCTGTCTGGGTGTTAGTTTTCTCATCTATAAAATAGAAGTTTGGACTAGAAGGTGATTGTGAAGGTCCCCTTCCACCTCTAACAGTCTGTGAAATGTGACCTGATGGGAATAGACAGCAAGACAATGCAGTTGATAGAGAGCTGGGCCTAGAGTTGGGATAACCTGAATTCAAATCTGGTCTCTCACATTTACTCCTATGTGACCTTGTATAAGTCATTTCAACTCTACCTGTCTCAGTTTCTCTGTGTGTGATATGAGTATAAGAACACCATTTACTTTCCAGGGTTGTTGTGAGGATCATATGAGATAATATTGGATAAGCCCTTAACACAGTACCGGCCCACAGTAGGTGCTTGATAACTGTTCCTTCCCTTCAGCCTACCTTATTAGATTCACTTATCACTATTTTTTTTTTGGAAGGCAGAAGGTAGGGCAGTTGAGATTAAGTGACTTGCCCAAGGTCACACAGCTAGTAAGTGTTAAGTGTTTGAGACCAGATTTGAACTCAGGTCCTCCTGACTTCAGGGCCGGTGCTCTATTCACTATGCTACCTAGCCGCCCTGAAGTGTCTTATCCTTCCTTTTCTTTTTTTGCCTTTATTTTTTTAGATGGGAAGGTAGGGCAATTGGGATCAAGTGACTTGCCCAAGGTCACATGGCTAGTTTTGAACTCATCACTATTTAATTAATTTTCTTCAGATCCTTTTTTTAGAGCAAATGGAATGTTATTCCTAAAACATTAGTCAATGAGACTTATCTGGGCATATCTGGGGATGGGTAAAGTATGATTTTGTCCATTGTATCTCGTCTCATTTTACTGATTGAAAAAGAAAAGAATTTTTTAGTAATTATGCTTCAAAAATATTCTGATCTAGCATCCTGTACAGAACAGAATAAAATACAAGCGGAGTCCATCTGCATTTTATGTAGATTTTCTATTCCTAAAAGTCAGTCTTTGATGGGCTAGGGGGATTTTGGCTCTGAGTCTTTTCATTCCTTCACCCTTGCTAGTGACATGCCTGTCCTTCAGACTGATGCCCCCATTGTCCTTGGGGCCAGGATCTGAATGAGTTTTTCTTTAACTCTGCATACTGTACGTGTTTTTATTTGCTGGTGTTGTTCTTTTTCAATTTTGTCTTCCTTTCTTCTGAGATAGGAAGCAGAATGAGTCATGCAACTGAGGGAGAAAAGGACAGTAAGCTTAAGATGAGTGAGTTTTATCTGAATGCCAAATCTCGAAGGATCTTACGAGAGTTGGGGCACAATAGAGCTGCTGAATTGGAAACATAGAAGGAAGGGTTTGAAATGTATGGCATTGTGGAGAGAGTCTGAACTGTGTGAGGAAGCCTGGGTTCCAGAACCAGCTATGTCACTAAGTAGCTGTTCAATTTTGGCCAAATTGCTTAGCTTATAGATCTCAGTTTTCTTGTCTATAAAACGGAGGTTTGGACCTGAAGCTGATTATAAAGGTCTCCTCTCTAATAATCTGTGATCTCTGAGCAAATGTGAATAATACCAATTGACTAATGCAGGAAGAACCAAAAACTATATAAATTCCAGCTTTACTGGGGACACAGGAAAATGCTAATGAACATATAGAAGCTTCCTAGGAATGAACCCCATGTAGCTCATGCAGATCCAATCTAGGGTCTCTGTGCCAAAAAGCAATGTGAGATTTAAATGGTTTTAAGGCCAATGGTTAATGACAAGTGGTAAATGAAACCGAACAGTCTTTGGTGAAAACTCTAACCAGATTCAATCCCAATCCAGAGAAGTGTATGTGACCTCTGAATAAGTCAGCAAATATTTACCAAGGTTGTTGTATGACAATAACTTACATGACATAGCACTTTACTGCTTTCAAAGTACTTTTGTAGCTCACCACTTTGGAGAGTCAGGATGGTCTGGAGGAAAGAGCTGGGGTTAGAAGAAAGACCTGGGTTTTAATCATCCCCGCTTGGTCACTTATTGGCTATACAACTTTGGCTATATAACTTTATCATTTCTCCTCATCTACAAACTGGAGGTAATCAGACATTTCATTTCCCACCTCACAGGGTCGTTGCAAAGAAATCGCTCTGTAAATACTGAAGCCCTATGAATATATGAGTACTTGCGGTTTTTATTGGATAGGGACTGGAACTGTGACATCATTGACACAGAGGTCTCCTGGATGAAGGAACTCTATCTACCAGGGCAGTTTGTTACCATCTGTATAACACAGAGAACAATCTGAAACACTGAGAAATAAATTAAATGACTTGCCCAAGATCACACAGCCTCTATGCTTCAGAAGGGGCATTTGAACCCAGGTCTTTCTGACTCCAAAGCTAGCTCTTGTTGCTATGCCATACTGCCTTGCTTCATCAGCATCATCATCACCATCATCACGTGATCCTTAACACACGTCTCTGTTGATGTGAAACCGTACATAGACTTGAAAGGGGCCTGAGATGTCATTGAGTCCAACTCCTTTATTTTATAGATGAGTAGTACTTTTGGGCAGTGAGGCTGTGCAGTGGATAAAGCTCTGGTCCTGGAGTCAGGAAGACCTGAGTTCAAATCTGTCGTCAGACACTTCCTAGCTGTGTGACCCTGGGCAAGTTACTTAACCTTGTTTGCCTCGGTTTCCTCATCTGCCAAATGAGCTGGAGAAGGAAATGGCAAACCACTCTGGTATATTTACCAAGAAAAACCTAAACTGGGTCATGAAGAATTGGACATGACTCAACAGCAACAACAAAAAGTACTTTTGCCACTATACTGTACCATCTCCAGAGTGCAGACAAGGCATTGTGGTTAACTGGGGCGGGGATTCCTGCTCTTAAGTAAATATTGAGAGCATATAAAACAAGATGCCATCCCTCCAGGAGCTGATGCTATAAGACATGCCTATGTTATCTGGCATTCAGTAATCACTTCCATGCCTCTTGCTGCACACATTTTACATGGATGCCTCAGTTGCTCCTATATATTGATGGCCAGAGAAGGGGTCAGGGACTTAAGTGGCATCATTCCTTCACAGTCCACATCTGAAGTCCTTTTTAGTGGGAAGCATTCATCTGTGGCATCTGGGCGCCTTCCCAATCTAATCACTTTCTCCTCTCCTCCCCCTTCTCTTGCAGTGCTTTTGTACGTGAGGAAAGAGACTGACGATGTGTTTGATGCTTTGATGTTAAAATCACCCACAGTAAAAGGACTAATGGAAGCGGTAAGCTGGGAGCTCTTTTCAACAGCCAGGAAACCTCATCACATTTTTCTTAACTCAAAACCATTTCTCAAAATGCAGCTTTGACAATTTCTTTGGAAAGTATTTTATCAGAAATATTGAGCTTTGTAGAGACTTTGCTTTCTCCCGTCTATAGAGAAAGGAAAGGGACCTGGGAGAATGGACAATTCCCAAATATTTATGCAGGGCTATTGAGAGAATGTTATGATACAGAATACGTTCAGACTGTGAGTTTGCACATGCTCATTTACAAAAACCAAAGCAGATGCTTTAGTTATAAGTCAATTCAACAGACATTTAATTAAATTCCTGCTATTTATAGGGCTACTATCCGCAGCCAAATCGGGTGGAGAGACAGTGCATCATAGTTAATAGACATCTGGACTTGGAGTCAGGAAGATTTAGGTTTAAATCCCATTTCTGACATATATTTGCTGTATTTAACCTCTCAGTGCCTAAGTAACTCTCTAAATCTATAAATTTCAAGGAAGGTGAAGATCTTTACTAATAGAGGGAGTTCTTCACTCTCTACCCTGATGAAATCACAAATCCAGTAATAAAAAAAAAAGTGTAAGGCACAGTGAAAAGCACTGTGCTAATCTAGTAAAAAGTTGACACAGAAGGAACTGTAACACATGCTAAGTACATTAGAGAGCTACAAAGCAAAGTGCTCGGGGAGGTCTGGCCCAAAAGGTAGGACTGAGGATAACTTCAGGAAGGGTGCAGTCTTACTAGAGTTGACTTTCCAGAACAGGCAGGAACTCAAAGTGGAGAAGGAGAGAGAGCAGAGTGCAGACAGAGGGGAGAATGTGAACAAAGGCATCAAGGCAGGAAAGACTTGAGTGTGATTGGGATATAGACACTAGTCTGCCTGCCTCTGGGGTCCATGGCAGGCGCTGACATGCATTAAGACTAGAACATCAACTATGTCAGACTGTGGAGGGCATTATTTGTGAGACTGATAAAGATTTTTGATAAGATATCGGTTTGATCTTTTGTTTTCATTTCTTTTTTTAATGGAAAGAGGAGTTGAAATTTGAGGGGGACAGGGGAGTTAATCATCAAATGGCCAATAAAACAGAAGAAAAGAGATTTGTGAGCTTCTAGAAGGCAGAGTTTTGCTTTTTTTTATCCTCAGCACTTGGCACATAGTAAGTACTTAATAAATAAAGTACTTAATAAATTGTTGTTGACTTAATTATATTGAAGCACTTTTAAAAATCATGCATCCTGCTGCTTTAGTTATTTCTGTAAAGTGTGACTGTGCAAAAAACACAGAAAAGCAGAGCAGCTTTCAAAAAAAATGTGTTGAATTTTATTTACTTTTTAAAAAGTAAGCTGTTTGCATTTTCATGTGTAATCAGTCCTCTTTTTCTATTATACTTTGCATATGGAAATGTTCTTTTGTGGTATTCGTTAATTTTAAAATAAAAATATATAAAATTGCTATTGTGTTGTAGGGAATCCAGGTCAGTTCTAGATGAAAGTGCAAAAGAACGCAGCTCACATCCCATCATGACAGATTTAAGGAGTCAGTCCATGTGCTTTGTTCCCCATTTCAGTGTTTTAGATATTCTTTGAAACAATGTCTAGAACCTAGAAATCTTTTAGTTCCTCAGAAATTTTGGCTGAATTGATATTTATTTCAACAGGAGGTGACCTATACAACAAATAATAAGATCCTGAAAAGACCAACTTCTGAGTAGCCAGTATAAAAAAAATTAATTTGAAAACTGCCGGATAATGTATTTCACAAGTACTGAGGATACAAAGATACTTTTGTCGTACTTAAAACTATGTCTTCTAACTGAATGTGGATGGCATTTGGGGCATCCCTCATGCACATTACTAGACTAATTCCAAAACTAATTCAGAGTTTTAGACTTCTACCTCTGTCTTCTAGGCATTTACTTTTCTCCCAGAACTCAACACCCACAAAAGCTGTGCATTTTGTAGCAATTTAAGGCAACTGAGGGAGGCTTTCCTATAGGAAGTGAAGGTACTTGCCCAAGAATCGGAGATGCAATCCTCTGTCTCCAGGGTCTGGTATACTTTCTTTTTATTTAACATTTATATACATTTTTTAAATAAAAAAAATCCACCTTCTCTCACTAATACTCTGACCGTAGCTCCCACCGCCATTGAGAATGAAAGAAGAACAAAATCCCTGTTGAGACACATGAATAGTCAAACAAAACACATTTCCAAGTTGGCCATATCCCAGACGGTACATCTCACTCAGCACTGCGAGTCCTGCACTCAGGACTCAGAATGTTTTGTCATCTGGATTTTGGAGTGGTCATTGCACCGATTAGAGCTCCTAATTCTTCAGAGTTACTTGTCTTTACCATATTGTTCTCTTGGTTATGCTTGTTTTGCTTTACATTACTTTATACAAGTCTTCCCAAGATTCTCTGAAATCATCCTCTTCACCATTTCTTACAATATAATAATATTCCATCAAATTTATATACCATGATTTGTCCAGCTATTTCCCAATTTATGGGCACCCCTTCAGATTCCCATTCTTTGCCACCTCAAAAAGAGCTATAAATATTTTTGTGCATATTTAGAATTTATTTTGCTTAGGACTAATCCCTCCCTTTATATACATTCCCTCAAATGCCTTCTTCCTTCTCTCTTTTCCTTCCCATTTCTTTGTTAAGTAAAATAAATATTTATGTTCGATTCTGTATGTGGCTATTCTTTCTTCCTTTAACTAGGTCAGATGAAAGTGAGGTCCTCATGTTACCCACTTTTCCCAACTCCTCCTCCTTTTTTGTATAGATGCTTATTTTGTGTAATCTGATTACACAAGAGAATTTTCCCATACTTCCTTTCACTTCCTCTCCTAATGTAGTCCTCTTTCCCTCTCTTTCCATTCTTTCTTAATTATCAAGATATAACAGAACCACTCCCTAGCCTTGTCTAATTAGACTTCCCCATGGCCCCTCATGATGATAGAGTCTAGAGGATTCACGTGTATCATCTCCCCATATTTGAAAGTACGCAATTTATCTTTGATCAGTCCTTTACATTGTTTGTTCATGTTTACCTTTTTGTGATTCTCTTAACTCCTGCATTTGAGCTTCAGTTTCTATGCAACTATGATCTTTTGGTCAGGAATGCTTGGAAGACTTGTATTTCATTGAAGATCCTTCCCCTCCCCCACACCCCAGTAGGGTTATAATCCGTTTTGCTGGGTAAGTTATTGCTGGCAGTAAGCCTATATCATTTGTCTTCTGGAATACAGCATTCCAAGCTCTCTGTCTCTCAGTAGTGGGAGTTACTAAATCATGTGTGATCCTGAATGCGGCTTATTGGCACTTGAATTCTTTTTTCTTTTCGCAGCCATTTTTCTTTGACTGTTAGCTCTGGATTTTACACCCTCATTCTTGGGAGTTTTCATTTTGAAGTTTCTTTCAAGAAGTAACTGGTGGTTCCATTTCCACTTTGCCCACTGGTTCTAAGAGATCTGGAGAGTCTTAAGATTTCTTGAAGTATGCTGTCTAGGCTCTTTTTTTGGTTATACAATAAACCAATGATTCTTAGTTTTTCCCCCTCAATCTATTTTCTAGGTGAGTTGTTTTTGCTATTATAATATCTTATTTTTTCTTCTATTTGTCAGTCTTTTGAATTTATTTTAATATTTTTGTTGTCTCATAGAATCATTATCTTCTATTTCATCCATCCTAATTTTTATGGAGTTTGCTGCTTGGACAAGGTTTTGCAACTCTTGTGCTAAGTAAGATACTAATTCCCTTTCCAGTTCTCTCTTTCATAACTCTCATGTCTTTTCCAATTTCTTTTCTACTTCTTTCATTTCACTTATAAAAATATTTGTAACTCTTTTTAAAAACTTGCCTTACCTCTTCTAAGAATTGTAGTTATATTTGTGCTCAAGCTGTGTTTTTCTTTGAAGCTTTGCTTGTAGATGTTTTGGAGTCACTCTCTTCTTCTAGGTTTATGTTTTTCACTTCCCTGTCACTATAATAGCTTTTTTTGGGTGCACTTCTTTTGTTTGCTTGCTTGTTTGCTCATTCTTTCAGCTGACTTCCTAAATTCAGACTTTATATTAGAGTCAGACCCTGTGTACTTGAAGGAAGATTTGAGTTGGTCCTTTAGCTTCTTTCCTGGGGTGTTGAGTGTCATGTTATTCTAGGCTCTCAAAGATAATTTAACCTAGAAACCTGCAAGCTTTCAGTGCTCCCAAAGTGGTCTGATCCATGACAAAGTCAGATTGCTGCCTCCCTGATCTGAACTCTGCAAGCTTCTGACCTGAGTTTGGGTCTGAGCAGCTAGCTTAGAGTGACAGAACTTCATACTGTCCTTTGGTCTGGGATTCTTGCCCTGGTTATTCCTCTGCCACACTTCTACTATTTACTTCTGAAATTGCTCCTTGCTCAGTTTACAAGCTAAAGCTTGCCATTGTGTCTGACCCTGGAATGCCGCACCAGACAATGCAGTTCTATTGTCTGCAGCTTGGAACTGGGTATTGGATGATTGATAAAGTTGTAAGTTGGCTTCTGTTCCTGTCACAGTGCCCTGGTTTGGATCTGGGACCTTCTTTTTGTTCTGGTGCACAATCTCTCCCTGTGCTGGAATGCTTCCCACGGTACCATGTTCTTGTACAAATGCTCTCTCCAGTGTCCTTCAACCTCTCTATCTCCCTATGCTGACCTGGACTTGGAAAATGATTTGATGACTTTTCTGGATTTTCTCCATTAGGATTTGGTCTGGTACATTTTCAAGATCTGTTTATAGAAGTTTGAGAGGGAGGATTCTGTATTTCTTTCTGCTTCTTTACCATCTTAGTTACACCTTACCCTTTCTATGATACCATGCTGACTTATCTAAAATTACATAGGTAGTAGTAGCAGAACCAGCATTCAAACTCAGGGCCTCTGATTCTAAATCTAGTACATTCCCCCCTTGTGCCCTCTTGCCTCTATTAATACAAAGAAACACTGATAAAGAAAAACCTCTACCTCACAAGACCTGTGTGATGAATCCAATCTTGTCCTTACTTTGTGGTTCAATAGTCATGGCTTTGTGATTTAGTAGTTCATTATTCTTGGTCCTACTTATTAATTCCTACTTAGTCATGATGGTGCTCAAAACAATGGCACATCCCCAAAGAAATTAACAAAAGATCTGTCTAGTAACTTTTTTGTTGGCAAATACCACTATGATGCATACTAGAGAATACTTGGTTCTTTTAGGGTTTCCTTATTATTCTCTCACCCTATCCCAATGTTCCACTAGGAAGCCAGGCAAAGGGACTGACTAGAGTTACCCTAGAGAACCTGCTCCATTCAGAGATGTTTCCAACACAGCCTTAGGCTGGCATCAAAGTACTTTAAACTCAGTAAGAAGAGATATAATAGATTAACAATCCCTTTTCCCAAATGGAATAAAACCCTGGATATTCATGTCATGGTAGCTAGAAATGGACGGATGATTGGACAGCTACATGACTGGACCCAACAGATATGGAAGACTAAACTGGAGCTTGTTGATTGATTTGTAAAGTGAAGAGATTGGATCCAATGACTTCTGAGGTCAGAAGTCATAGGTCTATGACCCTAAGTCACTTCAACTATCTCAACTATCCAGGCTTACATTTTGTAATCTGTAAAATGAATGGGTTGCACTAGAAGACCTCTAAGCTTCCTAATAATGCTAAATCTATGATCAATATGCATGTGGTATCATGCTATGCATTTTCCATGACATGTTTTGAGTATCCTCTCAGTGTCTAGATTTCTCATGACATTTGGTGTCCCTTTGGACTATATGATCAAAAAATGAGTTGTTCTTTTTGTCCAGACTTCCCATTTCCTGGATACAGGGAATTCCTGGTGAGGAAACTCTTTGCATCAATGCAGATGACATCTGCTTTGCTTTTCTTAGTCTTAGAGAGTTGCCTGAGGGCACCTAAAAGTGAAATATCTTGCCTAAGGTCACATAGCCAATGTGTCAGAGAAAAGACTTGAACCCAGATATTGTTGATTCCAAGGGTGACCCTCTATCTACTACACCATGCTACCAGTAACTATTTCATGAATATTTACCTTATGAGTAATCACTTTATAATTTATATTAAAATTTTAAATGCAGTACAATGGATAAGAGTGTTGGGTCTGAAGTCAGGAAGATTCATCTTTCTGAGTTTAAATTTGGTCTCAGGCTCTTACTAACTGGGTGACCTTGGACAAGTCACTTAACCCTGTTTGACTCAGTTTCCTTATCTATAAAATGAATTGGAGAAGGAAATGGAAAACCACTGTAGTCTCTGCCAAGAAAACCCCAGAGGGGATTACCAGAGTCAGATACGACTGAAATGACAACAAAAATAAACATAATGATAATTACTATTGGCATTGTCCAAAAGATTCTGTTTTTCCTTATTCCTTTTTCCAGACTTTGCTCAGGGTGAAATGTACAGAAGAATCAGGCCTATAGAATTGAGGGAGATGTTTCAGCTTTTACTGCAAACTTCTGAGGATAGTGGAGAGCTCCCGTGGAATTTTGTAGTGGGCTCTAAGTAGTCATGAACATTAAGTATCTGCTGACAAACCAAGAAGAAATAAGGATCTTTCTGAGCAGTAGCTTTTATCTGATTATTGGTTGTAAGTAGGCCAAGAGCTAGAAATTTACATCAGAGCCTCATATCAAAACAGTAAAATAGCACCCTCAGCCCAATTTTGTGCCAAACCATTTTCAATACTAGACCATAGGGAAGATTTGACAACCTGAAGTCTGAATCTGAGCTGCTGAGAGTGGAAATGCTGAAAGAATGAACAGAATTCCTATAGTAAATATCCAGAGTATGTCTAGGTAATTTAACAGTGCTTCAAGAACGGCTGAACTATGCTTTAAACTATCACTGTGAGGGAGCCTAATCCTTGCTTGGGAAAGCGTTCACATCAAACCGCTGACCCTCAAACTCACATTTTGTGATTGCTTTGAATTCTTTGATCTGGACTGTCTACACTTTGTTTCTTTTCATGAAGACAGTTAATTTGATTACACTTGCATAAAAAACTAAGATCCTCATAATATACTGAAATAATATTTTGAATGCCCCAGTCGCAGCTGTTAGTGAAGCTAGTAGCTCACCAAACTTGCTGAAAAAGACCTAATACTATATTAGGGTCTCTTCTTGGGAGGTGGGAGTTTTTAAACTCCATATTAACATTCAATAGAGATTTGTTAAGTATAAACTATGTGCCAGGGATACAGACAAATGAAACAGTCCCTGCCATTACCCTTTAACTATTTAATCTAAGTTTCAGCCCATTCTCCCCAGGGACCTTGTGTGTGAAGGGGAAGAGGATGCCCCTAGTCTTGGGGTAGGGGAGAAGAACTGTGACAAGTGGGTTTGCTATACTTGCTTAGTAAATGCTTCTTTCTAAAAGCTGATTAACTCTGGATGACTAATTAATAATCATTGGGGAGCAGAGGAATTCGTGAGTCCTAGTACTAGAAATCCTCAAATCCCTCAGGTTTGCCCCCAGAGGAAAAAGTGCCACCTGGGGACTGATAACTGCAGAGGGAATAGTTTCAGTTAAATAATAAAATTGGAAGCTGGATTGCTGCATTGAGAAGCGGGTGAGACGAAACAATGGAGGCAACAAGAATTTTTTTTCTAGAAGCTTAGCTATGAATAGGAAAAAAGCTATAGGATGGGGAGATAAAGTGAAGGTTGTTTAAGCATTGAAAGAAGATGTATCTGGGCATGTTTGTAAGCAATAGAGAAGGACCCAGTAGGCACAGAAAGATTGAAAATGGGGGAGAGGGGGAATAGTCTTACGGAAAGACAGTAAGAGGCGATGGGTTCAAGAGGGAAAGAATGGTGTTTGCCAGAAGGACCACTTCATCTGAGGAATAGACAATAGGGATAGTTGCTGAAATGCTTTGGGGTATAGAGTTATTACTGTTGTTTTGGTCACTACCTGAATTAGTAAGGGAAAGGACACTGCATTTTCACTGCAATGCGAATTTGACCTGGATGATCTGGGCCTTATTTTTCTTATCCGTAAAATTAGGAGGTTGGATGAGATAAACTCTGAAGTCCCTTTTGTCTCAAAATCTAAAATCATCTGGTGATCTGTTAAATTCCCTTCCTGGGTTAAATCCTGTGGCACTG
This sequence comes from Pseudochirops cupreus, assembly GCA_028627135.1. Lineage (NCBI taxonomy): Eukaryota > Metazoa > Chordata > Mammalia > Diprotodontia > Pseudocheiridae > Pseudochirops > Pseudochirops cupreus. The sequence continues at coordinate 476,481,267 of CM053580.1, forward strand.
GCTTCAGCATCACAACCAAGATGATGTGTTGGGGACAGTTTTTCTCTAGAGAAAGGAGACCGAATCACTGTCACCTCCAGCAGTAGCTCTGAATGATGTTGGGGGCAGGGACTGGAGTGGAGTGTCATGGGAGGATTTAATTAATCCTTTATACTCTAGTAAGGGGTGTAGGATGTTTCGGTTTGTGGACAGCTCTGAAAGAAGATACTCAAAAGTTTTTACTTCTCCCTGCCATAAAATGAGTTGAAAGTTCAGATGTTGGAAATAGGCATTGAGAAGACACCCTGAGGCTCCGCTCTCCAGAGACCTTGGTAGAGTGATTTAAATTTTTCCTTTTCTCTGGCCCCAGGGCTAAGCAGCACAAGGTGGGACTGATTGAGAATGTCTCCTTAATGAAGCATGTTGACATCTAATTTGGGGTCCAGAGTGGAAGGAAGTCAAAAGATTTCAAATTGATTGCCTAATGTTTGACTGAAATCTCTGCCCTGTTTGATTATTTTCTGTCTTTTGTTGGTATTTACAGATATCTGAGAAATATGGCTTGCCAGTGGAGAAAATTGCAAAACTTTACAAGAAAAGCAAAAAAGGGTAAGGAAAAATATGATCACTTTTCATAAAATCTCTCCCTTCCACCAAACAAAAACAATAACCAAGAGCGCGCACGCGCGCGCGCTCACACACACACGCACACACACGCACACACACACGCACACACACACACACGCACACACACACGCACACACGCACACACACACGCACACACACACGCTCACACACACACGCACACACACGCACACACACACGCACACACGCACGCACACACACACTCCAAATTAACCAGGCAGGATGCCTAGGGCACTGGACTTGGAGTCTGGCAGATCCAGGTTCAAATCCTGCCTCAGGCACTTAATAGCTGTAAGGCAAATAAATCACTTACCCATTACCTCAGTTTCCTCATCAGTAAAAAGATGGAGTTGGATTTAAGAGCCATCAAGGTCCATTTTAGCTCTAAATCTATAATCCTATGAATCCAGTTTTCTTTTCTATGTAAATCTGTTGTCCAATAGTTTTCAACATTTTTTGGTTTCCATTTCCATGGCAGCAGAACTGTTGGGGTGGGGATGTGTTGTAGGAATCTCTGAAAAGCAGAAAGTATCTCTGCTATGATGAGCTGTTAAGGCAAGACGAGGAAAAGAAACTGTAATAGGTTTGGATGGGAAATAGGAGAAGACTGGACTTTACTGGGAGGAAGAGGGAGGGCTCTTTTCCTGAGGGCTTTGTAGGTCAGAGCAAGAGAAAGGCTGGTACAGTTGGTCAGTGGGAGTATGGGTGTGCTGGTAAACGTTTAATAACCAGTTCACTCAAAATATAGGAAATGCTTTTAAATTTAGCCTGCATTAATAACATTTTCTCCATCACTTCCTTTAATCTGGACAATCAACAAAATAATAAATCAAGCCTGATTTGTAGGGTTTGCTGATTTCCAAGGTGTAATTGCTCTTTCTAAAAAAATCAATAATCTCTAGCTCATGTGTGGGTGAGAGGATAGGTAGGATAAGAAAGTATCCCCCCAGCATTGCTCCCTGGACCTTTCTTTTGAGAGGGAGGAAGGGAGAGAAGAAGGGAGGGAGGAAAGAAAAGAAGAATTTATTAAGTGATTTTTAGGATAGGAGTTCTTCCCCTTTTTATGTGACATCATCACCATAACTACCATTTGTTAAGTCTACTGTGGGCCAGGCACTATGCCAAGTGCTTTATAAATATTCTTGCATTTTATCCTCTCAACAACCAAAAATGAGTTCTCAAACCCCAAACTAACAATCCCTGTTTCACAGAGGAGATAGAATGTACTAAAGCTTCCAAGCCCTTATTGTAAGCCTCTAGGAGACTGAGAGCACAAGGAAAGCAGATGTAGTCTTTTAGAGGCCAGTGTGCTGAAGCAAGGTCCTAAGAGGTCATTATGAGTCTCCAAAGTTCCTTCCTTTGTGCTGAGCCCTTGGATTCTTCACAGCTGTCAATCTCTCTCCCTTTTCTCTAGCATCTTGGTGAACATGGATGATAACATCATCGAGCACTATTCCAATGAGGACACCTTCATCCTTAACATGGAGAGCATGGTGGACGGCTTCAAAATCACTCTGATGGAAATCTGACCGACCCTGCGAGCCCCCTCCGCAGGAACCATCATCGCATTTCATCCCCAGAGGAAAGCACGCCCCACCCCACCCCCAAGAACCCTGCGGACCCAAGTCACCCTCTGAGAATGCTGTTACAAGACTGCTTTGGGGAGGGGACACGGAGGAAAAGAAGTGCCCTTTTTAGTGTCGTGGGGCCTTTGGCTCATTGATCTGGTTGCTGGGGCAGAGCTGAGGGAGGCCTGGTTTTCTGGTAGGACCCCGGCTGGGAAGGTACCTCCAGTCCATTGGCTGGTGCCTGGGCTCCATAGGTCACTCCTGGGTTGGAGTGATCCATCCTCAAGATGAGATAGTCTAGGACCTTCCCCAGTGAGGGAAAAGCATCTGCTTAGTTCAACTGGGGGAGGCTGGAACGTCTTAGTTATTCCCCTTTCCCCACCATGTAGCTGGACAAAGTGGGCTCCTCCATGGTAGAGTAAACCCAGGTGATGCAAAGAGTCCAACAGTTGCGTTCACCAGTCAAAAACCCCCTTTCTTTGCCCTGGGGAAGGCAGTCTTGTCAAATACCTCTGGAAGCTCCCAGCAAGTGGTCCACGGGGACTTGTACAGAAAGATGTTCAGCTACCATGTAATTTGTAAGTGACCTGAAAAGTATGCCTCTTTAGCATCTGTACATAATGTTTATAATATTGCAATAATATATTTTACCTACTGTATGTGGGCACGTTTACTGCCACTGTATTTGGGGGGTGGGGTGCATGCCCTGAGATTCGCCTTTCTTCAAGAGCTTTCATCTTGTCCCTCCCCCAGGGATGGTATTGGTCAGCAGACGTGGCCTGAAGTTGAGTAGTGTTTCTGGGCTGTGAGCCCAAGAATTTGCTGCCAGTGGATGGGGCAAGTCTCTGTGCAGCCACTCCCCCAAGTGTCTTTCCCTGTTCTCAGGGACTTCCCCTTCCCTACCCATTACTATGCTCCCTTTCACTGGACCTGTTGCATGCATCCTTTGATTATGTTCTTTCATGTCCTGCTGGTTTTCTCTCAAGAAAAATCAAAGGATCTTCTTGTCCCTTTCCAGTGTACTGCTGCCAGAAAGCTGGTGAGCATGTGGGGGTCCCTCACAGTACTAACCTTATGGACCATCAAGTCACTGCAGAGTTTGGACCAGACCATAATGTGCTATTCCATGTGCCTTACTGGTTGATTTTTCATTTACATTAACCATGTTTTTTATCATTGCCCAGGAGTCCTTACTCCTGGGTCCTGGCTACCAGAGTGAGCTCTTAGGTATAACTGGACCTAGTCAACATAGGCACTTCCAAGGGTTAGATTTAACTCTGTCTCCTACCATTGGCATCAGATGCTAAAAAAGTGAGTGAAACTATAAAGGGTCCCTTCACCTCCTGAGCTGCACTCTTTTCCTTTGGGAAACCTTTCCAAAAACAATGTCGTGTGTGGCCTGGGGAGAGAGCTCCTGAGAAATGAAGAGGAAAAGAAACATTTTGGTAGATGATCTCTCAAAACAGCAAGCAAATCTGACCATGTGTTTCAGTAAACATGCTCTCTGCAATTGGCCAGAGTCCAGAGCACTGAGCCCCTGGAATGAGGAGAGTGGGCTTTATGTCCCCAGTATGAACTTCTTAGTCTTCCCCATGCCTCAATTTCCCTTTGTCTGACCACTGGATGCCATATGTGAAGCACTTTGAGGTCTTCAATGGAAGGCACCCTGGATTTCAAGTGCTGGCAACGGGCACTGCAAACCAGCACAATGGACTATACCTACCCCCTCTGTGGAACTATCCCAAATCTGCATCCAGACCCTCTCTGGCCTTGTCGTCTGCTCCCACTTATGTTTTCCCAGTTGGAGATTCTCCCAGTCCAGCTTACTTCTCTTTCATTAGGAAGAATTTAGAAGAGACCACAGCTTGTGCCCAAGAATGGGGAGTGGGTAGAGAGGAAGATAATAAGGTGGTAGCTCACCTTTCTGTGTTTCCATTGCAAACCTATTACCTTTCTCTGTGATCACCCAGAGAAAGGGGAAAAAACCTTTAATCAAGCATATCACTATATCCTAGACAGATTGATTTATACAGCAAGTCAAATCACATTCCCCCTTTTTCCCTAGTTGACTTTGCTGTTGCTTAACACATGGAGGTGATTGATGCCACACCTAGTCCATCTCACCAAAATATTCCTGGGTTTTACCTAAATACTTCTAAACCCATTGCTGACAAAAACCCAAATGAAATCACAAGCTCCTTAAGAGCGTCAGTCTAATTTGCCTGCACGAAGGTATAAGTCCCAAATTCCTGGAAGCACTAGCTTTGTCCTAGCCACTCCAGGCACTTTAGTGACTAGTTTCTTGAAGGACAAATAGAATCTACCTGCTATTCACCTTTACCATTCTGTGGCGAAGATTTCAACTAGCCAGTTCTTAAATACCACCTTCTGGTACCACTACAATCACTAGCAAGCATCAGTGATGGTTTCCTGTTGGTGAGATGTGGTCCATACCACTACAGTGACTATTCTTGGGTGAAAGTTTGTATCGCTTGTTCCCTAAAGAAATAGTGACCAGTGTTATCTTCAAAGGTTCTGAGTGGGTCTGCAGCCTTGTCCATTACTCTGCCTAGACATCACAGCATGTTTCAGGTGGCCATCAGCATCCCCTCCCTTCCCTGCTTCCATCCTGAATCACCTTCCCTCTTCTCTATGCCCAGGCCTCTCTGCTGCTCCCCCCTCTGAAGGAAAAGCTCATGGACTAACTTGGATGCGCCTTTTACAGAGCACATTAGCAGGGCTTTGATAAATTACCAAGTGTCAGAAACTTAGGGGCAAAAAGCACTCCAGAAACACAGAAGAACTTGACCCTTCTTCCTGTCTTATTTGTCACTTTCAAACAGACACTAAGTTTTTGATAGATGGACCACAGAAGCACTTGCAGCAAGTGCTTTACTTGTTTACGCTAAGCTGTTTAAACCTATGCAATGGCTGGTTTGGAAATGGGGCTGTCGGGGAAATGCCATCTGATTTTCCGTCACAGCCATTCCCCCAGGTGGCACCTGTGCATTCGTACCAGCCTCTGCAGAGATGCAGGATGTGGATGAAATGAATGGAATGTTTAAATTCTTCCCTTTATTTAAAATTGCTCGAATTCAACAGAAACAGGAGGGTTTGTGCCAAATTCTGTGAAAGGCCCTTTTTTCATGGCAAGCAAAAGAAGCATTGTATACAATTTGCTTTCATGTTAAAAAAAAATAAAACAAAACAAACCAATAGCTTATGTAACTTAATAGTTTTGTAAATGGGAGAGGGGGAATCTATAAACTAAAAATACAGTTATTTTATTTTTTGTACATTTTTAAGAAGAAAAATAAATATTCATAATGTAAGAGTGAACAGAAGCGTCTGGTGCTTTCAGTGAGGCCTTGGGTTCTTCAACCTGTTGGCCGGAGATTGGCTGCTCTAGGCAGCAGATATTCAGCTGCCACCAGATTTCGCACAGGGATAACTCACAGCATGAACACGATCAGGAAATTTCTCCCAAATGCTTCCTCCCTGACGGGGTACACAGAAAGGTCTCTGAAGGAACTAGGACAGGAAGAAGGAGGCTCAGATGCCGCCACTCCATTATATACAATCTCATCACATAGTTTTTTGTTGGTTTTTTTTCTCTAAGCTGATGCCATGTCTTCTCAATTCAGAGACATTGATCTTTTAATTTTATCATTTCCTCTCCATCTCCACCAGGGTCATCCTAATCTAATCAGTAGTCTGCCTCCTCCTAAACTAAAATACTAAAACACCTTCCTAAATATTCTCTCTGCCATCCTGATTGTAGGATAATAGAAACAGACCTTAGAACAGTAGTTCTCAACCTGGGAGTCGCAACCCCTTTGGGGGTCACCTAAGACCATCAGAAAACACATATCTCCAATGGTCTTAGGAACCCAGACACCGCTCCTCTATCCATCTCCAGACGGGTCCGCCCACATACAAGTATTAAAGGGCCGCGGCATTAGGAAGGTCGAGAACCACTGCTAGAAGATCCTTCAAAGTCTTGTCCAAACCTTTCATTTTACAGATGAGGAAACTGAAACTGAGAGGGCTTAAGTGACTTGCACAGAGTCACATAAATAGTAACCTGCAGATCTGGGTTTGAAAAGCAGGATTGACTCAAATCCAGAAATCTCATCATGTCAATTCAATGCTCAGGGACCTTGGCTCAAATGCTGTCTTTGATGCTTAATACCCATGTAATTATTGTTGTGTTATTTCAGTGGTATCCAATTCTTTGTGACCCCAGATGGTGTTTTCTTGGCAAAGATGCTGGAGTGGTTTGCTATTTTCTTCTCCAATTCATTTTACAGATGAGGAAACTGAGGCAAATAGGATTAAGTGACTTGCCCAGGGTCACACAACTAATAAGTATCTCAAGCCAGATTTAAACTCAGGAAGATGAATCTTCCTGATTCCAAGCACAGTGCTCTATCCACTGGGCCACCTACTTAACTACTTAACCTCCCTGACCCCTCAGTTTTCTCACCTGTAAAGGGAGGAGGGCCTTTTTTGTCCTAAGTCTATGATTCCATTAACCTCTATTGTCTCCTTCTCTTATCAGATCAAATTCAAACTACACAGCTCAGAACTTAAGCCTATTCATCAACTTTTCCCCCAGTAACTATATGGTATCATCTCTTACTGGTCTCCAATAGCTCCCCCCCGTCCAGGCAAGGTTCATAGCCCAAATATCCTTAATTTATACATTACATATTTCTGCCCCTTCCTCTTCTCTAGCATCTATGGTCAGCACCTCTTTTGATCCCTACCTCAAAATTTGTCTCTAAGAAGCCTTTCCTAAGAAAGTTGCTTTCATATAATGCACACAGACATATAAACATATACATATCTGTATATGTAAATTATTTTTTAACAGTCTTTTCTTTTTATATTTTGAATTCCAAATTCTCTTGCTCCCTCTCCAATCTCACCCGTTGAGAAGGCAAGCAATATGATATCAATTATGCACTGCAAAAATCATGCAAAACATTACCCTATTAGCCTCATTTCAAAAAAAAGTAAGAAAAATAAAGAACACAAGAAAATTATGCTTCAATTTGCACTCAGACTTCATCAATTCTCTCTTTGGAGGTGTATAATATTTTTTTCATCATGAGTCCTTTGGAATTGTCTTGGATCTTTGTATTGATCAGAGTAGCCAAGTCTTTCACAGTTGATCATCATTGTAACATTGCTGTTACTGTGCACAGTGATCTCCTGATTCTTCTAACTTCACTTTGTTCTACTTCATTTAGGTTTTGCTATATTTTTCTGAAATCATTCCCCTTGTCATTTCCCATAGTACAATAGTACTCCATCAAAGCCATACACCACAACTTCTTCAGCCATTCCCCAATTGATGAGCATTTCCTCAATTTCCAAATTTTTTCTACCACAAAAAGAGCTTCTATGAATATTTTTGTATTTTTTTAATTTTCATGTTCCTTTTTATTTGATCTCTTTAGGATACAGACCTAATAGTGGTGTTGCTGGGTCAAAGGATATGCACAATTTAAAGTCTTTTGGTTCTGTTTCCAAGTTGTTTTCCAGAATTGTTGAACCAATTGATTATTCTATCAACAGTTCTTTAGTGTACCTATTTTACCCTCATCCACTCCAGCGTTTGTCATTTTTGATAGGTATGATGTGGTACCTCAGAGTTGTTTTAATTTGACTTTCTCTAATCAATAATAATTTAGAGCATTTTTTTCATATGACTATAGCTTTGATTTCTTCTAAAAACTGCTTTTGACCATTTATCAACTGGGGGAATGGCTCTTATTTTTATAAATTTGAATCAGTTCTATACTCAGTATATATTTGAGAAATGAGGCCTTTGTCAGAAAAACTTGTTATAAAAAAATTGTTGATATTATCTCATTGTCCATGGCACTCTAGTCAAATGCAGCCTCCCTAATCATCCTTTTCAATCAATCAATTATTATTTATAATAAATTAAATATTAACTAATTAGTTATTTAAACAATTAAAATTGATTTTAATTGCCCCTATCTCTTCTGAGACCATGACTGCTACCTCTACCCTCTTTTAGTTCAGCTGAAGCATATCAGACCTTGCTCCAGTCCTTTATTTTAACTTGTGTGTCTTTCTGTTTCAAGTGTGTCTCTTATAAATGATATATTGTTGGATTCTGTTTTCTAATTCTTTTGCTATCTGCTTCATTTTATTAATGAGCTCCTCACATTCACAGTTATTATTACTGCGTATTTCCCTTTATCCCAGTTTCTTCTGTTTCTTCTCTTATCTCTTCTTACCCTGTCCCTCCTCAAAAGTCTGTTTTGCTTCTAACCATTGCCTCCTTTAACCTGTCCTTCCTTTTGTCATCCTCCCCCTTTCTTTTATCCCCTTGCCCTCCTATTTCTCTATTTTGTAGGTTATATTTCTATATACAACTAAGTGTGTATATATTCTTCCCTCTTTGAACCAATTCCAATGAAAGTGAGAGTCAAGCATTGAATGCTACCCCTCCCCGCCATTATCTCCTTCACTTTTATGTGAGAAAACTTTCCCCATTATATCACTGCCTTCCCCCTTCTCTCAGTGAATCCCTCTTTCTCACTTCATTATTTTGGAGATAATTTCAACATAATTAACTCACATTCACACCCTCTCTCTATGTAAGCTCCTTTTAACTGCCCTAATAATCATAAAGACATTAGGAATTACATATATCATCTTCCCATATAGGAATGTAAATAGTTTAACTTTATTGAGACCTTTATGATTACTCTTTTATGTTTACCTTTTTATACTTCTCTTGAGTATTGTTTGAATACCAAATTTTTATTCAACTTTGGTCTTTTCATCAAGAATACTTCAAAGTTCTCTACTCCATTAAATATCCGTTTTTCCCCTTAAAGGATTATGCTTAGTTTTGCTGGGTAGGTTATTATTGGTTGCAATCCTAGCTCTTTTGCTTTCTGGAATATCGTAGTCCAAGTCCTCTGTTCCATTAATATCTTTAAACTTCAATTTTGTGTGATTCTGATTGTTGTTCCACAGTATTTTAATGTTTTCTTTCTGGCTGCTTGAAATATTTTCTTTTTGACCTGGCAGCTCTGAAGTTTGGCATAACATTCCCTGGGAGTTTTCATTCGGGGATCTCTTTTAGGAGGTGATTGATTAGTGAATTCTTTAATTTCTGGATCTCAGCTGTTGGGGTAGTTTTCCTTGATAATTTCTTGAAATCTGATGTTTAATTTATTTCTTTGGTCATAGCTTTCAGGTAGTGCTGTAATTGTTAAGCTATCTCTCCTTAATTTATTTTCCAGTTCAGTTTTCCAATAAGATACTTCACATTTTTTCTACTTTTTAATTCTCTTAACTTTATTTTATTGTTTCTTTGATGTCTCATGGAGTCATCAGCTTTCACTTGCCCAGTTTTAGTTTCTAAGGAATTATTTCCTGCAATGAGTTTCTGTACCTCCTTTTCTATTTGATCAATTTTATTTTTAAAGGAGTTTTTATTTGTCAGTGAATTTTTGTACTACTTTTCCATTTGTGCTCTTCTGATTTTTTAAGGAGTTCTTTTCTTCAGTGAAATTTAATGCCTCTTTTTACCAATTCTTTTATTTAAGGTGTTATTTTCTTTGGGGATTTTTTGTGCCTCTTTTACAAAACTATTAATGCTCTGTTCATAATTTTCCTGTCATCACTCCTATTTCTTTTCCCAATTTTTCCTCTACTACTCATGCCTTTCTTTCATTCTTCCAGGAATTCTAGTTGGGCTGAGGTCCAATTAGCAATTTTCTTTGAGGCTTTTTTGTAACTATTTTCATACTGTTGTCTTTTTCTGATTTTATGTCTTATTCTTCCCTGTTACCATAGTAGCTTTTTATGGTCAAATTCTTTTTTTTTATTGTTGTTGCTTGCTCATTTTACAGCCTATTTCTTAACTTTGAACTTTATGTTAAAATTGGACTCTGCTCCCCTGAAAGTGGGAAGGCACTGTTTCAAACTTGGGGCTTTTTCCATGAGGTTGTTTCCAGAGCTAGTTCTAGGAGTCTGCAAATTTTTGGTGCATCCAAAATAATGTGATTCTGGGAGAGGCATGGTCACTGCTCTCCTGGTCTATGCTCTGGTCTTTACCCAGAAAGGGTCCCTGGTCCCTTTGTAGTCACAAGCACTAGCACTCTGTTTGCCTTGAAACTGTGACTTAGTTACAAATGGGCAATTGAGTTGTCAATCAGTGCCAGCTGTATACCCAGTGCCAGCAAGGATCCCTGTAATCTCTTTCTGACCCGTGTTGAGAGCTCCTGAAGCTGCTGCTGCTACATGTGTGGGCTCCAGACAGGTTTCCACCCTGGTGTCACAAACTTTTCCTGCTAACCTCCTAAGTTTTCTTAGGCCAGAAAAATGTCTCATTCTGACCTTTTGTTAGCTCTGCCACTCCAAAATGTGACTTGAGGCATTACTTTATTGTTGTTTGGAGGGGAATGTTGAGAGAGTTCAGCTAGATTGCCTCTAATTTGCCATATTGGCTCTCAGTAATGTCACTTTCAATGGTATACCTAGCAGTCTTGGGTCTTGGGGCAGTGAGTGTCAATATCACCAGGGTAGTGTCATCACCAAATAAGAAATGGACCATATGATCAGGGCTACCATGGTAGGTGCAAGCTGTTTGCTTCCATAGTGGTACCATCAAGTCCAAATATAGCTACTAAAAGTTAATTCATTCAGCTGATTGGATGTGAATTTTACTGCTAATTTACCTTAGCAGCAGCATCAGGAAGTATTTAGCTCAAAATAACTTCAGAAGATACCACATTGAGATGTTTATATAGTCCCATAATCTTAAATATGGTAGGGACTAGATACCACACTGAGTTGTTTATATGGTCCCATAATCTTAAATATGATAGGAACTTTAGAGACCACTGAGTCCAACCCATAGCAGAATAATAATAACCCTATACAGTATGCAGAAAGGGCCACCCAACTTTTGCTTAATGAGCTCTAGTGAATGATAATCCAGAAAGTTTTTCATTCAGACCCATTTTTCTTGATTAGAAAGTTTTTCCTTACAGAAAGCTAAAACACGTTTTTTGTAATTCCACCCACTTCTCCTAATATTGCCTTTTGGGGCCAAACAGTACAAGGTTAATCCTTCATCCAGGCAGTAGATTGGTAATATCTGTCCTGAAAATGTTCAGGCCAAAGTCATCACTTCCATACGTTTAGGTAAAGAAATCTAAGGACTTGTCCAAATGCTAGAAAACATTCAAGGCTTCTTTTTTGAGAATAACTCCAGCTCCACCAGGAAGGCACCCTGGAAGGGCCACTTCCATAAGGAAGTGAGATGATCTTTGTCTGGTTGAAAATATCTGATACCTATTTCTTATAGTAAATATTCCAGTGCCTTGGGTAGTTCTCTTAGAGGATATTCAGAGGGATAGAAATGAATCAAGTAGGATGGGTTGTCATGAGTGGGTTATATTGGAAGGGGTACCCACATTGTTGAGATCCATCAAGATGTCAAAGGAAATAACAGTGTTCCAGAGGTTGGGTCCGGAGAGTGGCCTATACTGCTAATAAAATTCAGGTAGTACAAACAAAAACCTCACTGGGATCATATGGTCTCACCAACAATCAGTGATATCTTACTGTACCCCAATTTGTTTTAAATGTCTCAAAAATTAAAAGGCATTGAGTCTCCCAAATACAAGCTCAATGGAAGGCAGCCCAGGATTTGGAGACAGAAGAAGTAATAGGATCATAGAGTTAAGAATTAGAAGTGACCTCAAAGACTATCTAATCCAAATGCCTCTTTTTTTACATATGAGCAAACAGAGTTCAGGAGAAATGAAGGGACTTACTCAAGGTCATCTTTATGGTTGTTGTTCAGTCATTTTTCAGTTGCATCTGACTTGTGGTGACCCCATTTCTTGGTGGACCCATTTTGGGTTTTCTTGGCAGAGATACTGGAGTGGTTTGCCATTTTCTTCTCTACTTCATTTTACAGATGAGGAAATTGAGTCAAACAGGGTTAAGTGACTTGCCCAGGGCCCCAAAACTAGTAAGTGTCTGAGGCAAGATTTGAACTCAGGAAGATGAGTCTTTCTGACTCCAGGCATGGTTATCTGTCCCTTGTACTATCTACCTGCCCCCCAAGGACACCTAGGTAGTCAATATTGGAGTCAGAATTTAACTCCAGTTACAACCAATCCACATCTAATTGTTTCCCCACTGTACCACACTTCCTTTCCTTTTCCCCTCTTTTAAGGTCCTAGTTGTGTCTGTTAGTTGAAGTTACACTGGAAACAATATGGGAACAGCCTCAATCTAATTACATACTGGTATGTCTTGTTGGATGTAACTATCACTTAAGCAACTACAATAAAAGTAAGTCTCCCCAGGATGAAGGGAATTAAAATACCAACTTAGACATTGGTGATGGAAGGGTCTTCTTGTTTTGCTTTTTTTGTTGTTTGAAAAGGGTATGAGAGGGAAGAAATAAGCAAGAACTTGATTCTCCAGACTGTCTCCAGGAATTTTGAAGTCTTTTCATAAATTTTTCTTGTTCAATTGTGTCTGACTCTTCATGACCCCATTTTGGGAGGTTTTCTTGGCAAAGTTACTGGAGTGATTTGCCATTTCCTTCTCCAGCTCATTTACAGAGGAGGAAACTGAGGCAAATGGAGTTAAATGACTTGCTTGGGGTCCCACAGCTAGTAAGTGTGTGAGGTCACATTTGAACTCAGGTCTTTCTGACTCCAGGCTGCTGTTCTATCTACTGAGCCACCTAGTTGTCCTACAATTAGCTAAAGCTATTTCCTAGAATTGTGCTGAGAGAAGATGACAGGAAATAAAAAACTACAGACAAACCCACACACAGAGAAGGTGCTAGAGCCAATTATTAAATTTTCAGTGCATATAACCTCAGAAATCAGCAAAAACTACATAAATCATAACTTCATTATTTTGTTATTCATTGAGATCTTCTAGATTTAAGAAAGTGATATAGAAAAATGTGAATAACGCAGAAGAAATTTAAAAGTGTGTCATGCATACAGTGTTTCATTCCCCCAGAGAACTGATTATTAAACATTTATCAGCACTTTCCTTGATTCTTATGTAAATGAATGAGGTGCGGAGAATAAGGACCTTTCATGAAAGTCCTGTGACTTCTGAATCTGGGGTTCAGGACAATTAAATTAAATATCTGAGTTCTCCTCACCTCATCACGCACTAGCTGTGTGATCATTTAACTTTTCTGTGTCCTCATTATGATTGAATCCGACAGGAATCATCTCTAAAGTCTCTACTCTCTCAAAGGTGTGGAGATTCTAGGTGTCATCTGAGCACAACGGACTCTGGACCTGGTCTCGGGCTTCCCTTTGTTGTGAGGAAAGGGCTTTATCCATCTCCCAATGCTATAGACATGGGAGTTGTGACTGTTATTATCACTGTAATTTAGTTGTAGAGAAAACCGTTTGATATAAGTAGGTCATTGGTGGAGGCGTGGAAGACTTGGAAACTCTTTTGCTATACAGAGATTTTTGTTGTGATGTCATTTTGACCTGCATTTATCAGTCGCTGGAATGAAACGGAGCAAAGACTCAGGTATCCGATCTGTTCTCTCTCTCTCTCTCTCTCTCTCTCTCTCTCTCTCTCTCTCTCTCTCTCTCTCACACACACACACACACACACACACACACCCCTCTTTATTGATCTAGATATAACAAAAAATGATTAAGATCTTGGTGGAGATATTTCTGCTGCAGAAACTGGACAATTAGATATCAAAGGAGATGTTTCTGTCTCAGATGACAAGATTATTGTTACGAGGTAACATCTTTAGCCTTTCCTTATTATTGTGTCTCTAAGAACTCTCTGTCCTTCATTAGATCAGAAGTGACCCTCTATTTCTGAAACAGAGGGCCCGGTGATTCATAAGAGGAAGTGTGACATCACCTCACAAACGGAGGTCCTGGGCTTGTAGCTTCCTGTACTTATTAGTTTGGCTCTGTTAACATTCATTAATTTGTACATATATTTATTTATACCATCTATTCATTCATTTATTTATTTGCCCAATCATTTATTTGTTTGTTTATTCACTCATTCATTCATTCATTTTTGTCATTTATTTTTGAGACTCCTTATCTTGCCCAAGGTAGAAATGCAGGGGCCCTTCAGTCTTGATTCTGTTGCTGACTGACATGGGAACTTTGACCTGCTCTCTTTCTGACCTGGATCAATTCACTCTTCCTTAGGCAACTTGGTGTCCTCCCTCTCCAGGGGCTTACCATATTGGTGCTGGACTTAGTGTGGACACCTAATTTACTTTAGCTCCACTATAGCCCAGAATGCCCAAACTTAAGTTATCTACCTGCCTTAGCTTCCTGTGGCAGCAGGGATTATAGGCATGTGCCACCATTTTGTTTCTCCATTCTTAATTCTGATGACTTTAATGAAAAATATCTCCTCTCCTGCTAGAGGTAGATAGTCTTTTATAAGCTTTACTGACTATTAGCATCAATAACCAAGTCCTGTGATTCTCAAGACAGCAGAGCTAAAAGGGGAATTTCAGATGTTGGTGTATTGACTCAGTGTAGACCTTCCATGACTGGTCTGACAAGAAAAAATGGTCTCCTTTATAGCTGGTCATAGTCAGCTATGTGATGAGGGCAGCAAAACTAGCTGTGGAAAAATAGCTAAAAGAACATTGCTCTCCCCGTTTCTTAGGTATTTCAGTAATAGAAGCTTTGGATAAGATTTGAAGATGGGTTCACCAAAGGTTCCACCAAATTCCTTTTTCACTGAACTAACAGCATAAGAAGTCTGAGATGAGGATTAGGGTTACATATTTTTTACCAAGCCCTGTGGTAATGCCCAAATGTACGTTGTATAGAGATGGCTCTTTAGGTCTTCTTATTATTGACATCAATTATTTTGGCTAGCATTGGCTATCAGCCCTGGAAAGGGAGATCTGAGGAAGCAGCTTTGCAGTGAAGATGAATGGGATGAAGGAATCTACTCATAGACTGGGGGATAATAACTGCCATTTATATACTGTAATAAATTTTGCATGCATTATGTCCTCACAAGCCTGTGAGGTAGGTACTGTGGGTATTCTCATACCAATTTTACAGCTGAAAAATCTAAAGTTCCGAGAAGCTAAATGATTTGTCCCTAGTCACATAGCTAGCTAACTATCAGAGGCAGAACTGAACTGAGGTTTTCCTAATCCCAAGCTCAGCATCATGCTGTGCTGATTCACCTCATCCATTCTCTTAGAAAGGTGAATGGACTCAGCACCCTCAGATTTGCAAGAGCCAGACAATCCTAGTCCCCTATTTCTTCTGTGTAGGTCACAGGTAGAGTAGACTGGCTAGAATCTACTTGTTCCCATCACTTTCTGGTTGAAAAATTCCCATCTTGCTCAGGAAGTTGAAAGTATCAGTCTTAATTCAAGAGAACAGGATTTAGACACGGAGATCAAAGATTTTGAATGGTCTTATTAACTGTAAAAATGCATCAATGCCAGCCAAGATTTACACATCTTCTATGAATACAGTACCCACTTAGTGAGGATATCAGCAATTGCCAATTTGAGTCTATTAGTAGCAAATAAACTGCTTGCTAATGCTTCTGGGAGACTTTCCCACCCATCCCTTCCCACATTCCCCCAACCCTGTCCCATGAGTAAAGCTGCAGCCATTCACCCTTTGGAGTCCTTCAAGTTGTAAGCCATTTTATTCCAGTCCCTCAAACATCACACATCATCTTTATTTTGGACATTCTCCTTTTCCAGAGATTCCAGGACACAGTAATGTTACTCAGCCAAAGTGTGGTACAAGATCTGTTAGGCTTCAGTATGCTAACATCCCTTTAACTAACTCGGTCCCATTGCAATGGATTATATTACATACAGAGGACTGACTGGCAGTTCCTAGGATGGAGAAGAAGGATAGTCCATATGAGCAAGAGAAATGATCACTGGCAAACAGTGAAAAGGATGATTTTAATGCATTCAGTTGAGGGTATACAATCACCACATATCCAGTTATTTATTTCTGTCCTGTACAGTTGGGGATACCATGTTCTGCCCTCCAGGACTGGGCTTCACTGGAAAAAAAGGCTATGATTTGGTAAGATTCTGTGGCCAAGGAGGCATGGCCCAGACGTTTGCAATCATCTCTTTTAAAGTTTTCCTTTAATAAACGGATTTGTTCATGCCCTCCCCAAGAAAAACCAACAGGAGAAATTAAGTTCTAGGTTCTGTAATTCTTAAACCAGGCAAGGCTGACATGGTCCCTCCATACTAGAAGTTGGGGCAGATGGCCGTCATCACCCAGCAAGTGCTCTGCTTAAAACTGGTCTTACAGCAGGGTCAACCAAGTGATGGACATTGCCAATGGCATTTAACAAATCTCAGCCTTTCTCTGAGGGTCCCTTTCAGTATACAATGAAGTGAGTGAGGGGGACAGATGTATTTCAGAATCATTCTCGGGTCAACCCTGCTCCCTCAATGTCATCACACTGCTCACTGTGGCACTGCTCTGGCTAGAGTCGTTGTTTCTCCTTCGCGATCAAAGAGGACCATGACATCAGGGAGGTGACGCCATGACATGCAAGTGAGCTGGATTTAAGTGAGAGAGAGCTACACAAAGTCACCAGCCTCACTTTCTCCTCCAGAGCCATCTGGGTCCAGTGATAAGATTCAGTCAAACTGAGACCTGTTAAAGACCTTAGGTTGAAAAAAAAAAGGCTAGAGCTGGAATCCACATTGAAGGTGGAAGCTGTTTCTTTGGTAGCCCCTTCCACACAGTGCTCTGAAGAACTAGAGATATAAATAGGGACTACACCTATGATTTCACCGATACAGGGAACTCTCAGAAAGGAATCATCCTTTTCCAATGCAGGTTGACACCTTCTCTACAACTTAAGAGTCTGAAGAGGCTTGCCTAGAATACAAAGAGTTAAATGGCTTGGCCAGGGGCACCCAGCGAGTATGGGTCAAGACTTGGACCCAGATCCTCCTGACACCAAAGCCAGTTCCCTGTATTCTACCCAAGGCTGCCTCTCTGAACAAATGTGTAATACATCCTATTTATTTACTAGAGGTTTGGTCATCTTCTTTAGCTGGTCATTGAAAGGCTAGAGGGTATAGGAGGAATATTCATCTGCCCATTCTCTATACATTTAGGCAGGGGATGGAAGCAAGGAAGGAGGCACCAGGGACAGCAGGGCCCTAGAGTCTGCCAGAGAATGGGAGTTGGCCTCAGGGTATATCCCGGCCTTCAATGACGAGGCCTAGATCTGCTTCTAATTCAGAGGCCTACACTGTAGCCTGGGAAGAAGAGCTACAAGAGGCAAAAATACTCATTGATTCATAACTAGAAGCTAAAAGAGGCAAACACACTTGTGGATTTATAAGAACTTCTGGAGAGTGATGAAAATAGAGCTGGGGGAAGGCCTCTGGTGAGGCAGGACTAATCTTTCCTTCAATGATAAAGCTCAAATTCTACCTGGATTTAAGCACTAAAGAAAGCTAGACTCAAAGAAAAACCTCTGGAGAGTTCTGGGTGGAAGACCTAGAGCTATCCAAAGCCCTTTATCTAAAGAGGCCTATTGTGGTTGGGACAACACAAAATTTCCCTTGTGAGATTAGTTCTTAATCTCCAAGCTGTGATGAAGGACAAGGGAAGACTGAGTCTAACTTCCTTACACCTGCATAATCAAGAATAGAAATATAAAACCTTCTGTTTGGCTTTTAAAGTCCTTCCCAATTGGGCCCCTTCCTACCATTCTAGTCATTGGTCCTCTTCAAGAATGAAGGACAAACAACAACAATATTTTATTCCCCTCCTGTCTTTCTTCTGTCTTCTTGATGTCTTTTCTCCAGCAACACTCCATCTTACTCCTAGCTTTCCAAGTCTCAGGTGAAGTCCCACCTTCTTCAAGGGAGTCTTTCCTAGTCCTCTTTAATCTCCGTGTGCCTTCCCTCTGATATTGTCTCTGATCCATCTATCTTTATCTTGTTTGTACAAAGTTGTTCAAATATTGTCTCTCCATTAGACTCTGGTAAGCTTAGAAGCAGGGGATTATGACGATTACTAATTTTTGCCTTTCTTTGTACACTCAGCATTTAGCACACAGTGCCTGGTATGCAGTAGGTGCTTAACGAATACTTATTGTATAGAACAGATCAAGGTGGGATTTAAAGCCATCCAGCTAAGGCTCCCCAATACAGATAAAGAGTTCCATGCAAAGAGACTCTTCACTCTTTTCAGCCAACAGCACAAATTTGGATTTATCTTTTGTTACCAGTTGCAATGAACTCTTGAATTGCTAATAATATGGATGGAGGGTATGTTTCTATCAGCTCACTGTGCTGCCTAGACATGGGTTTTCTTAATATTTCCAAATATAATGCCTCCACTTGCCCTGTGTATTTTCTGGTGACCTGTGCTAGCGAACCAACGTGGGGACCTATCTGTCTTTGTTGGGCCATGCTTGATGTCTATCCTCCAATAGCTCTATTTACTAACCAACCAATCAATGTAAAGAATGATGCCCTCCCCTGCTGTTCATTGACATTTAGCACCTTGGGGTTGGATTAATGTGAAATCTAAAGTAACTAGTAGTTTGCATGAAAAGGGTATAGAACCTGGCTTCCCATTGGCATGGGCCCTAAACCAAAATCAGTCTTCTGATTGTACTTGGTAATGGCAAATTGCTGCCATGTTCATATCCCATCCATCATTCTCCTGGGTCCCTCTGCCAACCTCAGCAAGAACTTCCAGATTCCTTACCAAAAGAACTGGATGATTGCCCTAGCCAAAGATACTGGGGATTGCATTTCAGGGACATCCCTGACTTGGGAAGATGAGCATCTCAAAAGTGTCACAGATTTGGGTTTGAGGCTCTAGAAGTCCCAAGGACATGTGCATCATCATTTTCTTCTTTTTGAAGGCATCAAAGAAGCACTAGGTTTCCACTCCCATTGATTATGGTCCTAAGATTCTCCTCCCTGGTAAGTCTGAACTCCTTTCCTTTCCCGAGTATTCTTTACCTGGAAACATGAAATGAAGAACTGGGCCCTTTTGATATATTTTTTTTCATTTTTTAAATACATAAAATACACCTATTAACTGGCGCATCTGTACAGACAGAATATATGACTTTAAAACACGACATGTCAGACATTCATTAGAGCTGGCTTATCTCACAATAAACTACCAAAACCAAAACAAAAACAGTCTTCTGTAGTAAGACTGTAAGAACACTACCACCCTTTCCCAAGGTCTCATTAGACATGCATCTCCCTTCAGCATTCCAGAATACTGTTTTTGTCTTCATTATCCATCACCCTATATTTACAACATTCTTATCTGTTAACACAAAGAACAACTAGATAGAGGCCTGGTTTTGGAAGATTGATTATGGGAGATTTTTGTTTACTTCCTCAATAAAGTTATGTTAAGCTGACTAGTATAAACCTGGCTTAAAAACCAACTGAGTCATCTTGTCCTTGCTTTCTGCTTATTCACCTTCAGCAATGTTCACAGCTTAGACACTGCAGCCCACACTGGAAGTGGTCCATCATGGGTTGATTGTTCAAGCCTATTCAGTGGCTGTGCCCTAGGGCCTAGGGTACAACTTGTTATTGGGGAACAGTCACCAACTGCATCTATACTTGGAACACTTAGGTGTATTCAGCAATTAACAATGGGTAAGTTTTTTTCATCTCTTTTTTGACTTTTTTTCTTTTTTTTGAAAATTTTTTAAATCTCTTAGAGCCCTCAGGCATGAAGCACCAGGGCTACACACTTTTTGAACACTGGCATCCATGATCCTTAGTTTTAAGAACAGACACGTTAAACTAAAATAACAACAATAATTAAAAAAAAACCTTTAAAACAATGAACACCACAAAATCTGTGTAGAATGGTATTGTCCATGCTCTTGACAAGCAGATGACAGCACTTGGCATTCCCATGAACACATCCACAAAAGAAGCTAAAAGGTGTCACAGAAGAAGGATTATCTGGCCATACAGAGGCAATATCACCACCAATGTTTGGCAAAAAAAAGAAAAAAAAAAAGGAACAAGCAGCTCTATAGAATTCATCCAGACAATGGGAATGGGGCTCAGAATTGGCCGGCACTGCTGGGGTCACATTGCAGGAGGCGCACTATGGAGGGATCACTCTTGGCTCCTCGAATGAATTCTTCCAGGGAGAGTTTGCCTGGGAAATAAGAACAAAATTTTAGACGGGAATGTGTGCTCTCTGAAATAGATTCTTAACATTTACTTTATAGTCAGCTTGGTACTATACACCCCTACCTACCCTGCTATCAATCAGTAAACATTTATCAATCACCTATTGAGTGCCTACTGCTATACTAAGCCTAGAGATACAAAAAAAGGAAAAGCCAGTTTCTGCCCTCAAGGAGCTTACATTAGATTGGGGCAAACAACATACAAGTAAATATATACAAAATAAGTTATATACCGGCTACAAAGGAAACAATTAACAGAGGAAAGGTAACAGACTGCAATCTCAGACCCACCATCTCGGTTGGTATCCATCTGGCGAAAGATCTTCTCCGTCCTTTTCTCTGGTGTTGATTCATCTTCAGGCATTTTCATTACTGAAGAAACCATCTTATAGATTGCCTAATCGACCAAAAAAAAGGGGGGGAAAAATTTAAGCTCATTGAGATGTGAGATTGCTTTATTTTTTTGTGTCTGTCGTGCTTGGCACATAGTAGAAGTTTAGTAAATGCTTGATGATTGAGTATAGGTAATTCAACACAGAAAATTACTGATGTGACCACTTGCCCCAATAAGGAGATATGAGAAATTGCCTCATCCCCTTCTTTGAAGAAGTCGAGGAGAGGAGGGGAAGCTATAGGTGTGAAGTGTCATATATGTTAGGCTTTTTCAGATATGTGGGTTACTTCTGATGAACATATTTATTCCTGTCTTTTTTATTCTTTAGTGTAAAAAATGGTTTTCTGAGAGGGGGGAAGGGATACATTAGGAAACGTAGGCAATATAAAAACAAGATATATGAAAAAGCATTAAAAAAAATAAACTGAGCTAAATTCTGTAATAAAATAAAGAGAGAAGGACAAGGAAGTTAGTTGTGTGTAGCTATCAGGTTATTAAGAGGTGATAAAAAGGTTTAAAGGTATAAAGATTTTTTTTAAAGTAATAAAGGGGAAGTAATGAAGTGTAAAAGGGTGATAAGGGACAGAAAGAGATCATAAAAGGTTGTAAACTACTAGTAGGAATAGAAAGCATTGCAGGGACTTGCATTGAGTGCACAATGTTGTTGTTTCTTCCGTGGCCAAAGAATTGCTACCAGGGCTCAAAGTGGAGGCAAACTGATTACAGAGAGGCCTTTGTCATCCTTGGGAATATATACCAGGCATAAGTGTCCCCAAACTTGTCAAAACAGATGACTACTACCAACTTCTTGGGATTCACATGGGAATAAATGAAACTGCCAGGAGGAATCTAGAAACCAAGAATTATGAATATTGCCGAGGAATATGAACTCTTGGGCAAGAAGCTAAAGATTATAAGGAGCACAAGTGGTGTTTTTATCACTACTGCCCCTTAGAGGCCAGGAATGAAGAAGAAAAAAGCTGATTTGGGAGAACAACTAGTTAAAAAAAAGTATTGTCTGAGAATGAGATTTGGATTTCTGGACAATGGCTCAAAATACAGAAGTAACAAGTTTTTGGCAAGGGATGGAGTATAACAACGGCTGATAAGAGTATATTTTCTTGGTGTTTTTCAAATTTAATCAAAAGAACTTTAAACTGAAAAAAGAGGGGAATAGAAAAGTGCCTACATATACGCAACTATCTCAATATCATACAGCAGTGGTATCAAACTCAAATAGAAACAGATCTCTGTTGGCCATATATTGACTTAAAAAAACCACAAATTAACATTATCTACATTTTGCTGTATTTTTAGTTATTTTGTTAAACATTTCCCAATTGCATTTTAATCTGGTTTGGCCATGCTGGGAGTTTTGGGGGCTGCATGTGGTCTATGGATCCAAGTTTGACACCGCTGTCTATAAAGGCAAGAAGCAATTTAGGAAGAATAGATATTGAGGTGCTTAGAGCTCAGAGGAGCTACAAAATGAGCCTCAAATGTCTACATAAAAATACCAAAGATCCTAGTGAAAGGAGGTGTCATTCCTAACTCTTCTTGCACAGTCTATCACTGAGACATTGTGCAATAACAGCCGAGACCAGAATACAGACTACATAAATACCTTGGGTGGCTAGGTGGCATAGTGGATATAGCGCCAGCCCTGGAGTCAAGAGGACCAGAGTTCAAGTCCTCTCTCAAACACTTAGTAGTTGTGTGACCCTGGGCAAGTCACTTAACCCTGTATGCCTCAGTTCCTCATCTATAAAATAAACTAGAGAAGAGAAGGAAATGGCAAAACGCTCCAGTATCTGCCAAGAAAATCCCAAATGGGGTCATGGAGAGTCAGATGTGACTGAAACAACTCAATAAAAACAAAAAATATCTTATTCAAGATAAAGAAGATAACAGGGAAGAGAAAACATTGTGCAATACCCATGTGAGGAAAATCAAGAATTATTAGAGGTAACCGCGGTAGACCATGTTTAGCAGTGATAAACAAAGGGAGAAACCAAAATAATTTTGTTATTGGACTATACTACAGATTACCTACAGGCGAAGAGGAAAGAAGTCAGTGATTCAGGAAACAGATCACAAGGCCACCATGGAGGCATGATATAATAGTGATGGGAGATTTCAATTATATGACCACCTGCTGGACCTTTCCTCCTTTTAAAAGCAAAGATACTTACAACAACTTCATTTGCCTCAGTGAAAATCTCATCTTCTGAATCTGATTCTCACCAACACGGAAGAACTAGTTGCTTCAGTAGAGATGATGGAAATCTTGGAGGGAAGTGACCACTCCCTCCTGGAGTTTATGACAGAAAAAGGGAAGAAAGTCAGACATTGTATAATATATGCCCTGAAGTTTTGGGGAAAAGCTTTCAAATAATTCAGAAGAAAGATATGTAGAATCCACTGGAATAAAAATCTACAGAGGAAATCAGGCCAAAAAGTAAAGGGAATTACCAAGAATGAAATTCTGGAGACAAAAAAGGAAATGATGCCAATGAGAAAAATAGGAGTCATCTGCAAATTGATGTGGATGATCAGGAACTCACGGACATAATTAGATTTATAGCAGGTATTCCAAAAGATAGAAGCCAGAGCACACAATAGAAGGGGGATACAAAAGTGTGGCATGGTACAGTAAAAGTAATGTCAGGAGTTTTAAAGCTAAGAATGATATAAAGCTGCTGGGGAAAATCAAAGATGTTTTTAATGGGGGAATAAGGAAGAGAGAAGATGGAACAGGACCATTGCTCAGGCTCAATGAGACAAAGAAAACTGAACAAGAGAGAATGTGTAGAACTTATTGACTCTGATTTTGTTTGTTTTCTCTGCCGAGGAGAAATGACCTTTGGTCTGGAAAGGACAGAACAAAAATGGCAAACGGGGGATCATACCCAAGATCAGTAAGGAGAGGGTAAGAAAGCAGTTGGATGGCCTGGATGAATACAAGTCTCTTGGCTCAAATGAATCATTTCCTTAGATACTGAAAGAACTGTTACATGTGATTGCTTATTGATCTTTGAAAGAATGTGAAGCATGAAAGAGAGAAGAGCAAATGTGCCAACCTCAAAAAAAAAAAGGAAAAAGGAAAAATAACTAAGTCTAACAAACTATAGGCCTATTGTGTTGATTTTGATTCCTGGCAAATTTCTAGAACATATTAGAGATCTTAGTGAACATTGAAGGGGAAAGGTCGTGATTACAAAGAGCCGACATGACTTCATCAAGAACAAGCCAAGAACTTTATTTCATTTTTTGGATAGGGTTTTTGAATAGGTAGATCAGATCGTTTCTTCTGTAGAAGGAAAAAAATACCCAAGTGAAATGTTGAAGAAAACCTTTTGTCCAATATCTCACAACATGAAGAACGAATGAGTTAATACATAACGTGTACTTTTTAATGAGAGGCTAAATGCATGTGAACTACTGTTATGCTCGTGAAAAAATTGCCTTGAGGAGGAATGTTTTTTTTTCCCTTACCATTTCCTCTCCTTCCCAAAATCAGATTAGCTGGAGTTGTGACATGGATTTAGTTACAGAAATATTCCCATTACTGTTAATGTTGCACCAAAAACAAAGACTCATGATAATCCAGATACATCACCCTGGAATATTCAAATCAATAAATGTTTATGAAGCCCTACTATGTGCCAGGCACCATGTGAAGGACTCAGTCACAAAGAAATGCAAAACATAGTCCCCACTCTCCTGGGATTATTTAATCAAAGCACCTTGTTCCTTAAACATAGGAATCTTAGAACTGAAAAGAAATTTTTTTTAAAAAAAAGGTATTTGAAAATTATTATCCTGTCAGTTCACATTCAGACAGTCTCTCATCAAGGAACAATGGATGGCAGATTCCTGGAGTGACAGAGGTGATGTGGGCGTCACACTTGAAACACAAATAGGAGAGCTCCTTTCTGCAGGCAGTGTTATTATAATAATGCTCTGTAATTAGGCACCGAATGGTACCTTTGCTCCCCTCCTCCACCCTGGGTTGGTTTTGTTTAAAACAGAGGAAAACCTAAAGAAAGGCTGCCTCTCTCTCTCATTATCCCTCTCCCTTCTTTGGGGAATACATTCCATGTCTGTTGGAAGAATGAGGCATACATGGAACAGGGCTGGAAAGCAGAGGGAAAAAGGTTCTGCATAGACAGATGACTCTGTAGTGGCAGAGGGGCTCACTCTGGCTAAGTTGGGGTGATTGGCAATGACTTCCCTTTGCCCTCTCCATTTTCTCCTGTCTTCCTGAAGTGTCTTTTCCAGGGGATATTACATTCTTTGTATGTTCATCTGCAGTCCTTAACACAGTACCTACCTCACAGTAGGCACTATTTGAATCAATGTTTGCTGAATAGCTCAATGATTAACAGCAGCACAACTAGAAATCCTTTTAAGTGAAGCAAAAAAAGTTCAGAGGACAGAGAGGGGTCAAGAAAAGCCTGACCTCACACTCAGCCATGGTAGGAAACAGAGTGGCCTAGGAGCAGCGGACTTACGACAGGGCACAGGGCAGTAGGAGGCCTGGAGGTGGGACTGAGAGATAGTGGTCACTTAAGGGAGGTCAGTTCCCCTTAGATATTAGCACTCCAGGATGAAGTATTGTGCTAGTTATGCCCATGTGTGTTGGAAACTGAACAACATTCACTCTCTGTTTCCTTCTCTCTTTCCTAACTTTTCTTCCTTCCCTCCCTTCCTCTACTTATTTCATAGGGTTGTTAGAAGGACCAAATGACATAATGTACACTTACCCCTTCCACATCTCAGGGGGTTAGAGGCTCAGTGTTCCCACGATCTAGAAAATCCCCATAACATTTTTTGCCTTTTCTTTGTACCAGAGAAGTCTGATTTATTATGATATTAAAAGATAAAATATGTTGATATTACACAATACTATACATATATTTTATGTATTTCTGAGTTTCTAAGCTTTTTCTGTGTCATTGGCTAGCCTTTGCATTTCTATGGCTTCTGCAAAACTCCCCCCAAATTCTCATTTAATTTCTTAAATTGATTCTTGATATATTGGGAAAGTCACAATGCAGAAGGGATAACTGTATAAGAAACTCTTTGCAAATGTTACAGTGCTATTTAAAAGTTACTATTAGGGGTGGTTAGGTGATGCAGTGAATAGAGCACTGGTCCTGGAGTCAGGAAGACCTGAGTTCAAATCCAGCCTCAGCCACTTAACACAAAACTAGCTGTGTGACCTTGGGCAAGTCACTGAACCCCAACTCCTCTATCTTCCCTCCTCCAAAAAGCAAAAAAAAAAAAGACAAAACCAGTTACTATTAGCAAAAAGGAGGCAACTATCAGTGGACAGAGCCCTGGGCCTGGAGTGGGGAAGACCTGAGTCAAAATCCTGTCTCAGACACTCATTAGCTATGTGATGCTCAGTAAGTCATTTAAGCTTTGTTTGCCTTAATCCACTGGAGAAGGAAATAGCAAACTACTCAAAAAAAAAAAACAAAACCTACTCCAGCAACTTTGCCAAGAAAACCCCAGAGACAGTATTGGTGCACGATGGTCCACGGGGTCATGAAGAGTCAGACATGACTGAGCAACAAGAACAACATGAAATTATTATAAAAGTTATTATTTTTATAATTATTATTGCTACTACCGTAGCTCCTGAGGAAGCTGTTCTGAAAGTGAAGAGGGGTTGGGAACGATGATGGCAAGTCTCAATTTCTTTTCGCCATCTTTCTTCTCTTTCTATTTTTCTTTTCTCTCTTGACTTCCTCTCCTCTTTATAATTTTTTTTTCCCCATTTTCATTTTTCCTTTCCCACCAGTCTTTCTTTTTAGGGTTAATTAAGCATATATACTTAAAGACTTATTCCTCCTTCCATTAGCCCTCAAGACTTCTTCCTAGTCTGTGGCATGCCAATTTTAAAAAAAAGATATTCAAAGGTAATGTCATACAATTTATTTTTTAAAAAAGAGAAAGCCTTTGAGTTCTTCCTGAGAATCTAATTTAGGTTCAAGGATTTCTGGCTCTTAAGATTTCCCATCATGGGATCCTGGTGGAAAATCAGCCCCATTACAACTGACAAAAAGGGATGGGAATAGAAATGAGATGGATTTGGGGATAAGACTTTCATAGCCAAGGCCAACAGTACATAGCACCTTAACATACCAACAGCACCCCAAATTCCATTCAATTCAATTAGTTTCCATTAATAAAATTCAGTTCAACTCAAATTCAATTCAGTTCAATTCAGTGCATCCAACCTAAGTGGCTGCTCTGTGCAGAGCTTAGCCCTAGGTACCTGGGAAGATATAAAGTTCAAATGAGACTCATCCTTGCCATGCTGAAGTTTACAGTCTTTTAGTAGGAATAAGACAGGCACAGATCAGAACACTGTAGAACAGGGTAAGTGTTTTCTGGGCTTGGGGCTGGTAGTTACCACTCATCAGAGAGCTCAGAGAAGCTTCGTGGAGGGTGTAGCATTTGGGTCAAGATTTAGAAGCTAGGCAGAAATTTATGCCCAAACCACACTCGTTATCCTGTCCTAGAAACCTGCTTCTCCTCCTGACTTCACTCCTTCTGTCAGTGATATTACCACTTATCCAGCTTCCCAAGTTTGAAACCCTGTTGAGTCCCAAGTTTGAAACCCTCTTAAGTGTACACTATTTTTTACAAAACCAAATGGAAATGACTTGGGGATAATTTGAACCTCTGTTCTCCTTCTAACAGTGAAAATAATTTGGATTTAATTGTATTAAGACTTCAAAAGTGGTTGCTCTGAGATCCTGGAAAAGAAAGGACAGAACCCCCAGGCAGTAATATAAAACAAACCATGCCTTTCATTAGCTCAGGTTTTTTTTTTTCTTCCAACTTTAATGGAATCAAACCATGAAGGGAGAGAGGGAGGGGAAGAAAGTGGAATGGAAAGAGATGGGGGGAGGGAGGAAGAAGGAGGAAGAGGAGGAAAGGGAAGGATGGAGAGAAAGAGAGGGGGAGAAAGATGAGAGAGAAGAGAGGGGGTGAGAGAGAGAGACAGAGAAAGAGAGAGAGAGAGAGAGAGAGAGAGAGAGAGAGAGAGAGAGGTGGAGGAGGGAGGAGAGAGAGACAAAGACAGAAGAAAAAGGAGAGAAAGGGAAGAAGAGAGAAAGAGAGAGGGGAGAGAGATGAGTGAAAGAGAAGAGAGGGAAGAGATGAGGAAGAGAGAGAAAGATGAGGGGGAGGGAGGGAAGAAGAAGGAAGGGGGAAAGAAAGAAGAAAAAGAGAGAGAAGAGCAGAGAAGAGAAGAGGAAGAGAAGAGAAGAGAAATAATGGAGAGAGAAGCTAGGCTGCTTCTCTACTTTATTTTTAGCCATGTCAATAAAAGGACTAACAGGGACATCCTGTTTTTAATTAAGATTGAAATGTCCTATTCTTGTCTCTGGGTGAATCTAGGGGGTCTGCCCTAGCTCAGTTCAGTCCATCCCTGACCAGTCGGGTCTAGGTTGGATCTTGAAGCATGTGGAAGTGAATCTACACATGTGTGTATACCCTGATCTTCAGTATTTCTTCCTTTCTATGTGTTTTCCATTTCTTTCCCCCCCTGAAGCAAGGCTCCTGAAACTCAGCATGAAAGGTATTCCAGGCCAAATCAACATGAACATGGTTCATAACTGATGAAATAGACCAGTCCAAGTTAAGAGTCAAATCCCAGCTTTCTTTCTCTTTGAAGGAAGCCAAGCTGATGACAATAACAGCTGAGGTGGGGTAGTGATGGGGAGGGGGGCGCAATACTTTGTGTATGCATAGGCCTTGCAGCGTACAAAGCACTTTCAATTTATTTCAATCCAGTTCAATTATATTCAATTAGATTTGATTCAATGAACACTTATTAAACACCTACTCCATACTAGTCACTGAGTGACACAAAGATTCCTTCCCATCAGAGTCAGGGTTTTGCTTGAAGGCGCTCCTATCATCTGTCTGGCCTCTCTTCCCATCTCACCTGGGTCACCCAATTTCAGAAGCATTGTCTATTTTTTTTCTTTTGCACCTGTCAAGACAGGGGAGCTCAGTGACAGAGAACACGATCTTGTTTCTGACCAAAGGAGGAGTTCCAGCATCACGTCATTAACTACCTCATCAAGGGAGCCAACTCACAGCTTCAGCTTTAGGAACAGCAACTGTACCAACTGGCTTGGACAGGGATTTCTGTCAGAACTTGTTAAAATAAGGACCTGAAAGGTTTCTCTGCATTACTGACTCACCGGAAGTGTATTTTTCTCATTTCTTTTTCCTGATGAGTGAATTAAATTGGTGCCATGACAAAGACGTTGGCTCTAACAGGCTCCTTTTAAATTAGTACTTCTAATAGTTCTGAAAACCAAAATCAAGAGCTCCATTTCTACCTCAGTGTCCTTTGGAATTAAGCACCAATACCTTGCCTTGTCTTATTCAGAAAGAGAGAGAGAGAGAGAATACACCTTATTCCATTTTTTCTGCTGCCTGTTTTCCTAACCTCTGATCACTTGTTTAACAGATGAGTGCCACTGGTCACAGTGGACCTGTCAAATACAAGAGCACTGCTGAATATGCAGCTAGGGGGTGCAGTGGATAAAAACTGGATTTGGAGTCAGAAGGACTCATCAAATCTGGCCTCAGATACTTACTAGCTGTGTGACCCTGGGCAGGTCACTTTACCATGTTTGGCTCAGTTTTCTCATCTGTAAAATGAGTTGGGGAAGAAAATGGCAAAACACTCTGTTATCTCTGCCAAGAAAACCCCAAATGGGGTCACAAAGAGTCAGACACAACTG
Source organism: Pseudochirops cupreus (assembly GCA_028627135.1). Taxonomy (NCBI): domain Eukaryota; kingdom Metazoa; phylum Chordata; class Mammalia; order Diprotodontia; family Pseudocheiridae; genus Pseudochirops; species Pseudochirops cupreus. Next base: position 476,510,882 of record CM053580.1, read on the forward strand.
AAATGACTGAACAATCTCTCCCTTAATCTACACTTCTTATTTCCCCTATCCCTTCTCCCTTTCCCTCCTGTTTCCCTGCTTAGTGAATTGTACTTCTGTAGCCAACTCTGTGTGTTTATGCGTGTTTGTTGTTCCCTCCTTTGACCATTTCATATGAAAGTAAGATGCAAGTGTCACCTATTCCCCTCCACACACCCTTTCATCCTTGTTTGTAGACTTCTGTATGTGTGCTCTGATTATGTGAGATAATTTTCTCTACTCTTCTTCTTTCTCTCCTTGTCCCATCTCTATTCTACTTCTATTTTTCTTTTTTAAAGCATCTCTGATAGAATTTTTCAAATTATATGTAAAGACAATTTTAACATGAATTTTAAATAAAATTTTGAATTCTAAATTTTCTCTCTTCCTCCCTTCCCTCCCTTTCCCTAAGAGAGTAACCAATTTGATATAGATTATATATGTGCAATCATGTAAAAACCTATTTCCATATTAGTAATGTTGTGAAAGAAAAAACAGTTTCCAAAAAAAATTACAGTTTGCAAAAAAAATGAAGAAAGTACGAATAACATGTCTCGATCTGCATTCAGACTCCATCAGTTCTTTCTCTAGATTGGATAGTATTTTCTGTAATGAGTCTTACGGAATTATCTTGGATCACTCTATTGCTGAGAAAAGCTAAGTTAAAGACAGCTGACCATCCCACAATGTTGCTGTTACTGTATACAATGTTCTCCAGGGCCTACTCATTTCATTTTGCATCAGTTCATATAAATCTTTTCAGGTTTTTCTGAAATCTGCCTACACATCATTTCTTGTAACACAGTAGTATTCCATTACATTAATATGCCACAACTTGTTCAGTCATTCCCCAATTGATGGATATTCCCTCAATTTCCAAATCTTTGCCAACAGAAAAAGGGCTGCTACAAATTTTTTTTTTTACATGTAGGTCCTCTCCCCTTTTTTATGATCTCATCAGGATACAGATCTAGCAGTGGTATTGCCAGATCAAAGGGTATGCACAGTTTGAGCATAGTTACAAATTGCTCTTCAGAGTGGTTGAATTAGTTCACAGCTCTACCAACAATTTTCCCACATCCTCTCATTTTCGTTTTCTGCCATATTAGTCAATCTGATAGATGTAAGGTTGTACCTCACAGTTGTTTTAATTTGCATTTCTCTAATTAATAGTGATTTAGAGCATTTTTATATAACTATAGATAGCTTTGATTTTTTTGTTTGAAAACTGCCTATTCATATCCTTTGACCATTTATCATTTGGGGAAATGACTTGTATTTATTCTGCTTTTAACATAATCAAGATATAACAGAACCATTCCCAGACCCTGTGTCTAATTAGAGGCCCTCTGTGACCCCTGATGATAATAGGGTTCAGTAGAGACATGTATCATCTCCCCATATTAAAATACAAACTGTCTATCCTTGTTTAGTCCTTTATGAATATTCACTCATATTTACCTTGTAAATGTTTCTTTTAACTTCTATTTTTCACTTCAAAGTTTCTACACAGCTCTGGTCTTTTCATCAGGATTGCTTAAACACCCTCTGTTTCATTAAAGGTCCATTTTCTCATAATTTCACTGATAAATTATTCTTGGTTGTCAGCCTTTAGGCCTTTGATTTCTGGAATATTATATTCCAAGCTCTCTGTTCTTTATATTTCTGACTGTTAAATCATGTGTAATTTTGACTATGGTTCCTTGGCACTTAACCGCTTTCTTTTCGGCTGCTTGCAGCACTTTTTACTTTAAGCTGTAAGCCCTGGATTTTTGCTATGATGTTTTCATTTTGGGGAGGGAAGCTTGCTGTACTTCTTCCTGGTATCTGGCATCAATACACCACTTCCTGAGTCACTGGTTAAAGGAATACATCTGATTACAGGATTTGGATTTCTGGACTATGACAAACCTTCGGCCAGTGATAGAGCATACCTAACTATGGTTAGGAAAAAAAGAGTAGCCTGGAGTCTATTCAATCTAGTTAAAGTGCTTTAGATTGAAAAGGAGTTATCTCAACAAAACTCTATTATCGTCTACCTTGCTTCATTTTGTACTCCAAGGCCAAACTTGCCTGTTATTCCAATTATCTTTTGATTTTCTACTTTATCATTTCCAATCCCTTATGATGAATGAGACATTTGGGGGGCTGTTATTTCTAGAAGACTTTGTAGGTCTTTATAGAACTGATCAACTTGAGCCTCTTTGGCATCAATGGTTGGAGACCAGATTTGTATTACTGTGATGGTGATTGGTTTGCCCTGGATTCAAACAGATATCATTCCGCCGGTTTTTGAGATTATACACCACTACTGCTTTTCTCATCCTTTTGTTGACTATGAAGTCTACAGCATTTCTTCTAAGGGATTCTTGACCTCAGTTTGGAGTCAATTGTCTCTTAAGCTATCCGTTCCAGCTCCAATTCCATGACCCCATGATCTTTTGCAGTCTGGCTTCTGACCTTAACACTTAAGCTGCTCTTTCCAAAGTTGTCAGCGATCTCTCAGTGGCCAGAGCTGACATTCTTTTCTCTGTCCTCCTCCTTCTCAACATCTCTGTTACATCTAGCTCTGTTAACGACCCTCCATACTCTTTCCTTTTTAGGCCTTTGTGATATTCCTAGATCTCTTACTAGATTGAGATGCTTTATAAGCTGGTTGCCACTGCCTCCCTTTCTGGGTTTGCTGGAGCTCCCAGATGCTTGGGAAAGGAATTTGGCTTCCTTAAGCATTTTATAACAAGCATCTCTCTGTCTCCTTTGCTACTCCCTTCCCCCATCCCTTAAACATATTTCTGAAAATGAAAGGATCTTCCTCAAAAACCTTCATAGTTTTTCTTCCTCTTATAAAACTGGGAGGGATGTTAGAGGTTATTGAATCCAACCTTCTCATTTTATAAATGAGAAAATGGAGGCTCAGATAGGTTCAAGTGATTAGCACAGGGTCACACAGCTAGGTAAGTGTCTGAGGCAGGGTTTAAACCCTCCAGGGCACAATTTACTATCTCACTCTGCCTCTAATCTGGGGCATGAATTTGGTTCTGGTGCTCCTGATATTATCTGAGGTCAAGGATTCAGGAAAGCAGATGGACAAAAAGACCTACCTGAACAATCTCCAGCATTTCGGCCTTGCTGATGTACCCGTTCCCATCCAGGTCATACATGCTAAAGGCCCATTTCAGCTTCTGCTCCAGTTTCCCTCTCGATGTTACACTCAGGGCAATGATGAATTCTCTAAAGTCTATTGTTCCATCTCCGTTGGCATCAAAAGTGCGGAATACGTGCTCTGCAAATTTGGAAGCGTCCCCATAAGGAAAAAAGTTCCCATATATTTTCTTAAACTCCTCCATGGATAAATGACCACTTGGGCAGTCTCTCAAGAAGCCTTTATACCACTCCTGGATCTCATGCTCAGTAAAGTCTGTGCTTTCTAGCAAATCCTGCATCACCTCTGGGCGCAGTTTGCTGTTCTGTTTCCCCATCCTGGTGTCAGAGGTTCAGCTGCAAATGGAAAAGAGGAAAAATTAGATCACTACAATTGTTAACATTAAACACCTACTATGTGCCAAGCACTGTGCTTGGTGCTAGCTGGCAATATAAAAAAAAGGCAAAAAATAGTCCCTGCTTGCAAGACAGTTAACAATCTAATGGGGGAAGCAGAATACATATAAATACATACATACATATATATATATAAATATATATATATAAATATATATATATAAATATATATATATATACACACACATATAGAATACACAAATTAAATTGGAGATAATTAACAGAGCGAAAGAACTAATTAGGATTAAGGGGGATGGGGAAAGGTTTCCTGTAGAAGGTGGGATTTTAGCAGAAGGGCTGAGATGAGGAGAGAGAGCATTCCAGGCATGGGGGACAGCTAGAGAAACTGCAAGAAGTCAAAAGATGGAGTGTCTTGTTCAAGGAACAGAAGGTTATGTTAACTTATGAAGGTTAACCAAAACTCTGCCAAGAATTAGTGTCAGGATTCTCTTTGGGAACAGTGTGAAGGAAAAGAGCTATCGTTGCAATAAAAAGATAACCTGGTCTATCGTTTGTAAAAGTGAAGAATACCCAGGTCTCTCATAGCCAATCCAGGACAAGGAAAATATATGACAAAGAATAACACCTGTCCCTTCATTACTTGTTTATTAATATTTCCAAATTAGGCAATATTCAAATCCCATCTGAATGTAATAAACCACAATATGGAGGGATCAAACAGAGAAGGTCTTTTTAAAAGCTAGTTAACTAAATCAAGCCAGGAGAAATAATTGAAGTCACTGAAGGAAAAAGTTGAATGTTAAAGACTGGACTTCTTTGCAAAAGGGCAGATATGTTTGTTAATTAAAATAGTCTCTTACAATAGTAAGATAGTAGATAAAGTCCAAAGTCTAGCTGGGTATTCAGGGCCCTTCATAATGTGCCTTTTGCTCAGGGGTTCCTAACATGGGGTCCATAGATCTCCAAACAATTTGGATTTTAGGGGATTCATGAACCTGGATGGGAAAAAATATGTCTTTATTTCAATATAGTTTTCTTTGTAATCTTAGGTATTTCTGCTTTTTAATTCTGAGAAGGGGTCCATAATCTTCAGACTGTCAAATGCATCACACACACACACACACACACACACACACACACACACACACACACAAAGTAAAGAAGCACTGTTCTGCAGTTTTCAGACAAAGAAATCAAAGCTGTCTATGGTCATATAAAAATTATCTAAATCACTACTGATCAGAGAAATGCAAATTAAAACAACTATCAAAAAAACCCCATCAAATTGGCTAATATGACAGAAAAAAAAATTGATAAATGTTGGAGGAGACGGGGGAAAACTGGGGACACTAATGCACTATTGGTGGAATTGTGAACTAATCCAACCATTCTGGAGAACAATTTGGAACTATGTCCAAAGGGCTATAAAACTGTGCACACTTGTTGTCCCAGCAATACCACCATTAGATTTGCACCCCAAAGAGATTCCAAAAAAAGGGAGGGGGGAAGAATCTATTTGTACAAAAATATTTACAGCAGCTCTTTTTGTGTTAAGAATTGGAAATTGAGGGGATGTCCATCAGTTGGGGGATGACTGAACAAGTTGTGGCATATTATTGTAACATAATTATATTGTGCTATAAGAAATGACTAACAGTATGACTTCAGAAACACATGAAAAGATTTACATGAACTGATACAAAGTGCAGTGAGCAGAACCAGGAAAACATTGCACTTCCAGACTAGATGAGAGACACAGTCTTTAAAAAAAATCCTATTTCTCTTTTAAGGACCAACTTAAATGCCACTTTCTTCTCCAAGAATCCTTCCCTCAGTCACTGGTCATATCACCTTGACTTTACTGAAACTGCTCTCTCTTAACTATTAAATCCATTGCATGGTTTTTTGTTGTTGTTTTGCAATCTCCATTCTGTTTAAAGTGTCTGTAGCATTTGAAACTCTCATTTCATATCACTCTTTCTTCCCTAAATTTTCACTATACTGCTTTTTCCTGATTTTCTTTTTACATGTCTGATTGCTTCTTGTTTGTCCCCTTTGCTGGATCATGCTCCATACCTTGTCCTCTAAGTGGGTCTATACCCCCACAGTTCAGATACTACCTCCTACAGCTAGATGGCACAACAGACAAAGCTCTGAACCTGGAGTCCAGAAGACCTGAGTTCAAACCCACTTCAGATGTGTACTAGCTCGGTGATCCTGAGCAAGTCACTTAACTTTTGTCTGCTGCGGTTTCTTCATTTGTAAAATGGGAATAATAACAGCCCTGCCTTCTAGGATCCTGGTGAGATAATATTTGTAAAGTGCTTTGCAAACCTCACAGCATTATATAAATGCTATCTAGTCCAACCTGTAAATAAATAAGAATCCTCTCTACTACATCCATGTCAAGTTTTCATCCAGCCTTGACTTGACCTACGGGTCAAACCCCCTCCTATCGGGGCAGCCCATTCAACTTTGGGGAAATTCTAATTGTTAACTATTAGAGGGATACTGTGGAGCAGCAGAAAGAATGTAAGGCCTAGAGTTAGAACAGTCAAGGTTCTAAGCACCCCTCTGTGTGTATGACCCTGGCACATCACTTTGCCTCCTCTCTACACCTCACTTTCCTAATCTGCAAAAGGCACTCCCAGGAGGAGAGTATTCCAGGCATAGAGGAAATATAAAGGCTTGAAAATGTGGGACATGTTCCCAGAATAGCAGAATATCAACTAGAAAACAAAACCCCCAATATTTCTTAAGTCAGCACAGACCAGCCACCACCCGGACATTTTTTTTTTGGAGGGAGGAAGGCAAGGCAATTGGGGTTAAGTGACTTGCCCAAGGTCACACAGCTAGTAAGAAGTATTAAGTGTCTGAGTCCACATTTGAACTCATGTCCTCCTGACTCCAGGGCCAGTGCTCTAAGCATTGTGCCACCTAGCTGCCCCAGCTGGACATTTATAATCAGTGATTTAGATGGCATACTTGTCAGATGTGCAATCAATGCAATGCTGAGACCTTACCTTTGAAGAAAAACACACAAAGAGGTTGCAGCAAGCCAAAACAAAGGACTAAATCTCATAAGAAATATTAAAGGAATGAATTCAGGTCAATCCTATGAAGTGCTACATATGAGTTCAGAAAATCAACTTACAGAGCAGAGGATGGCAAGGAAATTGCTAGATAACAATTCTTATGTAAAAAGATCTACAGATCTTAGTGGACTGCAAGCTCAACATGTGTTAATAGTGTGATCTGGCAGCCAAAAAGCATTAACAAATGTATTCTAGGATGCATTTTAGGAAAGGCTTCATATCTGTGAAAGAGAGATGGTGGTGACAGTCCCACTGTATGCCACGTTATTCAGGTTAACTCTTGGAGCACTCTGCTCAGTTTGGGACGTCTCATGGTAGGAAGGCTATTTAGAAACTGAAATAAGACAACAGACATTGACTAAGATGGTGATAATCTTCCATTTATCGCCATCATCATCATCACCACTAACATTTGTATAGAGCTTACTATAAACCTAGCACCGTGCTAAGCACCTTATAATGATCATCTCCTTTGATCTTCACAACAATCCTGGGAGGTTGGTGCTATTATTATCTCCATTTTACAGATGAGGAAACTGAGGCAGACAGAGGTTAAGTGACTTGCCTAGGGTCACACAGTTAGTAAGTGTCTGATGCAGGATTTGAACTCTATCTACTGTGCCACCTAGCTGCCCAAAATATAAGGATTATATTATTGTTATCATTATTATCATGTATTATCATATATTATCATGTATTATATTGTCATATATTATATTATGTCATATTATATTGTGTCATATATTATGTCATGTTATATCATGTCATGTTATGTTATGTCACATCATGTCATGTTATATAACAAACTAGGGATGTTTGTCCTGAAAAGGAGAAGACTTAGGTGGAGGATATGCTAATTGTAAAACTTGAAGGACCATAATTTAAAGAGGGATTAGACTTGTTCTTTTTGATCCCGAAAAGAAGAATGAGAAACAAGGGGTGAAACTTGCAGAATGGGAGACAGCGGCTTAAATCCCGGGAAAATTTTCTAGCAATTTCTGCTGTTGTGGTGGTTGTTGAGTTGTTTTTCAGTTAGGTCTGATTCTTTGTGACCCCATTTGGGGTTTTAAGATACTGGAGTGATTTCCGATTTCCATTTCCAGTTCATTTTGTAGATAAGGAAACTGAGGCAAGCAGGTAAATGTGACTTATCTAGGGTCACACAGCTAGAAAGTACCTGAAGCCAGATTTGAACTCAGAAAGGTGAGTCTTCCTGACTCCAGGCCCAGCACCCTATCCACTATGGCGCCACCTAGCCCCTTACTTTTGGCTATTACAACTCCTGAAAAATAGACTTGCTTGGGCTGCATCAGGAGGGAGTGGGCTTTCCCTCAGTGCAGAACTTCAGTCAGAGGGTAGCTGACCACTTGTCGGAATTCTGTAAGGAGGATTTTTTTTTTGGTGCTATAATTTGAAATAGATGGCCTCTAAAGTCTTTTCCAATGCTGGGATTCTGAGATTTAGAAACATACTCTCTTCTCCCTTTGAACTAAATATGCATTTATTTTCCTTAGAATTTAAAATTGTCTTTCAGTGGTAAATTGGTTACAGCAGGGAATCCACACCCCACCTCTAGACCCTAGATAATATATACCTTACAGATTAACAGAGCATCAAATCAATTTATGGAATATTAAAGTAATTTTGAGTCTGCTTTTTGGAAATAATTCAGAATATAATCTTCTCTCAACCTCCCTGCCTTTTTCGACAGATACATCATTGTTACATTTACAAAAAATGCAAATTACCACATGGCCTATTCTTGATAAGAAATGCCATTTTAATATCTAAGTCTTCAGCCTCTGTGGAGGATATTAGATTAGGCTTTCCTGGAAATGCAAAACACTATTCCTCCCAAACTGAACTTAGCTCATTTAAAGAGCAGTTCTCTTTTACGAGTGATTTCCACACTGCTATCCAATTTCCCCATCATTTTGGCTAAATCCCTCACTTTGACTGAACTGTGTGGAGCTATTTCTTGAAAAACAGTAATTAAAAACCGTTTCTGAATTCATTAGCACAGAAAGACCCTAACAGAAACAAGACTTAAGAGCATGGAACATACGACTCAGGGAGTGAGTTTGTGATTAGCCCTAGAATTGTTTCATGCTAAAATTACACACATTTTTCTAACTTAAGCAAAGTATCTGGACTTTGTCAGATTATATGACAAAAAGCTCTGTGGGTATGTAGTCTAGTCTTCTCTCCTTCCTATTTTTTTTTTTTTGAGATATAGGTTTCTTTCTCTCTTACACCAGTGTATGGGAGCATTAAAGGGCTCTAGTCAAAAATTTCTTAAATGCATATCCCTCTCTCCCCCCTCCTCCCTCAGCCTCAAAGAACTCCAGGTTTGGATAAGGAGCCACAAAGAAAAACTGACTATTTGGTTTCAGGCCCTAGGATTGAAGGGAAAAGAAGGCATGGTGAACAGAATGCCAGGCCTGGAGTCAGGAAGACTTATCTTCCTGAATTCAAATCTGGCTGCAGACACTAGCTATGTGACCCTGGGTAAGTCACTTAACCTTGCTTGCTGCATTTTCCTCATCTGTAAAATGAACTAAAGAAGGAAAGGGCAAACCACTCCAGTATCTTTGCCAAGAAAACCCCAAATGGGGGTCATGAAGAGTCAGAAATGATTGATAAACAACTGAACAACCACCTGAGACTGAATTTGAGCATGTGAGTCCAAAAACTTTGGAGGACCCTGGGTCAAATGTTATAGAAGCACAGAGCTACTGTAGGTACAAGGGACCCAAGAAATCATCTAGTTCAAGCCCCTCATTTTATAGGGGACAACAAGGTAGTATAGTGGATACAGACTGAATGAACTTGGAGTCAAGAAGATCTGAGTTCAAATCCTGCCTCAGATATTTACCACCTGTGTGATGCTGGGCAAGTCACTTAACTTGTGCCTGTCTCAGTCTCTCCATTTACAAAACAGAAATAATAATGGCATGAATCTTGTAGTATCGTTGTGAAGATTAAATTATATGAATATACATCTACATATACTATGTGGCAGTATGTTATTGCACTCTACATATACATACATACACACACAGTTTTGCAAACCTTAAAGTGCTTTGCAAATGCTAATTATTATTATTGGTTGCATGTTCAGTATTTTTATATTTACATGTTAATCATTACTATTATTTGCAAGTGAGGAAACTGAGGTACACCGAGGTTGAGAATCTTGCTCATGGTCACAAATCCATGGCAAAACTGTGACTCAAAATAGATCTTTTGATTATATGCAACATCCTTGAAGACAATGCTCAATAAATAGCCATCTTGAGAAAGCCTTCTCTGATCCCTGCAGTTCAAAACAATTTATCTCTCTTGAGAACTCTCATAGTACCTTGCTTAAATGTTCACATTATAGGTGTTTGCTTGTCTTCCCTCTTCTAAGACATTATATATTATATAGTCCACCTCCTTCATTTTACAATTAAGGAAACTGAGACCCACAGACAGTATGTGATTTGTGTGAGTCACATGAGTACCAGAGTCAGGTTAGAAAATGTTTATTGCATCAGTGGACTAAATTCAGAGGGGTAGGTCTTGCAAAACACATTTCTATGAAACATATGAAATGGCAAAGCCAAACTCCACCTCATGACAATCCAGAAAAGAGTTACCTACATCTTTTTTTTTTTGAGAGGGAAAGGCAGGGCAATTGGGGTTAAGTGACTTGCCCAAGGTCACACAGCTAGTAAGTGTGCCAAATGTCTGAGGCTGGATTTGAACTCAGGTCCTCCTGACTCCAGGGCCAGTACTCTATTCACTGCGCCACCTAGCTACCCCTGTTACCTATATCCGGGACAAATAAGAAAGAAAGGAACCAACCGAGAAATGTTCAATGCATTTCACAGAATCAATAGGAACTTCAGAAACCATCTAGTCAAATCTATACTTAAACATTTTACTACATTACAAAGACCTTAAAACACTATACTATTATTAGTTATTATTATTATTGTTGCTATTATTATAATTTAAGATAATATTACCTCAATTGGTTATCACAACAACCCTGAGAGATGGATGCTGCTATTAGAAACTGCTGGAGTCAGATTGTGAACCATTTTAAGTGCCAAACAGATGAGTATGTATTTTATTCTAGAAGCAATAGGAAACCTCTGGAGGTTCTCGAGTAGGGGAGTAACATGTTTGGTAATAGTCATAGTCCTTGAAGAATATCAATTTGGTAATTTTATAGAGATTAGATTATAAAGGGGAGATAGATGCTGGATGTAGGGAAACTAGTCAGGAGACTACAATAGCCTGTGAGGTAGATTCAATAAGATTTGGTAACAGATGGGATATGGTTCCTAGATTGCAAATTGGGTGACTGGAAGAATGATGGAGCTCTCAACAGAAGTAGGGAAATTAGGAGGATAGGAAGGTTTAGGTGGAAAGATAACCAGTTAAGTTGAATTTGTGATACATATAGAATATGGTAGGAATGTCCAGTGAGCCACTAGAGATATGGGAGTGGTGTTCAGGAAAAGGGATAAGGGCTAAATATGTAGATTTGAGAATCATCTGCATAGAGATGAGAGTAAATGGGGTCTGATGGTAACACTAAGAAAAAAAATGTAGAGAGAGAAGAGGAAAGCCCAAAGACAGAGTCCTAGGAAACATCCCTCCTCACTGGATAGGACATGGGAGGTGTTTCTGAAGAGAAGACAAAGATTATCTGTAGAGGTAGATGAAGAATTACAATGGGACAGTTTCACTAGCAGCCACAGAAGACAAAGCGTCTAGAACAGCAGTTCTCAACCTGTGGGTTTCAACCCCTTTGGGGGTCAAATGACCCTTTCACAGAGGTCACAGAGGTTGCCTAAGACCATTGGAAAACACATATTTCCGATGGTCTTAGCAACCGAGACACTGCTCCCCTATCCCTCTCCAGGAGGGTCTGCCCATATGCAGATATGCCCATATATGAGTATTAAAGGGTCGAGGCATTAGGAAGGTTGAGAACCACTGGTCTACAAGGAGGTGAGTAGTCAAGAGGGGTAAGTACTACATAGAAGTAAAGAAGGGTGAGGATTAAGAAAAAAGAATTGGATTGACAATAAAGAGATCACTGATGGCACCAGAGAGTCAGTCAGTCAGTCAATAAGCATTTATTGAGCACCTACTATCTTCCAGGCACTGTGCCTGGAGATACAAAAAAAGGTAAAAGACAGTTCCAGTTCTCAAGGGACTTATAGACCAATGAAGGAGCTTATAGCCAATAATCCAGTGGTAGGGACAGAAATCAGAATGGAAAAAGATGGAGAAGTGAGGGGAATGAGAGAAAGGAGAGAAAAGGATCACACGTAATTTTTTTTTTGAGTTCTGCTATAAAAGGCAAAAGAGAAATAGAGCAATAACGTGGGGGGATGGTAGGATCAACTGAATCTTTTTAAGGATGGGGGAAATCTGGCCATTGTTTTCAAGTCCAACATTCATTTATTCTTTTTTTCCACATTTATTTATTTTAATTAATGGAATAAAACAAGCATTTCCATAACATAGTATAATAAAACAGATGATTGGACATGAAAATGCAAATCTATTATGTACAACTTCCTATTCCTTTTAAATATATAATAAAGTTATCATGTAAATTTCTTTTTTTCTTCTTTTTTTTCCCTTTCTTCCTTCCTCCCATGCCCTAGAGATGGCTACCATTAGATATAAATAGGTAGACGTATGTATGTAGACATATGTATAGGTATATGCATATAGATATATAGGTAGATATATGTAAAATTATTTTAAATTTACTAAAAGTTTACTAAAGTTAACTTTAAAATTTTCTAGATCTGGCCATTCTTGTAAGTAGCAGGAAATAAGTTGGTAGATAAAGAGATAATAGAATTTTGGGAGAGACCCTAATGGGGTCAAAGGTTATAACAATTATGAAGAGTTACAAACCATTAACAACCATCATCTTACACCCTCCATGCTTTCTGTGATCCAGTGACATTGCCGTCCTTGCTGTTCCTGGAACAAGACACACCATCTCCTGACTCTGGGCATTTTTTTCACTGATTTTTTCCCCCCTAGAATGCTTTCCCTCCTCATCCAGGCCTCCTGGCTTCCTTCAGCCTCAGCTAACATCCCACTTTCTTCTGGAAGCCTTTCCTGATTTCCCTTAATGCTCGTGCCTTTACTCTATCATCTCCAATTTATCCAGTATATAATTTGTTTAAATGTAGTTGTTTGAACATTGTCTCTCTTGTTAGACTGTGAGCTCCTTGAGAGTAAGTACATATATTTTTTGTAGCCATTTTTTATAGCCCCAGGGCTTAGCACAGTGCTGAACACAAATAAATACTTAACAAGTGTGTTCTGACTTGGCAGAAAGATTTTTCCAAATCATTAACACTAACAGAATTGCAAAGCAAAATAACTTTTCACCTCACAGCCTGCAAATTTGCAAAGGCAACAAAAGAGAGAAAGGTCAGTGTTAGAACGGTTGTGAAAAAGACCAGTCTTATAAAATTGCTATGAAATGGACAAACTTTTGGAGAGAAATTTGAAATTATGTTAAGGAAATAACCAAAATATCCTTTGACCCAGAGATGCCACTGCTAGACACAGTTTCCAAGGAAGTCAAAGATAGAAAGAAAGTTCATATATAGCAATATTTTTTTTTGTAGTTGTAAAGAATTAGAAACAAATTAGATACCCATCTACTGAGGAATAATTAAGCAAATTGGATAAGGGCTTCATTTATGATTTCATTGGCATAAGATGAAGAAGTTTCATCTACCAGTGCAAGTTGGGACTTTCCAGCTTAAAGTCTTAGGCCATTGCCTAGAGCACTAAAAGGTGTGACTAGTCTGGAGTCCAGCAACCACTGTGTCTCAGAGGAGATAACTAAGGCTGGGTCTTCTGGACTTGAAGGCCAGTTCTCGATCCATTACACCATGGTGACTCTCTCTAAACAAACTGATGAAGAAATGCGGCAGCATGTTATTGTGCTATTAACAGAAGATGAACTGAAAGCATACAGAGGAGTATGGGAAGAATTCTATAGACTGATGAAAAGTGAAGTAAGCAGAACCAAGAAACTACTTATGCAACGAACTAGAACAACGTAAATAGAAAGGAGAACAACAAAAACACCCTCAAACTTCATACTGTAGAATTAAAATGAATAAGCTTGACCTCCGAGAAGAGATTAGAAAATGCATCCTCTTTTGTAGAGGTGAGGGACTATGGGTGTGGAACATTATACATACATTTAGACTCAGTAGATACACACACACACACAGACACACACACACACACACAGATACTTTTTGTCAAACTTTTTTTTCCTCCTTTATTAATTCTTTGTCATAAGAGGTGACTCTCTGGGCAGTGGAGGGTAAGGAATATATTTGGACATCATTGTTTGTTTGCTTGTGACCAGACCTGTGATTTCACTGATCTTCATAGAAAGCTCCCTATGAGGAACTTTGTCTACCAATCTCCACTGGCTTTTCTCTCCAACTTAGAGTCTCAGAGAGTGGTCTGAGAGCATTAAGAGCTTAGGTGACTTATTCAGGTTTATACAGACAGTATGTGGGAAAAGAAAGACTCGAACCCAGGCTGTCCCACCTCAGAGGCCAGCTCTCTATGAACCACCCAATTAATGCTTCCTCATTTAAAGACAAAGATGACCAAAAAAGGTATCAATAAGCTATTTTTATGGGAAAAAGAAAAATTTGGAGGAGAAAGGGTGTGATAAAAAGAGAAACCTCTTGGAGGAGAGGAGTGGGGATAGAATTAATGGAATAAGGAAAGGGGTTGACAGCAGCAAAGAGGCCACTCCACATCTATCACATCTGACAATAATGCAAGACAACCATGCTAACATGCAAAAGGACAACCATAAATCACTTCTTTTTTTTTCTAACATCATACCCTACTCACTGGAGCCATCAAAAATGCCCAAAGGAATCTGAGAACACTCAATAGATTAGAGCTTGAAAGCAAGTAAGCTATTCTTTGGGGTTGTTAAGGAGGGTGAGTGCCACCAGAATTCTCTCAGGCATTATGAACTAAACGTGCCACTCAGAAAACCACACAGGGCCCTAATGTCCTGTGCAATTATAATAGTGATAATGTGCCTAACTCTTAAGAAACAGTAAATAAGACAGCACTGACAACCAGAAACTATATTCTAAGCAAGATGTCTTAATTATTTAAATTAACTTATTTTGCATAATTGTTGAAATATCTGGAGACACAGAAGTGTATATATAATGCTGTCCTCTGTGTGTGTGTGTGTGTGTGTATGTGTGTGTGTGTGAGAGAGTGAGAGAGAGAGAGAGAGAGAGAGAGAGAGAGAGAAAGAACATAGACACATACAAACATTCCTTTTTCTAGAGAGTCAGATACATAATTTTCTGTGTGTAAATGTAAATGTATGTACATAACATTTTTATCACAATGGGGAGTCAATGCATTTATCAGTAGAAATTGTCCTTCGGTATTCTGAGCCGCAGGAACTGGCTGTTCCCAGAGATGCCCTCCCCCCCCATTTAAGCTCAAGGTTTTCTCTAGCCTTCTTTAGGATTCCTTCTATCTCTCTTCCTTAGGATATATATAAATATATGTGTGTGCGCATATGTATATGTCTATATATGTACACATATATACACACAGACATATAACTATTTGATGTAGTATTAACTAGTGCTATGTGAGTTTGCATTACCCATATTACTTCTAGGATCAAACAGAAACTCTTGTTTGCCACTTTAAAGCCCTTTACAACCTTGCCCCAACTATATTTCCGGTCTGAATTATGCTTCACTCTCTTCTACACATTCTACAGTACAGCTGAACAGTCCTAGTCCTTACTGTCTTCATAGAACTCCACCACCCTTTACACAGACTGTCCCTCCCCAAACTGCTCCCCTGCCCCACATCTGGAAGGTACTCCTTCATTTCTACCTCTAAGAATCCCTACTTTCCCTCAAAACTCAGCTCAAATATCATCTCCTGTTCATTGTTCAGTCATTTCAGTCGCGTCTGATTTGTGACCCCATTTCGGGTTTTCTTGGCAAAGATACTGCAGGGGTTTGCTATTTCCTTCTCTAACATCTCCTACAAGAGGTCTTTCCTGATCTCTTCAACTGCTATTTCTTTCTCCACCCCCACCCCCATGGGTTGTAGCAAAAGAAAAAAAAATGTGTTGTGTTTATTTTGCATATCTTACCTTCTTATATACCTACATCTCACTTGATAGAATGCAGGTTCCTTGAGAACCCTGTTTTATCTTTGTACTTCCAACACTGAGCACAGTGCCTTGCCACATAATAGGCCCTCAGAAAATGCTTGGTTGATTGATTGTGTCGGAGGCTGGATCTGAATTCAGGGCTTCCTAACTCCAGGCCCAGGGTTCTATCCCCTGTGCCACCAGCTGCCTCTAATTTTCGGCTTTGATAACCTGTTTATCAGTATCAATAACGATATAAACATGTTTTCATTGCCAAAAAATTCATCATCTATCGGCCACCCAGCTAGAGACTGCCAACTTTTACATAGTTGGCCAATTGAACTATTCCTTGGAAATCAGGCACAGTCCATTGTTAACAAGTACATAAGTATCTGTATACATTTTACAGGGTCCCTAGAGTCTTTGCGCTGGTTTCAGCTGTTAAGACTTAGACCTGTACTAAGACTTTTGGGACACCCTGTATATTATAAAGATATATATTTATTTATAGAATACAAAATATAAAATAAAACATACTCTAGTTACCCATAAACAGAAAAGTCAGAATACAAATTAGAAAGGAAAAGGCAAACATAAGGGCTGTGATTAAGTACTTTGACCAGAAAAATATTCCCATTTGGCCAGAGGGAGATTTCAAAGTGGGGTAATTTAACATAATTGATACTACTTCTCTGGAGCTTCTCTAAGCCACAGAATGGCTTTGTTTACACAAAGATGGCCTTTTAAGCCACGGACTTGGTTATTTGATTGTATGTGCAGTCAAGTTTTTTCAAAACCATATCTTTACTTCAGCTCATAATGTTTGTTGTCCATTTGCCTTAGGTTTTCAATATAAATTCATTAAAATAGCTTCACTTCCATATGAGGTCAAGTTTCTAATAGTGAATTCTCTAATAGCTAGGTGGATTTGTGCTTCTGCTACTGAGGTGGGAATGGAGAAAGGGGCCCTTTTAGCATGAAAACATTGCTCAGTTGGAAGGACATTTTTTCCTGCCTTTCAGACTGAGACTATGGAAATCCATTGGGATCTGCTCAGGATTAATGGAACCGTAGGGTCTCCAGGGACTTTGGAATGCTGTCATGATCAGTCCAGCCAGCAAACATTCCAGGCTGCAGAGAGCCTGGCTTCAGGCCCTCAAGCAAGATTTAATGTTTTTAAAAGAAGAGATATAACTGTTTTTTAATTTGCACATGCAAAGCTAAACACTGTATTTCTGAAGTGAATCAAAGTAGAATGTTAGTGATTTTAAAAAAAACAACACCAAAACCCACGCACACTCAGAAAACAACCTAGTATAGAAATAGCACTAAGTACACATGCAAAGCTCTTTAGAATTCACTGAACATCGTGCTGTCTGTCTCGTCAAATGCTCCAAAACAATCACGCCATTTAGAGTACGCTATAGGAGCACGATCCTCAAATGGAGGTGAACAAAATCATGTAGCAGTCCAGATGCCTGTTTTGGATGTGGCAAGAGTTTCCAACAGTTAATCCCAGAAAAAGCCTATAAATAAATATAGTAAACATTATATCATACCGTACTATAAAGCACGGTATAATATAATGTAATGTATAATATAATAAAACATGAAATAAAATAATATATAACATAGCATAATATTATTTTGTTGGTTCATTGTCGTCCTTCATTCTCGAAGAGGACCAAAATGATATCACTATGTTAGAGTCAAGTTTCAGTGTGTCTGACTGTGGCTGATCAGACCAATATGAGCTCTGAATGCTCTACCACAGGTCGGGCACAAATAGTCCATGAGAACATTTGGGGTGGATTCTCTAAATTTGTGTACCTTGGGTTTCTTTTGAGCTACTTCAATTCCGCTTTGCTCACAGAGCATAGCACCTTCTCTGATGTGGGCATGCCATGCTGACCGGTCCTGTGCCAGTGTCTTCCATGTCACACAATCAATTCTAAAGTTCTCAAGAGAGATCTTGAGAGTGTCCTTGTATCACTTCTTCTGACCACCATGTGAACATTTGCCCTGTGTGAGTTCTCCATAAAATAGTCGTTTGTGCAAACACATGTTTGGAATTTGGACAATGTGGTGAGCCCACTGGAGTTGCACTCTCTGCAGTAGAGTTTGAATGCTTGGCAATTTAGTTTGAGGAAGGACCTCAGTGTTTGTTTATGTTTATCTTGTGTTTATCTTGCCAGGTGATCCTCAGAATCTTCCTAAGACAACTCAAATGAAAGTGATTTGGTTTCCTAGCATGGTGCTGGTAGACAATCCAGGTTTCACATGCAGTAATGAGGTCAGCATCACGGCTCTTTAGACTTTCAGTTTGGTAGTCAGTCTAATATCTCTTCTCTCCCACGCTTTCCTTTGGAGCCTCCCAGACACTGAGCTAATATACATATTATATGAACTATACCCTTGCTGAGAATGAGGAAGAAGGGAGAGAAAGTAAAATTACTAAGAAATTCCAGTTTGAACACGTCATCCCAGGGGACATTAATCCAGCCACTGATCCATCAATTCATTCTCCAAGGCAGACAAGATTTACTGGGTAGCTACTACATGCCTAATGCCATGCTCTTGTGCTTGTCATGAGGCCCTTCAGTAAAAGACATTATCCTTGTGGTGTCACTGGTCCTCTTTGACAATGATGGACCACGACCACCACCAACAATGACCAGAGCATGGAACATAGTAGTATAAGCCATGGAAGGGAATGCATCTGAGCTCAATGCAATGGCCCAGTAGAGCCCCATTCTATTTCTGTTTTCTAGTTCCAGGCCTCCTTCTAGAGCAGTAGTCTCCAAACTGTTTTGATTGTGCAACCTATAAGTAAAAAAATTGTTGGTGTTTATCCCCCAAATATACATATTTACATATTTTGGGGTTGGGCAGTACTAGATGTGTGATTTGACTGTATATGGAACTCCCAGGGGAAGAAACTCCCTCTACCAACACAGGTTTGCAACTTCTCTATAACTTAGAATTTTAGACATTTTCCTAGAGTTACTGAGAAGTTAAATCACTTGCTCAAAATCACATCATGTGTCAGAGATAAGACTTGGTCTCTTGACTTTAAGGATGACTCTTCATTCATTATGACAAGCTTCCTCTCATTTCCTTATTCATAAAGTACAAAAATTAAAATGTTTATAAAGTATAAAAGTTAGAATAAAGTATAAAAGTTATAACATAAGCTACTTGAGAGGAGAGATTGTTTTATTCTTTGTGTTTATTGCCCAGGTGTCTGGCACAATGTCTGGTATACAGTGGTACTTAATAAATGCTTGTG
Source organism: Pseudochirops cupreus (assembly GCA_028627135.1). Taxonomy (NCBI): domain Eukaryota; kingdom Metazoa; phylum Chordata; class Mammalia; order Diprotodontia; family Pseudocheiridae; genus Pseudochirops; species Pseudochirops cupreus. The sequence goes on from CM053580.1 coordinate 476,530,014, forward strand.
GTTGATATATGCATGTATTATATTACTAATAATTATATACATTATAAAACACAAAAATAGATATTAAAAAGAATGAGAAAAATATGGAATAATATTTGATCCTAGAGTTAACAGGAAGTTACTGAAGTTTACTGAGAGGAGTTAGGGGTGTGTGGGTGACATGGTCAGATGTGTAATCTAGGAAAATCACTCTGGCAGCTGTGTGGAGAATGTATTTGGAGAAGAGAGAGACGTGAAGCAGGTGGCCCATGTAGGTGAATGTAAGTAGCCCTGGCAAGAGGTGATGAAGGTCTGAATTAGAGTGGTGACTATAAATGGAGATCAGGGGACAGATGTGAGAGATTTTGTTAAGATAAGAATGACAATTTCTGTCAACTGCACAATAATATAAGGGAGAGGAAAGTGAAGAGATGGTAACACCAAGGTTATGACTCAGTTGAGTGATGCCTTCAACAGGAATAGGGAACTTTGGAAGAGGGGAAATATAAGGTAAGGAGATGTGTTACATTGAAACCCATCCATACCTGCTCCTCCCATCAGACACACTCTATCCATTTAAAATAAGGGGGCGAGAGTGATTACCTGCCCCCCCCCCGAAAGGGTACTCCCAGAAGCCACCAGGTGATTCAGAGCAGAGGTGTCAAACATACAGAGTACAAGCCATAAAAACACTCCCTAGTGCTTGCCTGAACCAGACTAAAATCTAATTGGGAAATATTTAACTAACTAAATAAAAATATAATAAAACGTGATGTTCAGTTGTGTCTGGCTCTTCATTGAACCCATTTGGGGTTTTTCTTGGCGAAGATACTTGAGTGGCTTGTTATTTCCTTCTCCATTTCATTTGATAGATGAAGTAAACTGAAGTAAACTGGGTTAAGTGACTTGCGCAGAGTCACACAACTAGTAAATATCTGAGGCTAGATTTGAACTCAGGAAGATGAATCTTCCTGATTTCAGACCCAGTACTCTATCCACTGTGCCCCCTAACAAATTATCTCATTAGTTCCTCACAGCAATCCCCACAAGATGGGTGCTGTGTTATTTTATACACAGGGAAGATGAGGAAATCTAAATGGCTCCCTCAAAGTCTGATTAAGGACCAGAGGTAAGATTTGAATTCAAAACCATAGCTATCATTTATATAACACTTTATGGTTTTGGAAAGAACTTCATAAACATCTCATTATATTCTCACAACAATCCAAGAGATCGGCACTATTACTATCAACCTCATTTTTACAGATGGGGAAACAGAGGCAGACATTGGTAGAGTGACTTGCCCAAAGTCACACAGCTAGTGACTGAGGTCACCTTTGGACTCAGGTCTTCTTCATGACAGGTCCAGCACTATCCAAGCAGCCCCTAGTGACCTCTATACCACACTGACTCTAGGAAGTGATACAGTTCTACCAGTACCAATCATGTAGCTTTGTACAAAGCACATTCTTGAAAATCACTAATTAAACTGAACTGTTTAAGTGAGAGTGTGGAGTAAGAGTAAGAATGAGACAAAAGTATGGAAAGGGAGGAGGAGGATGAGAGCCGCGAGTGACCTTTGCCTGAAGCTTCTGAATTGTTCATCAAGTGCCACAAGATGTTTGTGCATTTGCAGACAAAAGAGCATTCCCCACTAACACCCTCATGTGCCAAATGTTGTCCCTGAGCTGTCAATCATTCCTCTAGCCTAGCATCAACTGACCAGGATGTTTTTGCTACAAAGGATGGAAGATAGTTAATAGAAAAGGGAGGACTTGATTTATCTCCCTGATTTCTTCGGGTTACTGGCTAGAAGGCTCATGTATTAATGGCCCTTTCATGAGACCAGATGTTAGAGAATGTGAGTTCAAGAACATGGAATCATACATGCTGTGTTAAAGTTGGAAGGGGCCTCAGATATCACCTAATTCAACCCCCTCATTTGACAGATGAAGAGACTGAGTTCCATAGAGATGAAGTGGGCGTTCAAGGTCCTGCTGTGAGTCATTAGAAACTAGGCTCAAATCCATGTCCAAAAGCCCTCTTCCACCACATCATGGGGTCTGGGTGGGAGGGGTGAAACAGGGGCTGAGTACACTAGAGTATCACCTTCATCACATGATGTAAGTGCTAAAGCAAGAACCTTTATTCAAGGGCATTCAGTTACAACCATGGAGAGTTCTAGGTTTAGGTCCACGAATAACTCCGGGTTTCCTGGTTCTAGGTTTCTGTCCAAGGCCTCCTGGAACACAGCCACAGCTTTCTCCCTCTCTCCCTCCCTCCCTTCCTTCCTTTTTTCTTTCCTTTCTTCCTCCCTCCTCTCCCTTCCTTCCTCCTTCTCTTTTTTCCTTCTTCCCTCCCTCCCTCTCTTCCTCTCGTCCATCCTTCTTTCCTCTCTTTGATCACTTGATGGCCATCTTTCTAGTGATGGGTCCCCTGAAAACTTAGCTAGACTGTTTTTTTTTTATATGAAGCTCAGCTTTACTCAGCTAGAGCTTACATTTCACTAGAACTGTCATCTCCCGGTTCTAGGCCAGGTTCACCACTATGTGACAGTAATAAAGTCATCTAAGGTCTCTGGATCCCAGGCTGCTCACCTGCAAATGGATATAATAGTACTTATGCTACCTACCTCACAAAACAAGTAGAGTAAAGTTGCTTTGCAAATCTTAAAGTATCACACAAATGTGAATTATTTTAATTATTATGGAACACAATATAAATGAAATTATATCTGTACAATACTATGACATTTTAAATGCTCTGCATATATTATACTATCTCATCTGATAACAACTGTGAGATAAGTGTTGTAACACTTGTACTTGTAGGTACTGCTCCCATTTTATTGATGAGGAAACTGAGGCTGGCTGAGAGAAAATATGTGATTGTCCCAAAGTCACACAGCTAGTAAGTGCCTGAATCAGTAGGACTCACACCTGTGTCTTTTTGATTCCAATTCCATCATACCACTTGGCTGCAATGACTTAAGCCTGTCAAAAAGCAAACCAGATCTGTATTCTGGCCTAGTGAAATAGCATCGTGGGTAGAAAGAACGGAGATGGGGGCTAAAAAGGAGACTAAAAACGATTTACATCAAGTTAGAGCATCTTGAGTACTCTTGTTTATTCCTGCCCAGGCCTGAAGACTTTCTCAAACTTGTCCATCATTCTGGGACCAACTTCAGAGGGAAGAGCTGTCCCCAGTAGGCCTTCAGGCCGAGCTGATCCAAACCAATGAGTTTTGGATGGCACTAGAGTGGCCCTGGAAGTGAGGTCAGTTGCATGGTCATCTATCTATCTTTGCAATGAATGTCAGGGTACTGCTCTGAATTCAAAAAGCCTTGGGTCCTACAGAGATTGTCATAAGCTTAAGTTTATTAAAAAAACAAATCTTTGCTAAGTGGTTTGATGGGAAGTTCTAAATTCCCTCTGCCCAAGAAATGACCCTCCTGAGATCTGATGGTCAAGTAGGTGAGAAAAAGGGCCTGTGGGTAAAGAGCTTTGTTCCTGTGAATCCTCTTTTGTGGCTGGATAAGAATGATAAATTGACAGAGTTAAAGGGGCCTTGCTCCAAAGAACATCGTGTCCTCTTAGGATGCTTTCTCTGTTTACGTTGCCTACAAGAGATCTGTTAAGGAGAGGACACTGACAGTACTTATAAACACTGGTTCTAAGGGAATAGTGGCTAGCTGGCATGTTCTCACTACCACTTCCTATCCAGGAATAACTCAGTGGCATTTGCTCCTTCAGAAGACCGTTGTCTACAAGGAACATATAATACCGATTGTTGTTCAGTTCAGCCATTTCAGCTGTGTCTGAGTCTTCATGACCCCATTTGAGTTTTCTTGGAAAAGATACCAGAGTAGTTTGCCATCTCCTTCTCCAATTTATTTTACAGATGAGGAAATGGAGGTAAACAGGTTTAAATGACTGACTCAGGGTCATGCAATTAGATAGTGGCTAAGGTCAGACTTGAACTCAGGTCTTCCTGATTCCAGGCCCAGCGTTCTATCACTGTACCATCTAGCTGCCCCAACAATATTGACGTCATAGCATAAATTGTTCTGAATCTGCTTACTTCACTCTGTGTCAGTTCAGGCAACTCTTTCCATATTTCTTTGAAGTCACCAATTACCTCATTTCTTACAGCACAATAGTATTCCATCACATTCATATGCAATTTGTTCAGTCATTAGTGCCTTCCTTAACTAAGTATCATTGTTCAGTCAAAGGTCTGACTCTTTGTGACCCATGGAACACAGTGTGCCAATGCTGTCCATGGCATTTTCTTGGCAGATACTGGAGTTGTGTGCTATTTCCTTCTCCAATAGATTAAAGCAAATGGAGGTTAAGTGACTTGCCCAAGGTCACACAGTTATAAGTGTCTGAGGCCAGATTCGATCTCAGGTCTTCCTGACTCTAGGCTCAGTGCTCTATCTACTGAGCTACCTAGCTGCCTTTGGGCAAAATAACTGGGAGAACTGAAGCCTCTGTCTGGGGCCAACCTTTTTCAGAAGTCAACATTCTAATATTAGTAATGGGTTTAGAGTTGTGTTTTGTATTTTCTCTGTGTACTTGTATTCCCAGGAAAATGAAGAAGAATCACAGGAGGTCTTACAAAATACCCACAATCACCGCTCAAGTAGTCTTTGTTTGAAGACTTTTAACACGGGGAAATCCCTTTTCCTCTCTCCCTCCTTGCCCTGACTCCCCAGCAAGACCAATTTTGAAGATCTGAACGGAACTGAGGAAGAATGAAATGAGCAAAACCTGGAGAGGAATTTATACATTAACAACAATACTCTAAATCTGCTATTTTGTTCCCCTTCACTCACTAAGAGTAATGGCTAACAATTAACTGATATTTAATTGAGGCAGCTAGTGGGCTAACATGGTAGACCGGGGAGTCAGGCAGGTCAAATCTGTACTCAGACACTTACAAGCTTGTGTGAATGGAGGCAAGCCGCTTAATCGCTGTCTGCCTGTTTCTTCATCTATAAAATGGGGATGATGATAATAATAATAACTATTTCCCAGGGTTTTTGTGAGGAAAAACATGATAAAAGCAAACTGTAATGCACTATATATAAATGCTAGCTATTATTATTTCATAGTGCAGCTAAGTTTATAATGCATTTTACATGCATTATTTCATTTTATGCTCACAAGTCAGTGCTTTATTTCACAGACAAGGAAACTGAGTCTCAGAGAAGTTAAGTGATTTGCCCACAATCACAGAGCTGCCAAGTGTCGGAGGAAGGATTCAGATGAGTTCTAACCTGATGCCGAGCTCAGGACTGTTTCCTTCCCCACAGCTAGTAAGTGTCAGAGACAGGATTCAACTTAGTCTATCCCAACTGAATGCAGTGCTTTAAACTCACTGCCCCTCCACCCCCTCTGTCCTGCAGTCCAATTATACCCACATTTCCCTACTAGTCTCATTCATCACTCAATACCAACAGTTAAGCTTCTTACGTATACAGGGCAACATGCTAGTCAAAGAACATAATGAATATAAAATAAAGCCCCGTCCCTTCTCTCCTCAGCTTATAATCCAAACTATAAACAACACACTAGAGATTAACATAGAAAACAAAGCTGAAATGGTTTTTAAAAAAGAAAGAAAATAAAACGTTTCATATTATCCTATTTTCTCCAGTTCTTGTAGAGTACCTTCATGTGAGGTTCAAATATAAGAGTGCCAACTTAATTTAGAAAAAAGAAAAATTAACTGTAAGTCTTTAGAGTGGTCTAAAACTAGAGTATGGAGGTGGTGCAGTGAATAGAGCTCCAGCCCTGGAGTCAGGAGAACCTGAGTTCAAATCCGGCCTCAGACACTTAACGTTTAACTAGCTGTGTGACTTTGGGCAAGTCACTTAACCCTAATTGCCTTGCCTTCCCCCCTCCAAAAAGCAAAAAATAAATAAATGAAACTAGACAACTATGACAACCACCATCTAAAAAAAAAACCATACTCGATCAGTTTTGCACTGTGATAGATTGGTTTGTTCCTGGGATGTCTTCAGCTCTCCACTACCACCGCCAGGGAATTCTACTTAGTGGAGTTTTCTAGTTTATCTTAGAGGAAGAGACCACAAACCCTCTTGGGCCCGAAGTTGATCAAATGAACCCAGAACCTTTTATGTCAGAATCGATCTGTGATGACCTTTTCTAGAGGTCATGGAGAGAATCAGAACCAAGGACTAATAACAAACGTTTTTTTAAAAATCATTTTCTTAAGTAGATAAGAGCCCTCTTTTCCACTTGTAGGGTGTTGTCCAAAATTATTCCAACACAATTTTGTTGATTGTCAATCTAGCAGACTTGCCCAGGTAAGCCTCTGTCCCCCTTTATGAAGAGGGTATGAATTCTCTGGGATGAGTTTCTTGGACACAGTGTAAATTATTCTCAACCTGGGCTTTCATTGACCCATTGATATGGTTTTCCTGCCAACAGCAGCAACTATAAGCATCAACCATGTTAATCACTGAAGTTCTGATTTTGAGATGGCTGTTAGGTTTGTCCCTTGAAAGAAATTTGGTCTCACTGGAGGAACAGACCAAGAAATTCAGCATAGAACCACACTTCAAGAAATAGACACATGAGCAGACACAGACACCCTTAGACCCACTGAAACCTGAAAAAAGACCTGTAAGCCACACCAACTTTGAGGTTGCAAAGGGTGTTGCATGTAATAATGAGGATCCTTCACAGTTACTGTGTTAGCAGATTTTATTAAATCATGAAGAAAGATAGAACCAACCAGAGGGAAGGGTTGTTTCATGCCTACTAGAAGATAGGGAGGAGAATTTCTCTGACTGTGGAGTGGTTTGGAAACTACTGGATACTCATTTAATAGTTGAGGAAACTGAGGCTTAGAAAAGGAAAAGTGGCTAAGCCAAGATCATATAATGAATCAACTGAAGAGCACAGAAGAGAATCTAGATCTCCAGATACCTTAGTCCCAAACTCTTTCCATTACTCTATTTTGCTTGGATAAATTAACCTAAATTATGTTATATCATATCTATACGTATATATGTATGCCTCTCTCTCTCTTTCTCTCTCTCTCTCTCTCTCTCTCTATATATATATATATATTCTCATATGCATGTAGTTATACTGTAAAATTCTGATTTTATGGAATGGGTTGGGACTGATGTAATTCCTAGAGAATATGATAAATTAACAAATGAGATAATGTTTATAAAGAGCTTGGCATAGTGGCTGACACATGGTAGAAGCTTAATAAATGCTTGTCACTTCCACCCCCAATTGAAAATATACATTTATAACATCTAATTATAACTTATCTACTTATCTTGTCATACACACATGTACCAAATCATCAGATATTTAAATGATTACAGGAGATAAGTCTGCCAGTTGTCTTCATTATTCCCATTATGAATGAATTATGACATAAAACTTTAATATGAATGCATAAGAAGCCAGGCATGGTCGTGCCTATTGCAATTCCTACTACTAAGGAAGTTGAGGATGGTGAATTTCTTGAACTCTGGTGTTCTGAGCTGCACTGATCAGGTACTAATATGGTGAATCTCTGAGAGTGGGGTTAGGGGTGAGGAGTCACCAGGCTGCCTAAAGAGGGGCCCAAGCTAGGAACAGAGAGCCAAAACTTCTATGCCAGTTAGCAGTGGGATTGGACCCCTGAATAGCCACTGTACTTCTCGCCTGGGAGACTCCATCTCACAAAAGGAAAAAAAATAAAGAAACATTATTCAGATCTTTTATATTGGTCATTTTGTTTCTGCAAGACCAGCACTTTTCACAGGAAGAAGGGTAGTGCAAAACTAGAATTGTACTACATATAAGGCATAGATCTGACTGTGTTGCTCCCTTACTCTAAAATCCTCAGTGGCTCCTTATTACCTCCAGGAAAAATTATAAACTCATCAATCTCTCCACAATCTGGCCTGAGTGTCTTCCTAGCCTTATTTCACATTACTCCTTTTTACACTCTCTTCATTCTAGCCAAACTGGACTAGTAGGTGTCCCTTGAACTTTGCACTCCACCCACAAGCCTTTGCACAGACTGTCCCCATGGCTAGAACACATTCCCATCTCTCCCCTCCCATCAGATCTTCATCTTTCCTTTAAAGAACAGTTCAAGTGCTCCTTCCTCTAAGAAGGGAACTCTCCAGTTGTTATCAGATGAGTGATGCAGCATTTACAGATCTGTGTCCCTGTTGTGCCCCATCACTAGGCGGTAAGCTAAGGGCAGCAGCAGGCACTGTTCGTTTGTCTTGTTCCTGCAATCCTAGTTTCTAGCAGACACAGCCTTGCACAGGGATGCTTGCTGAACTAAACAATTGAAATTACTGAAGCATTGAGAACATTGAAAGTATTAGTTTTAAAACAGTTCAGTGGTTTCCATCAGATTGTCTTCTTTAGTTACAAGTATAAGGCACACTTGGCTATTAAATTATCACTTAATTAATCTTAAATTAATTAACCAATAATGTGTGGATTGAATCACCATGTGTTGATGTTTCCTCCTCCCTCATATTGTGGCTATAAAAATGTGTGTTGCAATATGTTCATAAAAAGAAAAATCACTTAAAACTTAACCTAAATAAAAGAAATATGGGAGGTGAAAAAAGTTAGAGGCTGTTCAATCAGGTCTGTGAGAGCACAGGGGGTAAGAACACAGCCGAGAAGCAGGTAATGTCTCTACTAAGAAAAGATTCCTACTTCCCCCTTATTCAATAAACAAGTCATTACTGAGTACCTACTATGGTACAAGGCAGCTATGTGATGCAACTGGAGTCAGGAAGATGAGTCTTCCTGAGTTCAAATCCAACTTCAGACACTTACTTAGCTGTGTGACCCTGGGCAAGTCACTTAATCCTGCTTGCCTCAGTTTCTTCATCTGTAAAATGAATTGGAGAGAGAAATGGCAAATCACCCCAATATCTTTGCCAAGAACACCCCAAATGGGGGGCTTGAAGAGTTGGACACAACTGAAAATGATTCAACAATAGCCATGCACTCCCCACACTATACTAAGATCCAAGGAGCTCATTTTTGGAAGCAAGGAAACAAGCATTTACTAAGTGCCTACTACATGCCAAGTACTGTGTTCAGTGCTTTACAAATATAATCTTTTTTATGCTCACAACCCTGGGAGAGAGGTGTGTATATGTTATTATCACTCTCGTTTTACAGATGAGGAAATTGAGGCAGACAAGCATTAAATGTCTTATCCAGGATCGCATAGCTAGAAAGTTGAGGCCAACTATGAACTCGGGTCTTCTGACTCTAAGCTCGGCTCCTTATATATGGCCTTCCAGCCACCTCAGCGTGGTCACAAGAGCAAACACGTCAGTACCAAATAACAATGTAAGACAGCACGCACTCGTTTGTTTTGCCTAAATATATGTGTGTTCATATGTATATGTGTATACACACATATATGTATGTATGTGTGTAGATGTACATGTGTGTGCTTGTATAGAGGTATATATGTGTGTGCATAATGTATATGTGTATATAGATGTGTATAGATGTGTATTACATTGTAATAAATTTGTCTTTATTTCCTCACTGGGAAGGGAATGGGAGAACAGAAAATAAATTTCTGTTAATTTTAAGAAAAATTTTAATAGGTGGGCAGGGCTATAGGAATGGAATGTTGTGTGCAATTTCAGATGATGTCATTGTATGGTTAGTTTTACTTAACTATTTTATTACATGTGCCCTCTCACAGAAGAGAGTTTAGATGTGCTTTCTTTGAATTTCCTCAGAAATCAGCAAACGCTACAAATCAGGGATTGGCTTATTGTTTTGTTGATTGTGTAGATTTAAGAAAATGAAGAGAAAAATGTTAATAATGCAGATTAAATTTAAGTTTTGGTCTTGCATACTTTCTTTTTCTTGAGAGTCAGTTGTTAAACATATACCAGCATACCACTAGAATCTATAAATGATTATAAGGTAAACATATACACACACCCTCATATGTGTGTACACATATGCATGGGTATATATTATATATTACACACATATGCATATGTGTATGTATATATTGTGTATACATATGCATGTGTGTATAAAAGGTAAACACATATACTCATATGCATGGATGTGCACATATGCATATAGTACTTATATATTACATATGCATACACATGTGTGATATACATATGCATGTATGTGTGCATTAAAGGTAAACAGACATTCATATGTGTGGTTGTATGTACACATGTGCATATATACATCTTATTTATATTATATGTACATATGTGTGTATGTGTATAAAAGCAACGCAGTGAAAGTGAAAAGGAGATTGAAAATAGTCAGAAGACCTAGAGGTCTTGGCTCTGTTACTTGAAATGGCTCAGTGGCTAGAGCACAAGGACCTGAATTCAAATCCTACTTATACTTCAATCAGACACTTATTAACTGTATGGTACAAGGAAAGTCACTTTACCTGCCTGCTTCAGTTTCCTCATGTGTAAAACTGGGATAATTATAGCATCTACATAAGTCACAGAGTTACCGGGAGGATAAAATGAGACATATTCCCCCATCTTAGCCTCCTGGCCTCCTTCAAGTCCCAGCTCAAATCCTGCTTTCTAGAGGAAGCCTTGCCTGATAACCCTTAATGCTACCACATCCTCTCTGCTTATCATCTCCAATTTAGCCTTTCTATAACCTGTTTATACAGAGCTGTTGCATGTTCTTTTGATTGTGCGCTCTCTGAGAGCAGGGGCTGCCCTTTGTCTTTCTTTGTACTCCTCAGAGTTCAACACAGGGCCTAGAATACACTAGATGCTTAATATATGTTTACTGACATTCATATTTGCAAAGTGCTATGCAGACTTTCAAGGCTGTATAAATTCTAGCTATTACTTTTATTACTATTATTAGTAGGGTAAAAATTTGAGGGTAAGGGATTGTTCTCTTTCTCTCCCTCCCTCTCCTATATAAATGAGGTTTAAAAATTATTTAGGAGGTCGGAGGCCATAGACTTAAATCTGGACTATAATTATGAGCTAAATTAGTATATTTTTATTTCTTAAATGAATAAATAAATGTTGGGTGAGAAGGGTTTATGAACCTTGACCTGGACATTAAAGGATGAGTTGGAATTCCCTTCTGACCCTTCATGACCCCATTTGGGGTTTTCTTAGCAAAGATACTAGAATGATTTGCCATTTCCTTCTCTAGCTCATTTTGCACATGAGGAAACTGAGGCAAAAGGGTTCAAATCTAGTCTCAGACACTAGCTAGTTGTGTGACCCTCGGGCAACTCATTTAATCCTGTTTGGCTCAGTTTCTTCATTAGTCGAATGAGCTAGAGAAGGAAATAGTGAATCACTCCCATATCTTTGCCAAGAAAACCCCAAATGGGGTCATGAAGAGTCAGACAGAACTGAAAGGATTGAACAACAATAAAGTGGAAATGCTTTGAGTTGTACCAGTTAAAGATCCCCCTCCCCAAATCTCTTCTCCACTGGTCTTTTAGAATCTTGAAATTCCCTCATTCTTTTATGTTTGAGTTAAAACTATGAATTAAAATATAGATATTCCCTTAGCTAAAATCAAATTAACCAGTAATGATAATAACTGGGATAGTGTTTATATAGTGTTTGAAGGTTTGCAAAATGCTTTATGTGTATTACCTCACTTGATCTTCCCAACAACTCCATGAGGTAGGTGTTACTATTATCATAATTTTAAAGATATGGAAATTGAGACAGACAGAGGTTAAATGTCTTGCCCAGGGTCACCCATCTAGTAAGTGTCTAGGTCCTATCCACTGTGCCACCTGGCAGAGAGCCGGGTTCTTACCAAATAGGACCTAGGAGTTAAGCTTGGATACAGAGGTTATCGGGAAGGTGTCCAGCCTGGTGGGTAGTCCCAAGGGCTGGGAAATCTGGGTTGAGAATAGAGACTAGACAGTCAAAGAGCAGACCTTTAGTTCCTTTGGGAAAGGAAATGAGAAGAAGGAGGGAGCACAGAGCAATGTTAGAAGCATTCAGCTGGCCGTAGTACTAGTCCTCGATTGGTCAATGACATGAACTGACTCCATTTGGTCATCCATGACTCCCTCAATTCTCTGGCCTCTTCTCTCCAATGGTCATTGTTTGTACTTCCCTTCCAAACTCAGGCCACCTGTTATTTTCATCTGGCTAGTATTTACTTTTCTCTGTAAGTCATCGTGAAGGAGGTAAGTGAGGACAAGCCCTAACTTCTGGACTTCCCCTTCTAGCCCCCTTCCCCATTGATTGTGGCTATTTAGAATCATAGCCTGTTTTGGCAAGGAGGGATGCTTCTGTGCTGTCTGTGGTCTTTGAAACTAAGTTCCTATCAAAGGAAATAGGGACAGATTCAACATGTACAAGATTAGTAAATGCTACATCTGATATCTCTGTTTCCCCACTCAGTTTATATTTCTAAGTGGGGAGGAGATCTCTTGAGTCTGCCTGGAATCATTTGTCTTTGCATAAACCTTTAATTAGCACAGCTCCTTGCCATCTGTTCTTTCCTTCCAAACTTCCCCTCCTGCACTATTCCTGCAGAACTGACCTGCTTAGGATACTTTGTGGATGACAACCCATCTCCTTCCCTTGGCCTAGGATGACCTCACATGGTACTTGGAGTGCATACCCTTCCACTTCTGACTCAGCTCAAACATTACCTTCCAACCTCATTCCAATGGTTAGGACCACACAAGAATTACTTGGTATGAATTTTTTGTTCACTTCTTAGGACACATTTTGCCTGCCCTTTCAACCCCCACTACCCTACCTCTTCGACAGAACTATGCAAGTGAAGCTATACTAGAATCCTGTATTATCTAAGTGCCTCCTCTGCCATTCATGACTAAGTAAAATTCACTGGAAACCCTACCATTGTGGCTTCTTCTCAGCTAAAGGCAATGGATGCCTTTGACGTCTTCCATGTTTGATCAAGCTCTAAGTGAGCCACAGCACCTGTTCAAGCTGCTTTTATGGCCTTTGCAACAGATTGTTCTTATGCACCTGTTCCTCTGAGGGAAGTCTTCTCCTGCTTGGGGTATATATTCCCCTAACTCACTGATGATTTTGAGGACTACTGGCTACCCTCAATCTGGTTAAGCCCATCTGCTGAGATGGTTTACTGGGGTGTGACCACTGCCCATACTACAGCTTCTTGGAGCCACTGGTGAGAGTTGGGTGACAGGTAAATACCAAAGGTGCATAAGCAGCCCTGAAAAGGTCTTGGCAAGCCTTCACATCAGAGGTGCTAGTCCTCCTTGAATACCCAAACACTAAATGCAGAGCATTGGCTAGAGAGATATAGAGTTTAGGTAAGATATGGTCCCTGCCTTCATCTCCTTCCAAAGAAGGCTTAGGATGTATCTTGCAATGGTTACAATACATGGACCTCTTTATAGTGAGCTCTCAGTATCAGAGAGCTAAAACCACCTGGCAGAATTCTGTTAAGAATCCTTGTTTTATAAGAAAAAGACACCTAAAATAAACTCCTGAAAGCTGGACATCAACAATATGTCAATGCGTTGCTTTCATAACTGAAAACCATATTAGTCAACGACACTTTGTGTGTATAGATGCATATTACCAACATCTAGACCTCCATAATACACCAAGTTAAGGAATAAAACACAAAGGCAGATTCTGACAGTTAGTCACATGTAGATACTCATCCTTGAGGCTCAATCTTGGTCTTTGGGAGGTAAAACAGGACCTTTCTGACCCTATACTTGTGTTTCTTTCTGGTTCTCTTTTCATCTACCAAAAATGGGTTGCTAATGGAAAATGCCCTGGAGCAGTCTCTCTCCCATTTAGACCATTAATGAGTACAGAGGATTTTCTGTAGGTTAAACAAAGAGATACAAGATCCACTCACTCCCTTGCTATTGAGTTAAGGTCATCCAGAATCAATTCTCTACCAATCTTTCCTATTTCCCTCCCCGCCCCAAATGTTACATCTGAAATAGGTTCTGAATCAATCTTACTGATTTCTCACTTGGTCCTGTAATGACACCCCCTCCCCCCTTTCCTATTTGGGCTTCGGGGAAAGTGCATCTGACAAGTAGCATACCTAAGACCAGGTGCACTGTATACCCCTACACTGAGTGGCAAATTTGGAACAAACAATTAAGACAAGACAAGAAGTACACCTAGTGCATGCCAACACCAACATCTCTGAGAGCTGTTGCTGGGTAGCAGAGTCCTTGAACTATAGTCTAAAGACCTAGGTTTGAAAGTGGGCATTACTCCTTATTTCCTGTGTAGCCTTGTATAGGTCCATAACCTTTCTAAGCCTCAATTTCCTCATCAGTAAAATGGGCATGATTGAGGCTTATTACCTACCTCATAGGATAGGTAGGTAATTCTGAGGATAAATTGAGACAATAAGCCTAGTGATATTTAAATGAAAATTAGTCTTCTCTAATCAAAGTCATCCTTAAAGATAGAATAGTGTAGTTGAGAGAGGAGTAGCCTTGGAGTCAGGAGACGTGGTTTTGAATCCCAGTTTTGACACTTATTAGCTTTGTGTCCTTTAGAGAGTTAAATAACATCTTTGAGTTGCAGTTTTCTCGCCTATAAATGGGGATAAATAATAATGTGTCCTCCTTTCCTCACAGCAGAAGGGAAGAGCTTCTAAATCTTAAAGCCAATCAGTCAATAAACATTTATTGAGCATTTATTATGCGCCAGGTGCTAAGGGCTGGGGATACCAATATAGTTCCTGCCTTCAAGGAACTTCCAATCTAATGGGGGGAGAACACAAAAAAAATGCTGAAAAAAGGGGGAGGGATCTGCTGAGGGGGCGTGATGGAGACCAAGGAAGTCCAAAAGTGCCATAGCTATTGGTAAGTGGAGAAGTGCTACAGAAATGAGATATATAAGGCTATCAGGAGAAACCTGAATTAGAGATCATCTGTCAGAAAGTCTCCTTAAATAAGTTTCCATGGCTTATGGCTCTTTGAAACTCTTCATTTTCTACCAACTGCTCTGCAGCACATCCCAGGATAAGCTAATCATTAGGGATCTCGTCATAGAAATTGCTTCAGTGCTTCCCCCCTCTGATTAGAGGGCTAGGGGATGGAGAAAAAAGCTCCCAAAGCCTCTGTAGAGAGTTCAGAATTTCCAACTCTTCATTTTCCACCAGCCACATTGCTTGGTTTGATTCAGGAAACATCATACTGCCGACTCCCTTTTTGTGTATTGTTTTTCTCCATTAGATTATAAGCTTCTTGAGGGCAAGGAGTCTTTCTCTTTTATTTGTATCCCCAGCACTTAACACAGTGCCTGGTATATAGTAGGCACCTGATAAATGGTTATTGACTATTGAGGATTTGAAAAGAGATTCAAGGATCATGAGATTTAGAGCTATCTATGACCTTAAATGTCTAATCTAAAGTACTCTCATTTTATAGATGAGGAAACAAGAGTGGGCAAGTGATCTTACTCAAGGTTACATAGGTGGTAAGTGGCAGAATCAGAATTTGAATCCAGATGCTTTGACTCCAAATTCAACGCTCAGTAGATGGAAGATTCTAAAGCAAATGTTGCTGTTCAATCAACTACAAAACAAAACAAAAAGTCTTTGGTACTAATTACTTGATCCAAGCATTCTCCTCTTAGTTCAATCAATCAATCAACACTTATTAAGCACCTACTCTGTACTTCTACTCATCACAACTGTAACTATTTCAGAAAAATGTCCCAGTAGAGAAGAGTTGAATTTCATGTTGCTTGGGGGGTAGCTATTTTGAAGCAAGGCTCCTGAAATGAACTTCTAATACTCTCAGGCTTTATCCAAGATTGGAGTATGCAAAAGTAATTTGATGAGATAGAGACAGACAGAAGGCCAAATGAACCCCGAGTAGTAGGAATGGGAAAAATATTAATGAAGGGCCCTTGGAGGGATATGACTGTCTTCTCTCCAGGCTGGGCTGATGCTTCTGAAGATTCTGCCTGAGTGCACACTTTGTCTTTATATAACATAGCTGTGTACTTTGTGTGTGTGTGTGTGTGTGTGTGTGTGTGTGTGTGTCCATCATGTGTCAGTGTGACTGCATAGTGACTTCTTGACAACTACTAAAACATCAGGCAGAACAACTCCCCTTTTTCATCACCCAAAGACCCAATAAACTCTCATTTACCTTTACCTAAACCTTTTCAATAAAAGCAAATTAAAACAAAAACATTCCATGCCAGTTTCATTGCTCTCAAATACTCAGGTCTGATTAAAGAGAACCCTTAATTATAATTAAATTACCCTGGAAATGAGGTCATTGGGTTTTCTCTTTAGAAACAATTTACACTTCATAATTGATTCCATTCTGCCTCTAAATAAAGTCTCACTAGTGACTCTGAGAGCATCGGCACCAAGGACAGCAGAGACTCCCTAGAAAACTCATAAAGTAGTGCCCAAGGTCTACCTTCACACAGATGTTGTTTACCTGCTAGAAAAGAATGGGGAGGAGTGGTGGTATAGCAATCCTCTGTGTGTGTGTGTGTGTGTGTGTGTGTGTGTGTGTGTGTGTGTGTGTATGTGTGAGAGAGAGAGAGATAGAGACAGAGACAGAGACAGAGAGACAGAGACAGAGAGACATAGAGACAGAGACAGATAGAGAGACATAGAGACAGAGACGGAGACAGAGAGAGATTGATCAAGATTTCAATAAAGCCTTTCTAGGATCCAGAAATAAGTTGAAAAAATACAAGGCAACACTCACCTAAATGGAGTGATTTCTTTGACCTTCTTGTGTGACTTCTACTCTGAGGCAAGTTCACTTTCAATTTTACTTTATGAGATTTCCTCGCTGCCTTAGCAACTGAGCAGCACTGCAGCACAATACAGACAACTGGAGAAGTTTCTAGCTGAAAGACCCACCAACAGTCTCCATCAGGGCTTTTCTCAACAAGAGTTGATGCTGTGAAAATACAGAGATGCCTCCCTTTGTCTTCTCACAGATAGGACAGCAAGGACACAGATCCTCTTTAGGATCTATTTAGACTGGAAGCAGAGGCAACTGATTGAGTTCTAATCTACTGACAGGTCTCCCCCAGGGAGGCTTCTTTGCACACAGGATTTCACTTTATGGGAAAGTACATAACATCTAGAGCTAACTTGGCCTTTTAAAAAAGTTTTATTGAAGACAAAAGACCAATAAAACAGTTTAGAAAGTTTTATTGCTGCCTTTGGCGCGCACACACATACACACACATATACATTGAACCTTCCTGTGTAAAGTAGACTGGCAGCTAGGTGGCAAAGTAGATAGAGCACTCCCCCTGAAGTGGCCTGAGTTCAAATCCAGCCTGTGTAACCCTGGGCAAATCACTTAATGTAAGAGGGGATATTACAGTATCTTGTGTTGCTCCCAGAAAAGTTACTGGAAGATAATCAACAGCTCTGGGGAAGCAACCTTATCTTATTTTTACTAAGGCAAAGGCCTTCCTGGGACTAAGACAATGGTAAGAGGGAACTAGAAAGGTGGGGGTGTAGCAAACAGCACAGACTTTAGAGGTCATGCCTGGTCACATGTATCCTCACTACCACGCCTATGTAATCTGCATATAAAGAGGGAATGTAGGGAAATAAAGTGAGGAATTTGAGTAATTTGACTAACCCTAAGTCTACCAGGAAAGACAGAACAGCTTCTGTTTCAGTGTGGCTGTGTTCCTAGTGAGCACCACACCAACTCCCTTGCCAGAAGCATAACGAACACCTTTCTCTGTACACTCTGCTTCTGAGTTCTTATGGTGATGTTCCTAAAGGCCCCCAGGGAAGCAGTGGACTGTGGGAGCTTGTCCAGGCTAACTCCTTGACCCTGCTTAGGAAGTCCTGTTATCCCCACAAGTGTGTTTCTCA
The DNA here is from genome assembly GCA_028627135.1 of Pseudochirops cupreus. Lineage (NCBI taxonomy): Eukaryota > Metazoa > Chordata > Mammalia > Diprotodontia > Pseudocheiridae > Pseudochirops > Pseudochirops cupreus. The sequence goes on from CM053580.1 coordinate 476,547,854, forward strand.
CACTTAACTTCTGTTTGCCTCAGTTCCCTCATCTGTAACCTCAAAAGGTTGTGAGATTCAAATGAGATGATAACTATGAGATAATAATTATTAGGTGGCACAATGGATAGAACACTGGACTTGGAATCAGATCTCATCTTCCCGAGTTCAAATCTGGCCTCAGACACTTGCTGGCTGTGTGACCCTAGGCAAGTCACTTAACCCTGTTTGCCTCAGTTTCCTCATCTGTAAAATGAGCTGGAGAAGGAAATGACAAAACACTCCAGTATCTTTGCCAAGGAAACCCCAAAATGGAGCAATGGAGAGTCAGACATCGCTGAAATGACAGAATAACAACAATAATTATAAAGTGCTTATCATAGTGCTGGTTTGCCTCAGTTCCCTCTTCTGTAAAATGGGATAATAATAGTAGCTATCTCGAAGGATTGTTGTGAGATTCAAGTGAGATAATAAAGTGCTTTGCACATAGTAAGCTCTATGTAATTGTAAGCTATCACGATTATTATAAAAGCAACAGAAATTGTTGTGTCCGAGAGTATACAGCACATTTAGGCCCCTCACTTATCTACCCCACCCCTCCACCTCTAGAAAGAAAGTAGGTATGTTTCATCATCTTTTCACCAAGACTAAGCTGGTCATTGCAATTACCCTGAGTTCAGCTGCCTTTTTAGTGTTCTCATGTCTATCAGGGTAAACACTGTGCTGATGTTTCAGAGAACCTGCTCTTTTCACTCCTCACGGGTTGATACAAGTCTTCCTAATTCTCTCATCAGAATCAGACCCTTTACCAGAAATACCTATGAGGCCATTCTCCATTCCCCACCACTGCTCTTTCTATCACAATGAAGTCACCACAGGAAGTAGCAGAGCACCTGAATGGAACTCCCTCCTCTTAATGCATGTATGTGCCTTGGGCAGCCCTTACATATGGCACTCATTCATGCACACTCACTCTGCTATGACTTATTGCAGAAAAGGATAATAGATAAAAGCAAATGAAACAATGCTGTGGTTGAAACCCAGTAAATAGAGCATATTACAATAGTCTCACTTAGAAAATAATTGACACGGGTGATTGTTTCTGCTTGTTCCCAGGGACTCCATGCCCCAGAGGAAAAGAAGCTTCAATCAGAAGTCCTATTTTCAAAGGCCACTTGAGCCCTCTCACCTCTGGGGTTTGTACCAAACAATTCTTTCCCTTTATTTTCATTGTATGATTTACGACCACAAATGTTACAGTTCTCACGATTTTTAGCACACTGGACTAGAAATCCTCTGAGTCTCTCTTTGAAAATTATTCCACCAAACAAAAGTATTTTTTTTCCCTGTGGTTACTTGAAATACAGTTATGACATTTCTGGTCACTAAATATTAAAAATAAACTCGGATTTCTAATCCAATATATCCATTATATGTGAATTTTATCCCCAGTGCTTTCTGGACTAAGTAGATTTTCTTAATCCTCTCAAATAATCCTAACTAGAATAGTAATACCCAGTTGAAAAAATATATATGTATGTCTTTTTTTCTCTGTGGAAAAAAAATGTTATTGCCAGCTGCAACTGAATGGAATTGAATAGGAATGGAGTAATTATACCTCTGGCTCCTTTATTCCTATTAACAATTGTTAAAAAAAAATAGAATTTTCTGAAGATTGTTGTCATGGTAACAGACACTATCAAGCAAAATGCAGAGTCTATGGTTCTGATTTGAAGCAGTTGGTCTTAGAGATTTGAAATAAAACTAGCAAAGCTTGAAAAGTTAATCAAGACTTTAAGCTTTAAGGTCAAGACTCTTCTCTTCCTTCACTTGGTGGACTCTTGGTGGACACTATTAGGTCTTGAACACTAGGGATAAAATGAAAGGCAAAAATACAGCCCCTGCTCTCAAGGAGCTCACATACTGGGAGGGATAAATTATAAAGAACTAGGCACATACAATATAGACATATTCAAAGCAGATGGAATGTTATCTCAGGGTCACACAGCTGATAACTGCTTGAAACAGGAGGAAAAGTCCTACGGCCATTCATGGTAGGCACTGTGTAAATCAGTGAGGCATTTGCTGTTTTATTAACAACTATGGGGGTTGGGGGGGTATCATGTGGATGTGTTCCTACAAACATGCTTTTGTGTATTTTGAAAATGATTCCAGATTACAGACTAATGTGTCTCAGTGTTTTCCTTTTGAATGCTG
>CM053580.1:476550549-476596724 GCA_028627135.1 Pseudochirops cupreus
CAGCATTCAAAAGGAAAACACTGAGACACATTAGTCTGTAATCTGGAATCATTTTCAAAATACACAAAAGCATGTTTGTAGGAACACATCCACATGATACCCCCCCAACCCCCATAGTTGTTAATAAAACAGCAAATGCCTCACTGATTTACACAGTGCCTACCATGAATGGCCGTAGGACTTTTCCTCCTGTTTCAAGAAAAAGCACTCAGTGGTGAGCCCAGAAGAAACACTTGAAAGGGCCTGATCTCTAGTGCCCAATGGAAGCACTCTCAGCAGCAGAGAGGCAACAAAGAGGAAGCAGTGTTCACTCGGTCAGGAGAAGCAAATCCCAGTACCAATGGGAGGGCAAACTGGCATTTGCTTACTCCTGGGGAGCTAGCAAATGAGCTTGATGCCAAGGCTCAATGCCCATGGGGCAGTCTCTGCAACTTGACTGCTGGCCCATACCTAGACAAAGAGTTTCTGGTAGTGACTGACAGCATATAGAATGCATCCACCAACACAAAATGACTTTTCAGGGTTTCTGAGCAGCAGTGTTCTAGAGCCAACTTGCAAGAGTTTAAGAAAGCTAATTGCTAAATTTCTAGCGTGAGCATTTATATCTTGAACATCAGCAACTGCTATGAGTCAGTTTATTGCTTATGCTTAAGAAAGGGATAGAAAAAAATGTTAAATAATGTAGATTGAATTTAATAGTGGTCCTGGGAAAGCTGGTTGTTAAACTTTCACCACTCTGGTTAAGTCATTTTGCTCTTCCTGCCTTAGAAACTGCAAAATTGTTATTATCTCGTTACCCCATCATGGGCTGGGTGATTCAAATTCATAGCGTAATTATGAGCCAGGAGCAGGGAATTCAGGGACCACATAAAGAATGACCAGAAGACAAGCATCCCAGCTCTTATTTTCCAACTTGCTCAGTTGTTTCAGTCATGTCTGACTCGTCATGGCTCCACTTGGGGTTTTCTTGGCAAAGATACTGGAGTGGTTTGCCATTTCCTTCTGCAGCTCGTTTTACAGATGGGGAAACTGAGGCAAACAAAGTTAAGTGACTTGCCCAGGGTCACGTATCTGAGGCTAGGTTTGAACTCATGTCTTTCTCACTCAACATTCTATCCACTGTGTTATGTAGCTGGCCAAACTATCTACTATACTGGCTATGAAAGAAAAAAAACAGATTAGGTCTTTTAGATGAATATGTAATATATTACATCTTTTTTGTTGTTATTTAGTTGTGGCTAACTCTTCATGATCTCATCTTGGATTTTCTTGGCAAAGACACTGGAGTTGTTTGCCATTTCCTCCTCCAATTCATTTGACAGATGAGGAAATCAGGACAAACACGGCTAAGTGACTTGCCCAGGGTCATGCAGCTAGTAGGTGTCTGAGACCATATCTGAACTCAGGAAGATGAGTCTTCTTGACTCCAGGCCTGGTGCTCTATTCACTGTACCACCCAGCTGCACCACAGTCATCAATTAGGGGATAGCAAGGTGGCACAACAGCTAGAGAATTGGACTGGGAGTCAGAAAGCTGCTACTGAGTCATTTCAATTGGGTCAGACTCTCTGTGACCCTATTTGGGGTTTTCTGGGCAAAGATACTGGAGTGGTTTCTTGACTTGAATTCAAATCCTGCCTCACATACTACTCACCATGTGACCTTGGATACCTCTCTCTGACTATAAAGTGGGTTTAATAATAGCACGTATTTCATAGGACTTTTGTGAAAACTGAGTGAAGTAACATGTAAAACACTTTATGAAAGTTGAAATGCCTTTATTAGTAGTAGTGTTGTGTCCCCTCATTTCTCTGGACCTTGTTTTTCTCAACTATAAAATGAGAGAGTTGGACTAGATAAAATCTAAGGTACCTTCTAGCTATCAGATCCCAGATAATTATTTAGTCTAGTAAAAGATTGCAAACATTACCCTCATAAACTTGTCAATCAGCCACCAGAGTTATATTCACAGTGACAGGCAAGCCCAGGATTGTAAGTGGTAAGAAAAGAGCTGACCACAGACCTAGTACTTGTCTTGGCTCTGATGGGATTTTTCTAGTTTTATTGCCTAATATGACTACTCTGGAGAAAGATGATGTACACAGAGTGAGTCTAGAATAGGAAGATATGTGTCCTCCTGGATTTTTATTTGGGTTAGCTCATCTGCTCATAACTTTCAGTGCCAAGAAGTTATAACCATGGTTTTCCCCTCTTGTGATTTGGCAGGATAGAAAGCCAGCAAGGGACTGTCCACATCACTGTTTGTCCTCGTCTTGCCTATTAGTACTATTTTTACAGTGTTTACCATGACACTGTATTCATCACTTAGCCTGACATCCTATCTTCAGATATTGTGGGCCAGGAAACTGAAGGAAAGAGAAGTATGGGGCCCAGTGGAGCTGCCTTCTGTCCCATAGCACCACCCACACTTTCTATGTTGGAAAAGGGAAGCTGGCCAGAAACGAACAAAGACCTGTTTTAAAAGATGGATGGTAACGATATTGGGGAAATAAAGGTGGTGGAGGTGTAGGGCTGGGGAGGTGGGGAGAAGAGTTACCTCTGTGCAATAATAAACCTAAGTCTAGATGAAAGCAGGGGCAAAGTTACAATAGTGTCAAGAAATGGTGAGCGAACATCTAGAAAAGAAATAGGTGATCATGATGAAGGTATAGATTCACCAAGAATAAGTCGTCACATAGATATAAAAGGTCATATCATAAACAAATTAGAGGTGTAAGGCAGAAATTACCTTTCAGATTGATGGATAAAGAAAGGGCTGAACAAATGAGGGATAAAGAAGTGAGGCTCACGTAAGATAAAAGGGATGATTTGAATTACATTAGATTTTTAAAGGTTCTTGTAGAAACAAATTCACTATAGGTAAATTAAAAGTGAAAGAGTTACCAGGGGAATGGGTGTTTTGGTTTTTTTTTAAGTGAGTTTTTTCTGAGAAAGATCTCATTTCCTAGATATATTAGGGACTGATTTAAATTTATAAGAATATGTGCCATTCCCCAACTGATAAATAGTCAAAGAATATGAAAGGGCAGTCTTCAAGTTAAAAAAAAAAAAGCACCACATATATATACACACACACACATATTTGAAAAAAAAATGCTCCAATTCATTAATAATTAGAGAAATTCAAATTGAAGCAATTCTGAGGATCTACTTCACAAGTATGAGATTGAAAAAGCAAAGGAAAATGGCAAATTTTGGGAGCAGACTATGCAAAAATGGGCATATTAATACAATGCTGGTAGGGATGTGGATTGGCCCAGTGATTCTAGAAAGCAGTTTGGAACTATGCCTTGAAAATCACCAAATGTGCATACCCTAAAGAAACCACTATTAGATATTAGCCCCAAAGAGATGAAAGAAAGGGGAAAGGGTCCTGTATGCAAAACCATATTTATAGCAAATCTTTTTTTTTACTTTAAATAGTATTTTATTTTTCCCCAATTACATATTAAGTACAAATTTTAGCATTCATTTTAAAAATGTTTTGAGTTTCTAATTTTTCTCCCTCTTTCCCTTTCCTCCCCTCTTCTGAAAAGGGTAGGCAGTTTGATATAGTGTATACATATGCTATCATGTAAAACATATTTCCGTATTTGTCACAGTTGTGGAAGAAGAAACAGATCAAAAGGTAATAAAACCATGAGAAAGAACAAAGTAAGTGATAAAAAATATGCTTCAACCTGCATTCTGAGTCCATTAGTTCTTTATATGGATATGGATAGCACTTTCCTTTGTGAGTCTTTTGTACTGTCTTGGATCTTTGCACTGCTGAGAAGAGCTGAATCATTCACAATTGATCGTCACATGATGTTGCCGATACTGTGTACAATGTTTTCTTGGCTCTGCTTGTTTCACTTTGCATCAGTTTGTACAAGTTTTGTCAGGTTTTTTTCTGAAATCTGCTTATTCATCATTTCTTATGAGACAATACTATTCCATAACATTCATATTCCACAGCTTGTTCACCCATTTCCCAGTTGATGGGCATCCCCTCAATTCCCAATATCTTGACACCAAGAAAAGGGTTGTAAAGCAGTTCTTTTTTGTGATAGTAAAGAAATGGAAAAGAAGGGGGTGCCCATCAATTGGAGAATGGCTAAATATTTAGCATATATTAATAGAATAGAATGTTATTGTGCTATAAGAAATAATGAAATGAAAAATTTCAGAAAAACCTGTGAAAGTTCATACAATTTGATGCAGAGTGAGCAGAAACAGGAAAACATTTTTTATTATAACAACATGATTGTTTTACAATTGTTTTAGTGAATCATTTTGAAAGAACTCCAATCAATATGGTAAACAACCAAGATTCTAGAGGGCCAGTCATGAATGATGCTGCCCACTCCTGACAGAGAGATGATGAACTAAATATGCAGAATGAGTTTCACACTTTTGAATGTGGTTGGTATGGAAATGTGTTTTGCTTGACTACTATTATAATAAATTTATAATGATTTTGTTTTTCTTTATTTTTGAGGCAGGGTGGAGGCAGAAGTGAATGCTATTTAATTTAAAAATAAAAAATTAATTTAGACATTCAATTAAATTATTAAAAAATACATTGTAACTTAAAAGGAGAACATGTCATGTCAGGCTAATAGTATTTCCTTTTGGGTCAGAATTACTAAATTGTTAGAAGAATAGAATCTTTAGGCATAGTTTATATTACTGAGTTGTTTCAGCTTTGTGACCACATTTGAGGTTTTCTTGGCAAAGATAATGAGGCAGTTTGTCAACTTGTTCTACAGATGAGGAAACAGAGGCAAACAGGGTTAAGTGACTTGCCCCGGGTCACATAGCTGATAAGTGTCTGAGGCTGGATTTGAACTCTGATGCTCCTGACTCCAGGCTGGGTGCTCTCCACTGTGACACCTAGCTGCCCTATAGTTTATGTACATTTTCGCAAAACATTTGATAAAGGCTCTCATGTAGTTCAGGCTAGATGATAGATAATGCATTTAGATGAATTTGAAATTAGTTGGATGACTGGAAAAAAAATAATGGTCACTAAAATGGTTTGATTTCAACTTAGAAGGTCTCCAGTAGAGTACCTCAGGCAACCATTCTTGGCTGATACAGTTTAATATTTTTGTCAATGACTTGAATAAAGCACAGAGAACATTACTCATTAAATCTGTAGGTGGCACAGAGCTACACAGGATCACTAACATACTGGATGACAGAATCAGGATCCAAAAAGATCCTGGAAAGTTAAAATACTGGTTTGAATCTAATAATATGAAATTGAGTAGGAATAGATATAAAGTCATATGTTTAAGTTTTAAAAAATTGACTTCACAGGCTAACTTAAGGGAGGCTTGGTTAGACAGCCCTCCGCATTGGGCCTAAAAAAAAAAATCTAAGTAGTGGGATTTTAATGGAGTGATCAGTGATGAGCTGGTGAATGTTTGCTAGCCAGATCTCAGAAACTATATGTATGAATGATCCACTTTTTTCTCCATTACTTTCATAAGTACAGTTATCTCTTTCATATCATGATTTCGATATATCACGCTCAGCATAAGAAATTAAATGAGAATTTGGGGGGAGTTTGGTAGAAGTTGCAGATGATATGCAAAGACCAGCAGATGACACAGAAAAGGTCTGGAAACTCAGAAATGCACAAAATAGAGGCATATTATTATATAATATCAACATATCTTTTAATACCATAATAACTCATACTTCTTCTCTGGTATGAAGGGAGGGCCAGAAAATTTTATGTAGATTTTCTAGATCGATGCAGAAGGCACATCCTTAACCCCCACAATGGGAAAGGAATAACTATATAGACAAGCAACAAAACAATAAATCAAGCCCTGATTTTGTAGCGTTTGCTGATTTCTGAGACGTGCACACTCACACTAAAAATTTAACAACTGGCTGTCTATTCAAATCAATAGTATGATACCGCAGCCAAAAGCAAACAAACAGCAATAAGCCCTGATGTGGCTTTGGACTATACTGAGAGAAACAAAGCTTGCAAAGTAAGGAGATGAAGAGCTTTCTTCACTTTGCTCTTGTCCTACTGTACCTGGACCACTGTGTTCAGTTTGGGGGGGCACGTTTTTGGAATGATACTGACATATCGGAAAATGTCTAGAGGCTGGCAACTGTGGTAATGAGAGGGTTTTAGGTTTCTGTCCTATGAGGAATAGTTCAAGGAACTGGGGATTTTTTTAATCAGGAAGAGAGAAGATTCAGGACTAGGTGGGAAGAGATACATAGAAGCATGGATGTACAGCTGGAAGGGACCTTAAAGGTCAACTGAGTCTCAGAAAGGCCAAAGCTAATAACTGTCTGAGGCATGACTTGAACATAAGTCCTCCTCAATCCAGTTCTAGCACCTTATCCCCTAGGCCACAGTGCACCTCATGATAGCCAGTCACCAGCGTTTGAAGGGCAGCCCTATGGATGGACCAATTCTGTTTGTCCCAAGAAAGAAGAGTTAGGGGAAAATGCATAGAAGTTGCAAGCATAAAAATTTAGTCTTGATGTCAGGAAGGAAAATGAGAGTCATTCCAGAGTGGAATGGAGATGAATTGGGAAGGAGTGTGTCTACCTTCATTGGATATTTTCAATTAAAAGCCTGGTGACTACTTGCTGGGTCAATTGTAAAGGGGATTCTTTTTTCAGGTATGAGTTATACTCACTGACCTCGGAGTTCCTTTTCAATTCTGAAATGCTGTAATTTTGTGATATAGGCTAAATAAAATCTCATTAATCGAGGCTAATAGGGGTTGCTATCAACATCAGGCTACAACCACAATGTAAGTTGTGGGAGTTTGGCTCCATTTGGGACAGCAGAAAAAGGGGATGCTTGCTCAAGTACCAGCTGAAAGCATCCACTCATGGTCACTTATGTTTATATGTGCCCAGAAGCATCCCTGGGGTGTCATTAGTACAAAATGCTTGCTTCTGGGCTGATTGGTAGATAATTAGTGACAAGTCTCCTATGAAAGATACACTTAATTACTCTGACAGAATTACATGAAGAAACTCATAAACTATAGGTTAAGTGAACATTTCAAAATAGAAGCCCCGCTGGACTGCTTTCTAAATGAAGTGATAGCTCCTTTTTAATTAGCAGCAGCCATTTATATACAATCCTTAAGTACTTGGATGTCATGAGGAAGTTGAACATGATTTCTTTCACCGGTATCAGAAAAGCTTTCACAAAGATCAGAGCCACATACGACATAGTCAGCAAGTCTCAGAGTTGCCTCATGTGCAAGCAGATTAAATAACTTGTCCAAGGCCCCAGAGTGACCTTGTTTCAGAGGCACAGTTAGAATTCTGGTCTTCATGACTCTGTTATACCAGGCTACCCTCGGTTAAATGCCCCTCCTTATAACCCTATGTAGGACAGATGATGACAAATTTCATAGGAATGAGGCCTTATCATAACTGAAGTCAAGTCCACAAGCATTATAAGCACCTACTATGTGCTGGGCACTTTGCTAAGCACTGGAGATACAAAAAAAAAATAGCCAAAGCCTCTTCCTGTTCTTAAAGTTCCCAGTCTCAAGGGGTAGACAATATGCAAACAACTACGCACAAACAAGATACAGACAAAACATGTTGAAGGTTATCTCGTAGGGAAGGCACTGTTATTGAGAGGGTCTTGGAAAGGCTTGTTGCAGGTGAGTTTTTTAGTTGAATTCTTGAAGGAAGAGAGGGAAGCCAGGAGGCAGAGATGAGCAGAGAGAAAATTCCAGACACAGGGGGACAGTCATGGAAAATACACAGTCAGGAGACAGAGCATCTTGTGCAGGGAAGAGCAAAGAGGAAAGTGTCACTGGACCACAGAGGATGTGTGAGAAGACTGGAAAGATAGGAATGGGCCAGGTTGTGAAGGGCTTTGAAAGCCAAACAGAAGATTTTGTATTTTATCTTGGTGACAATAGGGAGTCATTGGAGTTTATTGAGTAGGGGAGTTATATGGTCTGACCTTTGCTTTAGGAAAATCATTTTGGTGGCATGGATTGCAATAGAGAGAGACTCGAGGCAGGCAGACCCACTAGGGCAGGCTATTGTACTGGTCCAAGCATGAGACAATGAGAGTCCACACCTGATCAGGGGCAGTGTCAGAGGAGAGAAGGGTGAGTATACAAGAGATGACGTAGAGGTGGAATCAACAGGACTTGGCCATCAATTGGACATGGGAGGAGAGTGTCAAGAAAGAATGAGGAGAATGCCTAAGTGGCAATCCTGGGTGATTGGGAGTATAGTGGTGACCTTAGTAAGAAGTTAGAATATAAATATATCTATATCTATCTATCTATCTATCTATATATATATTTATGCATATACTATATTTACATATATAAATAATGTATTTATATATAAATTAAAAATAATATAAATAGAGAAGTTGGGAGGAGAGGAGAGTCTGGGGGGAAAGATAATGACTTCAGTTTTGGACATGCCTATGATGTCTATGGGACATCTAGTGTGATGCCCAACAGGTAGCTGGAGATGTGAGGTTGGAGGTCAGGAGAGAGGTCAGGGCTAGATAAATCTGACACTCATCTGCACAGAGATGAGAGTTGGATCCATAGGATCTGTGGAGATCACCAAATAAAACAGCATAGAGGGAGAAGAGGGCCAAGTATAGAACTTTGGATGATGCTCACAACCAGAGGCTGTGACCTGGATAAAGATCCAACAATATGCAGCCAAACTTGCTTTTTATGTCCACCAAACCAGGACTGTAGAAAGTTAGAGCAGAAATTCACATCTAGGAAGAAGAATTTTTGTTGTTGCTCTATTTACCTTCTCTGAAAGGCTCTATTTTCATTTCTTTACATATCAGAAAGAACACCATTCTAGAAGCTTTTCATCTACCTGGGAGAGGGACAAGCCTTAAACCTTTGTTCCCAAGAAGTATGATGAATTTAGAAAGGAATCCAGCTTGCTTGAAAAACCCTACTTAACTTTATAGTGTTTCCAAAATTAGGTCAGCATTTGCTGGTATAGTAGCTTAATCTACTACATTAGGTGCGTCTAATGTCCTTGTGTATGAACTTATTCTGTCAGAGGAAAGTGTCTGAGTTGCTTTCCTGTGGTTCTCCAGTTTCATGTGCTGAGGGAATTCTGATCTACAGTGTGTAAAAGACGTCTATGGGTATCATGTTCATACATAGCAACTGATTTAACACAATTCAATTCAACTCAGTATCCAACAAGCATTTATTCAATGCTTACAACATGCAAGACTCTGGGGAATCAAAAACAAAACTCATCAATGCCGGCCCTTAGGAAGCTTATGTTTTACTGGTGCAGAGGGAATGTTAGTTCCTCTGATCCAGGTATCCTGTGGCTGTCAACCTGCATACCTTGTGGTTGTTGGTCAGTTGTATCTAACTCTTTGTTTGACCCCATTTGGGGTTTTATTGGCAAAGATAATGGAATGGTTTGCCATTTCCTTCTCTAGTTCATTTTGCAGATGAGGAAACTGAGGCAAACAGGGTTAAGTGACTTGCCTAGGCTAGTAAGCGTTTGAAGACTCACTGACTCCAGGCCTGGCATTCTATCTACTTCACTATCTAGTTGCTTTAGACTCTCCTTTCCATCTTAATAGACAGGGACTACTTAGCATCCATGCCTAGATAAAAGAGTGGGATACTGGAAGGAGCCAAGGAAAGCCAGGATGAGGGAGTCCCAAGGCACCCTATCAAATGAGATGATAACTGTCAAAGTGCTTAGCACAGTACCTGGGGCACACAGCAGGTGCTATATAAATGTTCATCCCCTTCCCTTGTCCTCCTTTCTCAAGGACTGGATGGTCTTTGGAGCATCCTATAGTGGCATTTACCAACACAAAAGTCACTGTAGGGCTATTTTGGCATTTCCTTTCAGAGCCTGAAAATGGTACTCTTTTTTTGTAAGGAATAGGAATTATTAAATAAGAATGGAAACTGAACTAAATAATAAAAGTAAGTTAGAGAAGGCCTCGATTATTCACATGATTCTTGTGTGGAAGTGAGTATTTAAGAGGTCTTTTGATGGAACAAATAGAGCTCTTCATTTGGAATCAGCAAGACATGGGTTCCAATCCTGACTTAGCTATGTGCTCCTAGGCAAGTCACTGAAGCTCTCGATTTCAGTTTCTTCCCTGTAAAATGGGAGTCATAATAGTATTATATAATTATATTAATTAACAATAATATTAGTATGTAATTATATTAAGTGTTATTGTTATATTAATTAATGATAGTATTGTACAATTATATTATAGTCATATTGATTAATAATGTTATAATACAATTATATAACTGTAACATCATAATTATATAACTATACTTTTATAGTATCTCACAGCATTCCTATAGGGATCAAATGAGACAATACATTTATGTCTGATTTCACTGGTGCAAGGAGCTCTCCAGTGACTGAACCCCTACCACTGCAGGTCAGTAATTCTTTGAAAATTTATACTCTTCTAGAGCTGTCAAGGGCACTGAAAGGTTAAATGATTCATTTGTCCAGGGTCACAGGTTATTCCGACTCCATGCCTGACAAGCTGTCTATCATTTATTATTTATCTTGATCACAGCTATGTCTAGAAGCCCATTATTCTGATGGAGGGTACATGGGCCAGTGGAAAGACTATTAGATTTCAAACCTCTATCTTAATCAGTCAATAAACACTTATTAAGCACCTATTATGTGCTAAATTCCTATGGTGCTAAGACCTGGGGATACAAAGAAAGGCAAAAGACAGTTCCTACTCCCAAGGAGTTTATAGTCTAATGAGGAAGACAACATACAAACAAGCTATATACAGAATAAATTGGAAATAATCAACAGCGAAAAGGAACTAGGGTTAAGAGGGGTTGGTAAAGGCTTCAAAAAGAAGATAGCACTTTACTAGGATCTGAAGGAAGTCAGGGAAGATTGTGGATAAAGATAAAGAATGAGACTATTCCAGGCATGAGGAAAGAAAATGCCCAGAGTCAGGAGATGGAGTGTTTTGTTCATGGAACAGCCATGAGGCCAGTGTCACTGGATCAAAGAGTTCATGGGAGGGAATAAGGTATAAGAAGACTGAAAAGGGGAGGGGGGAAGGTTATGAAGGACTTTGAATGCCAAACAGAGTATTTTGTATTTGACCCTGGAGGTGATAGGGAGCCACTGGAAGGGAGAGAAGGAGGGAAAGAGGGAGAGAGAAAGGGGAAAGAGAGAGAGAGAGAGAGAGAGAGAGAGAGAGAGAGAGAGAGAGAGAGAGAGAAAAAGAATGTAATGATCGTGCCTGTGTTTTAGGAAAATCACTTTAGTGGTTCAATGGAGCCACTAAATGTAATGAAATATATTACTTTAGTGGCTCAATGGAGGATGGATTGGAATGAGAAGACCCTTGAAGCAGGTAGACCCATCAGCCAGCTTATTGCCATTGCCCAGGTGTGAGGTGATGACTGCTTGTACCAGAGTGGCACCATTGTCAGAGGAGAGAAGGGGATGTACTTGAGAGATGTTGGAAAGGTGAGATCTACAGGACTTTGCAACGGATTGAATGTGGAGGGTGAGAGACAGCAAGGAATCTAGGAAGACTCTTAGGTTGTGAGCCTGTGGGACTGGGAGAATGGTGTTGTCCTCTACAGTAACACGAGAGGTAGGGGAGAGGGAACATTAGGGGGAAAGATAATGGGTTCAGTTTTGGTATGTTGCGTTTAAGTTACCTACTGAACATCTAGATATTTGAAGGGCAGTAGGTGATGCAAGAGTGGAGGTCAACAGAGAGTTTAGGTAGGACAAGATAGGTACATTGGAAAATGATCAGCCCAGAAAGAGTAATTAAATCCACAGGAGCTAATGAGATCACCAGGTGAAGTAGTACAGAGGAGAAAAGATGAGAACTCTGTGGGACTCCTATGATTAGAGGGCATGACCTGCATGAGGATCCACAAAGGGGACTAAGGGGACTAAGTCTCATACACAGGAGAACCAGGAGAGAACAGTATCCTAAAAACTACAGAGAAGATAGTGGTTCCCACTCGTGACCTGTGTAAGCTAGGGTAATCTACTCTCTGGGTATCAAGTTTTCTCATCTTTAAAATGCCTGGAATGATCTCACTCCTTATCTTTATCCACAATTGTCCCTGGCTTCCTTCAAGTCCCAGCTAAAATCCTACCTTCTTAGCTTTGGCTCTAAAGCTATGTTCCGATAAAGGAGAAAAATATGGAATTGCTAGTAGATTATAAATGCCTTTCCTCTGTATAAGCCCTTGATCCCACCCTCTCCTGTCTTCTCTAGCAGATTTCCTCCTCACAACCATTTCTCTGTCTCTATCTGTCTCTCTGTCTCTGTCTCCCTCTCTCTGTCTCTCTCCCTCCTTCCCTTCCTCTCTCCTTCAATCTTGCCCTATTTATTGGTTCCTACAAACATACCAAAATCTCTCAACCTTAAAAAACCTTCACTAAACATTTACTAGCAATGAGACCTTGGGCAAGTCACTTAACCCCAATTGTCCTGCCTTCCCCCCTTCAAAAAAAAGAAAGAAAAAAGAACACTTCACTAGATTCTACCATTCCCCTTTACATTATTTTTCCATCTCTCTCCTACTTAGACAAACTCCTAGAAAAAAGCTGTCTATATTCATTGCTCTCACTTATTCTCATCTTACTTCTCCATCTTTTGTAATATGGCTTCTTACCTCATCACTCAACTGAAAATGGTCTCTCTGATACAATCAGAGATCTCTTAATTGCCCAATCAGTCGGTCTGTTCTTAGTCTTCATCCTCCTTGACCTCTTTGCAGCATTTAACCCTGTTAATCACCCTCTTTCTTCCCAGAAGCACTCTCTTCTCCTGGTCTTCATGACACCACTGTCTCCAGTTCTCCTCTTACCTTCCACCGTCCTGATCAGTCCTTCTCTGATTCTTTTGTTCAATCACCAACTAGACCATGATTCCTTGACTGTGGATGCACACTAAGACTATGTTTTAGGCCCTGTTCTCTCCTTTCTTTATACTGTCTATTGGCAACAACCCACTACTCTTTCCCAAATTCATCAAAGCATTTTTTTGTGTGTAAAATAATCTAGCTTTCCAAATCAGTCCTGGAGAGCAGGTCAAGGGTACCGGTAAACTGTTAGTTTAAACGTTAGCAAGCATGAGAAGCAGCAATATAATTAGTGCCAAGCCAAACTGAAATAAGGCTTGAGAGGTAATTTCAAACAAAAAGCCTTGGTAGGACAGATTTAACCCCCTCACCAGGATAATTTGTGATCACATACAGGTATATATTATAACCCACTTTCTATTCTTTCTGTCTAAATGTAGCATTAACCTAATTTACCCTTCAAGACTCATAAGGTACAATTATTAGCCATAAAGGTCATTTTGATTTTCCCACAAAGCATTTCCCAGATGCTCTCTTGAATACATACTGCATATTGAGGGTCATTTTGGAGCGTTTCTATTCTCATTAAGGTGGCAAGAATGATTTTTGCGGACCATCCCCACCCCCGCCACACTCCCCCATTCTTACTTATTATAAACTTTATAAAAGTTCCTCCGCAAAAAGAAATTTTACAATTTGGCTTAAAAACCCAGAGGAGGTCTTTGAAATTTCTCAGGAGATGCCTTTGCAATCATCTCTCAATTGTGAAAACCCATCCATAAGGGAACAAAAAATAAGCAGCTTTTTAGCTCTAATTTTAAAGTGGAAATGAATGTTCTTTAAACTGTCATGAAAGTGTAAGTATCCATCTTCAGGACAGCTAACAGGCTGCACTCTCAGCTGTACTCTTAAGTGATAGGCTCGTGTCTACATACAATAAACCCCTCCTCATATTTCTCTCTTACTTATTATCTGCATGACCTTGGGCAAATCACTTACATTTTCTGAACCTTGGTTTCCCCATCTATAAACTGAGCCTCTGATGTCTCTTCCAGATCTGAAATTCTGACCCTAAACTCCTAACTCTCTCCTAGTAGCCCTAATTAATAGCCATAGCTACCATTTATTTAATGCTTTAAGGTTTGCAAAATGCTTTGCAAAGAGTATCTCATTTGATCTTTACAACCTCAGGAAGCAGATACTAATATTATTCTGATTTTACAGATGAAGAAACTGAGAAGAAAAGAGGTTAAATGACTTTGCTAGGGTTATATAGAGCTAGGAAGTGTCTGAGACAGGATTGGAACTCCAGTCTTCCGACTCCAAGTCTAGTACTCTACCTCCTGGTTTTTTTTTTCCTTTTTGGAGGTGGGAAAGGCAAGGGGTTAAGTGACTTGCCCAAGGTCACACAGCTAGTGTTAAGTGTCTGAGGCTGGATTTGAACTCAAGTCCTTCTGACTTCAGGGCTGGTGCTCTATTCGCTACTGGGTTAATCATTATTTTCCAGATGCAGAAACTGAGGTGGACAGATGTTAAATGACTTTCCCAAGATCACACAGTTAGGAAGTATCTGAGATGGGATTTGAACACAGGTCTTCCTGACTCCAGGCCTAGTATTCTATCCACTGGGCTATTATTATCCACATTTCACAGATAAGAAAACTTAAGCAGACAGAGGTTGCCCAATAAGAATCTGAGGCAGGCTTTGAATTCAGGTCTTTCAGTTTCCAAGTTCTATGCTCACCTACCTGCCTCTACCTAACGTCATCTCCAAGAGAAAGATCTGTTTTTCATTAAAGAAAAGTGCCCAGGAATAATGATAGTTGATATTTGTATCACACATTAAAACTTTTCAAAGCATTTTATAAAAATTGGTGCACCTGGGCCTCACAAACTTGTAAGGTGAAGTACTCCAGGTTAATGTGCCATCTGTATCATAGAGAGCGCAGCATCCTTCCAGGCTGGGCTCAAGCACCAAGGTCTCTGGGAATGATGCCTTTCTTGGTTCTCCCTCTGTGGGTACCTCAGGAGGGGGCAGAGGCACAAAATTCACTTGTATGAATTTTGTACCTACTTATTTGAGTACATACTGAGTCTCCTGATAGAATGTAAGCTTCTTGAGAGCATGAACTGTTGGGCTTTCATTTTTGGATCAGCAAGCATTTGTTAAGGATCTACCATGTGCTAGACAAGACCTGGGGTTGATCTAACTTAAGTGATTTTGGAGGATTTGAACCCAGGTCTTTCTGACTCTTAGTATAGATTCCATCCAAATGATTCCATGCTGTGTCTCCTATTTTATTTGAAGCACTGCAGCAGTTAATTGCCTTAATTTAGAAAGGCTTCCCATCTTATTGGTCTCTTTGAGGCATCTAAAGTCCTTTATAATCTAGGTCTGATCTACCTTTCCTGACTAATTTCACATGACTCTTCTTCCTATTCTCTACATTCCAGCCAAACTGCTGTTCCTCAACTGGGTACTTCATCTCCAACCTCCAAGCATTTGTACAGAGCCCCAAGCTTGGAATGCTCTCCCTCCTCATCCCTACCTCTCAGAACCCCTATTTCCTTTCAAGGTTCAGCTCAAGTAGAATCTCCCTCAAGAGACTTTTCCCAGCTCCTAGTTAGGTCCTTCTCCAAAATTACTTGATAAATTCTTTGCAGATACTCAACGTGGTACAGTGGAAAAAGCTGTAAGTTCTTTAGACTTAAAGGACCTAGGTCAGTCACTAATGACCTATATGACCTTGGACAAGTTACTTAAGCTCCTTGGCTTCAGTTAACTAATCCAAAAATAAGGAGTTTGACAAGATGAACTCTGAGGCCACTTTTGGCTCTAGCTTGTTAATTGGAGGGAAACAAGCACTCTAAAGTGCCTACTATGTGTTAAGCACTTTACAAACATTACCTCATTTGTTCCTAACTCTGGGAGGAAGATGCTATTTTATCCTGATTTGACAGTTGAGGAAATTGAGGGAGACAGAGGTTAAGCTTTTGGTCCAGGGTCACACAGTCACTAAATGGATGAGGCTGGATTTGAATTCAGGTCTTCCTGACTTCAAGTTCAAAACACTGTCCATATTTGAATTAAAGTCTTCCTGACTCCAAGTCTTATTATTCACTATGCTACCAACTGCCTTTCTTATATAAAGTAAGGACTTATTTTTTTTTGGTCTTTTTTGGAAGGGGGGACGCAGGGCAATTGGGGTTAAGTGACTTGCCCAAGGTCATACAGCTAGTCCTTTACTTATATGTATAAATATCACTTCCCTTCAATGGAATATAAGCTTCCTGAGGACAAGGACTGATTTTGTATCTCCAGTGTTTAGCATTGCACCTGGCACACAGTAGATGCTTAATCAATGCGTGTTACTTAACTCGTTGATTGATCAGAGCACTACACATGGGTGATCACTGAAGAACGATGAACAAAACTGGAGATTCAAGTTATGTCTTCTCTTTGAAAGCAAGAGCTGCCTGGCCTCTGGCCGCGGGCACTGCAAGGGCACCTTGGTGAGAGAGTTCTGCTTATGATCATCTACCTTCTGAACAGTCAGATTTTAGGCATTCAGCTTGTGTATTTAATGTCTTCTAAGCTACAAGAAAAGTTAATGAGAAACACAAAAAAAGATAATGTTGGCAGGGAACTTAAAAGAATTCATTTGATGTTGTCAACATCACTCTCTCGAGGAGAATACAATTAAATTATCCAGGATCCTAGTAGAATTCCTCAAACCCATTTATCGATATTCCTATCAATAACCAAGACTCTTCAGCACTGCTGTTCTCACTGATGGAGTTCTGCCAAGGGCAAAGAAAGACTCTTGTACGTTACTTCAGGGCTGCTTCCATGATCTTAAGGCAGGCGTGTTACAAGGATCAAATTCGATAATGGATTATAAACTTCAAAGAATTGTATAAAGGTCATTTGCTGCTAATATTGTTGCTGTTGTTGTCGCTGTCTGTTATTAGCCTACAGTTGCCAGGTCTTCATTCTGGTAATGACTTCATTCCCCAAGCTTCTACCTGATAAGCTCAAGCAACATTTACAAAGCAATATAGGTGAGGGTTGGTAAATGTTTAACAATCAGACTCTCAAAAAAAAAAGGAGGTGCACACATTTTTAAGCTTAATCTATATTATTAATTCAAATCAATAAACATTTATTATATGCCTACTAAAAGCCAGACACTTTGCTAAGAGTTTGGAATACAAAAAGAAGAAAAACAGTTCCTGCCCTCAAGGAGTTTACAAACTAATGGGGGAGGCAATGTGCAAACACGAACATACGAAGTAAGCTATATAGAATAAGTAGGGGGAAAGAGGAAGAGGAAGGAAGGGTACTTTATAATATGACCTGTCTTAAATGGAAAAAAAAACTCAGCTCCAACAAATTCAATTCTCCCTAGCAAAAAGGTATTTTGGCCAAATGGCCAAAAAGTAAATCAGAGTGTATCAATCAACCAAATCCACAAACATTTACTGCTGTATGTAGAGAGCTAGAACGAGTGCTAGGGGATATGCAAATCTATAAACAGAAATAAGGCAGTCTACGCTACCATTTATGGAGCACTTCAAGGTTTACAAAGTGCTTTACAAGCATCATCTCATTTGATCCTCACAACAGCCCAGGCAAGAAGGTATTATTATTCCCATTTTATGGATGAAGAAACAGAGGCAGTCAAAGGTTCGATTACATGCCTAGGATCACATAGCTCGTAAGTGTCTGAGTCTGGATTTGAACTCAGGCCTTCCTGACTCCAAATCCAAAGCTCTATCCACTGCACCACACTATTGGACCTAGGCTCAAATTCCACCACTAGATTTTGCTAGTTGTATGAACGAGAGCAAGCCATTTATTCCAAGACTTGCTTTTCTTATCTGTGAAATAGAGATAATAATTCCCTAAATAATTACATAGGGTTGTTAGAGGTCCAGTGGAGATAATATATATAAACTGTGATGTCAGTTATTAGTGACATAAAACACAAGCACAGATAACTATAATATATAGTATGACATCTTCAGTGCAATGAAGAACTACAAAATGATGTTTTATGAGGCTTTGGAAAGAGAAAGGCTGCTGTGGCCTAAAGGCATCAGGGAACGCTCAAAGCCTCCAGCAGTCAGAAACAAGCCAAGGGTATTACTTAAGATGGACACATACCTTTTCTGAGCTCTAGTCACAGTTTATTCTATCCCATAAATGGGAAAAGATAATTTAGGAGTCTCTGTTAATTGCAGTTTTCTCACTGAGGTCGTCCTCTCATTCCTCATTGATGGCTCTGGGCTGACCTGGGTTCTCAAATTCAGTACCAGTGGAATTCCAGGTTTAGTGGGTCCTATCAGCCTGGAAAATTTCCAGGTGTGGGCCTGGTGATAGACCCAATATCAATCATCTAAAGATCAGGCTACCTAAATCCAAGGAGCTCATCGCCAGAGAGTCCAAAGATTCATTTTTCTATGAGAAAATGAGAAAATGTCTACAGCAAGGCCCCACTTAGTGCAAACAAGAAATAGTGTTAAGCAATCGCATTATTTGAATTCACACTGAATGTTTCCATTACGCTAATGCCAATGCTTATATTTTACATAACTTCATACAACTTCAGGCAGTGCTCTGAATACATGTGACCCCTTCACAGTATTCATTCATTATTAACACTGAGGGGGACCTAACTGAACTCTGGTAGGGTCACAATCTACATAGGTGGAGAGAGTACTCACATAGAGGAAATCACAGATCCTTCAGGCAATGAAATATGTAACCCCTTTCATAAACAGGAAAAAAACCAGGCAGTGACCCATAGCTTGTCAAGATTAAACACTGAAGGACCCACCCAACAAAAGAACTTGAGTATTTCAATTCTTTTATGCTAGGGCATCTGTGAACATTTCTAGCATATACCTATAAAGGCACTGCTAGTCTTTTCTATAGCACTGAAGGTCAAGAGCTCACCTAATTTTGGTTCTTAGGAAATAAGTTGGGGAAGAGCCTGCCACTCTGTGTTTACGAGCACATATTTAGAAGCCCTGTGAAATCTGCAGCAAAATTAGCCATCCAGAAAAAAAAATCAGATAACCTAATTAACAAAGCAGACAGAGTTTGGCTCAGAGGCCTTTGGGTTCCAACACAAGCTTCATGGGGACACTATCTAGTAGATACATAGGGATAAAAAAACCAATCATTCACTGAATCTGAGAATGAAATATAAACAGGAAGACAGGCAGCAATTACCAAACCAGGCAGCATTTTTTATTTTCTCACATGCAAGAAGAAAAGTACAAGGTGCTTCCAGCAAGGTCCTGAAGCCTCCATTTGCCAGTTTTAAAAATCTAGAAAATATGGGAGGCTGAGTGGCGCAGTGAATAGAGTACCGGCCCGGGGAGTCAGGAGGACTTGAATTCAAATCCGACCTCAGATAACTCAAAAAAACTAGCTGTGTGACCTTGGGCAAGTCACTTAACCCCAATTGCCCTGCATTTCCCTTCCAAAAAGCAAAAAAAAAAATATATATCTAGGAAATATAGAGGTTCCTGGGGACATCATTACAAGCTTCAGAGAGAAAGCTTTGGTTTTCACAGAGACCTGTTGGATGCTGCCACTTCTCCCAGTGAGCAGCTACACAGCTTGGCTTTTTCCTCACAGTCTTATGACTCGGGATGAGTGTTCTGTTTTAAAAGCTCGAGGTTTATTCATTTATTTATTCATCCAATGAGCTCTTATTAAGCGCCTGCAATGTGTAAGGCACTGAGAATACAAAGACAAAACTCATTCAGTCCTCAAGTTCGAGGAGTCTATATGAAGTGTATTGTATTCAGATCTCTTTTAGCTTCGACTTAAAGGGGCTAAGATAAAAGAGAGATGCTATGAGGAAGTAGAAGGAGCTCAGGACTCTAATTAAGCCTCTGGATTAAAAGAGGGTGCATGGTGTGTGGGTGTGTGTGTGTGTGTGTGTGTGTAGACATGACACCAAAGTTCAAGTCTAGCACAGTTGACTGGGAAGCAGGACCACAAGGAGCAGTTGTCAGACACACTAATTAGCCTCCCGCGTATATCTCCTGGCTACATGTATTCCTACATTTGCCTCTCCTACATGATCCCTACCTCTGTCCATTCTTCCTGATGATGATGATGATGATGTGTGTGCATGTGTGTGCAGGTGTGTGCATGTGTGTTTGTGGGAAAATAAGTCCCGAGTTTTGGGGGAGGAAAATTTTTTATTTGTTGAGCAGCCTAGGAGGCACTGTGGCTAGAACACTAGGCCTGGAGTCAAAAAGACTCATCTTCCTGAATTCAAATCTGGCCCAAGACACTTACTAGCTATGTGACCTTGGGTAAGTCACTTGACCCTATTTGCCTCAGTTTCTTTATCTGTAAAATGAGCTACAGAGAGAAATGGCAAACTACTCCAGTATCCTTGCCCAGAAAACTCCAAATGGGGTCACAGAGAGTCTGACATGACTGAAAAATGACTGAACAACAACGTGTTTTATTGTTACTTTTCTTACTACACTGTTTCATTAAATTGCCTTTTTTATTGCATTAGTTAGATCCTCTTACTAATCAGAAGAAATAAACCACTGATGGGGGCTCATGAGCCATGATTTTTGAATAGATGCAGACCAGTCTCACATCTTGAACCTGGGAGAGCTTCACATGTAAAAGGGTGGTGCCTCAAGTACCATATAAAGAAAGGATTATGCAGTGAGAACTATTATTGTGACTTTGAATTTTCTGGATTCTCTGAATGAAGTCTCTTTGAGGCATCTGAGTCCTTCATAATCTAGGTCTGATTTACCTTTCCACACTAATTTCACATGACTGTCCTTCATGTCCTCTACATTCCAGTCAAACTGCTGTACATGGCTCAATTTTTATCTCCCACCTCCAAGCATTTGTACAGAGCCCCAAGCTTGGAATGCTCTCCCTCATCATCCCTACCTCTCAGAACCCCTATTTCCTTTGAGAACTCAGCTTAAGTAGAATCTCCCTCAAGAGACTTTTCCCAGCCCCTAGGTAGGTCCTCCTCCAAAATTACTTGATATATTCTTTGCAGGTACTCAACACGGTACAATGGAAAAAGTAGTAAGCTCTTGACAGTTTGTCAACCACAAAGCTGTATCTGTATTGTGTTAGCACAGAGCCTTCATCACCATTTCTTACTCCATTTTCATTTTTATCTAGAGGTGAGATTCATTCAAAAATGTTTATAATTATTTACCAAAATTAATATAGAAAGTTTCTTCCAGAATTTTCTCCACTACTCAAGCTCACCTTTTCAAAAATCTCCACCTTCTCTCTGACAGTGATGACAATTTATGCTGGAGAAATGATTGAAATTGCCAGGCTCATTAATTTTACTCCTTGCAGGATTCCTGTGGGGAAAGCATCTTTGTTAATACTTTGTGACTCTTTTTTAGGCTAAATGAAAAGTATCAACAGTAGTTTGCCCAAATAAATGTTGAACAAATCCTATCAGGACTGTCACACAGGGGAAAGTCCCTGGCGGTGGAATCAGAGAACCTGAGTTTGAATCTCAGCCCTATGATGTATTACTTTGGTGACCTTGGGCAAATCATATAACTTCTCTAGTTCCTAGTTTGTAAATCAAGGGAGTTCGATCAGATGACCTCTAAGACCTGGTCCCTTCCAGCTCTAAATATATGATCCTATGGAACTGAAGTGACTGGAAGCACAATTTCCTGGAGGAATCTCAATCTCTCAATCTCTCTCTCTCTCTCTCTCTCTCTCTCTCTCTCTCTCTCTCTCTCTCTCATACACACACACACACACACATACACACACGCACACACACACACACCTTACAGGGCTGTTGTGAAGAACAAAAGTAACAACATGTATAAAGCTCTTTGCAAACCTTAAAGTACTATATAAATGTTTATTATAATAATAATAATTTTTATTAACAGGTAAATATGACCAGCTAAGGAAGGGTTTCCAGGCCCAAATCTCTGATTAGTATATACTTCATTTCTGGTATGTATACAATAAATACTAAGGAATCTCTGTCATGCTAACAGGGATTAAATTTAATCTGTATAAATAAAATTAATTTAGTCGCAAGTTAAGTCATAAATATAGCCAGGGTTCCATTTTCTCTTCAGTTCTGTGATGGCCCTAAGCAGGTCCAGGGTCAGTAAAATGAGATTTTACCCAGAGGGACCAGTTATTTCTTCCCCCTCCCCCCCCCAACAAATCACCCAGGAAGTCTGGAGGGTGAGGCAAGAGAAAGAAACCACCAGAGGAAGCAGTAAGAATTTATGGGTTTGACAAACAACAGAGCCATTACCAGGCCCTGTCTTGTGTCTGCCTGTGGTGAAAGGCTTCCTTAAGCCTTTCTGTGCTCTGATATAGTCCAGAGCTTTTTCTGAACCCTACTCTGGTCTTGGGTCCAATAAGCATGTAGAGGGACAGAGAGAAGAGGTGTGTGGGGGTGGGAGGTGGTCTTCAATTTCCAAAATAACCAATCACCTAGTCCTTATTGCTCAGTTACAACAAGGATGAAGAAGAATGGGTGAAAAATGCTTAAAAATTCAGCAGATGCTGCTTAAAATAAATGCTACCTCCTCCAAAAACAGACCAAGAGAATAAATACATCTCCAAATCTTTATCTCCCATGTTTTTTCTCTCTTGTTTTTGCTTGCAACACCCATGGCTACAAAGGGCATGAAGTAGCCCCTGTCACCTCACATCCAGTACTTTCCAGCAAGGTCAGACACACTAGGATACCCACTCCTGCCCCCCCAAAAAAGCCCGGGCCAAAAAATGACCTGAGAAGGTACAATTGGAGGTGGTAATGGGATTTGTTTCTTCCATTATTATCACACTTTTAATTTTTTTCAAGGCATTTTCACACCCCTTGGTTCATTTTTATCCTCACAACATCCCTGTGAGGTAGAGAGGGTGGATATTATAAAGCTTCTTATTTGTCCAGTGAGGAAACAAAGGCACAGGGGTTCAGTGCATTACCCAAGATCACACAGGGAGCTCAGTGGCAGGGCAAGATGCATTATTGGGTTCCTGTCTCCCAACCTGGCATCTTTTTTTCCACTGTGGAGAATGAATGAACACCCAGTAACCCACGGAAGCACCCATTTAAGCAACACATCAGCTAAATAACTTCTGGAACGTAGATGAAAGCTATGTGGCTTCCCACGTCAGCAACAGATGACAGAGAAAACTTTGGGTCTACCCAACATAAGCAATGGGCTGTAGTGGAAAGAGCGCTCACTGGATTGAGCCTGGAGACTTGGGTTCAAATCTCAGCTCTAGCTATGTGATCTTAGTGGAGCCAAAATGAATACTTCTGGTATCTGAGGCTAGCTTCCCAAACCCTGTGCTGAAGCCAAAAGATACTTTAGAATTGATTTTTTTTTCAGGCAAATTAATTTCAGTGAAGTGTTGAGAAAGAAAAGGTGCTTGGGCATTGAGACACAAGGCTCTATAACAGTTGGAAGAGAGGGTAGGGAGACATCTTCTGGTAACTGCTTTAGGTAGCTTGGGGGCACAGTGGGTAGATGGAACACTGGCACTGAGACCAGGAAGACCTAAGTTTAAATACTGCCTTACTGTCACTCTGCATAGTCATTCGACCCTGGCCACCATTATTTAATGCAATACTCCCTGGTTGCTTTCTGTGCCACTTTTCCCCAGTTCATCCTCTCATCAAGCTGTCAAAGTGATCTTTCTAAAGTACACACGTGACCCTGTCACTCCACACACACAGACATACACAAACAAACATCAGTGGCTCCCTGTCATCTCCAAGACCAAATATAAAATCTGTTTGGCTTTCAAAGGCATTCATCACCTGCACCCTCCCACTTTTTCCTGTCTTATGCCTCGCACCTCATCATGTATTCTGTGATTGGGTGGCATTGGTCTTCTAGCTGTTCATCCAACAAGATACTCCATCTCCCAACTCGAGGCATTTTCATCGTCCGTCCCTCAAGCCTGGCATTCTCTACCTCATCTCTGCCTCCTGGCCTCCCTGGCTTTCTTTAAGTCCTGATTAAAAATCTCACCTTCTACAAGTAGCTTTTTCTGATCATCCTTAAGGCTGATGCCTTCCCTCTCTTGATGGAGGGGATCTGGAAAAATTGAGGCACTAACTCATTATCATGGAATTGTGAACTGATCCAACCATTTTGGAGAGCAATCTGGAATTATGCCCAAAGAGCTTTTTAAACTGCCTATAGTCTTTGACCCAGCAATACCACTACTAGGTCTATTTCCAAAGATGATTAGGGGACAAGAAAAATGTATGTTTTAATATATTTTAAATGTTTATAGCAACTCTCTTTGCGGTGGCAAAGAACTGGAAATGGCAGCAATACTCAGCAATTGGGGAATGGCTGAACAAGTTATGGTATAGGTCTAAGAAATGATAAGCTCAACAATCTTAGAAAAACATGGAAGGACTTACACAAAAAAATGAAGAGTGAAATGAGCAGAACCTCTCTCAATTATTTCCAATTTATCTTGCACACACATAATTGCACATAGCTGTTTGCATATTGTCTCTTCCAATAGACTGAGCTCCTTGAGGACATTTTCCCCCACATATTTATATCCCCAGAGCTTAGTATAGTGCCTGGCACTGAGTAGGTACTTAATAAAATGTTAACTGACTGACCTTCAGTCTCAGTTTCTTCATCTGTAAAATTATGACCTCTAAGATTTCTTCCAGGTCTAGCTCTGGAATTCTAAGAGACTCTAGGTTACCACCCTGTGCAGCAGGGTAGAGAAAGGGATTAGAGACCATAGGATACAATGAGGACACTGCGGCAGAAGCCAGTCCTGGGAGAGGGAGTGAGGCAGGGTCTGGTCAGTAAGAAGCTCACCTGGGTATGGCTGGCCCAGAGCAGGTGGTGGTAGCAGTGACAGAGAAAATGAGCCATCTGATACCTTCATAGTTTAGCTAATTATTCTATCAAACCAGATGGAGTACAAGTGCTAACGATGCCCTTTAAATTTTGGCACCCTTGGACAATGCATTGGTTGCCCAATCCAAGTTATGGCTATGACCCTAGTCAAAGTCCTTCCTCACTTGGTTTTCAGTTTCCTTATCTGTACAGCCACTGGACCAGACTAGATGATCTTGACCAACTCTTTTAGTTTATGGGTTCTAAGTTGTCTTTAATGGTGATTTCACACTGTCTGACTGGTATGGGTATGGAAATGAGCCTACAGAATGTAAATTCTTGGCTTCTACAGATCCCTGGCAGATGGAGAGACAGAATGAAACAGCAGCTGTCAGAGATTCCATGTATCTATCAATATAGTCCTGTACTTTTTGGTAAATTATAAGTTAAAAAAGGTTTTGTAGGCTGATCTGGGGTCCTAACCACCAAATATAATGCTTCAATGGGAAATGGAGGTAGAAGTTCCAAACAACTTAGTAACCAACTTTTATCAAAACAGCTTGTTCAAAAGTTGGAGACTGCCTCTATACCATGATGGAAAAATTGAAGACAAGACCTTAGACAAACCGGTGAAATCTGACTTTATTTTCTTGCTGCTCTCTCTTTCATTGACCCAACTCCTACTTTCTATTGAAATTTGAATAGCACAGCTGCCTGTAAGATCTTGTAACCTGCCTGTTAACATACTTAGGGTGGTACACATCTCTCTAACCTCTTCGGGGGATATCATACATGGAATGGCACTAACACAAAGGGTCTGCTTGGCAATTTTTTTGAACTGAGGAATTAAAATTGTGATATTCAGATTAAAGATAGAAAAAGAATCTGGTCTGCATAAGCCCCCAAAGGTCTTGAAAGACCCCAACCAATATCTTCAGAATCAGCATGAAACACAGCTCAGCCCACTAAACTAAAGACTAAAGAGCAGCTGTGACTAAGAGCTGGAGAGATGGGCAGCCACCTAGGATACAACATGCCAGGTAGTGAAATGAACAACATTTTGAAATATTATATTATGTGAACACACACATTTTTAGTCCTGGAAAATTTTTCTCCCTCCTGCCCAGAGGTAGTAAGTCAAGCTGCATGGGGTACAATGAAGCCTCAAATTTTCTGATACAGAGCAATGGATCTTTTGGGGGCACAAGTCAATGAAGGAAATTGGCATTATGAACAGCATCCTCTTTGCCCGTAGGATGCCATCCTATATAAACAAGGCAACACAAATACTACTACTGTAAGTTACCTTATTACAAATGGGTTGTATGTACAGAAAGAAGATGCAATTCAATGAAATATGTATCCATTCTCTTTCCTCCTCTTCCACGTACTTCCTCCACTCTCATACACAATTTTAAAATGGACTTAGGGCCAAAGATATAATGATGGTGGAGCCAAGCACCAACTTTCAAAGGCACTGATAAGACTCTTAGTCCTTTAGCAGCACAGAACACAGTTGGTGCTTAATCAATGCTAGCTGGCTGACTGAGAGTATCTAGTAAGAATAACTAGTTAGAATGGGAATTTACCAAATGGCCCCCAGGGTGAGTTACTCCTTCATCCTTCATAAGCTAGATGGTATAACCGATACAGCAAAGAACTTGGAATCAGGAAGATCTGAGTTCAAATCCAGCTTCAAATACCTATTAGCTGTGTAAGCCTGAGCAAGTCCCTTAATCTCTGTCTGTCTCAGTTTCTTCAACTGTAAAATGGGAAGAATGATGGTGCCTCCCTCCCAGGGTTATTGTGAGGATGGAAGGAGATAACATTTTCACAACATTTGTGCTTAGTGAAGTGTTTGGCTCACAGTAAGCACTTAATAAATGCTTGCTTCCTTCCCTACCCTTCCTAGTTCCCCACCAGTGGCCTATTCAGCGGTAGCCTTGTTCTCATGCCCAAATCCCTCAGGGAGGGTGTCATTTGTTTTCGCTTGACCCAGGCCCAGCTTGTGGTATTTGCTTTAGGCATAACAATAGCCGTTACATAAGAGAGTCTTAATTGTAAGACTTCTGGTTTACTCCAGGACCTACAGCTATCATCCACCTCCCGGAGCCTTTGTTTTCTCCTCTGATCAAAAAGAAATTAATACTAATCAGCTTCAAGGAGATGATGAATGGCTAATTCAGATGGCCTTGAAGCGCTGAATAGGCAAACTTGAAACACTATTATTAATGACAAGGAAAGGGATTTGAGAGATCAACCCATTTAACACTGCCAAAAACTCTAATAACTATAAATAAAGTGCTCGAGAGGAATTTAAATAGAGCAAACCCAAGTATGCTGTGTAAAGAATGCTGGCTCTGGAGTCAGGGGAGCTGGGTTCAAATTCCAGGTCTGCTACTTACTAATTGTAAGTGTACCGGCTCTGGAGTCAGGGGAGCTGGGTTCAAATTCCAGGTCTGCTACTTAATAGCTGAATGACCTTGGGCAAATTTACCATTTTGGCAGCCTCAGTTTCTCTATCAGCAAAATGAAAAAGTTGGAGTAGGAAACTTCTGATTTTTCTTCAGGCTCTAAGTCTAATAAACCTAATGCACCCCAGACTCCTCTTAGACACTCTTATTAGCATCCTTTCTCTAGAAAGCACTCTGGAAAAATAAATCGAAAAAGAAAACCAAGAATGTTGCAAACAGCAACAAAAACAACAACAAATCCTGGTGGTTCCTGGGAAAGGTCAATTTGGTTTCTAAAACTACAAGTGTGTAGGTCAATACTCGTTTAATAAGTGCCTAGTATTGTTTAGTAAGTAGGAGCAGTAGTAGTAAGTAGTAATCATTTAGTAAGTGCAGGGCTAAGCCCTGAGTGTACCCAACTTATAAATGGGAGGAAGTTCAACGCCGTATGGCTAGAAGGCCAGCCCCAGAGTCAGACAGACCTGGGTTCCCGTCCTGCTTCTGAATTTTTCTTGCTCTGTGACCACAGGTAAGTCTTTTACCCTATCTGTGCCTGGGGCAACTTTCTGAGACTCTACGGTACTGGTGAGTTGCCTGTCTGTGTCAATATATGGAACGCGCGCACACACATACACCTACATTAAGAAACCACGTGGACAGCAGTTATTGCCCTTACCCGGGGGGCCGGGAACCACCAGGGGTGTTATTTTTTTGTTGTTGTTATTCACAACATTCTTTGTTTTCTTTTTTGATTTTTTTTTCCCCAAAGTGCTTCCTAAAGAAAAGACATTAAGCAGCAGCACCTTAGAAGTGAAGCTAGGTGGTGGTGGATGGAGCTTTGGACTTGGAGCCAGGACGACTCATCTTTGTGAGGTCAAATCTAGCCATCCTAGGTAATCCTAGGCCGTCCTAGACTCCTCACTATCTCTCACTTCTCCCATCCAATCTGCGACCTCTAGATCTCAGCTTTCAGCATCTCTTGAACACGCCCCTTTCTCTCCTTTGATACTGCCACATACCTGACACAGGTGCCCATCATCTCCTGGACAACTGCAGTAGTCTGCTGACACTTCTGCCTGCCTCAAGTCTCTCCCCATTCCAACCCACCTTCTAATAAACCAACAAAGTGATTTTCCTAGAACAGCAATTCTCGACCTGTGGGTTGTGACCCCTTTGGGGGTCTAATGACGCTTTCACAGGGGTCACAGGGGTCGCCTAAGACCGTCGGAAAACACATATTTCCGACGGTTTTAGGAACTGAGACACCGCTCCTCTATCTGTCTTCAGGAAGGTCTGCCCACATGCAGATATGCCCACATGAGAATATTAAAGGGTCACAGCATTAGGAAGGTTGAGAACCACTGTCCTAGAACAAAGATCTGATCATGTCATCATGCCCCCTCCCCCACTCAATAGACTTCAGTGGCTACCATTCTTAAGGTCAATTATAAAATCCTTTGTTTGGGGTTCAAAGCCCTTCATAACCTGTTCCTTTCCAACATTTCCAGTCTTCTTCTACTTTACTCTCCAGGGCGAGCTCTTCAGTACAGGGACTGTATTGACCTCCTTGCTCTTCTATGAATAAGATACACCAGCTCTTAGCTCCAGGCTGTCCCTCATGCCAGGAATGGCTCCCTCCTCAGCCTTCCCTGGCTTCCTTTAAGCACCAGCTAGAATCCCATCTTGTACAGGAAGCCTCTCCCAACCCTTCTTAATCCTAGTGCCTTCCATTGCTTAACTATTTCCTATTTATCCTGCATAGACCTTGATGCATATTTTCACTCCTGGTCTCCCCCACTGGATCTCAGCCTCCTTCAGGGCATGGGATGTCTTTTGCCTCTTTTTGTATCCCCAGAGCTTGGACCGATGCCTGGCACAGAGAACGTGCTCAACAAACACTGAGTGATCAATTGCTTGTTTGTTGGTGGATTGGTTCAGAAATCACTGAGACACTGTCCTTGCTCTTGCAAAGGGGAGGAGGGGAAGAATATAAACACACATAATAATTATGTTGTTACTGTTCAGTCATTTGAGTTGCCTCTGACTCTTTATAACCCTATTTAGGGCTTTCTTGCCAAAGATACTGGAGTGGCTTGTTATCTCTTTTTTCAGCACATTTTACAGATGAAGAAACTGAGGCAAAGAGGGTTAGGTGACTTGCCCAGGGTCACATAGCTTGTAAGTGTCTGAGTCTAGATTTGAACTCACAAAGATGAGTCTTCCTGACTCCAGGCCCATCACTTTATCCACTAACAACAACAATAATAATAGCTAACATTTATGTAGCTTTTTAAGATCTGCAAAGTACTTTAATATAGTATCTCATTTACAATCCAGTACGATAAATACACAAAACTGATACAAAATAGAACTTGATAAGAGTACTAGAGAGGGGCAAAATGCCAGCTGAAACCAAAGGAAGGAAGAGCTATTTCCAGCTAATTAGTGACATGGATGTTTACAAAGTTAGGCAGAGAACTTAAAAAATTGTCTATAAGAGGGTGCTTGGGAAGCCTTTTCTTAAAGCACTAAGTGGCTTTGGAAGAAAAAAATTCATCTTCAGGATCCAGGGTGCTTTGTATGGGGAAATATTTCCATCAAGCCAACACAAATCCATTAAGTGCTTACAACGTGCCAGACACTGTACCTGTCTCTGCCTCCAAAGGCCAAGGTGCTAAGTGTGTTACCTACACATTGGCACAGCTGTCCACATCAGTCTGGAGCATGAATGGAATGAACTAGCTCTTTGTCACTCTCATCTGCCAGATAAACTACCCAGAATTAATGGAAAGATGATCCCAGGTCGGACTCAGACCACAGCCACATATGGCTCTTTCATAGGCAACCTCAAACACTTCTAAGTCTCTGTTTTCTAGATTTGAAATTAAAATCAGTAGGCTCCATGAGTACATTCCAATCATCCATCCATCCATTCATGCATTCATTCATTCATCCATGCATTCATTCATGCATTCAACAAGCATCTTCGTTGTTGCTGTTGCTGTTCAGTCATGTCCAACTCTTCATGACTCCTTTTGGGGTTTTCTTGGCAGAAATACTGGAGTGCTTTGCCGTATCCTTCCCTAGCTCATTTTATAGACGAGGAAACTGAGGCCAGCAGGGGAAAGGGACTTGACCAGGGTCATACAGCTAGGGCAGATTTGAATTCAGAAGATGAGTTTCCTGATTCTGAGTCAGGTACTGTATCCACTGCACCCCTCAGGCACCTGCTACATGTCAAGTGCTGAGGAGGGATCCTAGGGATACAAA
This sequence comes from Pseudochirops cupreus, assembly GCA_028627135.1. NCBI lineage: Eukaryota > Metazoa > Chordata > Mammalia > Diprotodontia > Pseudocheiridae > Pseudochirops > Pseudochirops cupreus. The sequence goes on from CM053580.1 coordinate 476,581,030, forward strand.
GATTAAATGAAGCACAGACCCTGGCTCTCAAGGAGTTTTATGATCACTTGGTCACTGGGGATTGCAATATATTTCCTGATCTAGTTGCCCCATCCTTTGCCTTCCTCACCCCCTGAGAACCAGGCAGTGATTAGTCATGTAAGCTGAGGCTGGTCACTGATATGGTTTTCTCCTTTCAGGGTGGGGCCTCTGCTTTGGCAGTTGAGGAGCAGCCTTTTCCATTAACCACTGTGTTCACAGTCAGCAAGGGGGCATGGCTGCAGGACCACAGTCCCCAGGGAGGCTGCCGTGCCTCTGCAAAATATGGAGGGGAAGGTTCGAAGGGCTCAGGAATGGGGAAGCAAAAGAGACAACAATGTTAAGCTGAACTATATGGAAAAAATTTTTTAAAATGAGATATGGGAGTTGCAGCAGATCACAATTATTCTCTCTCTATAGATGGTTCCCAGATGTATACAGCCAGTCCTGGTCTCTCCCTCATAGACATCTCAAAATGGATATCCTCTATGCATCTTAAACTCAACATACTCAATGAATGAGTAAATGAATATATGTTTATTAAGCTATGATGTGCCAGTACCATTCCACACTGAATTCATTATCTTCCCCAACCCCAGCCCCGCAACCTTCCCCTCCTTCAAGCTTTCTTATTATCGCTGAGGGCACCACTGCTACCATCCCAGTCATTCACACTCACAACTTGGTACCATCCTTAGCTTCTTACTCTCACCATCCACCTACCCAATGTGTTGCCAAATCTTGTCTCTTCTACTGCCACAACATTTTTCATATACATCCCCTTCTCTCTCCAGTCATGTGACTACAACACTCGTATATTACCTCATCACCTTTTAATCTTCTTCCTGTCTCATATTTCTCCATATTTTAATCCATTCTTCATTCAGCTGACAAAATGATCTTCTTAAAGCATGTTGTGTTTGGTCTTCGTTTTCAAAGAGGACCATGGCATCAGGGAAACGATGACACGACTTACAGTTGACTTTGATTTGAGTGAGGGACAGCTGTGCAAGGTCACCAGCCTCACTTTCTCCTCCAGGGCCTTCTGGATTCAGTGACCAGATATTCATCAGGAAGACTGGAGATGGCCCAGATGCAATGGGAGACCCTGGCCCTTCTCTCCAAAAGAAGGTAAATTTTGATGTCAAGAAGCTGCCCACTTAACTTTGGGTTTACTGGCTAGATTTCTTCCTTCTTTCCTTTCCTTCCCTTCTCTTCTTATTTTCTTTCATGAACTCAGGCCTTCATGACTTCATGACTCTAAGACTAATCTTCAGCTTTGCTGCCTCAAGGGACCATTGTGTTTTCAGATTGCCTGGAAAGCAGGCAGTGTTATCAGGATGCCCAAACTGGAAGGGTCACAGGGTTCTGGGGAGGACTTGTCAGGCAACATACCTTATGTCAGAGCACAATTGAGGAAGTGGTGAGCTGGGGAATTTGGGGAAACATCAAGACTCTCAAACATGATCCTCATATATCACCAAAGGCAAGCTGGCCACAGAAGCCTCATGGCTGTTTATGTTTCTGAGGTTTCTGACCACTCCTTCAATCTATGGGCTACATGCACTTGGTAGCATTTGATGCCAACACATGCAATGTCTGTAACATGAATCCAAAACCAGGGCAGGTAGGGTCTTCTAATCACCAGTCCCTCACAAACACGGGAACACACCAAACAGGCAGGGAATAGACGTTTGATTGACACCTATAGAATACAGCAACCAGCGTCTCTGCCGAAATCTAATTGTCCTAATTGGATCTGTGCTCACTGACCTGGCAAAGCTGGTGAGAACCCTGTAATCAGGCTGCCACTCAGGAATAAAAAGGACTCGGAGAAGTGACTGAAGCTGGCTGCACAAAGAATCAAAAGCATCATGTTCTTCTCTTTCCCTAACAACTTAGATTTGGTTCTTAAGGAATCAGTGTCCTGCCTTTCATACCTGAAGATGAAGCCGCTGACCTGCTCTCAGTAGAACTTATGCTCTAAGTATCTTTCCCAGCAATGGGGATGGATTGGCACTCAATCATTTACATTCACTTGCTTGATACTGTCCCATTGCATCTACACCCTATGTTTACAATGTCTGGCTGGGATTGGGTGTGGTCAGAGACCGGAGGAAAGCTAAACCCTAATTTACCATTCAGTACCTCTGTGAGATGGGACAAGTCACTTAGATTTAGAGATGGAAGGGCCCTCTAAGATTATCTAGGCCATTTTACAGTTGGGGAAACTGAGGCCAATAAAGGTCAAGCAATTTGACCAATGCTACAGTTATTTAAACCAGAACCCAGTTCCTATGACTTCACATCCAGTGAACATTCTCCTGTCTCCTCATCTCTTTGGGTCTCATTTTTCTCATCTAAGAGGTAGCATGGGATAGGGTATAGAGCACTGGGCTTGACCACTGGAAAGATCTAGGTCCAAATCCTGTCTTAGTAATTTGTGAGCTATATGACCAGGGGCAAGTCATTTAAACTCTCTGAGTCTCAGTTTCCCCATATGTAAAATGGGGGATAATAATAGCAACCACCTCACAGGGTTGTGAGGATACAATGATATGTGGGTAAAGTGCTTCACAAACCCCAGTGCCCTATGCAAATGTCAACTATTATTATTAAAATGGTGCGAGCTATCCACAGTCCTCTACACCTATGTCTTGCCACTGGACTCTGAGGATTCTGGAGGAGAAGGTGAGGCTGATGACTTCACACAGCTCTGCCTCACTTAAATCCAATTCACTTGCAAGTCAAGACATCACCCTCCTGATGTCATTGGTCCTCTTCAAGAACAAAGGAGGAACAACCACAACAATTAAAATGGCAGATTTGGAGCAGCTGACCTTGGAAACCCCTTCCCTCTTTATGTCTACGATCCTACAATAACTCTCATGGAGATTGAGCTGTTGATCCCCGAATCTTTAGGGCTACACTTCTACCTGCTCAGAAAACCACCCCTCAATCCTATAAGAATATACAAGACCAACATTACACAGATCTGGCTACATGGGCAGAATGAAGGATAGAGAGGGAAAACATGATTAAGAGAGGCAGCCAAATTGGATAATTGAGAACAAATTCTTCTGCCCCCTCCCATTTTTCCCCCTTGTTTTTTGTACATTTTCATTTTTGTAGTATGGGGATAATTAGCTCAAATTTCTACTTCTTGATACTTGCATTTAGGCTTCCTGAGCAACTCAAAGTTTCAGAGATGACAATCTAAGGCTAAAACCCAGTAGGAGTAGGCACTAAGAATCACAGAATCTCAGTAGTTGAAGAGGACTTAGAGCAGTGCTTCTCAGCATGTGGGTTGTGACCCCTTTGGGGGTCGAACGACCCTTTCACAGGGGTCACAGGGGTCACCTAAGACCATCGGAAAATACATATTTCCGATGGTCTTAGGAACCGAGACACTGAGCCTCTATCTATCTCCAGGTGGCTCTGCACACATGCAGATACGCCCACATGCAGATATGCCCACATGCAGATATGCCCACTTACAAGTATTAAAGGGTCACGGATTTAGGAAGGTTGAGAACCACTAACCTGTATCAGAACAAAAGACCTAGGGCACACCCAAGGCTGTGCTGGAGCTAGCTCTAACTGGCTGACTGTTAAATTTTCAGTGTGAACATGTATACCTTGGAAATGGCAACTGCTAAAAATCAGGGCTTGATTGATTGTTCTGCTGATTATTTCAATTTCAGAAAGCACTGGACAAAATTTAATAAAGCATATTAAACTTGAAAGTGCATCTTATACACGTTTTCCTGGAGAGCTGATTGTTAAACATTTACCAGCATACCCCTGAACATACCCAACAGTTGAAGAGTCAGCCTTTGCTTGAAGAATTTCAGTGTGGGATGAGAAGGGTTTGGTAGAAGCCCATAATTTCCTGAGGCTGCCTATTCCACTGATTTTTAGGAAGTTTTTGGTGACAGCAAGTCTAAAATTGTCTCTTTTCGATTTCTACCCCCTGCTCCTAGTTCTGCTCTCTGGGACCAAGAAAAACAGGGCTAATCTTTCTTCCAAATGACAGACTTTCAGATCCTTGAATACAGTCATCATGGCCCCACTGTCATCTCTTCGGCTGCTTTTATTAATTATAGAAATTCTGCAAGAGAAGGATACCAGAAAATTGTTCTCATTTCTGCTTTTAAAACTTTCCCTTGTGCTGTAAGAAAAAATTCTTTAGGTTTCCTAGGGATTTATGAGTTTATAAAAAAATACACTTGGTCTATAAAATGCTTTACAAATCTCTCAAGTTTTATCTTCACAACACTCCTGGGAGGTAGGTGCTGTTATCTCTAGTTTACAGATGCAAAAGCTGGGGCATACAGAGGTCACGAAACGTGCCCAGGGCTTGCCACAGCTAATAAGTGTCTGAGGACAGACTAGAACTCAGGCCTTCCTGATTCCAAGAGGAACAAAGTAGACTGCGCCGCCTTACCTGCCTCTAATTTCAGTACGTCTTCCAGCTAAAGATTTTCAGCGTCTTTATTCTGTGCTACAAGAAGCTATTTTGGTTTGGTTTTTTTTTAATGTCGAAATGGGTACATGATTTATTTTTTTAAGTTTTCAAATGCATTTTAAACTTAGGTAAAGAATAAGAAAAGAAAAACATTGTCATGTACACAGCAGAACATGAGAGAAGGTTCAATATAATGCAATAAATTTCCATCTCAAGAGAACCTATATAATAAAAACTACACATCATTTTCAAGAGGTTGGGTCTTTTACAAGACACTTCTTGATTTTACCGAAGTCAAGTTATTTCTTGCTGGCAGAGTAATATTTACTAGACAGTTAATGGTTTCTTAGTCCTAGCTGCTTGGCAGCACTTGTATTCAGTGTTGAACTTGGGGCTAGGAAGATCTGAGTACTAATCCTGCCTGAGACATTTAGTTGTTTGATCCTGGCCAAGTCACTTAACCTCTGTCTACCTCGGCTTCCTCATTCCCAAAATGGGGATGATAATAACACCTACCTCCCACGGTTTTGTGAGGGTCCAATTCAATATACATAAAGGGCTTTGCAAACCTTACAGGGTTGCCTAATGCTGGCTATTAATTAGGATGTCTGCTTTTCAGTCACAGTATGTGAAAGTATTTTGGGGCCTGAGAAAGAAAAAAAAATCCATTTTCCAAAAGGAAACTGATTGGGCTTTCAGAGTTGGAAAAGGGATAAAAATTTTTGAAGATGGACATTGTAATAAAAAAAACCAAACATTTTTCTGAGTGCAAATTTTAATAACAGCTTACTTTCCAAAGTGAAATCTGGACTGTCATTAGACTGGTTGATTCTAAGATTCCTTTTAGCTCCAAAATTCTGTTAGTCCAATGAATTTAATTTGGGAATCTAGCTGTTGAGTAGATATTAAGATAACTAAGACCATAGAGAACCTAATGTGACTTTTCACAGAAGATTCACTTTAAGATGCTACAGTGCCTTGGAATTATCCTTAAGAGCATCGGTTAACCACTGGGCTGGCCCCTGAAAGAAAAAGAGAAATTGCAGAAATATAGGCCTCTGGGCTTAAAAAGTCCTTAGAGAGGGCCATTGTTTTACAGAGAAGGATCCTGGGGTCAAGGGAGCTGATGGAACTGCCCATAATTACACAACTAGTTAGTGACAGAGTTGGAACTAAAACACAGGACTGATAATTCCTGCTTCAATAGACTTCCCACTAGGCCAAGACTATAAAAGGAAAAGGCTTTTGTAGAGAAATGCAATACAAAAATATCAACTAACTAAACACAAAAAGGCCACTGGCATAACATTTTTCACCACAGAGACTGTAGTGTTAAGACACTTGAAGAGCATTTAATAAGTGCTTGCTGGTGGCTGATTGATTACAATGGGCTGGGGCTGCTCTTTGGCCCTTTAAAACTTGGAATATCTCTAATGAGAAACTCACATATCTAATCGTGTGCATCACCACAGCATGCCTCTTCCACCCCAGTCATCCTCCCTCTTTCCCACAGGAAGGTGGAGCCACCCTGTTCTCTGATGAGTGGATTTTTATTGATCTTTCCTGGAACCAGCTGGGCCTTCAGGCCACTTTCAGACCATCTCCATACTGTGCCACAGTCCTTACTAGCCCCCCCTTTATGTGATGCCTTCCCCTATTAAAATGAGAGCTCCCTCCTCTCTTTTCTAGATGTTTCCAGGGGGTGAAGAGCTCACCCACCTGAAGCACGGGCACCATTTACTAACCTGGAAAGGGCTACCTTTTCCTTCTTCCTTTAGGCCATGTGGCCTCAAGAATCAGGCTTGAAGCTTGGGTCTCTTTTGTTTGTTATTTTCAGTTCCAGGTGCAGGCAGCAGAAGCCCGGGACCTGGGAGCTTGGGAGTTTCAGCCTTGGCAACCCTACTGACAGTATTCCAGGCAGGATGTGGCTGCCAGCCCAAGAGGGAAGCCCTGAGAAGCCAGGGTGCCAAGACATGAACTTGGGGGCAGGAGTGGGGAGCCAGACATTGAACTTGTAAACTTGGCAGGATGGTGCTATTTAGGGAATGAGTTAAACTGAAAATCTAATGTCCCTTTCCTTGGCAGAGGTGGTGAGGCATGACTCTGTCCCCCAGGTGTTGAGGGGAAATGTTTGTATGTTTGGTTTTTGCTATACCTTTGAGGTAAATATGAAAGAGAGAGAGAGAGAGACAGTGAGAGAGGTGGAAGAAAAGGAAGAGGAGAAGGATGAAGAGGAGAAGGAGGAGGAGGAGGAGGAGGAGAGGAAGAAGAAAAAGAAGGAAGACGAAGAAGAAGAGTAGAAGGAGAAGGAGAAGGAGGAGGAAGAGAAGGAGGAGAAAGAGGAGGAGGAGGAGGAAAAGGAGGAGGAGGGAAGGAAAAAACTCCTTAAGGGCAGCAACTGTCTTCCTTACTTATATTTATATTGATTTAAAGTGCTTAATAAATGTTCTCTCTCCCTCCCTCCCTCTGTCTTTCTGTATCTCTCTCCCTATCTGAACTTCCCCATCTATAGATCAAGCTATAATTTCAGACCTATAAAAAATAAGTTGTCTGAATTTAAAAGTAACGGTAAAAAAAAGAATTGAAAATATAGCTCACTAAATTCATACTCATGCTCCATTTCATCATAACACTTCAGAGGATCTAAAACAGGATAGAAATTTAGAAAACATCTGGTCTAAAAAGTCCATTTTATGTAAGACGAAATGAATGTCCCAAGACCTTAAGTGACTTCCCCAAGGTCAAACACAGGTTCTGTCTCTTCAAAACCTTTATTTCCCGACTCAAGAACCTAACCTTCCCTAATACCTATAAGGTCATATACAAAATTATTCAGCTTGGAACTTGAGGAAGAGTAGTAAGGTAGAAAGGACAGGTTTCTGAAAGTCAAAACTAAGTGATCACCTCAGGACAAACACACACTTAACAAACATTTTAGACTAAGACCTCACCTTAACTAAAGAGTTGTGATTGGAACCACTTCAAGGCCAGGGCGACTGCATGAAGTCTACCTTTTGCCTGATGTGAGTAAGAGGAAGGCTGATGGCTGAGCCCAGCCAGTCACTAGATAAAAAAGGAAGTAGCTCCTTGGGGTGGGGATGCCCAGCACTACTGGGAGGGATGTTGAAAGGACACCAGGCAGGGCTGGCTGAGGTTTCACAGAAGCTAAGTTGAAAGGGATCTCCAAGTCTTTCTTGTCCAACCACACACCTGAGATAGAAATCACCCCTTCCCCCCACAACATCCTGACAAGTAGCCAAATTCTGCAGGAAGAACTTTAACATGTAATGCTCAGGGAAAACTGGCCTTCTTCCTCTTCCTCCTACATGGAATTTCACTGCCCCTGGTGCCTCTACTTCCTCCTCACCTCAGCTTCTTGGAACCCCTTCTTTTCCCTTTCAGGCTCAGTTCAACAGCAACCTTCTAAATAAAGCCTTCACTCATTCTATTCCTATCTTCTACCTCCCTCTCTAACCACCACCACCCCTAGCTGATACAGCCCTTCTCAAAATTACCTTTGCTCCTTTTCTGCATATAATGTGAACATCTCTCTCTGTGTCCATACATATATGTATGTATGTATCTATATATGTGTGTGTGTGTGCATATTTATATATACTATATAGATTATGTGTATATATACACATACACATAAACACACACACAAACATATACATATAGACATGTTGTCCCCTAGGACTGGTCTGTAAGCTCCTGGAAATCAAGGATTGTTTCACTCTGTCTTTGTATTTCTATTGCCTGGCACTTAATGGCTGGTCAGTATGTGCTTATGGATTGATTGACTAAGAAGTGAGCTCACAATTCTGTAGGAAATTCTTTTTTTTTTTTACAAACATAATGGTTAGTGAGTTATCTCTTTTTTTTTTTCCCTTAAGGCGTTTCTGTTGATTTAACTAAGCACCTCCCCATAATCCCAATATATCAGTTTAAGAGAAAGAATCTACATCTGCACAAGAAAAGATATTTCTCCACAGCTGTATAAGAGAAAAGCTATTCTCTAGAGTTGCTAAGAGGAGGCTCTATTCTGCATCTGCCGAAGAAATGTTAACTTTTTATATTTACATATCGTTCGTTGTTGCTTAGTTGTTTTAGTTGTGCCTGGGAAAACCCCCTGTTTGGGGTTTTCTTGGCAAAGATACCAGAATCGTTTGCCATTTCCTTCTCCAGCTCATTTTACAGATGAGGAAACTGAGGCAAACAGAATCAAGTGACTTGTCCAGGGTCATAGAGCTAGTAAGTGCCTGAGGCTAGATTTGAACTCAGGTCTTTCTTGATTCCAAGACTATCACTCTACCCATTGTATCACCTAGTTGTCCCTTATGTTTACATAAGAGAAAGAAAACTTCTAGGTTTTCAGAATCAAGTTACTCAGGGCTAGCAGACCCAGAAGCAAGTCCTCTCTCCCTGCTCGTTTAGAGATACAGGTAATTTGTAAGTCCAAATTGCTCAATCATAGACCACTATTTACTTATTTGTTGCATAATATATGATGGTTGTTAAGTTGCTATTCACTTTTTTCTCCTTTTAATAAGACTACCTTGTGGCCAACAAGTAGGGATTTGGTGTCACCCTACTGGGTTATCTAATGGAAGGATTTTCTCTCGGAGTGAGGGGATGGTAGATAGGAGAGGGGGAGAAGTATGATTTCCCAAAGTATGAACTCCCTTCACGTTAATGAGGTCTCTGACATAAGGCGTACACTGTAATAACAACTGATTCTTAAGATTTGCAAAGCACCTATTACCTAATAATTTCCCTCAATGGAAAGAGAACTGGGTTTGGCACCTGAGGACTTTCAAAACCTGCCTCAGCTACTTACTTAATTTCTGTGGGCCTGAGTTTCCTCAAAGGTTAGCTAGCTGACCTTGCAGCTCTAAGCCTATGAATGGTCAGTTTGAATCCTGGTTCTGCTCTTCTGTATTATCCTGGCCAAATCACTTAAATTCCCTGGGGCCTCACCTTCCTCATGAGAAGGTTAAACTAGAGGGTTTCTGATGTTGTTCCAGGTCTATCTCTATGGTTCTCACAACAGCCCACTGAAGTAAATACTACAGGTTTTATTATCTCCATTTTACAGATGAAGAAACTGAGGTAGAAAAGTGACTTACCAAAGTTATTTACAAACTGGTAAGTGTTAGAGGTGGAATCTGAACCCAGATCTCTCCTGGCCCTAGGCCCAAGGCTCCTTCCACAAGGGCTTACTTAATCTCATAAAGTACAGGGCTAGTTAATTAATAAAAAATTGTTGCTGGGCTGATTGATAATGCCTCAGGCTATGAATGTTTACCATGTAATCCATCATCACCAGCAGGTGTGGGATGACTTTTGTAGGCCGATATTTTTTGATCTATCTACAAGGCTGTTGTAAATATCCAGTCATCCGAATCTAGATCGTGGTTTTAGCAGCATGAATCATCCCAAAGGCTGTGGGAGTCACAGAGCCAAAAGAAGAGCCAAGAAATAGCAAACACAGTGCTTAACATTTATCCCCCTAAGGATGGGAGTTAAGCTCATGAAGGCAAGGAAAATCTTGATCACCCTAGAAAAATATCATCTTTGCACCAGAACAAAAAATCGTGGGGAACATGAAGAATTCTTGGGGTCATCATGGCAGCTCTTGGAAAATATGGATGAGTCTCCCATGCTAGAACTTCCAGCCTAGGCATTTCCTACCTGCAAATTCTCCTCAACCCTGATGCACCATGGTCAGAGGACTGCAAAAATCCTGGTCGATGTTAAATCATGGTGCTATGTCTCCTGTTAAATTCTCTTAAAAGAAATAAATCCTAATAACGACTGAAGTTCAACACAGATAAAAGAGCAGATTGTCCTTAAAGGAAAGAACTTGACTCCCACTGAGCTCTGTATATACATATATATATTTATATATAAACAGTATATATATACTTAACGTATATATGTTTGACATATCTACATACACAGAGATATGTGTATGTATATATGTGTGTGTGTACATATGTATGTACATATGTATGTATGTATAATATCATTTGGGAAGTGGGAAAGCCCTAACAGCTACAATTTTGAATAAAATATTAATATCAGTCACATATAGGTTCACAATCTTTATTGTAGGAAACTCCAGTTGGTAAGCTCACAGATCTATATGAATATTGAATGTCAGGCAGAAACGACCTCGGATTTCCCTAGTTCCCTTTTAAAAAGCATCCTAAGAAAGTATATTTCAAAACATACTTTCTAGTTAGCTTTCAATCACCAAACTTTTACTTAAATGAAAATATGCAAAATGTGCCATTCTTACATGCTCTTCCACTAATCCTAAATCTTACTCTTTGTACTGTAAGGGACTAAAATTGAGGATGACAAAAGACAAGCATTCGAGCCTTTTCCCAAATTCTTTTAGCAAGTGGTTCCTGAGACATGCATTCCCCATTAAGCAGGTGCACTTTTCTATCCCCAAAGTATGAGAACCATTTTAGAAAATCCTCTTTTGTAATCCCCCAGGGAACTTACCAAGGGGAAGTTGCTAAGCTTCCATCTCAAATGTTAGGCATCTGGAAGGAGTTGAAGTAACAGCTTGTGTAAAATGTCACAGCTCTCATTCCATGCACTTACATTAAGAGGGTTAATGCTGATGCACCTCAAACGATGGCTTCACTGCAGACCAACCAGCTGAAAGTTCGCTAGCTAGTTTAAAAAGAAAAATCAGGCTGCCTGTTCATGCAGAGCAAGTTAGGGAAATGAGGTATAACAGCTACAATAATGTGACTAAAGAGAATATTACTAAATGGTCATGGAATGCAAATGGAATTGACGCTAAACCAGGGGTGGGGGAACCTGCAGCCTTGAGACCACTTGTGGCCTTCTAGGTCCTTAAGTGTGGCCCTTTGGCTGAATCCAAACTTCACAGAACAAATCCCCTTAATAAAAGGAGTCGTTCTGTAAAACTTGTACTCAGTCCAAAAGCCACATCCAAGGACCTAGAAGGCCACATGGAGCCTGGAGGCTGCAGTTTCCCCATCTCTGCTCTAGACAATTCAGACCAAACTCTTCCATCTTACTTAGGTTTACCAATATATGAGGCAAATTGCTTTGGAGGGGCATAGAGGAGGGGTAAGGGTTAGGGTTTGGATTACATGGAAAATTTTCTGAATTTTTCAATTACCTGTAACTGTGCAGTTCTAACCTCAGGTTCTACTGATAAAAGTAAATCATAGCCTTGACTTAAATTGATTTCATTGTAGTTGTCTCCATGTATGATGCATGTAAATCCCCAGTTAGCACCAAGGACTGCTAACCTGTTCAACCAGATGAGTGTGTGTTATATAAAACCAGGGTATCAGTTAAGTTCCATAGTGCCCATATCTAGTTTTACAGGAATGAAAAGAAGAGGCCTTTCTTATGTTTTCAGTCCCAATTTCATCTACCATGTTGAATTCTTTGTGTAGACACCAGCATCCTTTGAACAGTTACAGGTACCTTTGTGCATACTATATATGACTACACCTTGACAGAGGGGAGGAAGGGTTGATTTGCATACCTTAAGTTAACACTAGCATTGTTCCTCTTAATTCCTATCCAAATGGTTAAGAGTATTTCATTCCAAAATGCTACAGGTAAATGCAAGGCTGACATGGAGTTTCAAAAGAGGGTGGAATTTTTTTTTTATACCTCATACTCACACAAATCTGTTTCCAGAAGGGAGGGAAAAAGTTATTATGAACTGTGAGGTTCAAAATGGACGTTGACCATGGTGAAAATAAATGGTAAGGCAGTATATGGAGAAGAAGATAGTTCTATGAATTCTTTTGGTTTAGTCAACATATAATTCAATTAACTGTACACAAATGTTGAAACCATAATACACTCTAAATAATGTCATTCCCATCAACCTATATATGTAAGGAAGTGATCAAGCAAAAGCTAGATGGCCACTTGCCGATGGCAGCAGAGAGTATTCCTGTTCAGGTATGGGTTGGATAATATAACTGCTAGGAGCCCTTTCAATTTGGAAATTCTCTGATGCTGTGCTTTTGGGATCAGTCTGATGTCTTCTGAAGAAGAGACTGATACCAGCTTAATACACCTATATTTTCACTGCTATGAAAAGAGCTGGGACAAATGATCTCTCATGCCCTTTCTAAGCTCTAAGGTTCTTATTTTTGATTCAAAAAAAAAAAACAACAAATGTCTTCTTAGCACTGGGATGGCCCACCAGCAACAAAAATTTTCTCATTGGGGCATAGGATCAAACGGCTAAGTTCTCCTATATTCTAATATTATGCTTCTGAGATTCGTACTCCATTATTTTACTATTCCTAAGTGAAGAGAGATGTAGCGACAGTGTCAGAACCATCTGAGATCCCTGAAATTGAGATGAATAAGATTCCCTCATTCAGATCAATCTAAATCCTTGGCTAAAAGTCGGTTATCACCAAGGCAAGTCCTTTTTAATGAGGGAATTTTAAAGTGGGTTTTTAGATGATGGAATTAATGGTCCATGCTCAACTGCAGTATAAAATTTCAATTAACATAAAATTCTAAGGATATTAAGAATTTAGCCTCTGGTTTATTATATTTATAAAAATGATGAATTCGTGATATGTTGCCTTTGTAGATGTTGCTTGAATGCACTGATACTATCTGGCAGTTCCTTTATGGGTAACCCTGGTCTGAAGCTTTATATTAAGATCAAGTGAGGGACGGCTAGGTGGCACCATGAATAGAGCACCAGCCCTGGAGTCAGGAGGACCTGAGTTCAAATCCAGCCTCGGACACTTCTCACACACACACAAACTGGCTGTGTGACCTTGGGCAAGTCACTTAACCCCAACTGCCCTACCTTCCCCTCCAAAAAAAGAAAAACAAAAAGACCAAATGAGTGATGTGGATTTATAATTTGTTGTTATTGTTCAATCACATCTGACTTTTCATGACCCCATTTGGTGTTTTCTTGGCAAAGATACTTGAGTGGTTTTCTATTTCCTTCTCCAGCTCATGTTAGAGATAAGGAAACTGAGGCAAACAGGGTTAAGTGACTTGCCCAAAGTCACACTGCTACTAAGTGGCTACGGCCAGATTTGAACTAAAAAAAAAATGAGTCTTCCTGACTCCAGGCCAGACATTCTATCTACCATGCCACCTAGCTGCTTATGTGTATGAATTTACATATGTTCATGTAAATATGCATGTATGTCATATGTATATATCATATATGTATGTGTCAATATATTATTTATATAGATATATATATACACACACATATACACTCAATGAAAATCACTCCAAATACTAACATTTATCCCATTTATCATTACACTTGTGTACAGAATAAGTCACTAAAATTCCAGGTAATATGTCAGGCACAGTGAAATTTGACAGTTCACAAAGCATACACAAATAATTAATAAGCATCTTCTGTTTATATTATGAGGCATTTAATTCTTCTGCAGACCTTGAAACACAGGAGGCACTCGGATATGATGCTATTAGATCAGGTGGGACTGCAAACCTGTGCTAAGTTAGAAGATTCTGAGGTCAGGTGAAAATTAAAATCAGAACTTTAAGGAACTCCCCAATATATCAGGTTCTTTGTTTTTTTCTTGGAATCACGAAGCGCAAAATCATTTATTTGCGGCAGTTACAGAGCTGCTAAGTAATACCAAGATGCAAAGGGAATGGACTAATAGTGTTGAGAAAATGCAATCTAAACCATTTACTTTACCTAGGTGCAAAGAAAGTTATCAGGAGATGGGCTTTTACAACCTATCATCAATTCTGCCCCCACCTTCCAAAGGCAATAGTTGGTGGTGGTGTCAACTACAAGCTAGTCTTGAACGGACTGATCTTTACCTCACACATCTTAGTAAAAGATGCTACATTTAGATTTGGATAAGAATTATCCATTTTGTATTTTTTTTTTGACCCAAGCAGCTTCACTAACCCCTTTGGCAAAGAAATTCCAATGTCACTTTTTAAAAGAAATTGGAATTTATAACCTAATCTTTTTTTTTTTTGAGGGAGCAGGAGATATTAGATTCTTCATTTCTATATAAAAGGAAAGGAAATGCTCCGGGCACCCAGCATCAGTTACATACAGCACTATTTCCTTGGCACAGTAATTTGAAAAAAAAAATTTTTAACAGGAAGCTGTTGACAATCCTCAGTACAAGGCGCACACACAAACACACACACACACACACACACACACACACACACACTCACTCATAAAGGCCCTCCCTCCTATTGTCCGAATCTAATGTGCACTGAAAGGGACCTTATTTTAAAAGGAAACACGCACACACAAACTTTTGTTTGTGTTTGGTGTTCCTTTCGCTCTGTTCCCATTGTTGTTAATTATGAACCCTGAAAACGAAAATAGAAACCGAGTTTCAAAGTGTCCTCCTCTGGAGCTGGTGAAAAGAGGATAGCGGACGGTAAAGTAAGGAACGAGAGACGAGAGACGGTCTCGCTCTGGCTTCCCGGAGTTTGCAATCTCAAACAATGTCAGAGAAAGCGACTGTTGGAATGCAGGAGGGAGCGATCTGGCCCAAGCAGGACCAGCTGCTCCCCCGGGGCGGTGTGGTCCTTGAGCAAATGCTGGAGCAGGAAGGATGATTTGGCTGGGACCATCCCACCCCACTGAGCAGAGTCTCCGGGGCTGCACACATTGCTGGCCACTGGAAGCTGGCTCACACTTTAAAAAAAAAAGATTCCTTCAATTGCTCATTAAGACAAACTTGCAGCAGCCGGGGGTGGAGTGTATGGGGTGAGACATCCCCACAGTAAGCTTTAAAAATATCTGGCTAGAATGTAAAGCAAAGTGGTTACCTCACACGGAAGAAATGCAGGACTTTAATAGTCCATGCTCCGGCAACCCCTGGAAAGCAGCGGTGGCGGCGGCCGCGGCGGCAGCAGCTGTGGCGGCAGCGGCGGCAGCAGCAGCAGAGACAGCAGCAGCGGGAGCAAGCGGAGATAAGTCCAGCATCCAACAGATTCTCACAAGCCTTTGGCTCGATGGACTAAACCACAGACTCAGCCTCCAGCTGACGTCAAAGTCGCTGTCACATGGCCAGATGAAAGCCAAGAGAGCATTGGTTGTCGTAGCAACCACCGAGCTGCTCTGAAATTATTTCAATAGGTCATCTGTCACAGTGTGTGTGTGTGTGTGTGTGTGTGTGTGTGTGTGTGTGTGTGTGTGTGTGTG
>CM053580.1:476597224-476615906 GCA_028627135.1 Pseudochirops cupreus
AAAAATTATCTCACTTTGCTATTATCTGCAAAATAAGAAATCTAGGGGAAGAGTGCCCAAAGGGACAGTGAAATAAACTCAAATTGATAATATGCTAATGAAATATTGATAATATTAAGAAGAAAAGAATGCAAAGTCGCTTCTCTTGGCAGACAGGTGGTAGAAGGAGGTATGTTTTGTAGCTAGGTGGAGCACTCAACCTGGAGTTAGGAAGGTCTCAGTTTATATCCAGCCTCAGACACATTTACTAGCTGTGTCACCCTGGGCAAGTCACTGCTGTCTGCGTCAGTTTCTTCATCTGTAAAATGAGCATAATAATAGGACCCACCTCCCTAGGTTGATGTGAGCAACATATAACATCCATAAAGCACTTTGCAAACCTTAAAGTATTATATAAAATGCTAGTTGTTATTATTGTTGTTCTTAGAATAAGGGTGTTGAACTATTCCTTCCAGCTCCAAAGTTATGATCTTAAAATTTTTTAAAAATAAAAATAAAAGGCTACATGGAAAGATGCAGAAAAATGCAGGTGACTTGAGATTCTCTTGGCCAGTTTCCAACTCAGAAAAAGAAGCAGAATGATAATGCATTCCTATATCATAGAATGTTCACACAGGAATGAAGACACCCTCCACTATCACACATAGACACATTCCAAAATTGTGATACACGCTGAATTTTTTTAGACAGGTTTGTCATGAGATCGTCTTTTGAGAATTGTGAGTTCTGCAGTATTTGCATTAACTTCACTCACACCAATCTTTCTCATCCAACTCATTCCCCAGTCTCCCTTTATTGCCTGTCAATATTTGGGAGTAGGGTGGGAGGGGGGAGAAAGAAAGAGAGGCTCTTTGTGTATGCATACACATGTGTGCATGTATTCAAAAGATGAAACTGTTGACCCATGCTAAGGACTTTCAATTGTGTGCACAGAGCATTGATTTGGCTACGCAATGGGTAATATATATATATATATATATATATATATATATATATATATATATACGTATATATATATACATATATATATATATGTATATATAATATGCAAATATTTGAATTGCTAGGATAGCTCTGTATTTCTAGAACAGGTTACATTAACAAATGTTAAGCAGGAAAGATAATTCCTCCTCAGAGACCATAACACCAAATTTATCTTATACACAAAATTTGTAACTGGAAGTTGTTTCATAGTATATATGTATATGTGTGTGTGTGTGTGTGTGTGTGTGTGTGTGTGTATAACCAGACAAAACACAAATCTTTCTTTCTCCACTTCTTTCTGTCCTTCTCTGTTTTTTATCCTCCCCTTCTCTTTTCTTCTCCCTCTCCCCCCAGCTTGATTCCTCCAAACTTGACATATGCCCATTTTTTTTTTTCCTGAGCAGACCACAGAAGTCAGAAGTAGAAAGGACCTTGTTGTTGTAGCTCAGTTGTGTCTGACTCTTCATGACCTCATGGACCACAGTGTCTGTGGGATTTTCTTCACAAACTTACCAGACTGATTTGCCATTTCCTGCTCCAGTGGATTAAGGCAAACAGAGATTAAGTGACTTGTCCAGGGTCACACAATCAGTAAGTGTCTAAGAGTGGGTTTGAACTCAGGTCTTTCTGGCACCAGGCCCAGCTCTGCAACCACTGAGCCACCTAGCTGCCCCAGGAGGTATCATATAGATTCATAAATTCAATTTAGTTATGAAAGGGACCTTACAAGTCACCTAATTTCAACCCCCAGATTTCCCAGATGAAGAGACAGATCATAAATTACTTCCTCAAAGTCAACCAAGGTCACAAGTGGCAGAGCCAGGAGGACTGAAACCCACATCCTGGGACTGCACACCCAGCTTTCCTTCTTCCACTGTACCACACTGTCTCTTGACCTTCTTAGTCACCATCTTATCCAACTACCCTCATTTTAGTGAGTGCTTTGAAGGAAAACACATAGTGTGTATGTGTACATGATGGGTCAAGAAGTTTGGGAGAAAGAACACTTTGTTGTTAAAACCCCAAGGATCTTTCCATTAAAACCCCAAGGATCTTTCCATTCTGGGATACGGCAAGGAGAACCAAGACGCCCAATTCTGGTTTTCTTAAAAGCAGAGTACTTCCTATGTGGGACATGATGAACAAAGCCAGCTGAGTAAACTAAGTTCATGCTACTGAACCAAACTTCCACTGAGTCAGAAACCGTCACTTCAGGGATGGAACTATTAACCAAATTGGGCAGCCACAGAAGTCTTCTAGGCTAGCATCATTTTGCACACTTCCTTTCTGTTCCCCATTAAAAGCAAATGATGTACTCTGATTCAGGAAGCTTCCTTCCTCTATCATAAATATTTTGGGGTGCAATATCATTTAAGCAATAAAATGAGAATATGTTAGTAACAGCCAACTTTTATTCATTAATTTACAAGCCTCTGGTTGCCAGGTTGGATTTGTCTTAGATTTTAATTTAAGGAGGCAGAACAACACAGAGTTTCTCCTTTTGTTCTTTGTTTATATACCTGCTGCCAGATGTTTAGAGTCTCAGATAGACAATGGAAAGATTTAAGGAACTGCTTTAATTCTTGTGTTTCTACCTTGCTATGGGGAGGGAATTATTCAGATCTGCTCTCTGTTCAGGTATGAAAATCATGGCAATTTTCCCGAAGGGCTGGGGTAGATGGGAGGAGGGGGGGAAAGAGGGGGCTTTTGGAACATAAAGACAGAGTTGATACAGATGGCTCCAATCTGTCTACGTAGCCAATTTGCATATGCTATCTGATCAGTTAAGAGGATCCTACTGTCAGAAGCAAGTACACGTTAATAAAAACACGTGCCCTTCATCCTAAAAATTAAAAACAAACAAACCAAAACTGGTGCCCAGCGCAATATCAAATGGTTATAGCTCTTAGGAGGGAGAAAGGGGCAGATGGGGTTGGGGAGCCTGCGGTCTTAAGGCCACATGTGGCCCTCTAGGTCCTCAAGTGTGACCCCTTGACTGAATCCAAACTTCACAGATTCCATCAAAGGGCCACACTTGAGGACCTAGAGGGCCATGTGTGGCCTTGAGGCCACAGGTTCCCCCCCCCACCCTGGGGTAGACATAAAAGATCAGCATTGGTGGCTATAGAAAATAATAATAAATAGGGACCCAGTAAGGGCTAGAATGACCTGAGGTTAACTAGGAGAACCCAGAACTACAGAGTTTTAGAGCTATAAGGAATGTGGTAAACCATTTGGTTCAGACCACTCTATTTTGCAGATGAGGAAGCTGGGTCCTGCTTCAAATGAGATAGCACTTTAATTAGAAATCAAGAATTAGAATCCAGACTATGCCCAAAGGACTATAAATAATTGCATACCCTTTGACCCAGCAATACCACAGTTGGGATTATATCCCAAAGAGATCATAGAAGTGGGAAAAGGACCCATATGTACAAAAATATTTATTGCAGCTCTCTTTGTGGTGGCAAAAAACTGGAAATATAGGGGATGCCCATCAATTGGGGCATGGCTGAACAAGTTATGGTATATAAACGTA
The DNA here is from genome assembly GCA_028627135.1 of Pseudochirops cupreus. Lineage (NCBI taxonomy): Eukaryota > Metazoa > Chordata > Mammalia > Diprotodontia > Pseudocheiridae > Pseudochirops > Pseudochirops cupreus. Next base: position 476,600,748 of record CM053580.1, read on the forward strand.
ATGGAATATTATTGTGTTATAAGAAATGGGAAGGAGATGGACTTCATAATTACCTGGAGAGGCTTATCCAAATTGATGCTAAGTGAGAAGAGCAGAACCAGGAAAAATTTGTACACAATCACAGACACATCATATATGTGATGACCAACCTTGATAAACCGAACTCTTCTCAGCAACACACAGCTAAAAGACAACTTGTACAAGTTTCAGGGTGGAAGGAGATGTCAACATTCAGAGAAAGGTCTAGAAAGACTAGAGTTTAAATGGAGACTGAAGCAACACATGCTATCGTTCTTTTTCCTGTTTGGTTTTGTTTCTTTTTTTCCCAGTGTTCACTCATCGGTTACAACCCTTCTATACAATCAGACTATTGTACAATGTGAAAGTATTTGCAGATCCTATACATGATTGCACGCCACCATGGGGGGGGGGGGGAAGAGGGGAGAAAATCTGAAACTCAAGGGATTGTGGAACTGAATCTTGTAAACTAAAAGTAAATTAAAAAAAAAGAATTAGAATCCAGTCATCTCCCAGTCTAGGACTTTTGTCACAATACTATGGTGAGCTAGAACAAAGGTCTTGGCTTTGTTCCCTATTGCCTACCAAGTGATATTCAAGTTCCTATCCCTGGTATTCAAAGATGTGCTCAATCTGACACTTGCCTTCTCACTCTGGGACATCGCTCTTCCATGCCCTCTAGGTGGGAGGAGGGCCTCCATTTGGGAAGAGACCTAGGATGGCACCATTCTCCATTCCCCTCCTGGCTACACTTCTGACTTTCTAGACTTCTCCACCTTGCATTCTCTTCCCCTCTCCCCATTGCCACCCCAGGTTTTCAGCTCCCTTATATGTGCTCTTGTATTTCAGTCATTTTTCAGTGATGTGTGACTCTGTGACCCCATTGGGGGTTTTCTTGGCAAAGACATTGGAGCGGTTTGTCATTTCCTTCTCCAACTCATTTTATAGATAAGAAAACCAAGGCAAACAAGGTTAGAGTGACTTGCCCAGGTTCACACAGCTAATAAGTATTTGAGGCCAAATTTGAACTCAGGTCTTCCTGACTCAGGGCCCAGCACTCTATCCTCTGTGACATCTAGCTGCCCATTTACTACTTGTATGACCTTGGACAAATCACTTAACATCTCTGGGCTTGAGATTCTCATTTGTAAAACAAGAGGATTGTACTACATGCCCTCAGAAGTCCCTTCTAGCTTTCAATATATGATCAGCCTTATTCATAATTCTACAGTCCAGCCAAATCATGCCTCAAATAAGCCTTGTGTCTTTTTTACTGTACTTTTGCCTTTTTTAAGTCCTTGTACCTAGAACATCATTTTTCCCTTCCTTTTTCCACCTGTTTATTTCTTCCCCCATCTTTTAAAATCTAATATAAATGCCACACCTTCTAGGAAATCTTCCTATATTTAGTAATGGCTTTTAATAATTATAAATGCTCAACATTTATACACATTTTAGAGTTTCCAAAGCATTTAAGGAATATTATTTCATTTGAGCCTCAATATAACCCTCTGAGGTTGGTGCTGTTATTCCCATTTTATAGATGAGGAAAAAAGTCAGAGCAGTCAAGTGATTTGCCTACGATTATGCCACTACGTGTGTGAGGAGCAGAATTTTAATCTCTGTGTTCCAAATCTAGTACTATTGACATGTCTCACTTTAGAACTCACTTTGTTATCATTGGGCACAGTGGTCCTGGATTTGGAATAGATAAGAAAACATGGGGCTTGATACCTATGTGATCTTGTCCAAATCAATTAATCTCTTCGAATCTCAGTTTCCTTATCTATAGAAAGAAGGGATTGGACTAGATAACCTTCAATGGTCCTTTCCCACTATAAAACAATGATATACTTTTTTTTAATAAGAAATGTAGGTGTCATATTCCCTTCCTCTACTAGATTCAGGGCAGGGACCATGTCCTATCTAAATTTTGTACTTCATTTAGTGCATAGCAGAATACTCTGAACATAAATGCACATAGCTGGTGCTTAATAATAACGAGAATTGATGTAGCACTTTAAGACTTACAAAGGCAGGTGACTCATTTTATAGATGAAGAAACTGAGGAAGACAGAAATCAAGTGAGTCACCCACAGTCACAAAGCTAGTAAGCTTAACTTAAGCTGGATCTGAGTTCAGGTCTTCCTGACTCAGAGCTTCTATACACTGTTATCATGTAGGTGTCTTGCTGTCTCATGACGTTAAATAGGCTGCCCTACTAGCAATGAGATCAGTAGGTTTTTTTAATACAAAATATGGCCAGTGATATTTGGATTGCTTCATCATAAAGTGCACCCACTTTAGTGCTCTTAGTTCTAAGGAAACTCAAAAAATAGGATTTCATATTTGTCTATTTGGACATTTTATGATTTTTAAGTAAATCAGCAGAAAATCTTAGCTTAGTTGCCAGTGCCCTATTGCTTACATGGAACAGAGTCAATGGAGAAGGAAATAGAGAAACAAAAATTTGACATTTACTGTAAACTTTTCCATGGTAAATTCTCTGAGGCCAGCAAAAATGTTGTTTTTGCCAAATCCCCAATACCTGTAGAGTTTTTGTCACACAGTAGGCATTTAATAGTTGATTGATTGAGATGTTATTCTTATCCACCCACTATCTGGTAAAGATTTTGTTTTAGGGCTTGACATGATCATATGAAAGAATATCCAACAGTATTTCTGGAAAGATTTTTAAAGGAGGAAGGGCCTTGAAAGCATGCCATCCATTTGAAGGTTGGCTGAAGGACCTGCAGGTATTTAGTGTGCAGAAGAGAAGTCTTAGAGGGGAATGTGACAGCTGTTTTTAAGGAAAGGCTGTTAAATGAAAAAGAGAGACTATTTTCTCTGCTTGGCCCCAGAGGAAGGAAAGAAGAAAACAAACATTTATTAAGTGCCCACTGTATGCCAGGTAACTGTGCTAAGATCTTCGCAAAAAGCACCTTATTTGATACTAACAACAAGTTTGGGAGGAAGATACTATTATTATCTCCATTTTGCAACTGGGGAAACTGAGACACAGATGTGAAATGACTTGCCCAGGCTCATGCAGCTAATGAGTATCTCAGGTCAAATTTGAGCTCAGATCTTCCTGACTCCAGGCCCAGCAAGCATTCTATCCACTGTGTCACCAACTGCCTGTAGAGAACACAGCTAGGAGTGTAGTCATCCCTTCCACATGGGGGGAAGGGGTGGAAGAGGGCCAGGGTTAGGGGTGTGGCACCCCTCATATATACACTATCTAGAAAATTTGAGTAAAACTTTTTGGCCCTCTCTTCATACCAAAGAAGTCTGAATTTTTTCTTTTATGGGGTGTTTATAGTCCCTTATTGTAAAATTTGGGTTGATATTACGCAACTACTATACTTATGCATTTCAGTTTCTAAACTTTTTCTGCATCATCTGTTGGCCTTTGTGTCATCTGCAGCTTCCCCAAAACTCCCCCCCCAATTCCCATTTAGTTTCTCATGCTCACCAAAGATATATTTATTGAAACTGCAATGTGGAGAGTTGCTGTGTGGAAGGGACAGCTGTAATAGGTGGAAGCTAAAGTAAATTCAACTAGTCCATTATTATCTAGGTGGTCCCAGATGACCAGACGAGCCCATGCTTCTCATTCCATCCAGTCGTTCTCCTTTGCCATTCACCTTTCCACTGTCATAATTCTCTCCACCTGGAAGAGCAAGTGCTTTGGGATCTCATAGGGGGGAAAATGTTCTCATTCCCCAGAGGAGAGTTAATATACTTAGTTTTGTAATTCCCACCCTGGGTCGAAATTGTCTTGATTGCTAAGCACAAACACAACCAGCCCAGTATATCTAGCCAGTCTCACTCAGACCAACAACCAGATCAGACCGTATTTCACACTCAATACAGTCTTCCACTAGTTATCTTCCATTACTATCTTTCTTGTTGTGCATACTCCCTTTCCCCATCCTGGTAACTCCCCCCAAAACTCTTTTCCCTAACTACCAATCTACTCCTTAGTACATGTTGTTTCCCCCTGTTAGAATGTAAGTTGCTTGAGGTCACATGCTGCCACCCTTTTGTACTTGTATCCTCAGCCTTTCAGGTCAATTACTGGTACATGGTAAATGTTTAATAAATGATTTTTGATTGACTGATTGATTGATTCAAGTGGCAAAGAGGCGGATTTGGGCTTGATGTAATTAATTTCTTTTAAATTCCTAGCTATTAGAGTTATCTAAAAGTGGAATGGGCTGCCTGGGGAGGCATCAGGTTCCCCATCCCTGGAGGTCTTCAAGCAAAGCCTGGGTGACCACTTATCAGGTGTGGTTCTTATTCAGGCACGGGTTGAATGAGAAAGTCTCTGAGGTCTCATCAGTCTCAGAGATTCTATTATTCTGTGGCTTCAAAGAGAATTTAGTGGTGAAAATAACATTATTGAGCAGCACTCTTCCTACTTCCTCTCCTCATACTAACTGAAACCTAAATCTAGATCTGAAGGCATCTCCTTGATAGCAAGCATCTGTAAGGGGCTCTACAGCTATGAAATAGTACATGAGTAAATGGCATAGAAAAGAGAAACAACTGGAATTACTCTCAGATGAAAAAGGAATGTGTCAGCAGCAACTGCCCTGGGATTCCATACAAGGAGAATGGGCCTCTTTTTGTTTTCTCTAGAGCAGAAGATCTTGGAGAAAACATGAAATACAAAGATTAAAGAGGGATGGGAATGGATTTCAGAATATAACCAATGAGAAATTCTGAAGAAGAATTGGAGTAAAAGATGTCATCAAGGAATTGTAAGGAAGATGGGCTGATTGTGATGGGAGAGTCAAGGATGGCAGGTGGATGGCTAGGGTGGTTCACTGGTATCTTCATGATGTTGGGAGAAATTCTGGAAGGCTCCTAGCACAGACGCTGTGGGGATCCAATGGGAGACCATGGACTAGAATTAGTGGTTGGAACTGACATGGATGGGTTGGGATCCGCATCATTGGCAGGAGGTTCTGAATCTATGAGTTCATAGATCCATGGGAATGTTTGTGCAGGAGATGGGAGGGAGTAAAGTGCTTTGTAGCACAATTTTTATTGTCCAAAATCACATGTTTTCATGGGAAGGTGGAAACAACACTTCCTTCTTAGCCTGCCTTCACTCTCTCTTGCAAGTCCCAGTGTCAAATGTTGCCTTTAAGCACTGCCCATAGGATTAAGCCACATTTAGCAGCAGCAGAGATCACACAGCACATAACTGACAGCCTGTTGTCAACTGTCTGCCAGAATCAGGAAGGAATTTCTCCAGTCTTTTCTCTCTGGCCTTCGATACTTCATAGCTGTATGAACCTGGACTAGCAACATACCAATATCTACTTCAGTTTCCCCAACTGTAAAATGGACATAATAATAGCACCTACCTCTCAGGATTGTAAGGATCACATGGGAGAATATCTGCAAAGCACTTAGAACAGTGTCTGGCACACAGTAGTTGCTTAATAAATACTTATTTCCTTCCTCCCTCCTCTCTCGTTCCTTCTTTTCTTTCTTCCTATTTACCTTTTTCTTTTCCCCTCTCTCTCTTCCTTCTTGCCTTCCTCCCTCCCTTTCTCCCTTCTCCCCTTCCTTACTTCCTCCCTTCTTCCCTTCCTCTGTTCCTTATTTTCTTCTTTCTTTTCTCCCTTCAACCTTCCCTCTTTTCCTATCTCTTTCTTTCTTTCTCTCCCTCCTGCCTTCTTTCCTCCTCCCCTCCCTCTCTCCCTCTTCTTCTTCCTTTATTCCTTCCTGGGAAGTCATATACTTGGTGGGTTTAAAATTTTTTTTTAATGCAAATGGATTTATTTCATGAAAGATCAGATTCAAAGCTGGAAAGAACTTTAGAGGTTCTCTAGTTCAACTGACTCATTTTACAGATATAGAAACTGAGCCCAGTGAGGTTAAGTGACTTGCCCAAGGTCTCATAGCATGTCTCAGTAGGACCTGAAATCAGGTCTTCCTGGCTTTGAGGCAAGTCCTTTCTTTTCTATGCCATGCTGCTGCCTCTCTAGATCTGTTAATAAGTTGCTGGGAAACTATAAGTTGCAGAGAAGATGCTAGCCTACATTGGCAGAGGGAGCTCCTTACACTAAGGAAATCACCTTAAGGAAAGACCTTGAAAATTTGGTATATCTGTATCTTTGACAATAACACTGTGTCCACTTTAAAATAGCTCTTTGGTATATTGTACATACTGAAAATATAAGAAAATAAAAGCAGCTCAGTGAATATAGGGCAGACTCCAGTCACTGGAAGTTATCCCTTTTTTAATGGTGTTACCCACTAAAATTCCATTTCAAAGCCTCATTGTGATATGTAAGTGAGCCTCCATTCTTAAAGGCTATGTCGGCAGTATTCAAACCTTGGGAGGTGCTACCTAGATGGAAAGGCTTCAGGTAAAATTCCACAAAACAGTATATGTCTGGCATCCCCAGTCCAACCTTATTAAGTATAGAAAGGCTCATCACCAGTAGACAGACTAATGAAAATTTATTTGGCTACAGCAACTCATGAAGTACCCTCTACTAAGGTGTGGAGAAGGACCTTGATCTGTGTTAGGAGAGGGAGTTCACACACTAATGGAATCATGGGATTGTTGGAAATATTGACACAACAGTCAGAATGTCAAGAGGATCGCCATTTACTCCCATATGCTTAAAATCCTCAGCAATTACTATTCTACTTAGTTGCGTAGATATTCACGTATATATCTCATTTATTCTACAAACTGCTTGAGAGAAAGGACTATGGATGGGATAGTTTGTATCCCATAGAGTAGTGCTTCTTAAACTGTGCATCTCGACATCATATAGTGCTGTGAAAAATCTGGCAACAGTAAAACGTTTCTAAATGTGCAAGAGCCAAAAATTAATTGGAAATCGAATACGTAATAAATCCAGGGTGTTTCTGGCAGCGCTTGCCTGTGTTACACAGCGCAATTTCACTGCAACCTAGGTTTTGAATACACAGCATGCACACTTTGCCGTGCACATGACCTCAAGCCATGCAACACTGACAAATGCTGCCAAAATGCAAAAAGGAGTTGTGAGTGGGAAAAATTTAAGAAGCTCTGCCATACAGCATCTGCTACAGTCTTTCATCTAATTATAAAACCTAATATTAATGTAGCACTATCTAGTTTTTAAATTATTTTCTTTTTTATTATTAACTTCTTATTCTGTTGTTCAGTCGTGTCCAACTCTCCATGATGCTATGGACCATATTGTTTGGTGGGTTTTCTTCACAAAGATACTGGAGTGGTTCATCATTTCCTTCTCCAGCGAATTAAGGCAAACAGAGGTTAAGTAACTTGCCCAGAGTCACACAGCTAGTATCTGAGGCTGGATTTGAACTCAGGTCTTCCTGACTCTGGGACTGGCACTCTATCATTATTTTACTTGACAGTTTCTATGAAAAAAAAAAACCTTATATACATGAAACAATCAGTCAGCAAAGTTCTCTCTTCTTTTACCATATCCCTATATTTTCAGCATAGCAAAGACCCACTCAGCATTTTGCTCTATGCAAATGTCCAATTTACCATCATATAACTTAGCCACTGTCCCTTATAATTCTACTGTAATATATCCTCTCTCCCCTACTATTCCCCATAAAAGGTAAGCTCCTTGAGGACTGGTACACTTTGTGTTATTTTATTTTTTATTCACAGTGCCTTTTATAAGTAGGAACTTAATAAATACTTGTTGGCTACATGGATAAAAATATTTATAGTAACTCTTTTAGTGGTGGCAAAGAAATGGAAATTGAGGGAATGCCCATCAGTTGGGGAATGGCTGACTTAGCTCTTCTTAGTAATACAGTGATCCAAGACAGTTTCAAAGGACTCATGATGGAGAATGGTATCCACATCCAGAGAAAGAATTGATGGAGTTTGAATTCAGATTAAAGTATAGTATTTTCACTTTATTTTTTGTGTTTTCTTTAACCTTTTGGTCTGTTTCTTCTTTCACAACATGACTAATATGGAAATATGTTTTACATGATTACATATGTATAACCTATATCAAATTGCTTGCTGTTAGTAATTTTTTTAAAAAATGAATATTAAAAATTGTCTTTACATGTAATTGGAAAAATAAAATAATATTTAAAAATAAATACTTGTTGGATTTGACTGGGCAAAGGAACTGCAATTCATAAGGAAGGATTTTCTGACAATGAAAGTTGTTCAGCAAAAGCAGCTCATTTTCTGGAGGTATTTCAGCATTGGACAGGTCATCATCCCCTGTCTGCTCTGATTTGAGAGTGATCCTGCCTGAAAGCAGGGAGATGATCTAAGTGACTTCTCAAGGCTCTTTCCAGGCTTATGAAGTTTGTCTCCTGCTGATAAAGGAAAAGGCCAAATATATCATGAGAAGGATAAAAGTAATTTGCAGAGAGCAGAGAAGGGAAACAATCCAGGAGAATGCCAGGAGCAGATCTAACTACCACAGATCTGGCAAGGAGGGCTTGCTTTTGAACATTAGTCACATGGACTCTCCGCTGTGCCCTAAGAATAGTACAAACTACATCCCATCTCATGAATAAAGTCAGGGTGAATCTTAAGAGAAATTTGCTTAATAAGTTTCTGGGAAACTATAAGTTGCAGAGAAGATGCTAGCCTACATTGGCAGAGGGAGCTCCTTACACTAAGGAAATCACCTTAAGGAAAGACCTTGAAAATTTGGTATATCTGTATCTTTGACAAACCCACAACATGGGTTTTCCTAGACGATCAAATACTTGGCTGCTTCTTAACAATTGATGTTCAAACATACCAAACAATGGGATATAAGCCATAAGCAATTATTAAGCACCCACCATATGCAAGGCACTCAGGACATGGAGACAAACATCTAAACACAGTACCTGCCCTCAAGGAGTTTACATTCTACCAGTCACTAACCATGATTGGGGAAACTATCCTCACCACTCAGTGAGTCCTGGGATTCTCTCTGCCAAGATCTTGTTTCCCTCTCCATGACACAGGCACTCTATTTTCCATTTTTAATATTCTTTTCCTTTGAACATATGGCACTTCCATTCTCATTGGCCATGCTGAGCCTGGTAGTATTTACAGGATAAAGAGTCACAAGGTAGGCTTGTCTGTCAATATGAGGGCATTCAGGATACTCTCTGTTCCTCATCAATTTTGGCTCAATGGAACTTCATATTCATTGATTGTCTTTCACTGAACATAATCACAAAAATGGCCAAATCACAACATCCCCAGCCCATCTCCCTTTTCTGCTTACTTTTTCAAAGGCTAGCATCCATTTTATTTTATTTTTTATTTATTATCCAGCAAGAGTGGGGAACCTGCAGCCTCAAAGCCACAGGTGGTCCTCTAGGTCCTTACATGCAACCCTTGGACTGAATCCAAACTTTCTTCAAGGCCACATGTGGCCTCAAGGCTGCAGATTCTCCACCCCTGGACTCTAAAAAGTTATTTTATTTGGGGCTTTTTTTGCACTTAATAGTATTTTACTTTTTTCCAATTACATGGAAAAGAGAGTCTTTAATATTCATTTTTGTAAGATTTTGAGTTCCAAATTTTCCCTCCCCTTCCTACCTCCTCCCCAAGACAGCAAGCAAGCTGATATACATTATACATGTACAATGATGTTAAACATATTTCCACATTAGTCATGTTGGGAAAGCAACAGAACAAAAGGGGAAAACCATGAGAAAGAAAAAAACAAAGGGAAAATAGTATGCTTCAATCTGCAGTGAGACTTCATAGTTCTTTTTCTGGGTGTGGTTAGCTTTTTCCATCATGAGTCTTATGAAATTGGCTTGGATCATTGTATGGCTGAGAAGAGCTAAGCTTATCATAGTTGAGCATTGAACAATGTTGCTATTACTTTGTTCAATATTCCCCTAGTTCTGCTCATTTCATTCAGCATCAGTTCATGTAAGCCTTTCCAGATTTTTTCTGAAATCTGTCTGCTTATAATTTCTTTTAGTACAATAATATTCCATCGCATTCATATATCACAACTTGTTCAACTATTCCCCAGTTGATGGGCATACACTCAATTTCTAATTCTTTGCCACCACAAAAAAAGAGCTGTTATAAATATAATTTTTTTTTTTGCATTTTGGAGGGGGGAAGGTTAAGGTTAAGGTTAAGTGACTTTCCCAAGGTCATACGGCTAGTAAGTGCTAAGTGTCTAAGGTGGGATTTGAACTCAGGTCTTCCTGACTCCAGGGCCAGTGCTATTCACTGCGCCACCTAGCCACCCCAAATATAAATATTTTTGTAGATGTGAATCTTTTTCCTTTTTTATGATCTCTTTGGGATACAGACCTAGTAGTATTATTGCTGGATCAAAGGGTATGCATAGTTTTAAAACTCTTCGGGCACAATTCCAAATTAACATTTATTTTAAACAAAAAAAAAAATAGTTTCTTTTAACGATTATCATCTCCAAGATGAACATCTCAGTGGAAAGCTCTACATTCTACCTCTTGTCTCATGGTCAGAAATGCCATAATCCTTACCACAATGACTAATAGACTAGAAAGGGCTTCCCCAGCATTACTACTTTGTTGTTGGGGCAGAAAGTCAGAATATTTCCTCTCTAGTCAGTGAAGTAGGCATGACATGGAGAATATGCAGAATAGAGAATACATTTAATTAGGGAAGGTGATTAATTTACAGCTAGTTAGTGGATACTTTAAAAGGATTCACCCTTTGGAAAACTTTCATTACAAACCATAACTTTAATTTCATGCCACTGACATTAAAGAAATTCCTTCCACCCTTTGCACCACTCGTCCCCAGCCATTCCAGCTCACAATTCACAATCACAGGGATTTCTCTAGTCTCAAGTTTCTGGAAGCATAAATAATGCAGGTGTGTAGGAATCAACTCTGGCTGTCTTTGGTTTTCACTTCCCTTAGGAAAAAAAATATATATGAGCCAAAAAAATAAATCGGATTGCCAAGTCGGAAAGGGCTAAATTGATAGGAAGATGTGTTTCACTGTCCAGCTGCCCAGAAAGCATGCAAACAATGGTGATTTCAGAAGAACAACCCTTCTGAAGAGATGCCATTCAGAGTATCTATTCACTGCCGCCTAGCAGCTGAAAGAGCCATTGTTCCAGGCAGATCAGGTGGAAGATGATTTCCCATGAATGCGGCATTATAAGGAAATACTAAGCTGTCTCTTTTGGTGAGTGTTAGAACCTCTGGCACCAGAAATTTCAAATGGGATTTGGTTCTCAGTGAGTAATAATATATTCTCACAGGTGTGGGATGATCAGACATCTAAGAGAGCAGTTTCTCTGAAAATAGCCTCTCAGAGGATAAGGATATAATCAGCTCCATTTTAAGCCAACATTATGGCTGTTCAGAAAGGGCTGACATTTCATAGCTGAACTAAGGAGAAGGAGTATTGTGGAAGCAGCGATGACTCTAGACCCAGAGGATGTAGGTTCAAATCACAGCTTTGACATGTTATCTATTGGGTGAGTTACTTGGATGAGTAACCTTGGGTGAGTTACTTATCCTCCTCGGGTCTCAGTTTCCTCATCTGTAAAATGAAAAGACTGGACTAGATAACCTCTGAGGTCCAGCTCATACTCTGTTCTCTTACTTCAATATTTCAAGGATCTGTGATTTCATAAGTACTGATGCTCTCTCCATTGACCAGAACCCAAGCCCTTTATGCCAGCAGTTCTCAACCTGTGGGTTATGTTCAATTTAAATACATCCTGCATATCAGATATTTACATTATGATTCATAACAGTAGCAAAATTACAGTTATGAAGTAGCAACAAAAATAATTTTATGGTTAGGGGTCACCACAACATGAGGAACTGTATTAAAGGGTAGTGGCATTAGGAAGGGTGAGAACCACTGCTTTATGCCTTAGTAGACAGTGTTTCTTTGAGGTTCAATGGTCAAAAAAAATCTACACACCCCACTCCAACTCCTTGAAGCCAAGCTAGTGTTGAACCTCTCCAGACTAGGCTAGGAACCTTGGATCACAGACATGGTCAGCCTGTCACTGAAAATTTTCCTTCTTGCTAAGACCTGCCATAATTTGAACACCTTCGATAAAGCCTATGAGAACCCAGGATGAGGCACTGGCTCAGGACTTTTTTTTTCTTAGTGGAAATGTATATAGCTTCCTAAGGTTTACAAAGCACTTTCCATACATTACTTCATTTCATCCTAACAAACTTCTAAAGCAGGTGCGTTATAATTCCCATTTGGCACAATGAATAGAGCACTGGACCTGAATTCAGGAAGACTTGAATTCAAATCTGGTCTCAGTCACTTAATTAACTTTGTGACTGTGAGCAAAGTGCTTAACTTCTGTCTGCCTCAGTTGGCTCATTTGTAAAATGAGGATAATAATAGCTCCTACCTCGCAGGGTTACTGAGAGGACAAAATAAGATGATATTTGTAAAGGGCTTAGCACAGGGCCTGGCACATTTTTGTTGTTCAGGCATTTCAGTCATGTCTGACTCTTCATACCTCCCTTTGGGGTTTTCTTGGCAAAGAAACTGGAGCGGTTTGCCATTTCCTTCCCCAGTTCATTTTACACATGTATGTGCCTGTAACATAGTAGCACCATATAAATGTTAGTTTTCCTTCTCTTCCTTCTTCCTTTTTCTACCTCCTCTTCCTCCTTCCTCCTCCTCCTCCTTCCTATTATCATTGCTTATTATTTTCCTGAGAAGGAAACTGACATTCAGAGAGAGATCAAATCATCAAGGACTGCTGAACCACTACTAGAACTAAAAACTGATTCTATCTAGATTTGTATTCATTTGAGAGCATTGGAATAACAACCACTAGGGCCTCTCCTCAAGCAGTGTCCCTATATTGGGATATTAAAGAAGGAAGAAAATCCTTGAGGTCAAACCTTGGCCACCCTTTATGCTAGCAAACTTGGTGGAATTGAGGCATTGCAGCATCCCTCAAAGAGTTGACAAAGGGAAGAAATTTCTCAATCTCAAACACAAAAACATCAAGCTGTCCACAGTGTACCTTTAAAAGAGACAAAGAGAAGGAAGCAAATTATCACTGACAGTCTCTTCACAAATGTCTACCATGAATCAAATCTGGTAAAACCACCTCAGAACTTCTCCAAGCGAAAACAGAGGACAAGAGTCTCTCTTCTTAAGGAAGGGCTGTAGCCTGTGCCTGGAATACTCCATCTTCCTGACCTCAGCCTTCTCTTCCTTGGCTTCCTTCAAGGCTGAGGCCAGGTGACAACCCCAGGTTTCAAGAAGGCTTTCATGGGGTGGCTAGGTGGTATAATGAATAGAGCACCAACCCTGGAATCAGGAGGACCTGAGTTCAAATACAGCCTTAGACACTTAACACTTAGCCATATGACCTTGGGCAAGTCACTTAACTCCAATTGCCTTGCCTTTCCCCCTCCAAAAAGCAAAAGAAGAAGAAGAAGAAGAAATCTTTCCTCAAAGGATCCTATTTTCATCTTATTTCTTTCATGGGTTTTTTCCTTTTGTTCTGTTTCTTCTTTTACAACATGACTAATGTGAAACGTTTTACATGATTTCACATATATAACCTATATCAGACTGCTTGCCATGTTGGAGACTGGGGAGGGGAGGGAAAGAGAGAAAAAAATACAGAACTCAAAATCTTATAAAAATAAATGTTGATTAGAGAAGAAAAAGAAATCAAAGGAATCAAACTAGGCAAAGAAGAGACTAAGCTATCACTCTTTGCGGATGATATGATGATATACTTGGAGAATCCTAGAGAATCGAGTAAAAAACTTCTTGAGACAATAAATAAATTTAGCAAAGTTGCAGGATATAAAATAAACCCACACAAATCCTCAGCATTCCTATATATTTCCAATGAAGTCCAACAGCAAGAGATAGTAAAAGAAACCCCATTTAAAGTTACTGTAGACATTACAAAATATTCGGGAATCTACCTGCCAAAACAAACCAATACCTATATGAACACAACTACAAAACACTTTTCACACAAATAAAAAAATCATATCTAACTAATTGGAAAAACATCAATTGCTCATGGCTGAGTTGAGCTAATATAATGAAAATGACAATTTTACCTAAATTAAATTACATATTTAGTGCCATACCAATCAATCTACCAAAAAATTACTTTATAGAACTAGAAAAAATAGTGACAAAATTCATTTGGAAGAACAAAAGATCCAGAATATCAAGGCAATTGATGAAAAGAAATGCTAGGAAAGGTGGCCTAGCTGTACCAGATTTTAATCTCTATTATAAAGCAGCAGTCATCAAAACTGCTTGGTACTGGCTAAGGAGTAGAGTAGTGGATCAATGGAATAGATTGGGTACAAAAGACTCAGTAGTCAATGATTATAGTAATACACCATTTGATAAGCCCAAATACTCCAGTTTTTTGGGATAAGAACTCACTATTCGACAAAAACTGCTGGGAAAATTGGAATATAGTATGGTAGAAACTGAGCATAGACCATCATCTAACACAGTACACCAAAGTCAAGTCTAAATGAGTGCAGGATCTAAGTATAAAGGCTGATACTGTAAGTAATCTAGGGAAGCAAAGAATAGTTTACCTGTCAGATTTATGGAGTAGGGAAGACTTTATGACCAAAGAAGAGTTGGAGAGCAGGATAAAGTGCAAAATAGTAATCTTGATTACATTAAATTGAAAAGTTTCTGTACAAACAAAGCCAATGTTACCAACTTTAAGAGGGAAGTGGGAAATTGGGAAAAAATTTTTACAACCCTGACAAAGGCCTCATTTCTAAAATATACAGGGAATTAAGTAAAATCTATAAGAATACAAGTCATTCCCCAATTGATAAATGGGAAAAGGATAAGAACAGGCAATTTTCAGAGGCAGATATTAAAGATATTTATAAGCATATGAAAAAATGCTCTAAATCATTATTGATTCAAGAAATGCAAATCAAAACAACTTTGAGGTACCACATCTCACCAGTCAGATTGGCTAAGATGACAAAACAGGAAAATGACAAATGCTGGAGAGGATATAGAAAAATTGGAACACTAATGCATTGTTGGTAGAGCTGTGAATTGATACAACCATTCTGGAGAGCAATCTGGAACTATGCCCAAAGGGCTATAAATAATTGCATACCCTTTGACCCAGTAATACCACTTCTGGGGTTGTA
>CM053580.1:476616406-476639041 GCA_028627135.1 Pseudochirops cupreus
TATCTGGGCAATTTTCCTTGAGAATTTCTTGAAGGATGCTTTCTAAGTTCTTTTTTTGATCATGTCTTTCAGGTAATCCAATAATTTCAGCCTCAGAAAGTTGACTAGAGCACCGAGAGGTTCAGTGACTTTCCCAGGGTCACACAGCCATCTTGTGTCAGAGGCAGAGCTTAAGCCTGAGTCTTCTTGGTTCCAAGGCCAGTTTTCTAAGAACTACATGGTTCTAAGAGAGGGACAGAAAGAGATGGAGAGGAACAGAAAAAAAGAATGAGAGAGAAAAAGAAAGGAGAAGAAGAAAAAGGAGGGGGTTGGAGGAGAAGGAGGAGGAAGAAGAAGAAGAAGAGGAAAAAGAAAGAAGAGAAGCATGCATTTATATATGTGTATGTATATATATATATATACATATATATATATATATATATATATGAGAGAGAGAGAGAGTACGTAGCTCTAATTTGTAAAGATATAGATTATGATATATTCCTGAATTTTATAGCTATTTTTCTTTCTCATATGGATTTCATTGAGTTCACATTTAAGAATCTATCAGTTTAAAACGACAAAACAAAATACTAGTGCATCTTCCCTAAGGGAGAAAGACACATTCTATGCCAGTGGTTCTAAAGGTTCTAAAGGTTCAAGGGTCATACCTTTCAGGCTTTGTAAATGGTCCAGAGCACAGGTTGATTTCTTCTCGCACTAGTATTTACAATATGACAATTGGTACTTAAGCTGGTGATTCTGACATAATTTGCATTGCTTATGATCATCAAAAGTTTGTTTGCCAGTTAATCAGATGATATAACACAACAGTGTGTTCCCAAAGGCTTGGAACATTCTGTACCTTAAAACATGATATACATGCTAGCTATTATTTTTCTCACTAATAATAATAACCTTTTTTATCCAAATGAACTTGTAAAATAATCCACTCAGATGTAGAGCTTGAAACTCTGCTCTCATGAAGAAAGTACCCTTACTGAGGAAAGTCCAGTTGATATAATGAAGCAAGTAGGATATCTCACACAGATGTTTAGGGAAACCCCCTATCTTCTGAGTTGGGTCACTTCCCCTTGGAATTAGGCAAGTGTTTGGGTCCCTTTCTGTGAGGCATATGCTCTGGAGTCTTGTTGAAGAACATGTATCTTGTTGAGATCAGATAGCACCGCTGATTGGTCACCAGTGGCAGGTATTGTTTTAAAGGTGATATATCATAGAATCAGGAGAAGCCATGCACTCACTAGGCTAGAAGAGTAACATGGAAGAGACAGCTTAGTCTGTTTTAGGACTGATTGAGGGCACTTGCACCATTAGACTTTGAGTGAGTTATTGGGGGGCTGGGGATCTGGGGATTTCTCTCTCTTCTTTGTGCCTACTGGCAACACTGGGAGGAAGCTATGAGCATAGAGCAATGGGAATATCTGCTTACCCAGGAGAACCTGAGTCCCTGGAAACATTTTTCTAAATATATAATTTTCTTTCCTGAGCACAGAACAGCCACCACTGAACTTGAGAAATGGACTTTCTCAGTTTGGGCAGTAACACTGTATGTGCTAAAGAGACCAAAATGAAAAAAGTGATTTACTAGGTGAAGAACAGATGACATATTCCAAACATGAACACAGTTTAATTTTTAGACATCTCCCATCCTAAGACTTTCAGAAATAGGACTTCCCTTTAAGAAAGCGTCCTTGAGAATGAAGCTCAAATGTCCATTTATTAGCTCAAAAGCTTTGCTAGTGAGTATAATCCATTGCCTCAATTTAAGCCAAAAGGATTTGTCACTAATGGAAGAAGAAACCTCACTTTAGTGTTCCACAATCATCTCACATACAAAGAACAAGGACATCTCAACCCCCAAGCACTCAGGAAATAAAACACAACTGCTTTCTGTAAACCTTGTCAGAATACAAAAATGTTGTGTCATATTTGGTATTTAAGAAGAGTTTGTGTAAGTAGTTTCTGATTAGCTTTTCAGATGATCAGAGAGGAGACAGGAAGGCTTTTTGAGGTGGATCAAACAGGTCATGGAGAGAAGAAACTACTCCACTCATTGTTTCTATTTTCTCTGCCAAGAAGAACGACCTTTATTAGAAAGGACAAAACAAAGTGGGCAAATACAGAATTGGTACCCAAAATAAAATCTGAGATAGTAAGAGAGAACCTAGTTGCCCTTCATGAGTTTATCTCAATGCTGTATGGATGAGATTCTAGGGTACTGAAAAGACAGGAAGATGCAACTGTTGAATCACAGTAGATGATCTTTGAAAAACTATGAAGAGAGACAGCTAGTTGGCACAGTGGATAGAGCCTTGACCCTGGAGTCAGGAGAACCTGAGTTCAAATCTAGCCTCAGGCACTGTAGCACCAAGGCAATATTCACAGCACTGATGGCAACTATGAATATGCTAGCATAATTCTGAATCACAAAATATAACAGAATCTCCATAGAGAAGATAGAAGCAAAACATTTATTCAGACACTAGAAAGCCAAACCCCAACCCCAGAAAGTCAAATCTATCATAGCAACAAAGAAGTTAATATACTATAACAGGAGGGAACAACACCATATTGTTAGCCTTCCCACAAACAAGCCTAGCTGACTTCTTGCCTGCATCCCCTCTCTCCCACTGTGCTGACTGCTCTGACTCCTAGCTTCCTCTGGCCTCAGCCCCACCCATTCAGCAAATTCTTCCCACCATAGGCTCCACGTGATTACATTTGGCCTATTAGGGGACAGGGAAGATCTTCAAATTCCTATTCCCATTACAGGCACTTATTAGCTATATGACTCTGGGTAAGTTACTTAACCTTTTTAAGCCTCTGTTTCCTCATCTGGAAAACAGAAATAATACCAGCTCCTTCCTCCCAGGGTTATTGTGAAGAAAAAATGAAATAATCATTGTAAAATGCTGGGTAAACCTTAAAGAGTTACATAAATGCTAGTTATTAGGAATTATTATTAGCCCATCATATGTCATACCAAGCTAACCTCATTTCTTTTCTTGACAAAGTCAAGGAAGGTAAAGGGAATAATGAACATTTCTTAGGTGCTTACTATATGTCGGGCACTGTGCTAAGCAGTTTACAAACATTGTCTTATTTGATCCTCACAACAAACTTGGGAGGCATTTGCTATTAATATCCCCATTGTACATTTGAGGAAATATCAGAGGTTAAATGATTTCCTCAAAGTCGTACAGCTTATAAATGTCTGAGGTCAGATTTGAACTCAGATCTTCCTGACTCTAGGCTCAGTGTTCTATTTACTGGGTCACTTAGGTTTGGGATTACTAGACAGGTACATCAAGAGAGCAGTACAGATATAGTTTCCCCAGATTTCATCCAAACATTTGATTAAGTCCCTCATGTGGATCTTACAGATTAGATGAATATGTGCCCTGGATTTGAGGGCTTTGAATGAATAACCAAAGAAGAGTCAACAATGGTTTGATGTTGATTTAGAAGCAGGGCTTTGGTAGAGCCCTAGGGATCTAGGTACAGCTAGATGGAACCATGTAAGGAAAACTTACTAACAATTAGAGCGATGCCAGTGTAGAATGGACTGCCTTGAAGAAGGATTGCCTAGTGCAGTGGTTCTCAACCTTCCTGATGCTGTGACCCTTTAATACTTGTATGTGGGCGTATCTGCATGTGGGCGCACCTGCCTGTAGATGGATAGAGGAACAGTGTCTCAGTTCCTAAGACCATCGGAAGTATGTGTTTTCTGATGGTCTTAGGCGACCCCTGTGAAAGGGTTGTTCAACCCCCAAAGGGGTGCCCACAGGTTGAGAATCCCTGGCCTAATGAGATCTTTCTTGCTAGAGGGCTTCAGGCAAAGGCTGAATGACCCCTTGCTAGGTGTCATGCATACAGGATACTCATTCAATTTGGGGCTCAGTTAGAGGCCTCTGAGTTACTTTCTGTGTCTGAAATTCTGTGATTTCTTGAATTTATAAATATCACTTGGGCAGCTAGGTGGCGCAGTGGATAGAGTATTGGGTCTGGAGTCAGGAAGAATACACTTGCTGAATTCAAACCTGGCCTCAGACCTTACTAGCTGTGTGACCTTGGGCTGGAGAAGGAACTGGCAAACCACTCCAGCATCCTGCTAAAAAAAACCTAAATAGGGTCATGGATAGTCAGACACAACTAAAAAATGATGGAACTATAACAAAATGAACATCACCACCTAACAGAAGACCTAATCAGTGATAATAAAAACAGACCTAGTTGGAATGAAATATAATTTCAAAGAAATAGTCCATTTTAGATTCTTTTCTGCCATTAGCAGAGTACACACACACACACACACACACACACACACACACACACATACATACACACACACACACACACACACACACACACACACACACACACACACACACACCTGCAAATAATGACAGGAAAACAGAAAACTCTTAACCAAGGCATAGCAACTTAGCACCAAGCGGCAGTAGTCACAAGGACGTCAGGAACCAATGTTGTAGTAAAAAGAATATTGGATTATGATTCAAAGGACACCTTTGACTTTACTTGTCTCAAACTCCGTTTCCTCATTTGTAAAGGGAGAGGGCTGGCTAAACTTGTTATAGACATGATTCTATGAAACACCATTCAAACTATCCATAGGCATTCTTTTTTTTTTTTGGAGAGCAATTGGGGTTAAATGACTTGCCCAAAGTCACATGGCTAGTAAGTGTGTCAAATGTTTGAGGCCGGATTTGAACTCAGGTCCTCCTGATTCCAGGGCGGGTGCTCTACTCACTGTGCCACCTAGCTGCCCCTATCCATAAGCATTCTTGTCCAAGGATCAATCCACGGAAGGTGCTACCATCTGTAAACTATCAATGGAACTGAAAATCACTGAGCCATAGCTAGCTGTGTACATAAAAACAGAACCACAGGCTCTGTCTTAAATGAGTGGATTCAACAAACATTTATTAAGTGACTACTGTATGCGTAAATAAATGTTAGCTATTGTATTCAAGGTATAGTTGGGAAGACCCTTCCAAAGCAGTCAGCTTCCAGTGTCTTTTGTCTAAAATGAGCAACAGTTCATTTGGCCTTGAGAAATGCAAGGACAAAACTCAATAGCCTCTGTTCTCTAGGTGCTTACATTCTCCTGGCTGCTAAACTTATCTTAGGCCTTTAGAAACATTATATCTATGGCAACAGAAAATGTGGAAGGAGCCAGTGGACATTTGGTGGCTGATGGATTCCAAAATATCCATCTGTAAGTTTAGGCTAAAAAAATGAAAAAATCCTCTCAGAATCCATTGCATTTTAACTGGGTTTTATGAGCAAACTTTAGTAAACTCTTAGTGGGATACCTGCCATCAGTTCAGAATAGAAGTGGTAAAAGCAGATTGCCTCCTACCAATAGTTTACATTCTAGAAGTTGGTGGCAAACTTTGCAAAGCTTGCCTACCTTCAGGAAAGCTTTTGTCCTATACTCTGGGAACTCTGTGCTTTGCTGGAATATCAACCTTAGCATTTAAGAATTTAAAGGCTGTTGCACTGATCTTTTTATTTCCTGTTCTTTTAAAAGGAAACTCAATCTGCAGAAGCATCTCCCCATCCCCAACCCATTTCCTTTTCTCTCCAGAGCCTCTTAATCTGTTGGAGGGGCTTGGAATGGAGAAGCTAAGATATCAGCTGCTACTAAGTGTTTTGGCAGTTGATTTTGCCTGCTTCCCGGGCAAAAACCACAGGGTTAGGTTTGTTGTATATGAATTTCCAGCCTATTTTTTTTAAAGCAGCTCTGTATTTTGGTATTTGTTCAAAAGCATGCCCACGGCAGTGGTTAAGGAATTATCTGGGGGAAGCCAAAGATAAGACCATCCATCTTAGAGGATTAGGAAGAGAGATGCAAGGATGTTTTTCTTCCTTCTCTTGCCAGAAAGGGCATGAAGTTTTACCTTCTAAAGCCTGAAAGAGAGAAACAGGCTTGGCATTTCACTGCACAAATTTGATGTGGGCAGTCTGTCCTGCAGACTCTGGTTGTGCTTTTGATGAGCTATCAAGACAGAACAGGTGAAGACCTATGATTGGTGTTTTCTTCATTGTAAATCTCTTCATTTTAGCCAGCTGGTTTTCTTAAGCTCTTTGAGAGGGAGGAATAGAGACGGGGAATTTCCTTCATAAATGGAGCATGTAACCCAAGTTCCAGCCCATCTACCACATCTGTCCATTCCCAACTTTTAAAGAGCAGCTGGAATCTATTCTTATTGTAACAATGGTATTGCTTATCATTGACCAGTGACAGCCCTTTTGAGTCTACCAGATGTCCTTCGCATTACTACTGGCATTAAGCTTTGCATAACGGATTTTTGGAGCTACAGAAGTCCTATCTGAAATTTGTACATAGCCCTGAGGGCCTCAGCTAGGGAATGGTCTGCGAACAAAGCCTTATTGTTATTGTTAGTATATGTAACAGGCCACCATTTCCAAACATTCAATTAGAAACACCGATCTGTTAATGCAATAAACACAATGTAGTACTCAGAATGAAAACTATTGTTCATTTTAGACAAAAGACACTGGAAATTGACTGCTTTGGAAGGGTCTTCCCAACTGTGAGCATTATTAGACACTGGAATATATTAGAAAGATATGTGATGTGGGCTCTTTCCCCGGAGACTGTAATAAAAATTGTCTTCAGTTATCATTTAAATTTATTTCCTTTTTTGTGGCAAAGGGAAAGCCTACATTTCTAGAACCTGCAGGGATTGTGGAGGTCATCTTGACCATCCTGCTGTCTGATCATTCATTCGTTCAATAACCACTTACTAAGTTTCTGTTGTGTGCTGCTAAGCACTGGGGATACAAAAAGAAGCAAAAGACAGTCCCTGCCCTCAAGGAGCTTACAGTCTAATGGGGGAGACAACATGCAAACATATATATGCAGTATATATGTGTGTGTGTGTGTGTGTGTGTGTATCTATATCTATATATATCTCAAACTATACACAGGATCAATAGGAAACAATTTATAAAGGAAACACCTGAAATTAAGGGAGATTGGGAAGGCTTATAGAAAGTTGGATTTTGACTGGGATGTAAAGGAAGCCAGAGAGATCACTATGCAGAGCGCAGAGGGGCAGCTTTCCAGGTATGGGGAATAGCCAGAGAAAATGCCCAGAACTGAGAGATGGAGTATCTTGTTTGCACAACAGTCAGGAGGCCAGTGTCACTGGATTGAAGATTACATGGTGGAAGGTAAGGTGTAAGAAGACTGGAAAGGTGGGAGGGGGCTGGGTTATGAAGGGCTTTGAATGCCAAACAGAGCATTCTGTATCTGTTCTTGGAGGCAATAGGAAGCCAATGTAGGTTACTGAGTAAGGGCTGGGGTAGGTGGGGGTGGGTGACATAATCAGACCTGAGTTTTAGGAAAATCACTTTAGTGGCTGAATAGTAGATGCCATGTACTAAATTCCTGCTATGTACTGGACACTGTGTTAGGTGGTGGTGATACAAAGACAAAAAGCAAACAGTCCCTGCCCTCAAGGAGTTTTTTCATGTATGAATGCCCTTCTACATCATAGCCACAACAAATCCAGGTCTTCCAGAATGAAAATAACTGGTTTATTAGATGGCTATGAATCCCAGCCTAATTTAGGACCCATTATCATGTAAAGTAATAGCCAAGGAGCAAACCACATTTTTTGACAATTGTCTTTGGAGATAAAAGTTGTCTCCCTGTTCATTCCAGAAGCATTTATTGAATACATATTGTGTACCTAGCACTATGCTAGTTAATTAAGAGTTTAAGAAAGTTTAGAAGAGATAGTAATGTATAGTAGGAAGCGCACTGAATCTAGAGACATGGGTTCAAAGTTCTCCTATGCTTTCTGACTGTCTTATCCTGGAGAGTTATCACATACTTTCTCTGGGTCACAGTGCCATACACTTTCCTTTCCTTAGCTCCTTACCTAAGATCTACAGGCCTCTGAGCTTTCTTCAAGCTTTGAATACATGACCCTATGAGCCTATAATTTCCAGAAAATGAAAGATCAAAAGGAATGATTTCTCTCTGAAGATCTTGAAATCTAGTTGGGTAATCAGGGTATATTTATGTATGGAACATATAAGCAAACAGGATGAGATGGTCCATAGGATAGTAATCAAATGCGACACCTCAGTGCTTTAGGAATACCCCCTTCTAGAGCATCTTTGAGAGGCCAAATTAGATCTGGGTCATCCTGGGAATTTGGACAAGCAGAGGCAGTTGGATAGTAATTATGTGATCATAGAGTAAGAGCTAGAAATAGCAACCAAGTCCAACTTCCTCTTTTTACCTTTTGAGGAAATTAAGGCTCAGGGGCTGCTAGGTGGGACAGTAAATGGAGTGCCAGACCTGGAGTTGGGAAGACCTGAGTTTAAATCTGACCTCAGGTACATACTGTGTGACCCTAGGCAAATCACTTACTCTGTTTACCTCAGTTTCCTCATCCATAAAATGTGGGATGATGATAGCACTTGTCCTCTAAGGTTGTTGTAAGGATCAAATGAGATAATCATTGTAAGGTGCTTAGCACAGTGACTGACTTGTAATAAGTACTGTGTAAAAGTTTTATATTATGAGTATCATTATTATTATTAGTTAGGTGACTTACTTAGAAACATATGGTTAGTAAGTGATAGAGGTGGAATTTGGGCTTGGGTCTTCTCGGCACCAAGTCTGGCCCTCTATCTACTACTTGGATTCTCAGTCTTTCCTCTGGTTAATCCTAGAATCCTGGCCATCTCCTGATGCCCATCCAAGCACCGGAGAGACCCCAAACTGACTAGACCAGCATCCTCTGGACTAGAGCTGACTTATATGAAGCCCTAAATGGCAAGTAAGTCTACCGTTTGACTCAATCTGCATTCTCCAGAGGAAAAAAGTTTGTATATGTGAGTGACTTAAGACTTTTGTATAATGGATACATTTTATCAATCAAACACATTGACCAATTGTGGAAATTTACACCACCAACAATTTAACTTTTATGTGTGAGCTACCTGGTAAACCAACTAAGTTGGATGCCAGGGAGCTTCATCTCAAGGCCTGACATCTGTAGGCCTGGTTGTGACTTCCTCTTGGTTTAAAACCAATCTCATTATATTAAGAACTTTGTCAGATCTATAGCAATATGAGTCATCCCCCAAACGATAAATGGTCAAAGGATATAAACAAGCAGTTTTCCAATGAAGAAATAAAAACTATTTATAGTCATATGAAAGCTGCTCTAACTCATTATTAACTAAAGAAATTCAAATCAAAACAAACTTGAGGCATCATTTTACACCTACCAGACTGATTAAAATGGTTGAAGAGGAAAAAAACAAATATTGGAGAGGATATGGAAAAATTAGGACATTAATTCATTGTTCATGGAATTGCGAACTGATCCCCATTTTGGAGAGCAATCTGGAATTATGCCCAAAAAGTTATTTAAACTGCCTATAGCCTGTGATCCAGCAATACTGCTACTAGGTCTATTTCCAAAGATGATTACAGAAAAAGGAAAAGAACCTATATGTTTGAAATATTTATAGCAGCTTTCTTTGTGGAGGAAAAGAACTTGAAATTGCAACATGCCCATCAACTGGGGAATGGCTGAACAAGTTATGGTATATGATTGTGACAGAATACTACTGCACTATAAGAAATGATGATGTGATCTTAAAAAACCATGGAAAGACTTGCATGAAATAATGAAGAACAAAATGAGCAGAACTGAGAGAATATTGTATATAGCAAGAGCAATGTTGTTTTAAGAATGACTTTGAATGGATAAGTTATTTTGACTCTTCTATAAAGACAAACATTAACTATAAAGGACATAAAGAAAGATGCTATCTGCATCCAGAGAAAGAACTGATAAATGGAAATATGTATAGAATAATTTTACACATACACACACATACATTTTTTTTCATATATATATATACACACACACACTTATTTGTGACTAATGGTAGCTATTTCTAAGGTGGAGAGGAGGGAAGAAAAAAAAAGAAATTTACATGATAGTTTTGTTGTGTAATGAAAAGAATAGCAAGCTGTCCATTCAGATCTGCAGTTTCATGTGCAATCATCTTTTTGTTGTGCTATGTTATGGTAATGCTTGTTTTATTCCATAAATTAAAAATAAAATAATTTTTTTAAAGAATCAATCTTATACATGTAGCAGTGTACTCCCTGAATATGGCTTTTAAAAACTGACAGTATTGTGCCATTTCCTTAGGGGAGAAGTGGCCCTCCTGACAATTAATACTTTTACAGGCCAAACTGACATATCACTTAGTCAAGCTAAGCCAAGTTAAATCAACAAGCATTTATTAAGAGTGCCAGGCACTGTGCTAAACACTGAGATACAAAGAAAAGCAAAAAAAAACAATCCCTGCCCTCAAGAAAGTTATAGCCTAATAGGGGAGATCACATGAAAATAACTAAGCAAGATACATACAGGATAAATTGGAGATATTTGCAGGGGGAAGGCACTACAATTAAAAGGAGGATCAGGAAAATGGGTTCTTATAGAAGGTAAGATTTTAGCTGAGACTTGAAGAAAGCCAGAGAAACCAGGAAGTGGCAAATAGAAGGGAGACAGTTCCAGGCATGGAGGGCAGCCAGTGAAAACTCTTGGAGAGATGTTGTAACTTCTGAAAAAATAGGAAGATGGCCAGTGTCACTGGATCATTGAGTACAAAAAGAGGATTAAGGTGTAAAAAGACCAGAAAGGTAGGAAAGGGACAGATTATGGAAGACTTTCCAAGTTAAACTGTCAGCCTCATTTAAGGATCTGGTTTGAGATTCCTAGCCACATGGTTGTAATCTTAGACTCTTGTCTTTTGATAAGGATGTGAGTATAGCAATTTTGGATTGTTACATTACTGTGTATGAAAGTTAAGCTTCCAATGACAGAAGCGGGAGGGGGGAGGCAGATATTACTTTGCTGCTTTTGTAATATAAATTAAGAATGGCCACACTGAGTCAAGTCAAATTCCATTCCTGTCCAATGGTCTGTCTTTCATAAAATGACTAAGGGATATGTAGTAGAAAGGCATAGTTGCCCTCTCAGATTTTGTCCCTAAAGTACAGAAATACCACATGTTCCCTCAGTAATATCTCTTGATAAGCCATTCATTCATTTATCTAAATCCTTTTTAAACCTATTTATGTTTTACCCTAAAACACCTCTTGATGGAATGGCTTACACGTTTTTCTTCTTCACATACCCTATAGTCTCTCATATCTGTCCTTCTTGCCATTTCTCATATATAGTGCAACTTTCTATCTTCCATCTCTGCGCATTTATGGTGTCTTCTGCGCCTCAAATGCACTCCCTCCTCCTTTCTGCCTTAAAATTCCTAGGATCTTTCAAAGTTCAGCTCAAGGTTCACCATCTACAATGCTACCTAGGGTGCTATTGCCTTTTCTGATCTCATCAGCTCTTAATGTCTCATTCTTTCATCACCTTTTAAAAATAAACTTCACTGTTTTATACACACTTATATGTGTACGTGTTATTTCTTTTTAAAATTAAATTGCATTTTTTAATTAACAGAAATCAACTTTCTCTTTCTCCTATGCTCTACTCCATTGGGGGGGGAAGATAACAAATTATTTGCAACAAACGTGTAGAGTCAAGCAAAACAAATTCCATCATGGACCACATTCAAAAAATGTCTCATTTTATACCCTGAATCTATCACCTTGTAGATAACAGCTTTCATCATGAAGAACGAAATTAGTAGAACCAGGAGAACCATGTATTCAATAGCCACAACACTATAAGACAACAATTTTGAAAGCTATAAGAATTCTGATCAATTCATTGAGTATATTATTTCTCCAGTAGAATTTCATTTACTTGAAAGTAGAGTCTGTTCATTTTTGTCTTTGCATCTCTATGGAGATGCCTATCATCATATCTGGCACACAGTAGGTATGAAACAAATGTTTGTTGGTTGGCTGATTTCTGTAAGTAAAACTCCCTTTTTATTTTAAACCATCGGAGTTCTCAAATATCAATGAGTGTACTTTGATCCAGGACTCAAGAATCTGGTGCAAAAGTTATTGACTTTGATTTTTCCCTTTTTTAGCATTTCATTCTCCCAGGCTGAATAATCCTACTATTTTAAATTCATTTTAAGAAGATAGATGCTTCCTTATTTCTTGGATTATTTTATTGGCCTTTCTTTAGATCTTTTCTATTTCTGTTATCTCTTTCTCGAGGGGTGGTAGAAAGAACTGCCACTGGTACTCCATTTGGGGCATGTCATGGTCTGTTACAAGGCTAGAGGTTGGGACTAGATCCATGACTTCATTACTGTAGGAAATTGTTGCATGAGGGATAGTCCTTCTACGAATTCAGATGGGCACCTTCTTGGTAATGTACACTGTATTAGAGATTTTCCCAGATTACTGAGAGGATAAATGATTTATCCAGGGTCCCATTTAGTGCTAACTATTGATTACTTTCAATTTATCCTCTGTGTGTGTGTGTGTGTGTGTGTGTGTGTGTGTGTGTGTTCATAATTTGGCCATAGTTGGTTTTTTTTTTTCATATTGTCTCCTCTATTAGACTGAGCTCCTTGAGAGCAGGGACTGTCTTTTTCCTTTCTTTGGATCCCTAGCACTTAGCAATGTGCCTGGTACACAGTAAGCACTTAATAAATACTTAACTGACTAATGCAGACAGGATATGTCAGAGGCAAGACTTGAACCCTGGTCATCCTGACTTTGAGGCAAGCTATTATGCTACATTGCCTTTTATTTCATTTCTGATACTCTTTCTGATGCTGCATAGCATGCACTGTCTACAGCGATAATTTAGGCTACTATCTTTAGGAAAGAGTCTACAATGTCCACAGGATTCTTTCATGAGTCCTTTTCACCTACTTCTCAGAACTATCCTTCTATAGCTATAGATTGGATTATTTTCACCTAAGTTTATCTGCATTTGCCCCTCTTGAAACTCTTTTTGTTTTTGTTATTCAGTCATTTTGCAGTTATTCCCAACTCTTTATGACTCCATTTAAGGTTTTCTTGGCAAAGATACTGAAGTGGTTTGCCATTTCCTTCTCCAACTCATTTTACAGATGGAGAAACTGAGGCAAACAAGAAGAATCTTCCTGATTCTAGGCAAGGCATTCTATCTACTGTACCACTCCGCTGCCCTGAATCTCTCTAGTTTACTTTTAGTTTACAAGATTCAGTTCCACAATCCCTTGAGTTTCAAATTTTCTCCTCCTCCCTCTCCTTTAACCCCTGCTCCTGCCCCATGGCGACATGCAATCAAATATAGGATCTGCAAATACCTTCACATTAAACATTAGTTAGGTTGTAAAGAAGGACTATAACCAACAGAATGAACAATGGGGAAGAGGAAACAAAACAAAACAAGAAAACGAATGAGAGCAGGTAGTTTGCTTCAATCTGCATTTAGACTCTGCAGCTTTCTCTGGATATGGATATCTCTTTCCACCATGAGTCTTTTGGGGTTGTCTTATAACCCTGCATTGCTAAGAAGAGCCCAGTCTATCAAAGTTGATCGTCACATGTACAATGTGTCTGTAATTGTGTACAAATTTCTCTTGGTTCTGCTCTTCTCACTCAGCATTAGTTTGTATAAGTCTCCCCAGGATGTCATGCCCTGAAACTCTTTTTACCAGTCACTTAATAAACATTAATTAAACACCTACTTTGTGCTGGTCACTGTGCCATGTAAAGGGAATAAACAGTCCCTATTCTCAAAGAGCTCAGAGTCTAATGGGAGAGACAACATGCAAATCGTTACACACGAACGCGCTATATGCAGGATAAACTGGAGATAATTAACAAAGGAAAGGCATGAGCATTAAGGGGGATCAGGAAAAGCTTGTGGTAGAAGGTGGGATTTTAGTTGGGACACGCAAAAAGACAGGGAAGCAGAGATGAGAAGGGAAAGCATTCTAGGCATGACGGACAGCCAGTGATCACAGATCTAGATCCCAAAGGAGCCTCAGATGTCATTTAATCCAAGCCCTCTACAGATCTACAGATGAGGTATGTGATGTGGGGAGGGTAAGTAGCTTGTCTGAAGTCACATAAGCAATGAGCAGCAGGAGACAAGTTTTGCACTCAGGTCCCCTGATTCCAGAGCTAGGGCTTCTTTCTTCCATATCATACCACCTTCCCAATTTACAGCCAGAAGGGTTTCTAGAGGCAACTAAGTCCAATCACTTCTTTTTACAATTGAGTAAACTGAAGGTCAGGCAAGTTAAATGACATGCCTAGAGTAACACAGGTAGCAAGGAACAGAAACCAGATTAGAACCCAGGTCTCTGACTTCAGAGCCAGTGGTCTTTTTGTGTCATGCTGCCTTTGAAACTTGTCAACCATCATCTAAGGAGATCCCATCTGCTGCTTCTTTTTTATTCAGTTAAATACCATTTATCCAAACAGAGACTTATTCCACTCCCTCCATCCCCAAAGTAAAGCCTGAAGTTGTCCCAAAGAGCTGAGCTTCTAATGTTGTCACTAAACATGAAACCCAAGGCACAGAATATGTTTATTATTTTAGGCCACCACCTGATTTTGCTGGCCTGGTAAATACTGGACAGGCTAGTGATTAATAAGGATATTTCCTCATACAAACAGTAAGGTTTCCAACATAAATATCTAGGGTTTCTGACCTCCACATTCCTTGGACAGTGGATAAGTATATTTCAGCCACCACAGGGGAAATTATTCACAATTGCCCATCTGCATATATTAGTGACTCATTCTCCACCTGCACAGTCTGAAATTAACCTGCCAGCCCTCTAACTGGCATAATGGAGAAAGCCTTTTTACATTCCTGGGGATAGACTTCTTAGAAAAATTCCCACTAAAGAAGTATCTCTTAGGATTCTTTCTGAGTTTGTGACCATATTAAGTATGGTTACAGATAGACAACACAGTTTCAAAGCACATTATAAGCTGCTTTAATAGAAACAAACTGCAGCTAGTTTGTCAGGCGTCCATAGATGTGTATTTTTTCAAACGAACATCTGATATTAACCAGCCAATCTCAACTTTAGCCAAAACTACCAGGCAAGAACCAAAGCAGGCAACTGTATTCCAAAAATTAGTCACGAGGTGTCATCTGACACATGTTTGAAATTGACACTAGGGTGCTGGACATGTTAATGCTGATTTACCAGAAACATTGGACAGTCATCAGGTAAGGCTATTAATTTTTATATTAGCTGCGATTAAGACTTTAGCCATCACACGCATATTTTTTCTCTAAAAATATCATATCACAGTATATAAAACTTGAAGGGACCTCGAAGCTCTTCTATGCCAGCCTATTCAAATTTATAGCCGAGGGAACCATAGACCAGAAACATTGTGAGGAAAAGTGACTTATCCAACTTTCTGTAGCTTGTAAGCAGTAGAGCCAGAATTTGGACCTTTGTTCTTCAACTAAAAACATAGTTTTATTTTTCACTAGTTTCCCCATTGGGCAACCACCTAACTACCTAAAAAGGGTTTCCAGGATTTCCCAGTGCCCTGGGAAATCTGACCCAAGTGTAGCACCAATGCAATATTTTCAGCACCTACAATCACTATAAATATAACTGCATGGTGCTCAATTGCAAAATATAACAGACTCTCAATATAGAAGAAACAAAACATTTATTCAGACACCAGAAAACCAAATCCCAACACCAGTAAGCCAATTCCATCATAGTAGCAAAGAAGTTAATAAGCCATAACAGCACAGAGAGCCACAGCATCCTTTAGCCTTCCCACAAACCAACACAAGCCTAGCTGTCACAGCAGGCAACAAACACCAACTTTTACTCACAAGTCTGTCTGTCTCCCTCAGAAGCGTACTTTCCTTCCAACTGTCTTGCTGGCTCTGATTCCCAGCTTCCTGTAGGCTCTGCTCCACCCTTCCATAAACTCCTCCCACCACAGGCTTCATGTGATTATATTCAGCCTATTAGGGGGCAGAGTACATTTTCAAAGCAGGGAAGGTCTTCAAATTCCCTTAGGCTTATTAAGGGGCAGGGAAAATCTTCAAATTCCCATTACCATTACACCAAGTTATAAAATTCATTCAGCCTGCACAGATACTGGTCAGTAAAGAATTTACTAAGTTTCTATTACATGTAGATTGCTATAGTAGATAATGGAAGGGAGAAGAATGATTTAAAGAAAAAAAGTATAACATATAAGCCATGCCTTTCGGGTTGCTAACAATCTATTTGGTGAGGCAAGAACCTATACATGTGACATCATAGAATAATATTTCTCCAACAACGAAGTACATAATGATACAGAACAATTTAATTTCTTGGGGACTAAAATTTTTTTAAGTTCTATTGACTAGACAAATTCTCTTGACCAAGACTATTAGCAATTACTACTATCCATGATTTAGTTTAGGTCTATGAAAAAGGACCGAAATGTTTTCCCTGCATAAAATGCACGTAGTCCCTCACACACATATAACTTTAATTTCTGAGCAAATTACTATGATAGCATTTTTGTGATCTTATGATCTCACAGATTTCATAAAACTAGAGAATATATTAAAATTCCTGACAATCTAGGTGCAGAACTTAATTCACAGGAGTAGTCAACCTGAAAGATGTGAAATAAGTCAACTTGGTGAAAATCCCAGGTTAAAGGAAGACATGGGATTTTCAAAGGGATTTGATCAATTGATCTACCTTTTGCACAGCTTCAATTTTTCATGGAAAGTAGTATTGGTAGAGAGAAAAAAATAGCTGCTATGAATGGAATTTAGAGATAATGAAGATAATAGTCTTTCTTTTTTCTATTGGTTCAATTCTTGGATTCCCTCCCTCAAGTTAATTTGTGCCTTTTGGCAGAACAACACCTAAGTGACCAAGCACGGATGAGCAGATAGTCAAGCTTTTTTTCTCTCTTAAGATTTTCAGGGAATGAAATTCCCTTCTTCCCTTCACAATTTTGGGAAACCAGGAAAGTTCCGTGTCCCTGAAATCAAGTAAGGAGATAATATGTAACAACAGGGGATGGTCAGCAGTGCTCAGGATGAGTGAGATTACAGTCTCACATACTATTCCCTGGTTGGGCAGCTAGGTGGCACAGTGGATAGCACACTGGGCTTGAAGAAATCCCTCAATCTCTATGAGAAGACAATCTTTCTTACCTTTCCTTCCAAAAGTGGAAGAAAGTAGTGGGTTCACTGAAGGTATCCCGAGAAAGGTTGACTCCTAGATATTTCAAGCCAGTTGTTCCATAGATGTCTCATACTCAAAATATGAAAACAGAACATTATCTTTCCCTTCAAACTCATTCTTCTTTGGAGCTTTGTTTCTGCTGAGGACACTGCTATCCTTTCATTCTCCTAGGTACACAGCTTGGGCATAATCTTCAGATCCCTAATCCTGGAACTTTACCTCACATATCAGATCAGTGGCCAAATCTTGATGTTTCTCCCTTAACACCATCTTTAACATATGCTTCTAATGGACAGTCACCAAACTAGTTCAACCTCTCATCAAATCCCTACTGTACCCTTACTCTAGTATCCTAATCAGTCTCCTTGCCTTGGGTCACTACTCACTTCAATCCATCTTCTACTCAGCTGTCAGTAATTTCCTGTTAAGTACAGGTCTGATCATATCACTCCCTACTCAATAAACTCCAGCGACTCTCTAATGCTTCTAGGGTAAAACTCTTTTGGCCTTTACAGCCCCAGATTGGCCCTAATCTAGTTTTACAGGCTAATTGATATGTTGTTCTTCTTCCTACTTTCCATGGTCTAGCTAAAAGAGCCTTGTCCCTGTTCTTTATACATAATACCCATCTCCCATTTTCATTCCTCTGTACCAGGTGCCCTTCATTACTAGAATGCTTTCCCTTTTTACCTCTCTATCCATCTAGATCCTGGTTGTTATTATCTGTCAGCCCCCTTGGTCATTCATCCTTTTTTCTCAAGAAGGTCAGCACTTGGCTTGCCATCTCCCTCTCCACCTTTACCTCTATTCTTATACTCGAGAACTTCAATGTACATGTTGTTCCTTTAAACAGTCTCTCCTCCTAGTTCAACATTGTCTTCGACTCCATGATCTACATCTTCCTTTAACCATAGTCAACCACAGGGATGTTCATGCCGTAGATTTACCACCATCTCAGATTGAAATTCCCCTTCATGGTCACAATTTCTTTTTTTTATGAATAGATGAGCATTTATTAGTTACAAATATAGGTGCCAGTCACCATAGTAAACACTAATAATACAAATAAAAGAATAGAGTACTATCCCCAAGAAGCCTACATTCTAACAGAGGGAATCAACATATACAGAGGCATGGAAGCCAAGGAAAGAAGTTTGGTTCTGGAGGGTCACTGAAATAGTAAGCTGATCCATAAGACAGTTAATCTGTACTTTCCAGAAGCCAGATCAGCATTGTTTTAATTACTTTAAATAATTAAAATAATGGTCATAATTTCTTATCTTTTCATTTATACCACTGTCTCCTAAACCTATTTATTCAATATCTCTCCAGTCCTTGTGTCCCACTCTGTTCTCCCACTCTCCACTTCTACCTCAACCTTCTGTCTGTTCCACTCTCCACAGCAGTTTTTTGGCCCCATGAGGAGGACTCCAACCTGAGACCAACTCAGTAAGTGATGAATTCCTGCCTGGAACCATCACATAATGAGAAGATCCAGCCACACTGCTCATTCTCCACTTTTACCTCACCTTCTGGTCTTTTCCACTACCATATCAACCTATCCCACCATAACTCTAGTTTGCTCCACCTTCCCATTGGTTATCTGGCTCCTTTCTCTTCTCCACCCTCAGCTTTCTAGCTCTTCTTTAGGGTCTGTCTTTTTCTATTAGCACATACATTCCTTAAGAGTAGGGACCATTGCATTTTTGTCTCCCTAGTGCTTATCAAGAGGGTAAATGCTCTCTCTTTCTCTCTCTCTCATCTATTATCTATCACTACCTATCAATCATCTATCTCTAATCTATTATCTATCTCTAGCTATCTATCTCTCCATTCATCTCTCATCTCTACTACCACCCCCTTGGATTTCATTTACTTTGTTCCAACTTGAATCCTTTGCTACCTTGTCCTTCCACTGTCCATGCCTGCCAAAGTTAAGCTCAATATCACTCCCACTATCAGCCTTCTTTGCTCTTACTTCCATGCTCCTTAAGGAGAGTGCCCAGGTTCCCTACAAGTTCATGGTATCTAATTAAATTGTGCCCTCACTGCTATATAATGTTCTCTGATTTTTGCACCTTTACAGGATTTGACAAAAAACAATTTCGTTGGAGTAGAGAATTAATGGAAACTAGTAATTTAACATAAGACTGGAAAGGTAAGGTGGTTTCAGTTTGTGAAAGGTCCAGAATGTATTTTTCTTTGTTCTGACTGCATGTGATGAGATTTCATATTAAGAGAAAAAATAAACCCTTTTTGTTCTCAAATTTCATTTTGATTACTATTATTATGCCATCTCTAAACTTCTTCACTTTTAGAAAGAAAATAATCCAAATTCTGCAAATATCATATGCATTCATTCATTCGTTTATTTATCTTGTATTTATCCCATTTATCCAATATGGCTTTTCTTTCTGAACCATGTACAAAGTCTCTAATCCTCTCCAGAGGCAGACATTGCAAAGGCAATCTGACTTGATTTTTTTTGTGCCTGAAATTTTTATGGTTGTGACAACTATTTGTGTGCCTGGGTGTGGCTGGAAAGGTCAGTGCATAATCCAGCAACTCAACATGACATGCCCCAAGCAAAACTGTGAATAGAGCAAAAATTTGTCTTGGAACCTTTTTGACTTCCTCTTGCCATGTTCCTCCCTCTCCTTGCTCTACTGTCATTCTTCCCTCACTGCAACTTTGGGGTTTTTCCTAACTTCCTCTCCCCCATCAAAACTTTCCTGCATTTGGCCCCAAGTCAGTTCCCTGTTATCTATGGACACTGAGCAAATAGAATAAAAATCCATATTAATAAATGACTATGGATTAATGTTTTGCTCCTTGTGGGTAAGGTGTTTGCTTTTTTTTTAGCACAAGGCTTAATCAGGAGCAGCTCCAAGACATGGCAGTCATGTTGGGGAGGAAGATTTCTGGGGTATTTGACTCTAATCAGACACATAGACAGCTATATCTTCCTGGTGTGGTCACAGATCAAGGATGGGAAAGGACCACACCACAGAGGTCACCTAGTCCAACCCCTTCAGTTTACAGATGAGGAAAGGAGGCCCTGGGAGGAAACATGACTAGCTACTCAAGGTCACTGAGAATCAGGGGCAGGATTTAAACCAGGTCCTCTGACTACAGAGTCAATGCTCCTTTGATTGTACCTTCTTCCTCTCCTGCTGAGGTCTGGCATTCCATCTAACCTCATTTCAAAGCATTAAAAATCATACTATAGCTAGGTGATACAATGGACAGAATGCTGAGCCTGGAAGTAGGAAGATCTGAGTTCAAATTCAGCTTCAGATACAGACTAGCTGTGTGACCCTGGGTGAGTCACTTAATCTCTGTCTGCCATGTTTCTTCAAATGTAACATGGATATGATTACAGAACCTACCTCACAGGGTTGTTGTGAGAATTACATGAGATAATATTTTGTAAAGTGTTTTTTTATATCCTTGTTTTACCTGGGCCTCATAACACCTAAGGGAAAGAAGGAAATGTGGAAATATGCATCAGATGAGCTTTAGAACCTATTTTCAATGAGTTCCATTAATGACCACAGTTTTTGTGTTGCCTGTAGAAAGAGGAATTTGCTCATGATATTTTATCAGTAAGAACCACAGCCTCTTGTAAAGGGCTGTAGCAAAAGGAACCTGTTCCAAGTAGGGACAATGTAACCCCCTTCCCCTTTAATAAAATAATCCTGTGAGTAATCAATCAATCAGCAAGCATTAATTAAGCACCTACCACACACCTGGCCCCGTGCTAAG
Source organism: Pseudochirops cupreus (assembly GCA_028627135.1). NCBI lineage: Eukaryota > Metazoa > Chordata > Mammalia > Diprotodontia > Pseudocheiridae > Pseudochirops > Pseudochirops cupreus. The sequence continues at coordinate 476,637,371 of CM053580.1, forward strand.
CCCTGGGGATACAAAGAAAGGCAAAAATAGACCCTGACCTCAAGGAGGTCAATTCTAATGGAGGAAACAACATATATATATATATATAACTAGGTACATACTATATGTGCACAGAATCCATGGGGCTCTCAGAAGGGAAGGTTCTAGCATTTGAAGGGACCAGGAAATGACCTCTGCAGAAGGTAGAACTTAATCTGATTCTTGAGGGAAGCCAAGAAAACCAAAGAAGAGGGACAGCTAGTTCAACATACAGATGCTGGAGACAGCCAGTGTGTCTGATGGGACAGGGTGGTAAAGCTCCTAAAGTCTGGACACATAGAAAATCTCATTAACTATGCATATTTTCAAGAAATGAAATGAATTAAATTTGCAACAACATTTTATTTAATTAGTACAAATGAGATTTCATAGGAAGGCATAGGAAATTTCATTAATTAATTAATTTAATTAATCTCATTAATATGGAAAATAGTCCCCAATAGCTAATGAAAGTTTTTATTCCATATGAAATTATCATGGCTAAAATTAATGTTAATTAAATACAATGTTGTTGAAAATTTCATTCATTTCATTTCTTGAAAAATATGCATAGTTAATGAGATTTCCTATGTGTCCAGACTTTAGGGACACCCTGTTTAAGAAGCCTGGAAAGGTAGGAAAGAGCCAGGTTATGCATGAAGAGCCTCGAATGCCTAAAAGAGGGCTTCATATTTGACCCTGGAGGTAACAGACAGGCACTAAATGGGGAAGGGGTGGGTGGCTCATTAAAAGACTGCAGAATGGACTCCAGAATGGATTTGATATTCATTCCTCTCCCAGATCTGTTTCTAACTATCTGGACTTCAAAACAATCCTGTCAACTTCACTCCACCCCCACGTCATCTCTCTTTTATGTGCTGTCTTCCCCATTAGAATGTAAAGCTTTTGCAGGCGGGGATAGTCTTTGTTTTTTGCACTTATTTGTATCCCTTAGCCATTTATTTGTCTAGCTTTGCCAACATCTGGCATATAGTAAGAGCTTTTTCCATCCTTTGCTTTCCTTCTAAAGAAAGTACAGTGACAGTGGATACTATGAGGCATGGGCAGCAAACATGGGCCAGTAACAGATATGCACAAAGGCAGAGCCCTTTACTGCTAAACCTCATCCTCGTCTTGGTCTAGAGAAGTCACCATCAGCCCAGGGCTGGGGTTGTGGTTCGGATTCTCAGGAAATTCATTTGACTTTAATAAGCTTTTATTTTATTTTATTTTATTTTAAATTTTATTTTAGTTTGCATCGTTCATTTCCACAAGATTTTGAGTTACATATTTTCTCCCCTTCTTTCCCCCACCCACCGCCCCAAAACAGCCATCCCAGTGTGTCCCTACCCCAGTCTATTCTCTCCTCTGTCACTTTTCGGTAGGGCAGGATGGATCTCCTAACCACAGTGCCTGTGTATCTCAAGTTCCAGTTGGATGTAGTCAATAATAATAATAATAATAATTGCATATAGATAGATAGATAGATAGATAGATACACATTTATAACATTTGATTATGGAACTCCAGATTCCAGATTCTTTCTCCTCCTCCCTCGCCACCCACCCCCACTGGAAAGACAAGCAATCAAATACAGGCTGAATATGTGAAATTACGCAGAACCTCTCCATAGGGAGCACACTGTGACAGTCT
>CM053580.1:476639541-476680126 GCA_028627135.1 Pseudochirops cupreus
GAAAATCCTTCTTCAGCTCATCTCTAGCTTTACGGCATTCTTCATGTTTATTGGAGGCCCCTGGTGGGGGTGCTCTGGCTGCGCTCTCCTCCTCCCTCTCTCTCCTATGATCTTTCTTTTCCCCAAAGAAGGAATCAAGGGTTTGGGAGCTGTTCTTACTTTGCTTCTTATGCTTATTCTTACTCATGGTTGTTCAGTCCGTGATTTTTTTTTAAATCTCTGTGGGGCTCTGCTTGCAGAAGGGAAAGCTCTGTCCCAAATCACTGGGGTCCTCCCGGCTGCCATAGCTCTCAGGAAGGTGCTGGGACCCTTCCTACTTACTTCCGGCTGACTGGATAATGAAGACTCCAAGATCAAGGCCCAAGACGGAGATCCAGATCCAGGCCGCTCAACACGAGAGCACTGGCCTCAGAACAATTGCTTAGTCTCCCTGCTGTCTGCAGGCCACGGGTGGGAAGCTGCAACGTGGAGGCGGGTGCAAAACCTCTGCCTTTCGCTTTTCCACTCTGGAGGCCTTTCGGGGGGACTGCTTTACTCTCCTAATTTTGCAAGCTCCACTGACCTAGTTCTGAACACTGATCGCAGCTGCCGCTAATCCGCTCACCCGAGAGGCTCCTCCGCTCCTCCCATCTGGCCGCCCCTGGGGCACAGCCAAGGCTTCAGGCCAGTCTGGTTTCGGTTCGTAGTGCTGATATGGTTCCTTGTAGCCGAGCTGACTTTAGCGGGAAGTATCTTTGTGTGCATTTTGGAGTTCTAGGATTGTTTAGAGTCCTATTTTATGGGTATTTTGGGGTGGCTATGTGAGAGCTGCGATATGTTGCTGCTGCTACGCCGCCATCTTGGCTCCACCCCCAATAAGCTTTTATTGCAGGCAGCTGAACCCATGAAAGAAACAAAAAAGACACTGATAACTTTCCAATGATGGCTTCCCTCCCATCTGCCTTTTGAGGACTTAGGACATGGGCATGATTCTTTTCTTCAGTTCCTAGCATCCTTCAGAGACCCCCAAGTTTTAGAATCTATCCAAAGAGCATCTCAATTCTCCCTCAACTAACATTCTGGCATTCACAGGATATACCCCCATTAGCTTCATCACTGTGATATATCATTGCATGGGGAAAAGAAATACTCATTTTGGCAACAAGATCTGGTTCAAGCTCTACTGTTTAGGCATATTAGCTGTGTGATCCTGGGCAAATCACTCTGCATCACATTTTCCTCATCTGTAAAATGGGGATAATAATTATTTCTACCTCACAGAGCTGTGGTAATGATCAGATGAAATACAATTATATAAAACACTTTTCAAACCTTAAAATGCTATATAAATGTCTGATTTTTAAAAGTTTGAGAGACATAATTTTTGGTAATTAATCATGGCAATGGGATCACAGTTTATATGTCCTTGAAAGAGTGGGTGTTCCTGAGGGTGGTAATCAACTCTGATGGGTTAACAATTAATGAGATAATATTAAAATGAATGAAAGTCTTGGGGGTACATGACTTGGATCACCCAAGTCTTGGTCAAAGAGACTTAGCAATATACATATCAAAGAGGGAATCCACAGAGGAAACACAGTGAATAGGAACTCACCAATTCTCTCAGCCTCCTTAGGTAAGTTTTCCCCAAGATTTGCTACAATGTTTGATTTCTGGATAAGGAAGTGAAAACCCTTTAATACTAATTCAAGAATTGGTTATTAATATAAGAAAAATATAATTATTTCTCTCAAATTCTAGCCACTACTACTGCTACTACTACTACCACTACCACCACCACCATCAACACTGATGAGGTACAGGCTCTGGGAGCCCCCTTGAGCTCTCCTTGAATCTTCCCACATAAGGCATTTGCCTGAGGCCATGGGCCTTAAGCTGTGGCTCTGCCCAAGTCTTTAGCTAGCCCGCTTCTCTGTCAGCTCCAGGTAGCCTCCAATAATTTCCCACCCTTGATCCTCTTGTTCCATGAACTGGCCTAGCCCACCATTGTCTGTCAGCTCCAGCAACTTCCCACTCTTAATCACTCATTACTGGAGTCTGACCTCATGTGACTCCTGAAGACCCCTCTAGACCATCCCTAGATTCCTCCCACAACCTTTCTGTCTATAAGATCCCATCTTCCCTCCATGGGGAGTAAGAGCACCACAGAATGACCTAGAACAGACTTGCTCTGTGTCAGGCTTGATCTGGCCCACTTGCCCAATGCAAGCGTAACAGATACCTAGGCTCCTTAAGAGTCTACCCAATATGGTGAACTTTTAATGAACTTTCAATAAACTTTGCTTTTCTTTGGCTGAGAAAAGACTTGAGTTGAATTCTTTCAGCAGGACCCAGTATGTTGGTATTTTGGGGTCTCGAGCACCCCTGACCCTAACCACATCACCACCACTACCACCACCACTACCACCACCACCACTACTACTACTACTACTACTGCTGCTGCTGCTGCTGCTGCTGCTACTTCAACTACTATTACTAATAAATACCTGAGCCAATTCTTCTGGTTGGTGAGATAGTGTAAGGCCTCTCAAATGAAAACTTATCTTTAAGACAGGCTTAGAGTAAAGTACTGTATTTTGGTTTATAGTTTTAATACATTATCATATGATCATAATTAGAAATCACAATCTCCCTGATTTAGAAAAGGACAAAAATCCATTTAAGGAAAATTTCAAAGATTTTTCTTGGGTCCATGCAACCCATTACACACTTTTCACAGTCAATGTTTTCCTTCCTAAAAACCAATGTTTTTCAGAATAGAACATGTAGGAAATGAAAAAAAAAAGGCAAACAATAATCTGGGGAAGGAAAAATTTCTAGTACCTTATAAGTTAAACCATAACATTTCGGCATTCAGCCCAAGGGTTGTTTACTCGCAGCAAAAATGGAAAAATAGAGAATGCCTTTTGGCTGCTCAATTGAAAGATAAATGGGCAGACAGATCTTGCTTTGCATTGTGGATAGGTTGGTTTTATTCACAGACAAAATGGTGAGAGGCTTTATTATTAATATTGCTATCCTTTTGAGGAAAACACACACACACACAATCTGTCTGAAACAGGCGTACAGTATCACTGAAAAAAAGTTATTCTAGGGAAGTGCTGTATAGTAACACACAAAATTTGGAATCAGTAAATTTGAGTTGGAATTCTGGTTATAAATGACCTTGGGTAAATCACACCACCTACTGAGCCTCTGTTTCCTTACCTGTAAAATGGAGATAATATCTACACTATCTACCTCACAGGGCTGAGGTGAAGGGAGTGTTTTGTAATCCTTAAATTACTATATAACTGTGAATTATTGTTATCATTATTGCTAGAGCTTTACTATAATCTTTCTACCTAGTCCATGAGGGGGAGTATTGTAGGAGAAACAATGGTGAACTTGAAGTTGGAAGACTTGATGAGACAGAGATAATAATAATAGGATGGAGAAGGAGAAAAGGGAGGAAGCGGAGGAGGAGGAGAAGGAGGAGGAGGAAGAGGAGGAGAAGAAAAGAAGAAGGAGGAGGAGGAGGAGGAAAAGAAGAAAAGAAGAAGGAGGAAGAGGAAGAGGAAAAGGAAGAGGAAGAGGAGAAGAGGAAAAAGGAGAAAAAGGAGAAGAGCTGTCTTAGGAAGTTATTTAACCTCTCTAGGTCTCAATTTTCAATTTTCTCACCTGTAAAATGCAGTGTTTGGAGAAAATGAGCTCTGAAATCCTCCCTAGATCTACGCTCTTGTAATCCCACTATCTTTAAGTTCCTTTTTAGCTCTAAAAATCTTAGTCTTATGGACTAATTTCAAATGAATTTTTAGAAATCCTACAACTCTAATCATCCCTGAACCTGTAAACAACACCTGTGAATTGCAAAATAAACAAAAAACATCCTCCTCCTCCTTCTCTCTCCTTTTATTATTTCCATCTCATCTTTTCCCATTAAGTTCAACTAGAAATAATGCCCGAACAAGTGACTATTCTGCTATTAATCTTTTATAGTTTATGATCTACAGACACACAGGGGGATAAAACAACTGTAACTTTGTAATTGAATCCCCATTTTGGGATACAGGCTCACCGAAAGCATCTGCAGGACAAATGAGTAATACATGCCTGTAGGCTACAGAAATTGAATGCCCACTACATACCTCTCTAGATAGGAAGCCCAGTTTGGAGGCTACTGCTTCACTTGGGGCAGGAGGTAATGAGAACCTGAGCCAGGCTGGTGGCGAAAGGAGTAGAGAGAAAGGGAAAGATATGTGAACAGTAATGGAAGTGGAAACAATAGGTTGAGAAACTGACTAGAAATGCTGGTTGAGGCACAGAAAGAAGGAAGATTCCAAGGATATCAAAACTTAGTTGACTGAAAGGATGGTAGTATCCCCAACAAAAAGAGGTGAGGGTTCTGGAGGAGAAATGAATGATGAAGTCCACTTTGGACAACTCAAAATTCTGACAGGACATTCAAGAGACACGTTCAATAAGTAGCTGGTTTCAGAGTACTAAAGTTCAGGGAAGAGACATATATTTGGGAGTCATTTGTGTAGATATCTGGAGAGGACAAGAGTAGAGACTGAAAAACAAACTCACCTCATCACTGAGGAGCAAAGATCTTTTAAGAGGATGAAACCAGAAGAGACATCATAATAGTGATGTTTAATGTAGGGGTCAAGAGAGGATCATTATTTAAAACTAGAAGGAACCTCAAAGGTTTTCCAGTCCAACTCACCTTATTTTACATAAGAGAAACATGAGGATTGATAAGTGCCTATGGTCATGAAGTTTAATAAGCATCAAAGGTGGGATATGTATCCAAAGCAACTGACTTCAGAGAAGGTTCTCTTTCTATTATAACAATGATAATAACAAGAAGAAGAAGAAGAAGAGAAGGAAGGAAAGGGAGAAGTAAGAAGAGGAGAAGAAGGAGGAAGACAAGAAGGAGGAGGAGGAGGAAGAGGAGGAGAAGGAGAAAGAGGAGGAGGAGGAGGAAGAGAAGGAGGAGGAGGAGAAGAAGAATGAGAAGGAGGAAGAGGAGGAGAAGAATTAGGAGAAGGAGAAGGAGGAAGAAGAGGAGAAGGAGAAGGAGGAGAAGAATTAGGAGAAGGAGGAGGAGGAGAAGGAGGAGGAGAAGAAGAATGAGAAGGAGAAGGAAGAGGAGGAGAAGGAGAAGAATGAGGAGGAGGAAGAGGAGGACAAGGAGGATGAGGAGGAGGAAGAGAAAGAGGAGAAGGAAGAGAAGGAGGAGGGTGATGAGGAGGAGGAGCGCTTAAGCACTTTACAAATATTATTTAATCTTTACAACAATCTTGAGAGGAAGGTGCTATTATTATCCTCACTTTACAGTTGAGGAAACTGAGTCATTCAGAGGTTAAGTCACACAGTAAGGACCTGAATTCAGATTTGAACTTAGGTCTTCCTGAACCCACTGCTCTATCTGCTGTGCCACCTAGCTGCCTCTATAAACTCTCTTGATGCCTCCCCACAGTGTGTTTGGGGGCAAAGAAAAGGATATATAAAATGTCACTAATAAATATCAGCACAAGGTATCTGCAGGTATTCAGCAAAAGAGGAAGCTAAGCCATATGAATCTCAGGACCTCTGTGGGGAATCAATGTACAGTACAGTAGAGGATGTTCATAAGAATGACCCTCAGTTGTTAAGAAAAGGTTGGATTATATTCAGCATCCTTTGCTTACTAAGGACAAATGCACTTTTTCGAATAGGGCTGCCTAACATTTTGTTCACGTCATATCAAGTCAGGTCAAGTCAAGAAGCATTCACCAATGTGCCAGGATGTGTGCCAAAAGAAGAGGATACCAAGAAAGGCAGAAGTAGTCCCTGTGCTCCAGAAGCTAAGACTCTAACGGAGGAGGCAACATGTTAACTAAGTACATAAAAGATAGAGGCGGTATAAATGGGAGGCAGTCTCAGAATGAAGGCATTGGGAGGTGGCAAATGTGGAAGCTGGAAAGGGCACTTGTACAAGGTGGGATTTCCAGGGAACCCAGGAGGCAGAGGTGAAGATGGATCCAGCCATGGGAGACAGTCAGTGAAAAGGCAAGGGGACAGAGTGTCTTGTTCCAGGAATAGCAAGAAGGCCAATGTCATTAGATCATACAGTATCTGGAGGGAAGTAGGGTGGAAAAAGCCTGGAAAGAGAGGGGCCAGGTTGTGAAGAACTTTAAAAAAACAAATAGAATTTTATATTTAATCCTGATGGTAACAGGGAGCCACTGGAATTTACTGAGTAGGATTGGGAGTGACACAGTTAAACCTGTACTTTAGGGAGATCACTAGCAGCTGCATGGAGAATGGATTGGAGAGCCTGGAGGCTGGGAAACTAACCAGAAGGTTACACAACAGTACAAGTATGAGGTGATAGGACCCTGTACCCAGGAGGCAGATATGACATAGGAAAGAAGTTCCAAAGGCAGAGATGACAGTTTTAACAACAAATGAGAAAGAGACATGGGGGGGGGGGGGGGAAGAGAGGGGAGAGAGAGCGAGAGAGAGAGAAAGAGAGAGAGAGAGAGAGAGAAAAGGGAGGGGGAGAGAGAAAGAGAGAGAATGAGAGAGAGAGAGAGAGAGAGAGAGAGAGAGAGAGAGAAGGGAGGGGGAGAGAGAAAGAGAGAGAGAGAGAAGCCAAGGATGTCATGGACCCCTCTGGCAGTCTATGGAAGCCCAAGGACTCCTCAGAATGTTTTTAACTACATAAAATACACAGGGTTACAAAGGAAACCAATTAAATTGAAATGTATTTAATAAAATATTTTTAAATACACAAGTTCAAGGACCCCAAATTAAGAGTCTCTGTTTTAGAATGGTGTTCAAAAAACCCATTTAAACAGAATGGTTAAACATTTAAAAGATTACGTTTCTGTCACTTGAAAAACTTCACTCAGAACACTTTCTCCCCAGCACGGTTAGATCAATGAGCCGTTGCCGTGTTAACACTAACAGCAATGATGTATTTTTCTTTCTTTAAGCTCCCAAGGTATTTCCTTTTAGTCACCCACACTATGAACACCGGAAATGTGGCTTTCCCGGGACTCCACTAGTCTGAAAGGTTGAAGCATATATAGAGATAAATAAAAAGCGGCCATACCAAAGCTGGACCAAAAAGATAGTTTTTGTCTTCTTTACTTTGAGCAAGGGGACCTAAAATAAGAGATTCCAAATCATGATTAGAAATGGGCTGGAGGTTGAAACTGAAAAAGTTACTACCCTTCCTTCACCCACTCTATGGTCCAGACAAACTAGTCTATCTAGGAGGAAGGGAGAAGGAAGCAAGCATTTATTAAGTACCTCTACTATGTGCCAAGGACTGTGCAGGGGCTATTACTTCATTCTGGTTTTGTATTTCTAGTGCCTAGGACAATGCTTAGCAGCTAGGTTGTGTAATGGATGAATGGCTGAGATTAATTTTTGAAAATGGTGGAGATGTTCAGCTCCCAAAATATGGCTCCTCCTTTACTAGCCAACCTTGTAAGTGCGTGTGCCTTGAACTGGCAGCAAAACAAGAGGACCAGGCCAGTCACCCCAGGCAGGGCTGAATTAGCAGTGCTGAGCATCTTAATCTGGTTTCAGTGGAAGGAGACTGGACTCAGTTACAAAGAATTCCTTGTTGTGAACTGAAGTGTATAAAAGTTCATGATCACTTATCTATATAAATCAACTACATAAAAAAGTTTCTAGGGAACTTCCTCCAAGTGGATAAGCTGTCTAATAAAGTGGTGTAAGATCACAAGGAAGGGTAAACTGAGCCAAACATGATTTAATATGGGTTGGTCAAGAACAGAAACAATTATAAAAGCTTATTGTACTCAAATGCCAATTATCTTTCCTACCCTGAGAGGCTATATAAAGTCCCCAATTAAGGGAACCAATCATTCAATCAATCAGTCAACTAGTATTTATTTTTACTAATACTTAACATCCATCCTTCATTCTGGAAGAGGACCAATGACATCAGGACGATTATGTCTTGACTTGCCACGAATTGGATATGTGTGGTGCAATCATCAGTCTCACTCTCTCCTTCAGAGTCATAGAAGTCCAATGGTAAGACAAAGGTCAAGACTACCAGAGATGGCCCAGAATGCAGTGGGTGACCTTGGCCTTTCTAAATTAAGGTCTTTCCCAGGTCTCAGTTTACCTGAGGCCATTCCCATTCAGTGACTGAGTCCTGGGTAAGAGTTCACTGATTCTAATGACGGTGCCAATGGCAACGATAATAGTAGCTAGAGTTTATATTACAAATATTATCTCATTTGATTCCCACAACAACCCTGGGAAATAGTTTACTATTGTTGCCCTTGTTTTAGAAAAGAGGGAAGTGAGGCAAACAGAAGTTATGTGACTTCCCTAGGGTCATAGAGGTAGTGTCTATGGTTAGATTTGAATTCAGGACTTCCCTATTCCAGGAGCAGCGAAGTGGTGAAGTGGATAGAGTGCCAGTCCTGGAGTCAGGAAAACTCAACTTCCTGAGTTCAAATCCAACCTCAGACACTTACTAAGGGAAGGTGACTTAACCCTGTTTGCCTCAGTTTTCTCATCTGTAAAACGAGCTAGAGAAGGAAATGGCAAACCACTCCAGTAGCTTTGCCAAGAAAACCCCAAATGGGGTCATAAAGAGCTAAACATGACTGAAAGGACAGAATAACAACTTCCTTACTCCATGTCCAGTACTCTACTCACAGCACAACCTAGCTGCTAAGCATTGTCCTAGGCACTGGAGAAACAAAGACAAAAATGAACTAAGAGTCCTCGCACAATGCTTAGAGCATAGTGGGTCCTTAATAAATGCTTGTTTCCCTCTCCTTTCCCTCTCAATAGATTAGCTTGTCTGGGCCATAGAGTGGGTAAAGAGAAGTAACTTAGAAGTCTAGAAAGTGAGGCTGGAGCCAGATCGTAAAGTTTTAACAGATGTGCTACTGGGGAATGTATATTGTCTTTCCAGTACAATGGGAAACATTTTGAAATATAAAGCTGAACACTGGCCAGTTGCCTCTGGAGTCAAATACAAAAACTCTGCTTGGCATTTAAAGTCCTTTAAAACCTGGCTCCAAAACTCCCTTTCCTGTTTCAGTGTACATTATTTTCCCTATTTCACTTTTTGTTCCAGACAAATTGGATTTTTTGATGTTTTTCACACTCCATCTCTTATCCCTGTGTCTTGGCACTGTCTCCCCACCCCACCGCCATACCTTGAACATATTCCCTCCATTTAGACCCCCTTGTCTCCTGCAGGGTTCAATTCAAGCACCACCATCTACATGAAGTTTTTCCTGACTCGACTTCCACCAGCTTCTAGTTCTTTTCCTACCTCCAACAGAGCTAATCTTGTACTTGTTTTGTATATACACACATACATATACATATGTATACATACCCATGTGTATTATACATACATACATGTATGTATATGTATTTGTGTGGATATATATCTGTATCTATCTATATCTAGCTATCCTGTACTGAAATTTTGTTTATGAAACTTTTCATCTCAAAAGCCTTATCAGTTTTTAAAGGGACAAACAAATTAGCTCAAGAAAGAATCTTCCCCACAATTGATTAAGTTAATGACCAGACTGAGAGCCCTTTTGATCAATTTAATTAAGACAAATATCTCTTGAGCTTACCTTTGACCAGGTAAAAAGGAGAATCCTTAAAGGGAATCCTTAAAGAGGTCTTCAGGAATTTTAGGAAGATGATCCTCTAGGATGTGTCTAAAGTTAAAAATGCTCTGTCTGATGAATCACAATGTCTACCTGAACTTTGAAGCTAAAGTTTTATCTTCTTGCAGAATGTTGCCCTTTGATTGGGGAATATTATTAACTGTGAGTGGCAATGATTTGAGTCAGGGAAATTTTTACATGCAAGATGTATCTTTGTCACTTTGGATTTCTCAATCTCTCTCAAGTTTACCATGCTCAAAACTTAATTAGTAGAATTTGTTTTAAAATTTGTGACAAAATACAGAATTTTTCTTCAACAGGTGATATGCAGGTTCATGCTTTTTGATTATTTCATTTTGCTGCTCTCATAAAACTGTTTGTTCTTCATGGAAAACTTCAAAATGAGTGGACACCAAAGATAAATAAATTATCTAGGAAGTTTGCTAGACTTAGTCAAATGCATTTGAGGTTACTCTCTCTCCCTTTTCTCCTCCACTCCCCAAAACTCCACAAAAGTAGAATAACTAAATGACTGGAAACAACCCTAATTAATTGAACTATCCCATTCACGACAAGGGCTCTGCTAGACCTATTCACCACTCAGACCCTCCCTAGGTACCCCTTCCCCATTTTTTCACCTGAGAACCTTGCCCCATATTTTACTAACAAACTGAGGCCATTTGTTGAGAGCTCCCTCTTCTCTCTTCTTCCCAAACAACTACTACTGCCACTATCTCCTCCTTCACCTTTGTCTCACTTGAAGAGAGTCTCTTCTCCTAACCAGGGCAAACCCCTCTATATGCAAAGAGGCCCTATTCCGTCCCATCTTTTCTAGCAGATTGCCCCCTCCATTTTCATTCACCATCCTATCATTTATCTTCAATCTCTCCTTATCTACTACATGCTTTCCTACTACCTACAAACAAACCTTTCTTCCTCATCCTCAAAAGTCTCACTTGATCAATCTCCAGTAGCTATCATTCCATTTCTCTCCTCTTTTTTGTGTCTAGACTTTTTGAGAAGAATTTCTAGAATTGATGCTTCCATTTCTTTTCTCTTATTCTCTTTTTTTAAACAAAAGTCTGGCTTCTTATTCCATGATTTAACTAAAACCACTTTCTCCAAAGTTACCAATGATCTCTTAATTGCCAAATCTACTGACTTTTCCTCTTCCTCATCCTTCTCTTCATCTCTAAAGTTAACGATCTTCTGTGGATGTTAATGACAGAAGTTAATGACACCTGTTGATCACCCCCTTCTCTTTGAAATCCTCTTCTCCCTGGGTCTCTATGACACTTGTCTCTCCTCATCTGCCACCTGCCTGTCTGACTTTTACTTCTTAGCTTCCCTTGTTGGATCTTCATCCAAATCACACCCACTAATCCTGGATGTCCCTCAGTGTTCTGACCTTTCTTTTTTCCTCTTTTATACTATTTCACTTGGTGATCTCATCCACTCCCATGGATTTAATTATCATCTTTATGCTGAAGATTCTCAAATATACTTATTCATCCCTAATATCTCTTTTAACCTCCAGATTCCTATCTCCAATTGCCTATTAGGGATCTCAAACTGTTGCTTAATGTCTAGCAATGAATTAAAACACAGAATCCAGATAACTTTCATATAGATCACGTGTCCTTAGCCATGACCCAACCCACAGCTAGCACTAGAATATGGAATCAATTGAGGAGAAGATGCTTTGTTTGTGTTTTCAGTCTTGTCTTTGCACTGGGTTGCATGGTTGTAGGCCCCAGAGGCTATGAATAACTATCTCAAGCCATAGCTCAAACTAATGAAATTTTTTCCTCTGTATTTCAGCGGGCAACAACCTCAGTGATTCAATTGAGGCTGTGTTAAAAATGAAGTGCGTGACTAAGGACAATTGGCCTCAAATGTAGCAGTCAGATGAGCTTGCATTATCCAGAGCATGGATTGGCCTATGGTGAGCAGAACATAGAACAAAGAAGTCCAGTTGGGGACAGAATAGGGGCTCTGAGTCCCCCAGAGGGGGAGGATTACAGAAGTCATTTTCATGCAATGGCCCTGTGAAACAAACCCAGATTCCCACTGTAATTTATGCAGACCTAATCCATGGCAAGTTTCTTAAAGAGAAAGTGTGATCAATTGGAATAAAGAACAAACACACTCTATCCCTCCCACCCTTGAAATGATTCCTGTACAAACGAAGCTGAAAATTGCTGGCCTGTGATGGCTGCTCCAGCAACGTCTTTGTGTTCCCTCTGAACTCTGCCTGCTGTAGGAAGCTCTTATCAAAAGGGACATACAGGGCTCTCAGCTAGCAGCCAGCTTTCAAAATTAACTAAAGGGATAAGTGCTTTGATCTGGCTCTGAGAAGGTTCCTATTAGCAGTGAGTACATCATCTCACCTTGTCATCTATTAAACAAGATGTTAATTTCACTTCTGAAGTTTTCCCTGCAGTAGAGTAGAAATTATATTTAGCAGACAGCAATTATCTAACTTCCACAAAGATCTGGTTTTCATTTATTTCTCCTTAGACAGGCATCCTTTAAAAACAACAACAACCCAAAATCATATATATATATGGAGAAGAGGAGATAAGGAAGTGGGAAAATTGCAGCCATTAAATGCAGTATAAAGATACAAAATCATTAATCTGAAAAGCTTCCAGGAATCTTAAAAATCCACCTCCTACTTCCCTCTGTTACGACAGTAAGGAAGCCAGAGCTTCTGAGCTGGAGGGCCAAGAAGCAGCCAATGTGGGCAAGAGCCCACCAAGGCCTGGGGACTCTATCAGGCCCTCTCTCACTCTGAGGCCGCCTGCAGACAGCAGAAAAAGCAGAAACAATCAGAACTTTTGGGTCAATATTTTAGATTGGCCCATTATTCTGTTGCTTACAGAACTGGTTGTACATAAAAGAGGGAGAGAAGGGGAGAGAGGCAGAGAAGAGAAGGGGAGAGAGGCAGAGAAGAAAAGGGAGAGAGACAGAGACAGAGAGACAGAGAGACAGAGAGAGAGAAGGAGCAGAGCACTAAGTGAAACCACTTCACATCAGAGAATCAGAGGGTTTGGTGTTGAGTGTCAGTGACTGGGATCCCGTGTGTTGTTCCTGCCACTGGGAAAATATTGTGTGCTACTCTCTGCTAAAAACTTCCTGAAGACTTGGGCAGAGAGGAGAACAAAGAAGTGTGTATGGCAACTGTCACTTCTAGTTGCCTTGACCTGGACAACACCTTCTGAATCCTCTCCTATTCTCTCCAGCATTCCTGTGGCAGAAGTTCTAGGTCCCTGGCAGTAAGATGTTGCAGGAACTTGCCACTTTGACCTATTAAACCATTCCTGACAGATAAAAATGGATTCTTGTTTTAAGAGTCAGAACCATACCTTCCCTTGGTAACTTATCACAACATTCAACAACTTGATTTAGAGCAAGAGTGTCAAACTGAAATAAAAACCAAGGGACCAAAACCATCCAAAGTATCCCTACAGGTTGCATATTGACTTAGAAAACCATATATATTTATATATTTCTTTTTTAATTAACACAACAACACATTTAGATTGAATAGGAACTCCGGGGCTGGGGATGCCCTGGGGAGTGTTGCAGTTTGCATGCTTGACACCTCTGATTTAGAGGATAGTTTTTTTTTCTTAGTATAAACTTAAAAAAAAAATAACCCCAAGGCAGAATGGTATAATACAGTGGTTCTCAAGCTTTCCAATGTTGGGACCCTTTAATACTCGTACGTGGGTGTATCTGCATGTGGGCGGACCCGCCTGGAGACGGATAGAGGAGCGGTGTCTTGGTTCCTAAGACCATTGGAAATACG
The DNA here is from genome assembly GCA_028627135.1 of Pseudochirops cupreus. Lineage (NCBI taxonomy): Eukaryota > Metazoa > Chordata > Mammalia > Diprotodontia > Pseudocheiridae > Pseudochirops > Pseudochirops cupreus. Next base: position 476,653,012 of record CM053580.1, read on the forward strand.
CCCTTTCTGATAGTTTTAGGCAACCCCCAAAGGGGTCGGGACCCACAGATTGAGAGCCGCTGGTATAATGGATAGGTAGCTAGCTTCAGAGTCAAGGACACTTAGGTTAATCTTGTCTCTGAAACATACTGACTGGGTAAACCATTTAATCTCATACTTGCCCCAGGATACTCTGAAAGTACAAATCTCAGAACAAACACTAATCTGCTTTGGTAGAGAGTTTCCTCATAAAAGATCCTCATGTCAATGAAGTCACAGGTTCAGACAAATAGATATTATTTGTTATACAGTGACAATGTGTGCTACACCTGGAGTCAGTAAGACCTGAGTTCAACTTTGGGCCTCAGACCTTTACTCAACCTCTGCATGCCTCGGTTTCTTCTTTTGTGAAAGAGAGATGATGACAGCATCTCCCTCCCAGGGCTATCGTGAGAATCTAATGAGATCATATTTGTAAGGTCTGCAAACCTTAAAGTGGGATATAAATGCTAGCTATTGTTATTGGGGGGCAGGAAGCACACACGTATCCTACAACAGAATCCTTCTCACAAGCAGATACCAGTGGAACAAGCCATGAAGAATGCTACACCGTGTAGTGGAATGAAAACCAAGCTTAGAATCAAGAGATTCGAGACAGGGATGGGGAATTTGTGGACTCAATGCCACATGTGGCCCTCTAGGTCCTCAAGTGTGGCCCTTTGACCTAGGCCACAGGTGTCCTCAGAGCTGCAGGTTTCCTACCCCTGTTCTAGAGAATCAAGAAAACTAGATTCAAATCTTGTTTCTGTCACTTACAAGCTTTGGGATCCTGGGCAATCTTTTAAACTCTCTCACTATGAGTTTAGAATAGTGTAGAATAATAACATTAGAGCAGATATATGATTGCTAAGGTCTCTTCTAGATTTAAGATTCTGTGATTTTATATATATATATATTTCTAAAACTAAGTTTATATATTAAGTAAAAAGCTTAGTCTATTATATATTTTATAGTATATATAAATTCTAATATATTAATAAATCATATATTCATCTATTTATATATTAAGTATAAAACTAAATATACACATATATTATACATAAAACTAAGTGTCTCAGATCAGTAATCTCTAAACAGTTGGAAGACTATTGCAATGGTCCAGATAAGAGGTGATGAGCACCTGAACTAGGATTGTGACTATATGATTAGAATAGAGGGAGAGAAGATATTGTGGACGTAGAGATGGTAAGATCTGATCAGATATGTATGGTGAGGGAGAGTGAGGAGTCAAGGATAATGTCAAGTTTACAGACCTGGATAATAGGAAGGATGATGGCGCCCTCAACAGATATAAGGAAGTTGGGCAAATGGATGGATTTGGGTGAAAACATAATGAATTCTATTTGGGACATGTTGAGTTTGAGACGCCTATGGCAAGCCAGTTCAAAATATCCAATAGAGAGTTGACAATTAGGAGTTGGAGTTCAAAAGATACACTACTGCTATATAGAGAGATTTAGGAATTCATGCATAGAAATAATGAAGTCACCAAGTGATAGAGTATACAGAGGACAGATGATTGATGTGCACCCAGATTTAGGAGGCAGGATATTGATAATGATCCAACAAAGGAGCCTGAGAAGGAGTGGTCAAACAAGCAGAAGAACCAAGAGAGAGAGAATGTCATGGAAACCCAGAGAAGAGTAGGTATTCAAGAGGGTTAGATAATAATATCCAATGCTGCGGAAAGATCAAGAAGGATGGAGATTGAGAAAAGGAGATAGGTTTGGTAACTAATTACTATTAACTTTGAGGAAAGTTAATTTCAGCTGATGAAGAAGCAAGGATAATGAGGGAACTGAGAGTCTGTGAGACTGGAAGGATGATGATACTCTCAACAGAAATGGGAGTTTGGAAGTGGTATAAGTTTTGGAGGAAAGAAAATGTAGTCACAATCCATCCATTCCTTCTCATCCTTTACTACTCTTTCTGCAAAATGAAGAGAGAGGGAGAGAGAGAGAGGGAGAGAGAGAGAGAGAGAAGAAGAAGAAGAAGAAGAAGAAGAAGAAGAAGAAGAAGGAGGAGGAGGAGGAGGAGGAGGAGGAGGAGGAAGAGGAGGAGGAGGAGGAGAGGAAGAGGAAGAGGAAGAGGAAGAACAAGAAGAGAATTTTGCCTAGGCAGAATTGAATTAGGTCATACTCTTCTTGAAAGATCCACACCTAAGGGAAGTCACATGGAATGCCAGCAGTGGGAAGGAGTAGAGTGGAAGAGTATTGAAAGGGATGAGGTAGTTGTTCAGCATTAATTATCAGAGAGAAGTTGGGATGCAACAGATCTTCCCATCTTCCAATTAATCATATACTCCTTGAGCCAAGCTGTAGGTCCATACGGGTCAAGTCAAGTTTTCTTGGGGTCATTCCATGGCTTCCACTTTAAAGACTACCATTTTAAATAATGGCTGGGTATCTAACAATCCACTCTCAATTTAGGGGTCCTTTAAGTTACTTGTTTGGTCTAATTATTTATGCTGACAAAATGACTTCTTAATTACTACAAGTAATTATTCAATAATAAACACTTTGGCAGTGTCAAGCAAATCAAGATTGATGGGGTGCAGACAACAGGGCACACAGCAGATGTTCAATGAATACCTGTGGAATTGGACAGATGGGGAAGAAAGGATCTAAAATTTTATTCTGGTAATCATTATAGACCAGGTATTCGCAGCAATTTGAGCCAGGACTGCTCCTACTCCCCTCCCCTACAGTTCTAGTGGGAGGAGACAGATTTGTTAGACACCAAGAAGTGGTGAGATTTGTGTGCACAACTCTGGAGGACTCAGTTCCTATTGCCTTTGACCATGCTGACAAAGTGATTTTCCTAAAGTAAAGGTTGACCATGGCGTTCCTCTCTTCAATAAACTCTACCATCTTTCAAATTAAGTACAGACTCTTCTGATTGTCCTTTAAAGGACTTCATGATGTAGTTCTGATCTACCCTTCCAGTATTGTTATACTACATTATTACTCTCCTTCACACAGCTTCCAGTTCAGCCAAACTGCCCTTCCTGCTATTACTCACACACAACACTCCACTGCCCATCTTCATGCCTTTGCATTGGCTGTGTCCCATACCTGGAATTCACTCCCTCCTTCCCTTCACTTCTTAGAGCCATGAGCTTCCTTCAAAGCTCAGTTCAAGTGCCACCTTCTCTTTCTAACCCCTTGGCAGCCTATGGAACCCTTTTCAGAACAATATTCTTAAATGAAGAAAATAAAATACATAGGATCACAAAGGAACCCAAACATGCTGAAATAAAAGAAATTCTTTTCCTTTCAAGTTCATAAACCCCCTGATACTGACCCATAGATGCCTACCCCAGGTTGGGGCACTTTGAGCATAGTAAGCTAGGATTAGGTTAACTAAGGCATTCATACCTAAACTTATTGCTTACTAAAGTGATTTCTAGGCTCTTTAGTTCTCCTAAATCCATGGCTAAACTTTTTCAGAAAAATGGTTTAAACATTATGGAATGTATGTTATTTCTTCCATAGAAGATTTAACAATGTTCTTTGATCCTAAGAGAATGAATATTATTTTTAGTAAGGAAGTTATCTGAGACCATAATTGGAACATCTATGAACTTTATAAAGAAAAACACATTGGGATGAGTATGACTTTTTAAAAAAATTTCAATAAATACACTCAATCTTCTTTAAAACCAAGGTTTTTCTAAATCTGTTGTTAGCTTTATTTTTGGATTGAAAGAAAATATGATAATAGTTTTGACCCTCAAATTCATCTGTTTCTCTGAAAAATGAGAAAGGTAAATTTCATTTGGGAGAATCATGTCCTGAAATTGTTGACCTGATAGCTACATGACCTGGTAGCATTGAGAATTTCAGTAACTGTCTTTTCACAAGTGTGAAAAATCATATAAGATACAGCTTGAATCTGTCCTTTATTTCCAATTATTTTCTTTCTTATGATAGGCAGTATAGTACAGTGGTTGGCTAGCTAGCCTTGGAGTCAGAGAGACCTGAGTTCAAGTCCTGCCTCTTACATATACTATTTGTGTGACCCTAGACAAATCTCTTGAATTCTAAGGAACATTGTAAGATTCCAAATTATTGAGGAATGGCTAATCTAAATTACAGAGAAGCTGACTTAGAGGACAAGTTTCCACATTGAGAATACCCCATCCTGATTAAATCATAGGTCTGGAATTGAAAAAAAAAGTTTCTCATAATATTTCCTGGAAATCCTATATTATTATTTCCACAACCATTTTAGAGATGAGAAAGCTGAGAAGCACCAAACTAAATGAATTTCTTTGTATCACTCTCATCTAGTTCTTAAACATACCCCATGTGCACATGATATATATGGCATGGGATCTCAGGAAATACAGTTTGATGACAGCACTGTCTGGCTTGTATTTATTAAGACTCTGGCTGATTAATATAAGAAGTGAAGTCATCATTTGCTTTCTTTTCTTTCTAAAACTGACTCATGCTGCCATTGTATAAGCTGTATAATTCTGCCACAAGGCGCATTATGGGAGAGACCCCACCAGACCATATCTTCACAGCCATAATTGACAAACCCTCTGAAATAAAGAGCTACAAAAGAGATAACCTCTGAACAGGATAGCCTAGCCCTATTATGCTTACCAGATTTTTTTTTTGGTGGTTGCCACAACGGTTTTGTGCAATTCATTAAGTTCTCCTACATTGAATGGAATGGGGTGGGGGGAATATTTTCACAGACACTCTTAATTCAAAATACTTTTCTACATCTGACTTCTCACTATTACTGATTAGCAATGTACTTGTCAGACCTTAAATTCTCATGTGCTGAATGCACACAGAATTCCATCTGGAACATATATGATATTGGATTGCTTTTGTTGGAAATGCTTGGCTCTTGCAGAAATTATTTCACTGAGATAGCTGAATTGTACTATCTTTTTAAAGAACAAGTTCAACCATTTCATCCCTCTGTTCAAGAACCATCAGTGGCTCCCTATTGCCTATAGAAGAAAACACATACTCCTCAGCCCTTCCCAATTTGACTCCAGCCTACCTTTCTAAGTGTATTATGCATTACTCCCCTTTATATAGTCTAGTCCAGTCAACTAACCTATGTCCTGTTCTCTGAACTTGGCCTTCCTTTTCTCACCTCCTTTGTAGAGGCTATCCTCCATGCTTAAAGTGCAAGCCCTCCTAATCTCTGCCTCTTAAAATCCATACATTTCTTCAATGTTTCAGCTTATATGATACCTACGAGAAAAAGTTCCTGTTCATCTTAATAGTTAGTTCTCTTCTCTTTTTCATAATATCATAGATGTACTTATCTGTTTACAAAGTATATCCCTCTAGGACAGGGGTTCTTAATTTTGTGTATGTGGTATGTATGTGTGGTGTGTGTGTGTGTGTGTGTGTGTGTGTGTGTGTGTGTGTTTCCCTCTATAGCAATCTAGTGAAGCCTGTGGACATCATCTTAGAATAATGTTTTTACTTGCATAAGATGAGACATGTAGGATTACAAAGGAAGCCAATCACATTGAAGTGTAGCTATCAAAATATTTTTTAAAAGCAAACAAGTTGACAAAGCTCAGCTTAGTAACCCATGTTCTAGGAGAATATATATTCCTAGAGGACAGGAATTCCTTCTAGTCTTGTCTTAGTATCCCTAGAACCCAGCACAGTGTAGCTACTTAAACCAAGTGTGTTGGGAATTGGATTGGATTGGGAATCTTTCCCAAACTAGGAAAGACAGTTTGGAAGCCTCATCATGGAAGCCCTGCAGGTAATCCCCAATAATGCAACTGTTCATTGTTGTTGTTCAATTGTTTCAGTCATATCCAACTCTCCATGACTCCATTTTGGGTTTTTCTCAGTGGGGACACTGGAGTGGCTTGCCATTTCCTTTTCCAGATCATTTTATAGATGAGGAAACTGAGGCAAACAGGGTTAAATGATCTGCCCAGGGTCACACAGTTAGTAAGTGTCTGAGGTCAGATCTGAACTTAGGAAGAGGAGACTTCTTGACTCAGTGCTCTATCCCCTGTACTCCCTCATTGCAGGATATTCCCCAATTATGCAAAGGAGCCAAGAAAATAGCAAAAATCTTCCTTTCAAAGTATTTCTGTTCTTGTGTGTCTTCAATGTCTATTTCAAATGTAAACTTCTTGAACTCAAGGTCTGGGTATGAAGATAATAATTGCATCAGGAGATTCCTGTGTTCTAGTGAGAAAGACGTGCCCCCATATCACTGTGCAATCTGGACACATCCTATAATAGGATTGAAGAGTTGACAGGGGTCTTCAAGATTATCTAGTCCTGTCTCCAACTTTGGGGCAAGTTATTTGATTAATATTAATATGCAAAATGGGCATAATATAATTTGTACTATCTACTGTCAGGGTTCTCTTTCAGAGTACCCTAACTTGCCTGCAGGGGCAGCCAGTTACTTACTCTAATGGAGAAGGCGCCATAGCTCTGAGGTAAAAGCAAAGAAAGTTTGTTAAAATCTCTCTATGGGGAAGCCTTACAGCTAGATCTTAAGGCAGGTTTCAAACTACCTCCAAGGCTTAGGTCTTATATATATCCCAGATCTACATACCACACGTGACAGAGCCCAGCTGATCAGAATTGTGAGAGGGGAAGTAAATTGTGAGAGGGGGAGTACAATCACAAGGGCATGAGGCCCCAGCATGAAGACACTAATCAGGAATATCAGGTAACCCCAGGTAAGAGAATCTTGAGCAATGCAATATCCCCTGGCCAGGGATGGTGCAATATGCTCTGACCACCATGTGACCCAACTAATTCCCAGGCCTCAAACACTTCCCTGTGCCTCTACACAACCACTTGCAATCTTGCACATAATTTCTAATCCTCACAATCTACCTCCTTGGGCTATAGGGAAGAAAGTACTTTGTAAACCTTCAAGGGCTACTGAAATGAGTTCCAATTATAATGTTGACTTCTATTTTACCTTTGATGAGACTTTGATTTCATTTGTCTTCTCCCAACCTATATAGATTACAATCCTTTCACCTTGTTATCAGTAGTCCAGGGGTGGGGCCACATGTGGCCTCCAGGCTGCAGGCTCCCCACCCCTGAAGTAGTCTCTGAGGTCCTTTTCAATTTTGTGATTCCAAAATCCCATGCCATTCTTTTTCATGTTTTCCATAAATCCAATATAGAAAACAAAAAATCTACCTACAATAAACTAGGAGACTTGGCCCAGTGGATAGAGTGCTGGGCCTAGAGGTAGGAAGACTTGAGTTCATATCCAATCTCAGATACTTTCTAGCTGTGTGACCCTGGGCAAGTCACTTCCCTTCTGTGCATCTCAGTTTTCTCAAGTTACACAATAGGTGTAATAATAGCTCCTACCTCCCAGGGCTGTAGTGAGGATCTAATGAGATAATACATGTGAAGCGCTTAACATAGTACCTAGTAGGCATTTAATAAATGCTTGTTTCCTTCCTTCCTCTTGTTCTCTTAGTATCTCAGAATTAGCAAGCTCTCTGGCATAGATATCTTTTTCCATTCATTCTTGCTTCATGCCTGGCCTACCTCCTTTTCTAGCCTTTAAAATTCCCAAGAATGTTTCTTTTATGTCACTTTGCATATATAAAAGTCATTATTAATAATATGCTGACATTTGCCTACTAAGCCCACTAGGAATCTGCTTATTACCTTTAGGTTGTCTGAGATTTAGATTTTTATGAAATCATGATGTTTCATGCTTAATGGTCATATAGCAACACCATGACAATATTAGTGTTAAAGAGGCAGGCTTAACAGCAGTTAGCAGTGTGCAAATCACTGAAAGCACAGCGTAGTTTCCTAAAAACAATACACACTGACCTCCTCCTATTTAATTACATGACCAGCTCACTATCCATCTGCAATGTTTATCCAAGGCACACATAAAGACAACAGGAATTTTGAGGTTATCAGAAATGCAGGACAAAAGTCTGCAGGTCCACATCTAATCCTTTGTACTTGCTAATTGAAGCAGCTGGGTAATTTTCATGGCCCTGAAACTAGTAGCTAGGAACATAATAGCAGCTGAAAGGAATTTTCTCCACTCAATCTAAATAGTAGGTAGGGTTATGGCCCCCCCCAAAAAAAACAACAACCTAAAAAGCAGTTCATAAGATAGGCATAATCTAAGGGTTTTACTGACTATCTGAGTATGGCTATGAGTCTGACTCACAAAGAGCTGGAATAGCCCTTCAAGGTCATGGTCTAGGTGCTTTACAAAAAGAGTTAGGACCACTCCCCTAAAAGGGGAAGGGTTCTATAGAAGCTGTAATTCAATAGAGAACCAGCAGATGACAGCAGCTCAGTGAAGAATTAGTGGAAGCCTAAAGCTCAGGACAGATCAAGTAAAGAAAGTAACACAACAGATGACCCCAGCAGCTTGCATCTCATCGGAGAAGAAGTAGCTTAGTAGAAGAAAAAAAGACTCAGGAGATGGCCTCACCAGACTGGCAGATGGCCTTGCCTGATCAGCAAATGGCAGTTTAGAAGGCAGAGAGCAATTTTAGCTGGGATACTTTTTGAATTTGAGGCAGCTTGCAGGGACCCACAGTTGTTGAGAGCCCAGGTTCATGCAAATAAACTCATCCTATAAACTGTTTCCCTATCTTCCTTTTGGGGAAAGAAATTGAATGCTTACTATATAAGACTTTCGGCTTCTTCCTTCTGGCAACTGTTTTTTGCATTGGCTCTCAAGAACCAATTAGTTAATATTCATGTTTTGATCAATTTTCCTTTTAAAAAAATTCAAATTTACATAGTGTTTTAAAAGTACATTCCTCACAAGAACTTGTTGAAATAGGTATGTAGGTATTGCAAGTGTGAGAAACAGGTTTGTAGGGATCACAGGACTTACTAGGTAGGGTCAGGGAGTGAGCCTAGAGCTTCCACTGTTCGTTGCTTGTCCAGGGGCCCTTAGGAAGATCCATACGATATACCCCTTGAAACAGCAAACCCCTTCTCACTGAAAAAGCCCAGAAACAGAATGTGCAGAGAAAGGTGTTTATTAGGCTTCTGGCAAGGAAGTGGGGAGGATGCTCACTAGAGACACATCCACACTGATACAGGAGCAGGAGTGAGGTTCTACAGTTCTGTCCTTCCTGGTAGACTTAGGGTTAGTCAAATTTCTCACTTTATTTCCTTACATTCTCCGCCCTCCCCTACATATATATATATATGTATATATATATATATATACACATATGTATGTGTGTATGTGTGTATGTATCTGTATGTGTGTATATATGTATGTATGCATGTATGTATGTATATGTAGATTATATGCAGATAACATAGGTGTGATAGTGAGGATACTTGAGACCTGGCTGGAGTGACTTCTTCTAAGGTCCAAGCTGTCTGCCACACCTCCACCTTTCTAGTTCCTTCTGGGCATTGTCATAGTTCCAGGAAGGCCACTGTCTTAGTAAAGTAAGATCCTCAAGTTTCCCCACAGCTATTGATTATCTTCCAATAACTTTTGTGGGAGCAAAACAAGATACCATTATATTCACTCTTACACAAGTTTTGTGTAAAGGTGGTTCTAGATCACTTTACCCCACTTAGTCCTGATACATTTATCAGGTGAGACTACATTAGCCAATAGAAACAGACTTCCTGTTGAACCCAAGGAGGTTGACGGGAAGGTTCTCTCCTAGTTTGCTACTAGCAGAAAATTCCAATGATATCTAGTTCAAAATGCTATACAAAGTCCATAGAGTGTGATCAAGTCCCTCAGACAATGTGAATAGACTTCTAGGGAGGTGTTCAGGTCTTATTCAGCCCTAGTGAACAATGGAAAGGGATATGTTCTCATTTATAAAGCCATCTGACCTAAATGGGATGTGGTGATTTCAACCCCACCTTTATATTTGTCTGTATGTACAGATGAAGTCTCAGAGGGGCTAAAGTAGTTTGGCTGTGGTCACACAGCTAGGAAATGGTAGAGCAGGTAATACTGTTTGATCCAGTTACAGTCAGGTCTCAATTGGTATGAATACTAAAGTGGTCCGTACCTGCGCTGCCTATTTCCACTGGTCTGAAACCAGTTAGCATATTTTACATAATTGTAATCACATATTTTGGCAAATATTTAACAACTGGCTTTCTTTAAAAAAAAAGACACTTTAAAGCTTAATCTGGATTATTAACATTTTCTCTATCACTTTCCCAAGTCTAGATAATCAGTGAAACAGTAAACCAAGCCCTGATGTGCAGTTTTGCCAATTTCTGAGGTGTAAATGCTTACGCTGAATATTTTTAAAAGCCTGTTACAACTGGCTCCAGTAATCCCCCCAAATTTTGAATATTGCAAATCTAATATATTTGGGGGACTCTATCTGAACTACAACTTCACTCATAACAACCCTATGAATCAAGTAATTCTGGTATTATACCCAGGCTCAAAAAGGTTAAGTGACCAGAGTGGAAAGGGTCAAAGAACTTAAATCTTGACTCCACTATTTATTACCTGTATAACATTGACCTAGTTTTTTATCCCCTCAGAGCCTCATCTCCAAAATGAGGGATTTGAACTAGATACCCTTTAAATTCCTTCTTAGTTCTAAATCCATAATCCTATGACTTGTCCAAGGTCACCCAGTAACTAAGTGACAAAGGCAGTATGCAAACCCAAGTAGCCTGACCCTAAGTGCATGGTTGTTTTCATTTCACTGGATCATTTTTTGCCCCTTTATAGGCCTTTGGGGAAGGGGGGGTGGGTAAATCAGTGAATGAATACAGCTTAAAGCATGGAGCACATGCTTGGGGAGGATTCTCACTGACCCTTCTTTCCCTCAAGGAAGAGCCAATGTAGAGTTATAGGTAGGTCCTATGGTGTAATGAGAATCTGAAAATCTTCCCTGTCCCTTGGCCCCTTGATAGGCTTAAGTAACTCTGAGAACCTTCCCTGATTTGAAAATATACTCTGCCCCACAACAGGCTGAATGTGGTCACATGGAGCCTGTGGAGGAAGACTTGTTTTTCAGGAATGCCCATATTTTGTTACTTTGTGATTGGGCAGGGGTTCAAGAGGATTGTGACATTCTCTGAGCCAGGAGAAGGCTATATATACCCGGATATGAGGTTTTGGTTTGGGGCTCACTTTGGGAAGAATTGTATGATTTGGCCAGATGAGACCCTGGGCAGCCACTGAGCCCCCCAGCTTTGAAAACCCAGATGTTGATGTTTCCCTCTCTGGTAACTAACTAGGTATGGATGTAATGGTCAGACGGCTGGAAGCCCTGTCTGCTGATCTGTTTCTCTGTCTGTATTTTCTTTTTTTATCTGCTTATAACTTCTGTTCGTATTCTTTGAAGTTCAGAGTGCTGACTTTTCCTCCTGAACTAGGTAAATGATATGCTTGATTAAAGTAAGATTGTTAACCCATTTTGAATTGCTCTCCTTTAGAAAAACAGATAAAGAACCTGTGCTTAGGTATGCTAGGGTGCTTGCTGCCACATATGGGGAAAGAGAAGAGCCAATGGGTATGAAGATACATTTCGCCCAAGCTCTCTAGGTGCCAATGGCATACAGCAGAACCTCCTAACTAAAGTGTAGCTATTTGTATGTGCATGCTGTTGTTATGTTTGTCCTTCATTCTGGAAGGGAACCACGACATCAGAGACGTGATGCCATGACTTGCAATGAATTGGATTTAATTGAGGGAGGTCTGTGCAAAGTCACCAGCCTCACTTTTTCCTCTGGAGCCATCTGATTCCAGTGGCCACACAGAGATCAGGATGACTGGCAATGACTCCCATGTGCACTTGGCCCTCCTCCTAGCTCTCCATAAGCTTTTTCTTCAGATTTCTTTTTTAAAAAGAATTTAAAGAAGTTTCTGGAAGCCATGACAGCACCATATTATGGCTATGCATTTTATTTCCCTCACAAGTAATGGTTCTCCAGATAGGAGAATGAAAATCAGTTTCTACACTGGGAGTCCTCTACACTGATGAAATACAGTGCCAAAAAAGCCAGTCACTTTCTATTCTCCTCCTCCTCCTTTTCCTCCTCTTCTCTCTGTTCTTCCTCTTCTTTTTCCTTTTCTTTCTCTTCTTCTCTTTCCTCCTTCTCTTCCTTCTCCTCTTCCTCTTTTTCTTCCTCCTATTACTTCACACATTAGCTATGTGACTCTGAGCAGGCCATTTAACCTCTCTGTCTACCTAAGTTTCCTTGTCTGCAAAATGAGGGTGATGCTAGCACCTACCTTCAAGGGTTTTTATGAGGATCAATAAATATTTGTAAAGCACTTTGTCAAACTTAAGGATCTATAGAAATTATACATACACATGATTTATCACATATATAGAAATCATATATATGTATATGTTTTTTTTTTTTTACTACTGTTGCTTATTGGCAGTAGCGAAGGACTATGTCGTCAGAAGGGATATTTAGGGGTTGGTAAAGTGATAGTACTTAACTAAAACATTAAGAAGGAATTGATTTTCGCTTCTTGCAGTGACCTTGGAGAGATTCAGCATCCCAGAATCACAGAATTTGAGAATTAGTTGCCATCTAGTCCAACCTATACACGCAAAAAGAATCCTCACTGGCCCATATCCTACAAGTGATGGTCCAGCCTCTGCTTGAAGACCTTCAAGGATGAAGAAGCCACCACCAATAGGCTTGAAGCAGTCCATTTCACTTTTGAACAACTTTAACCTTTAGGGACTTATTCCCAGCCTCCAGCTTAAACTTAACTCTTCACAACTTTCACCCAAAGTTTCTGATTTTACCCTCTGGCAAATAGAATAAATGCCTTCTCAAATATTTGCAGATAAGCTGTCATGTCCCTCCTTGGTCTTCTTTTCCTTGGGGCAAACATGTCCATTCCTTCTTCTGATCTTTAAAACTTAGGATAGACTTGGGAGCAAGCCTGCCTTACTGCAGCAGGGCCTATGCAGCATCTGAGATCAATGATGACAGGATGATGGCTCAACTAGCCCTAATGAACTGATTGCTGGACCTCCTAGACAGCAACAGCTATGGGGGACATTCCTGGCAGCGATAGTTATGACACTGTCATCAATCGGTTCTTCCAGTATACAGTGGAAGAGGACCACTCTGGGAGGGTGAGGAAGAGAGCAACTTTGAGAATGATCTCTCTTCATAGCAGGGCCCAGGAGGCAGAGAGAATGAAACATTTCAGCAGTCAGAACCCAAAGAAATCTCTTCATTTTTCACTGCTACAGCCCCTCCCATTGATTGCAGAGGGTGGAGATAGAGGAGGGCCCCCAGGTCAGTTATCTCTTCATTTATCACTTGTCAACATTCCTTTGGATTTGCCCACCATCCTCCACACTCCCATCCTGGGTACCTCCTCTGCCACTTTCAGCTTCATTCGTGGTATTGTCTCCCCCCACCATGAGATTATAAATTCCTTGAAGTTAGGGACTGCCATGTTCCTTTGGGGAAGAGGCATTTGTAGTCCTTGGCACTTAGCAGGTGCCTAATAAATGTTTTTTGCTGATTAAAATGTCTTTTTTTTTAGTTTTAATGGCACTTTTTGGAGTTCTTAAAAGAGAGGAAGCAAACAGTTCATCTTGATCAGAAAAAGAACCAAAAATCGATTTGTTTTTTTTTTTACCCTGGACCAGATTGCCCTAGATATTCTTGATTGGGGACATAGTACCAATCTTAGCACAACTAATGCTTAGTAGTTAGGTGCTATCGTTCTCTTTGCTAATAGACGGAAATGCAGTAGCAGGGTGAGGAATGCTCAGCTGCCATTTCTCTACTAAGGAGACAATTCATCATCTGTTAAGAGCCCATATAGTCCCACTTAACCTCTTTTCCACCATCCCTCGGTGAAGTTAGAACAAAACACAAAATCCTTTCAAGACCCAAGCCCTTATGCCTCGAGAGTCAGAGGAGATTCCTAAATGACCATGGGAGGGTGGGGGTCATCTCACAAGATAGGGTAGAACAAAGCAGGGAGGGGGGCAGAAGAACTAATCAGAACAGCTGCACTTTGGAGACTTAGGGCTGAGACATGTGACATCTGCTCTGGTCTTCCCTGGAATGCAAGGAGTGGGAGAGGAAGAGAGAGAGGGAGAACCGTGAGAAGAGGGATATGAAATACATAAAAATAAAACCTTTTGTTCCACTCCGTGTTTACTTAGAGGAGATGAAAGCATTCTGCTGTCCTGAAGTGGTCTCTCCAAGGCATCTAAATGAAAATAACAAGAGTTGAAGTTGACCTGAGCTGTCTGTGATCTTGGAGAGGAGGAATGGTGCCTCAGTGCACCAGCTGTATGCTAGTGTGTGGGGGCTGGAGGGGACAAGACTCTAGCTAAGTGCTAGTCAAACAGATTCTGGAATACAGAGCAGATCCCATTTGTGATCTCAGGACCCAGGGCCAGAGGCTGAGCAAGTGGGGCATGGAATGTCATAATTCTAATTCTGCTTCTGAAGTCTAAGGACAAAACGGCATTTGAGGAGGAAGAGTAGCCCTTGACCTTGGAGGACTCTCCTACATTATTCATTTCTACTCCTGAATCACCATCCCTTTCTACCTTTTTACCTATTTTTTTTACATTTAATTCTGTGTTCTCTAGTCTCCTTCCTAATTAACTTTTCCCCTAAGTATATAATATTGTTTATGTATGTATGTGTGTATATATATGTATATATGTATATACATACATATATATAAAATGACCAGCAGTCAATACAATAAAATTGTATTGTATACTAAATATACTATGTGTGTGTGTAGGTATGTATATATATCCAAAAGCCCATTAGCATGGGACTCTTTCTCTTTATTGATGGACATGAAGAGCCTGCTCTATGTAAGGGCAGAGAGGAGCTGGTAAGAGGAAAGGGCTTCAGGTTTCTACCACTCCCCCTTTGGAACTCTCCAAGCAAGAATTCCTTTCAAGTTTCCTTTGGGGACTCATCAAGTTCTGACTCTTCTTCATGATGTCAGGTTGATTTAGGTACTTCAGGTACTTCAGAGAATATGGAAGAGACCAAGCTCAGTTTGGGTTGCTGAAGCAAAAGACTCTGGGCAGACGAGCTAGCAGTCTCTACCATGTCCCTATTCCCAGCTTGCTATGCTAGGGAGTTTGGAAAGTTTCTCCTTGAGTGAGACCCAGATACTTTTTCTTGGTTGAGCAGAGACAGCTCCCTCCCAATGGGAGGGATCCTTCACTCTGTATTGTCTGGTATACATATCCTCCTATGTATACCTTCTCTGAACTATGTTTTGCTATGATGTGGATAAATGAGTTTCTTTCCTGTTATATGTATTTGTTGTGGAATTGGTATCAGGTGGGGAAAGAGTCAAGCTTTGGATATAGAACTTAGGTTCCTCCTTATCTCCCCAAATGACAAAGCGATCAAAAGTTAGATGAAACCCAATCATATCCCCTAGACAAATAATATTTAAATAAGCAGATAAATAAATATAGTTCTAGTCCAGT
Organism: Pseudochirops cupreus; assembly: GCA_028627135.1. Taxonomy (NCBI): domain Eukaryota; kingdom Metazoa; phylum Chordata; class Mammalia; order Diprotodontia; family Pseudocheiridae; genus Pseudochirops; species Pseudochirops cupreus. The sequence continues at coordinate 476,668,478 of CM053580.1, forward strand.
GTCCTCTGAACTAATTTTAGTCCAAAGCAGAATAGTGGTCTCTGGCCCCAAACTCCTACTTTTCCTCTTGGCAGGAATGAAAGTATCCCCTGAAGAAGAGTGGGGGGGGAGAAGAGGTTAAGATGTCCATTCTGCCTCCATTTGAGCCCCACACAATGACAGCCTCACCACAGGTGGGAATCATGACATATGTGAGCCCCTCTTCTTCTGTCTTAACTCCATTTACACACACATACATGTATGTATACATGTACATATAGACAATTCATATGTTTATATATTTATACATATATACTGGTCAGTATATATGTGTCATCATCAAAACTATATGTATAGACATGCTGGCATCCATACACATACGTGCATGCACACACATACATATACCCACATATATGTCAAACAACAACAGACTACTAACATATGGAAGAAGTATGGCAAGTGGAGAGAACCGGACACGAAAATAAGACAGCCCATGTTCAGATAGAGACAGGAGTTTCTGACACAAGCTAGCTGTGTTAGCACAGGCACATCATCTGAGTTTTCAGCGTCCCAGGCAATTCTGTAAGACTTTCTTACAGACCAGGGGAGCAGTACAGGAACCAAACATGCATTAAATACCTGCTGTGTTCCAGTCACTCTGGTAAGTACTTTACAAATCTCTCCTTTGGTCGTCACAACAACCTTGAAAGGTAAGTGCTGTTATTGTCCCCATTCTACAGTTGAAGAAACCAAGACAAATAGGGGTAAGTGACTTGCCCAGGGCTATCAAGCTATTAAGTGTCTGAGGCTGCATTTGAACTCAGGTTTTTCTGATTTCAGGCCCAGTGCTCTATCTACTCACTAGGCTCACCAGTTGCCAGTCTACATGGTTGGGAGAGTTTTTGTACTAGGTCCTCACACTATGAAAATCACGGATTATAACTGAAATAAATAAATTTCTTTTACTGTTAGAACATCTTCTTTAGTTTTCTGCCAAAAAAAAAGGAATTTAATTTTTGGTTATATATAAAATTAGCACAATTAGTATCCTAGAATATGGTATGGTATAATTATACAAGCTCTGATACAGCCAAAGGACTAGCCTCTGCCTTTATTTACTCTCCTGGCTCATCCTTTATGACTGAAACACAATCCTTCCTCACCTCTACCTTTTCTTCCTTCAAGATCCAGCTCAGCTAACACCTGCACTTGAAAGCCTTCACCCCAGTTAAAAATGATCTCTCATGGCTAAATTTTCTTAAAGAAGTTGGTATGAGCCATTCATTGGCCATCATCACATTTTACTCAATATCTTGTTTATTTCTGTTCATGTCTTATCCCACCTATTATGCCACCAAGTTCCTTGAGGACAGTGATTATCTAATTTTTCATCTCTGTTAACTCTCGCTTCTATCTCAATACTTGCATATAATAGATGCTTAATAAATGTCTGTTTAGTTGAATTATATCTAAGATGACATTTTAAAACTACTGATTATAAAAGACTTATAAAGTGACTTTTTAAAGTAGTAGGCTAAGGCCTGGAATCCCCTGCCCTCTTTGTTGGAAAATGTATAATGTATGCCTATTGGATTGTAAAAAGCATACCATTTATTTATATAGGTTTAATACTACAGCAGCCATTTTATATTGACCTCATGAATAGTAAATGTCTAACTATTCATCAATGCACTTGCAGTGACATCATGTTGCTATGACACCATTTAGGACTTTACTGTGAACTGAAATAGCCAAATTTACAATGCTAAGCATGAAATTCTAAGGGTTCTTCATTGATCCTATTTCTGAGACAAGATTTATAATCACAAAGTAGGAAAAGAATGTCCCTTGATGAAGAGAAATGTTTTTTGTAACCAATCTAAATCCAAACAATGACAAAATCAATATTAAATCATTAATGATAACAGCCCACATTTGAAAATAAAAATCACCAACATTGATGTAGTGTTTTAGAGGTACAGTGGATAGAGTGCCAGGCCTTGAGTCAGGAAGACCTAAATTCAAATCCAGCCTCAGACACTAGCTGTGTGATCTGGGCAAGTCACTTAACCCTGTTTGCCTCAGTTTCCTCATCTGTAAAATGAGCTGGAGAAGGAAATGGCAAACCACTCAAGAAAATCCCAGATAGGGTCACAAAGAGTCAGAAAGAACTGAAACAACTGAACGACAATGATAAAATGTAGTGTTTTAGGGTCTACCAAGTACTTTTGTAGGTTTATAGCTAGAAAGGCCCTAAGGAACATTTAGTCCAACTCCTTCCTCTTTTTTTTTTACAGATGAGGAAACTGAGTCCCATCAACATTATGTAACTTGCCCAAGGCATTATATTAGATTCTAATCTAGCTCCTCTCGACCCCAAATCTAGCATTCTTTTCACTGTATACAGCCATGCAGGGTATGCATCTAATTGTGTCCATTTTACAGATAAGGAAACTGAGGTACAGAGGAAGTGGTAAACTGGGCCTCAATGCTGATGATTTGATAGTGTTAAAGAAGCATAGCACGGAAGAGGAATAAGAAGACTTCCTGTGTTTCCTCCCAGAGGTCAGAATCAAGAGCTATGGGTAGACATTGCAAATAGACAGTTTTAGGCTTGATATAAAAGGGAAAACCCCTTTCTAACAACTAGAGTTCTTCAGAGTTTGAATGGGTTGCCTTGGGAGGTAATGGGTTCCCCCCTCTCTAGATATCTTCAAGGTAAGGCTGGGTGACTACTTCTAAGGGATGCTATGGTGGGTATGGATTTGCCTTAGTAACGGGTTGGAATCTTTCAATTCTGAAACTTTATGATTCTTGTGGAATGGAGTTGATTTGATTTGTAGGAAATCGTTCTAGGTCTTATGGCTAGTAAGGAATAGATTCCAAATCTCTCAGCTCCCACATGCCACTGCTCTATCATATTCTAGATCTTTCCAGCCTCAAATAAGGTGTCCATAGTCTAACACTGGGACTTGGTGGCTTCCACTGAGAGGCATCACGTCAAGGTTCTCCCTTCCTAGTCCATCCCAAGGAAGACAGCAATGGAGGTTGCTGAAGCTGCTACAGTGAATTACAGTTATCCCTTCCACATCATGACTTTCCCCATCACAGTTTCACCATATTGTGACTAGGTATAAGAAATTAAATGGGAATTTGGGGAGAGTTTTGCAGAAGCCACAGATGACATTCAAAGTTCCAGGAGACAACACGGAAAAAGTTTAGAAACTCAGAAATGCATAAACTATATGTATAGTATTGTATAATATCAACAAATTTTATCTTTTACTATCATAATAATTCAGGCTTCTTCTCTGGTATGAAGGGAGAGCCAAAAAATTTTATGTGGATTTTCCAGACTTGGGGGATGCTGAGCCCCTAACCCCTTCAGTGTGGAAGGGATAACTGTTTATCCTGGTGGTAGTGCAAATAGCAAGAAGACAAGGTGGAATGCTTTGGAATGGCTTTGCTTAATTTCTCTCAATAATAACAATAATAATGACTTCCCAAGGTTATGAAGAAGTAAAAATGGAGTCCTACTACACATTCTGATTCTCCTTTAATTTTTTTTAAGGGGGAAGGCAAGGCAATTGGGGTTAAGTGACTTGCTCAAGATCACACAGCTAGCAAGTGTCAAGTGTCTGAGGCTGAATTTGAACTCAGGTCCTTCTGACTCCAAAGCCAGTGCTCTATTCACTGCACCACCTAGCCACCCCTCGTTGCCTTCTTCTTGAGCTGGGCAGGAGCCTTGAAGGGGGAAGGGAAGGGAACAAGTAGTTATTAAACACCTTCTATGTTCAGGCATAGTGCTAAGCCCTTTACAAATATTATCTTCACAAATGTTATTAGTTATCATTTGTTGTGGTTGTTTAGTTGCATCTGACTCTTCACAACCCCATTTGGGGTTTTCTTGGCAAAGATCTTGGAGTGTTTTGCTATTTCCTTCTCCAGCTCACTTTACAGATGAATAAACCAAGGTAAATGGAATTAAGTGACTTGCCCAGGGTCACACAGCTAGTAAGTGTCTGAGACCTGATTTGAACTTGGGAAAATGAATCTTTCTGACTCCAGGCTCAGTGCTCTATCCGCTGTGCCACCTAGCTGCTTTTAATTACTATTATTAATCCCATTTTACAATTCAGGAAACTGAGGCAGATAGCGGTTAAGTGAGTTGCCCAGGGTCACTTAACCAGTTAATGTGTCTGAGACAACATTTGAACTTAGGTCTTTCTGACTCCAGCCACAGTGCTTTATTTAAGGATCCACTTAGATGCTTGGGTGTCCCCTTTTAAACACTGAGCAAGGATGATTGTGAAGTGTCCTTCAGCTTTTTTCCCTCCAATCGGATATAGCTCAACTCTGGCCAAACTCTGGGCCAGCCAGGGTTTTCCCCCCAGCATTCTGTTGGAATAGTCCAACTATTGTTCTAGCAGTCAAAATTGCTGCTTATAGATAAGAAAATGGTAAGAGTATGTTTTTGGTCTTATGTTCAACATTTTTGTAAATGGTTTAAAAGAAGGTATAGATAGCATGCTTATCAGATGATCTGAAGCTTTGAGGGTGAGATAAAACAATGCATGACAATTTACCATCTCCAAATTTCTTGACAGGCTGGAACAGTGAGCAGAATCTAAGAAGGAGAAATCTAAACGAATAAGAGGAAAATTCCTCCCTGGAGTGAAAAACTTAGCTGCGCAAGGATAGGTTAAAGAATATGGGGCTGGACAAAAGTTCACATGAAAAGGAATTAGAGGTTTTAGTGGAGTATAATATTAGTTAATAGAAGTCAAGAGAATAAAGTGGCTTCTGCAAGATGTAATACTACCTTTACTACATTAATAGAAACAGTGTCCAGAATAAGAAAGGAAGTGATAAGGCAGAAGAAAAAAGAAACAAAGGAAGGGAGGGAGGAAGGGAGGAAGGAAGAAAGGAAGGAAGAAGAAAGAAAGAAAGAAAAGAAGAAAGGGAAAGCAAAGCAAGACAAGGAAAGGGTAGGGGAAAGGAAAGGAAGACAGGAATAAGGAAAGAGAAAGAAAAAGGAAAGAAAAGAGAGAAGGGGAAGGGAAGGGAAGAAGAAGAGGGAAAGGAAGGGAAGGGAAATGGAGAAGGAAAGGTAGAGAAAATAACTGAAGTAAGGCCAGAAAGAAGGTCAAGAGAAGGAGGATAGCTTTGAAAGTTATGGGTTGAATTTACTATATACTTAAAAAGTAAGCACTATATAGCAATGCTCTTTCTTTGTTCTCCTATGTGTAGGCAAATACCCATTCTATTTGGTTTTAAAGTTCACAATCAAAATAAAATTAATTTTAAAAAAAGATAAAGAGGTAGGTGATTGTCTCATTGTACCCTACCCTGGTCAGATAACAGCTGGAACCCTGTGCCCAGTTCATCAGAGAATCAAAGAATTTTGAGCCAGATGGGACCATAGAGATAATCTGGTCAAGCCCTCATTTTACAGAAAACTAAGGGAAGGAAAATAAAGTGACTTGACCTCGGTCACACAGGTGGTAAATGACAGAGCTGGCATTCAAACCAGGGCTCTATGATTACATATCTAAATCTTCCCTAAATATGAATTAATGTGAGAAAAAATGTGAATGTTGGCTGCGTTTGCACACTACTCTTACCCTATTCCTAAAGTTTTATTTGTAGAAAAGGTAGTATACTAGGAAAAATGTTGGATTTGGATTCTGAGAATGAATCTCAGCCCTGTCATTTAGTTCCTATGTGACTTTGGTTAAGTCACTCATCTACAAAATGAGGGAGTTGGACTAAAGTCTTTTCTAGCTCCAAATCTTGGCTCCTAGAATGGATCATCTCTGTGTATTCATCTCTGTGTTCCATGTCTGTATTTTTCCTTCCACAAATATAACTCCTGAAAATAACAAGTCAAGTAATACCCCACTAGTGAGATACACCTTTCCATGGCATCAGTAGGTTTTTAAAGGTGCATTAACATTGCTATTAAAATGGACCTAATTTGCAGTGTAATAAGGTCAAAACAACTAACTGTCCTTTGGAGTGAACTTTGCAAATATAGCCTTTTTATTTTATGTCAAAAGTCACCACTATTTGATGATTCTTTCCTATTATAAATAATATATTTTTACACATTGTAACTATAAATATTTTCTCCGTGCATCTCAAAAAGAAAACTGAGAATATAATTTTGGTCCAATGCCCAAACTTTCCAAGTGAATGCAGAAGGTGAATTTGTTGCAAATCTTAATAACGGCAACAACAACAAAAGAGAACAAGTGTTTATTAAGTGCTTACTATGTGCCAGGAACTTTACAAATATCTAATTTGATACTCACAACAACTCTTCAAGTTAGGTATTATTGTGATCAAAGCAACTAAGTCAGAGAGTAAATTGACTTGTCCAGGGTCACACAGCTAGGAAGTGTCTAAGACTGGATTTGAACTCAGGTCTTCCTGATGCCAAGCCCCCTGTTCTATCTACTGCCCCATCTAGTTTACTCCAGAAGAACAAAAAGACAAACTGATATTTTTAAAAGCACATTAAGGCTTTATACACATCTCATTTAAATCATCCAATAATCCTCTGAAGTAGGTACATAATTGTCTCCATTTTACAGATCAGGCAGCTGAGGCTTGGAGGGGTCAGTCCACTCAGACACAGCTAGTGAGGAAGGCAGGAGCAAGATCTGAACCTGAGTTTTCCTAATTCCAAGACCAGCATTCTCTCCATTATCCAACATAGTACATGGTTCCATCAATTTTAATTTAAAATTTGATTTGAAAGCTTGGCTTAAAAAATGGTCTTACGATTTTCTGCAAGAACTAATTTGTGCTCCTACTTTAAACTATGCCTTAATGCTGTGCATGTTATTATAGAAACACAAGGAAATTTAACATGCTGGGCTCTTAATTGTGATGCCGTAATGGTATGTGTCTTGTTCAATGTAACTGCAGGTAATTCCAAGGCTTCACCCCACAAAAGTCGGCCAAAACAACAGAACAAGGCAAGTTGTCAGTCTCAGGTAATGAAAAAAACAGGGAAAAAATACATAGTATAAATGGAATGTAAGTGCTTGGATCTGAAGCAGGGTTTAAGAGAGATAATATAAATCACCAGAGTCACAGCAAAAGCTGCCTAAATCTAATCTGAGATGGCAAGAATCTGAAGTTTCAACTGCTGATAGGACATTGACACATGAAATATTTCTCTTTAATAAATTTTTCCAAAAAATCAGAGTGATAGATGCTTTGGATGAATTATGACCTCATTTACTAATTAGATAGTTGATGGATCAGTGAACATGGAAAGTTAAATCACAGTGTGAATATAGCTTTCTGAGGGGCATGTGCCAGAAGGGATTTTGACAAACTCAAGTATGCCCAGAAGAATGTGATCAAGATAGTGAGGGGCCTAGAGATCACGTCTCTAGGAAGAGAAGACAGAGAGATAGTTTTCTGCTTGACCCTTGGGGCCAAGCAGGTTTTGGGAAGTTACAGAAAGAGAGAATATAATGGAGAAATTGAAGAAAGGAGGATTTTAGGGTCACTGAAAGAAAAACACTAAAAGTTTTTCCACTGCAAGTGGAAAGGGCTACCAGAGAAGGTCATGAGTTCATCTCTGAAAGTTTTTTAGGAATAACCAGATATAGGTTGGCTTAGTCACCAGAGGATCCCTGAAGTCCTTTCCAATCTGGAGGTTCTATGATCCGAGAGCTGTTTCTAAGTGGAAGAGGCAGCTCCAGGAAGTCATCCAGAAAAGCTGTGATTACTTTTGGTTGAAGATGCCATGAAAGGCATTCACGTATCAGGCCAGACTGGAAGGTAACCTTTGATGTCCCTTCCAAGCCTAAGAATTTATGTTTGCATGACACTAACTGCTGGCTGAAGCAAATCAAAATAAACACACCACAGGATATACATTTAAGGGGAAAGAAAAGAATAAATATCTCAATGCAGAAGTTGTCCTGCTTTAAGAAAACTCAAATATAAAAGACTACTTAAATTAGAGATAATTTTTCATTCAATTAATATTACTGTCTAAATCCCAGGCATGATTTTAGTCACATGTGGAAGTATAAGGGGAAAATAAATATTGGATCTGTTCCAGTAGTCTTGGGAATATATAATCTAGGAATTATTTACATGACCAAAATATTATTATTCAGTACACAAAAGTATTCCATGACAGCAAGCAGGACTAGTTAAGTGTTCATAGCTCTGTAACTTGAGTATTTTACAAAACGCTATTATTGACAATTGAAAAATCAACCAAAAATGAAGGTAATTTACAGAAATATTTATAGAAGTCAGTTGGGGAAATGATTCAAAGTATATAAACTTGATTTACACCCAACTTTTGAGGAACATGGTGATTCTACAAAGTAGATGTATATACTAATTTTAAAAACATAAAATTATAATACTATGATTTTCACTGTAACTTTATATTTTTCGATTTTCAGAGTTAGGTCTTTATGGCTACATAGACAAGACTGAATAAGATTTCCTCAGACTCATACAACTGAGAAAAAAAAAACCAGTTAGCTCACACTTCATACTATTATGCTTTAAAAAAAACCTCAAAATAAACTAAGGTGATAAGTATTAATGAACTGCTCATTTATAATTCTGTATAATATTTAATAAAATTTAGAACAAGATATAAATAAATACAATCACTTAGGTACGTTTAGACCATTATGAATCACTGTTTAATCTAAATCCATGATGAGCTACCTGAAAGAACTGGCTACCTCAAGCAAAGTGAGTTCTCCCCCTGGAGATCTTCAAAAACAGGCTAACTCGAGGACTACGTTATGCAGGGGGTGACAGACGGAATTCATGCTTTGGGTTGTCATTGGACTATGATATGTCTTCCAGTCCTGCAGTTCTATGATGCTATGATTCATAAGTCCCCCTGACTCAAGCCCTTGATTCTTCAGAGTAGCTTTATCATTAAAATCCCTTACCACCAGCTTTCTTCCTCAATGTATAGCCTTTGAGGAAAATCACTAACTTATATTCTTGTCACTCTCCCTGTGTTTTCAAAGCCCTCCTAATAGCTAACCATCCAGTCCATCTCTATTCCTTTCAACAAGAGAGAAATTGGCTCTATACTCCGTGACTTAAACAGGAAGAAAGCAATTAAGGAACACCTGCAACTCACGACTTTATTTTTCTAATATAGATGTTTCCCTGGTGATTAGATTTACCACGTCCTGCTAAATTCCCTTTTCTCCTGATATTTGTTCAATATCAACAAGGAACTTCCTTCTTTACTAGGTAGTGAGATTTTCCAGATGCTTCCGTTTGCAGATGACACTATGTAGTTTGCAGCAAGATCCAGAATATGACAGGATCTCCTCAGTGAAATCCATGGCCAACCAAAAGAGATTAGTCAAATAATCCAAGCAGGCAAAAACAAATGGATGAAGAAGGTGTATTGTCCGGACTGTGATAGGAAGTTGTCTGATCAGTCCATTGAGTTAGTTCATTATAGGCACTGCAGATGGATAATGAGCCAAGAATTTCATAGGAGGAACAGACTGTATTATATTTGGGAAATGACAAAGTGCGCTCATTGATCCTAAACTGCATCTTGACACAAAAGCTTCTTTTTTTTTTTAAACACCAGCATTCTTCCCAGTTTCATGGTTGTGAATCTTGTAATATCATAATCTCCAAAAAAAATCAGGATTGCAGATGACTCAAAGGGCAATGGAGAGACATACCAGAGGCATAACTAGGCTGTAGCATATTTCCAATTACCACTGTTGTATGAGAAATGACAATAAAATTACCATACAGGAAATATCCACAAAGTCATGGTGCATAGGAAAAAGCCCTCTATTTAAAGTCAGATGACTTGGGTTCAAATCTCAGCTTTGACACTGCTGTAACCTGAAGTAAGGCACTTAACTCTTTGGGATTCAATCTCATGATATGCAAAATGGAGTACAAAATTATCTCTAATGATCTTTTGATTTGATATATGACCAGAAAAGGAAGTAAGTTGGTCATGTTGTGAGTGGGCAATAAGAGAAAGCCATGCCAAATACAGCAGTGATAATCATAGAATGCTGAATAACCTAAAGGAAGGTCTCCAGTATATATGGGTAGCTCCTCTGCCATGGACAAGAGACATAAAGGATAAGAAATCATGGATGGTTTAGGATTGACACTGGTGGAGTGAATGCCCATATGCTTGAGATCACAGACTTACTATAGAACTGAAGAAGTCTGTACAAAGAACTTCTTTCTTTATTAAGCAGATCATATGGCTACCATTTTACAACTTCTACAAGAGGCATGAATTATTTTTAAATTGTTCCAGGCGCCTCTATTCCATTTCCATTGCTATTTGAAAATACAATCTATAGAACAAAACATCTACAGTTTTCAAACTGATTAAAGGCAGTTTTCTCAGAGCAACACTAACTCTACATTTTAAAAATCCACAAATATGGTACTATCACCAAAGATGTATCAATCTGTGGGCTCCCTCTTTAGAAAGTCTTACTTCCTCATGGTAAACAAGATGCTTACATGTTCCTAATGAGTCTCACATATCTCTGGCATATGCTTTGATGATCAATTTGATTTAGCAATTCTAGAATGTATCTTAAGTTATCTGGAATTTGCTTTCTCAACTCAGTAGAGCTTAGTCTGTGCTCCCAGGACCAATGGCTACTATGTACTATTTTTCCACACCAATCATTTTCTCCCCCTGCCTCCCCAAATCAGTCCTTTCACCTGAGTTTCTGGTCTGAAAGGACCAAATGGTTGCCCCTTTAATGTTAGACTTTCTGCACACAGACAGTGGTAGAAAATGCAGAGATATAGAGGTAATTAATAATCAATTTATTAACTAGACTAGCTGATAATCAATAAGTTGATGGTCAGTGGTTTCTCTTGGTAACCAAAGAGAACTAATGGAGATACTGAATGCCTTAAATATTTTTAGAAAAGAGAATGCCCCTGACAAGAGAAACTAACCCTGATGGGAAGACAATTAATGAGGGGATAATCATATTAATGAGGAGGTGGGCTAAAAGTCTTCAGCTCTTCCTGCTGAGAATGTGGCTTGATCATGAGATTCAGCCACCTCTAGCAATCAGGACAAAGGAATCCATCTCTGCCCAGACCACTCTAGTTGGTTTTCTCCATGAGCTAAGTTACCCTAAACCACAATGGGGGGCTACAACGGCATAGACTTAGTGCTTTAGGACTGGAATTCACCTAGATTAGAGTCTGTTTATACTCTAAACAGAAGTAAGGTCTTCTAGTTGAATGGGGTCTTACTCAAAATTGAGGGGCATGTTCTGGGAGGATTTGGGCAACCGGAAAAATCAGAAATGTCCTTCAGAATTGGACTGACTGGCCAAGAGGGCTGATCCATGAATGAAAAAAATAGAGAGAAAAAGCCTTAATATTAATTTAATAATTGGGCATTAATATATGAGAAAAATAATTTCTCTCACTTATGACAGGAAAAAGCAGCATCTAACTCATACTCCTAGTTCTATAATTAACTATCTGTAAGATCTTGAGTAAAACACCTTTTGGAGCCTGGGTTTCTTCATCTATAAATGTATCACTTGTGTGACCCTAGAAAACTCGTTTAATGTCTGTGGGCCTTATTTTTCTCATCAGTAAAAGGAGAGTTGAACTAGATGGCCTCTGGGTCCTATC
>CM053580.1:476680626-476733831 GCA_028627135.1 Pseudochirops cupreus
AACAAGCCTGGCGCCACAGGCTCCACGTGACCACATTCAGCCTATTAGAGAACAGAGTATACTTTCAAATATCCAAGGGTCCTCAGGGTCATGTAGCCACTTTAGCAAAGGGCCTAGGGCCAGGGAAGATCTTCAGATTCCCATAACACTGCTCATAGAGGACATTTTATACTTGTTAAAATAATTTCAGTCAATAAACATTGTCAATCAATAAACATTTAAGTGGTCAGTATGTGTCAGGCTTAATTTCATCTTCAAAACAATCTGCTGAAATGTGTGGGTCAGAGATTATAATCCTTATTTTCTGGATGAGGAAGCATGCATAGTAACTTGTCCAAGATAACATGGTCAGTTATTGGTGATGCTATCACCCTTGTTAAAGTTACACAAAATCCTGCCATCTCAGACCTTAAAGGAACCTCAGCAGTTTATTCCAAAGACTTCCTGCAAAGGACTCTCTTTCATAACATTTATTAATTCATTAAAAAAAATTTTTTCAAGCCCTTAGCTCTATGCTCAGCATTGTAGTAGGCATTGAGGGAGATGCAAAATTTAGATAAGAGGTGTTCCCTGCCTTCAAGGAACTTTTATTTTAGTAACATTCAAGATAAGTCTTGTGAATGTTCCATGTAGAGAAAGTCATCACGATAACAGAAATGAAAAGAACAAAGAACTGGAAACAGGCAGGGGGAGGCAATTACCTTAAATTAACACCTGTAAAAAACATAGGCCTATAAGTGTGTATAGATATTTTTGGTATAAATATCTATAGATACAGGTTTTTTCCCATCAAAATCTAAAGGAAAGGCTAAAAATTGAAATTCAGGCACTGACATGATATTGTGGTATTAACCAGGGAGCAGTATGCCTTTTGCTACAAGGTATATCTGTAAATTTCATTCAGTTAATTGCAGAGGACCCATCTGCCATCCATTCTGCTGCTGGGGAGCTCAGATTGTTATTAGTTTTTCTTTAAGTCGTGACAAAACCGACCTCTCAGCAATTACCATCTATTGATCCTGGAATGGGCAGCTGGGTGGCATAGCGGCTGGTGCTGGGCCTGGAATCAGGAAGACCTGAGTTCAAATGTGGCCTCTGACACTTAGCTTTATGATCCTGGGCAAGTCACTTAGACCTGTTTCCCTCCATTTCTTCACTTGTAAAATGAGCTGGAGAAGGAAATGGCAAACCACTCCAGTATTTTTGTCAAGAGAACCTCAAATAAGGTCATAAAAGAGTTAGACATGTCTGAAACAACTCAACAACAGTAACAATGTTCCCAGAATATGCAAGGACAAGTACCACAAATTCTACCAAGGGGAAAGGGTCTGAAAGAGGCTTTGAGCTGAGTGGAGGGTTGGAGTTGCCCGAAAAACTACCCCAAGAGGGGAGATAAAGACCCTAGGATTATAAGGCTGATACTAGTGTTATCTTCTCTGTTTCTGGGCCCATACTATAGCTAAAGGCAGGTGCATGCAAATTAGGGCAAGGTATAGAGTGGGAAAGTAAAAAGGGAAGAGGAGGAGTTAATCTCAACTGATAGCCTCCTATTTTAATTAATTATTGTTAAGAAGTGCTAAGTTCTTCTGTTTCTAAACTACTGAAAGACTCAGAACCCTCTAAAATGTGGCATTTTGGGTTAAAAGCTCTTATATCCCAGCCCTAGTTACAACTCTAAATGCAGTTAACTCTGCCTTCTGTTCTATCTCCTGGTTTTAACTATGAATCAATTAGAACTCATACAGGCCTATAATCTTCCCACTTCACTTATGGAAATATGAGAACATATGAAAATATTTATAATCAAAGAATGAAATATGCCAAGAAAATATGTCTGTCACCTAGACAGAGATAAAGTATATGTCAGTGTATATCATGGTATCTCAGTCCTTTTAGAGAAAAATAAATCATCGGTAGCTTCCTACTGGGAAAAGTGCAAAGTCCTATGACCATGAATCCTTTACTTTTCTATCAGGACATGGGCAGCATGCTTCATCATCTCAAATTGTGGTTGGTTACTATGATAGAAGTTCTCGAGTCTTTCAAAGCTATCTATCTTTGTAATTTTAGATAAATTGTTCTGGTTTGTCATACTTTATTTTGTATCTGTTCATATAAGTTCTCAGATTTCTCTGAAACTTTTTCAAGGTTTTTTATGATCTAGTGAAAGTCTACATTTGAAGTAATATTCCTTATTCCTATTAGTATCCTATACAAACTTTAAACTCATGCCCAATAGAACTACCTTGAATACATCTCTCACTCTTGAATATATTACTCTCTCAACTCTGTACCTTTGCTTATACTATTCTCTGTTCCTGAAATGCCTTCCCTTGCTCTCTTCATCTCTTGAATACCTACTAACCCTTTAAAACTCTGCTCAAATGCCATCTCTTCCACGAAGCCTTCCTTTGGATGTCAGCATGGCAGGATGGAATGAGTGTTGAATTTTAAGACATAGAACTTGGGTTAAAACCCTGCTTTTGACACTTAGTATCTATGTTACTTTAGGCAAATCATTTAATCTCTCTGGAGATAATCTTACAGATGAAGGAATTGGACTAGATGTCTCAAATGCCTCTCTTACCTCTAAATCTGTGATCTATCCTCCCATTGTTGAGAAGAACCTCCCCCTCAGATTTCCCAAAGCCATCCCCCCCATCTCTAATGTACATGTCATGAGGAGCTCTATTTGAGTCTTTTCATCTATGACAGTGGTTCTCAACCTTCCTAATGCCACAACCCTTTAATACTTGTATGTGGGAGTATCTGCATGTGGGCAGACCCGCCTGGAGACATATAGAGGAGCGGTGTCTCAGTACATGTTTTCCGATGGTCTTAGGTTACCCCTGTGAGCCCTGTGAAAGGGTCGTTCAACCTCCAAAGGGGTCACGACCCACAGGTTGAGAACCACTGATCTATGAGATGGTAAGTTCTATGAAGTAGGTGGCACAATGGATAGAGCACTAGACTTGAAATCAGAAAGACTCATCTTCTCAAGTTCACATTTAGTCTCAGATACTTACAACCCTGGGCAAGTCCCTTAACTCTTTTTGCCTCAGTTTTCTCACCTGTAAAATGAACTGGAGGAGGAAATGGTTAATCACTCTAGTACCTTTGCCAAGAAAACCCCAAATAAGGTTATGAATGGTCTGACATGACTGAAATGACTCAACAACAACATAAGAACAGGATCCTAACTTATCTAAACTTTCTTATCGCCTCCAAATTCTCAAAGGATGATCTGTGCTCATTAAGTGTTAGATAAAAATTCGCAGAATGAAAGAATGAATGGATCACTGAATGAAGAATTAGAATGAAGCAGAATGGATTAGTTAGTAAGCTTTGTGCCATCAGGGTACAAAACTAGGTCCTCTGATTTGAAATCTAAAAGTCTTTCTAATATAGTACCTAATCCTTTATTTAACTATGTGCACCCCTCAATGACTAGGTGGTGTAATGGCAAGCACAGAAATAGTTCACACCTTGTTTCGCTATTGAATTAACACCTTGTTTCAGTTCAGATTTCTTTTTGAGCCTTGTATCAAGTCTGCTAAGAAACAGAACATGTGAACCCCACAACTTGTGAACCCTAGAACTCATGAACTCCTGCAACAGGAAGGGGAGGAGCTAATGACCATATATAAGGAGAGGCCCAGGCTAGAGACAGCAGAACTGAAAAGAGGACTCTTGTGGCAGCAGAGGCAAGAAGGAGAAAACTTGCGGTATCTTGGCACTCTGTTTGTCTACTCTGTCTGTGTTGATGTTTGTTTGTAATACTTTGTACAGAAGCCTTGGGACCTTCCTTGAAGCCCTGAAAGAGGATTTTCTGGTTGTATGTTTACAGATGTCCTATAGAAGGGTTTCGGAGGTTCTGGGACTTTACTGATGATTTGTGCTGACCTCTAGGACCTTGTCTGCATTGATTGATGCCTTTGAACCCAGGTGACAGTTTGGTGAATTCAGGTAGGAACTGGGACCATGCAAGGGGAACCAGGGAAGCTGAGAGCCAGCCTTGAGTAAAGCTAAAAGAAGAATTTACTCGGATACTGTGTACTGACTGAGGATATTATGATTTACTGTGACCTAGGGGTGGAGAACTTTGACTTTTGTACTTTTTGATTGAATTAAGGATTTTGTGATTGACTAAATGAATGTCCTTTGTTTAAAACTATGTGACCACTTTAGTGAAAACTGTGTGGCCACTTTAGTGATAAGTTGTTGAGTTGTGACATGGTGCATGCTATATTTTGATTTTCTATGAATGTTTTGCTCTGATTTGTTATTGAATAAATAGAGAGCCCACTATACTATGTAATCAGAACCTTGAAAGCTGTTCACAGTAGCAGTCCTCTGGAAAGCTGCTCGTACATGGCTTTACAAGTGGAATGCTTTATATATTGCAGATCCTCAAAAAATGTTTGTTGCTGTTAATTAATCCTCCAATAAACTACAGAAAGTCTCCAGGGTGCTGTATAGAACTTTCAGGGGATAGAGTCATGAACTTTACAAGGCTTATGGAAGGATAACAGTGGGGAGGAGGGATTGGTTTGAAGCTGGAGGAAAGGAAGCAAGGAGACAATTCATCAGGAAAAAACATATATAATCAATCCTTATTATTTGTAGATTCCATATTTGTGAATTCACCTACTCACTAACATTTATTTGTTACTCCAAAATCAATATTTGTGGCACTTTTTAGGTCATTCCCAAACATATGCAGGGCAGTAAATAATTGGTCATCCAATGGACAAAGTCCTAGCTAAGGTTAAATGGGACAAAGCTCTATCTTCTTGTTTCAGCTCTTGTACTATAAATAAGTGATCTTTTCATGGCCTATTTGGTGTCACATTCACATTTTTGTACCTTTTTTTGGGTGAATTTTACTTTTAAATTGGGATTCTGTCTAGTGTTACTGTTACTTCAGATCCAAAGTCCATTGGTATAGATAGGACTCTCTCCTTATTGGTGGAGATGGATGCCCTGTTGCATGAAGGACAGGGTAATATTGTCTAGCAGACAAGCTCCAGTCTTCTTCAGTCCTCTTCACAATTCCTCAAGTTTTTGATTCTTCAAATGTTGAGTTGTTTGACTTCCAGGTTTGAGAGGGAAGATGACAGAGATTAACACCACTTTGAGTTACTGAAGGAAAAGACTCTGGGAAGATATGAGAGAAACCAACAATCTCTAGCATGTTCCCATCCCCAGCTTGCTACACTAGAGTCTGAGGAATATTCCCCTTGGATGAGATCTAGAAAACTCTCTCTCTCTCTCTCTCTCTCTCTCTCTCTCTCTCTCTCTCTCTCTCTCTCTCTCTCTTTTTCTCTCCCTATTTCTCTTCCCCCACTCTCAAAGGGAGAGCTCCTTCACTCCATTATCTGGTATATATTCTCCTCTAGCTTCTGATTACTGTTGTGCTACAATTTGGATAAATGGGTTTCTTTGTTTTTCAATATGCATCTTCATTATGGAACTGGTATTTGATGAGGAGTGGATCAAGCTTTGGATATGGAACTTGGGTTTCCCCTTTCCCCCAAAGTGGCAAAATGATCAGAAGCTAGATTCAATCTAATCATATTCCATAGACTAATAATATTTAAGGGAACAGAAAGACACAATTCTAGCCTGGTACTTCCTCTGTCTTTGAGGAGAACAGAGCAGCCTTGGACCCCAACTTCCTGTTTCCCCTTCTGGCTAGAATCAATGTCTCCTTTGGAGAAAGGTGTGGGGAGAAGAAGCTAGTGATGTCTATTCTGTCTCCCCTCAAGTAACACAAAGACAGCCCTTGCCCCAGAGAGTGGTGGGGGTGGCGGTGGGGCATGTCCCTCACTAAAGATGGAGTCTTCCCTACATTCCTAAGCACAAGAAGTCAGTGATGTGCCTTACAAATAAAATATATGTTTGATAACCTTCTTAAACTTCCTTAAGACATGAATTATAGTGCTGTTGGCTGTGAGTTCAAAGTTAATGAATGATATGGTACATCCATAAAGAGGAAGAAGAAATTCATCAATTCATCTATACATGAGACCACTCCAGAAAATGCTAAAGCAAATGCTGTGCCCAGAAGCTCCAAGGAACCTAATCCTATATTTTCTCTGAGGAGCAATAGTTAAGTATTCCCCAATTCACTGATTACAGTGACTTTATAGAATATAACTATTATGAATGATGTGAATTAACTGTTATCCAATCCTTTTTAGTAGGAAGCACGGGCATTAGAGCTGAGGTCAGGAAAGATGGGTTTGAATCCTGCTTCAGACATTTCCATATCATCATGGGGAAGTCACCACTCAGAGCCATAGTTTCTTATTCTGTAAAATGGGTATAATAATATTCTTATTTCCATTTCTTGATCAGGCTTTTTATGAGCAAATTGCTGTGCGAACCTTCAAAGTGCTATATGATTATGAATTATCATTTAGTGATTATTAAGCAGGCATGGGATAGGAATCTCTGAAAATAAATACAGTTCTTTTCCTTTAAGTAGCATTTTCTTCTTTTATTCTCCTTTGGAATGACAAGAAGGCCTTTTAGATGGAAGGTAACATGATGAAGATCATTTCACAAATCACTATAAACATTCTGTATTCAGCCAGTTGAGCTCATGTTCATAGCTCTACAACTGAACCCATGACACAGACTCAAAATTCCTTTTTTAAAGAAGTCTCACACATACAAAATATATTTTAAGACTAAAAAGGATTAACCCCTTCACTTTTGAGATTCATCTCAAAGGGGTTAATTGACTTCTCCGAGATGACATAGGTAGTAAGCAGAAAAATCAGGCAGCTAGGTGGCACAGTGGATAAAATGCTGGGCCAGGAGTCAGGAAGACCTGAGTTCAAATGTGGTCTCTGACTGTTAGCCCTCTTTGCTTCAGTTTCCTCATCTATACAATGACCTGAAGAAGGAAATGGCAAACTACTCCATTATCTTTGCCAAGAAAACCCAAAAGGGATGATGAAGAGCTGGACACAATTGAAAACAACTCAACCCAAAGCACCATAATCAGGATTTTAGCACACCTCTTCTACCCACCCCACCCCCCCATATAGCATTATTTCCACTACACCATACTGATTCCAAAAAGTCTCCCATCCTAAAGAGTGAAAACCAATCTAGCCAAACAGTGGATCAACCTGGAATATTAAAGATCCTTGTCTGAAATGTGGAGACATTGACAATACCATCAGCAGCACTGAGAGAAGACATGGGGCCAATCACCCTATCCTGCCCATGATGGAATTAAAGCAGTCCTTTGTCACCTTCAGCCTATACAGTCAATCTTCTCTTGGCTCAGAGTACTGACTGATAACCCCATCTGAGATGCAAATAACCTTAAAATCACAGAATGTTGCACATGCTAATTTCAGTACAGGAAGAAACATTCAGATTGCTCATGAGCCAAGGCTGTGCAAGTAAGAAATGATAACATGTAACGTACTGAGACACTGATTTTGCAGATGACACTGTCTTGATTGCAAATCCTTTGAATGACAAACGGATATGACAGGAGGGAAGAAGAGAAAACCAGAAGGCAAGGTGAAGGAGGAAATAAATACCAATCACCACAAAATACTGCCTTTACAAGAGGACAGGAATTCACATACTATGTGAGGGTAAGGAAACAGACCCACTGAAATACTTCAGATTGGTCTTCATCTAGGAAAGATGAATAGATTAAGAGCTGGTAAGTGAAAGAAACAGAAAATGTCAGGAGCATATAAGAAATATTAATAGCATAGAACATCTAAGGAAACTAAAAAAACAAATACATAGCTCAGTCACGGTTCTTCAGTGTATTGCATGGAAAGAAGTGTTGGAATGTGACTTGGCAGTAATAGAATGATGTTTCCCTGAAGTTCATAAGTTGGTTCCAAAGGTAATTCCAAAAGATAAGTTCCAAAGATGTTTTGAACACAGGCAACATCATTGGAATGGGTGAGAAATTAAGACATCTATGAGCACGTTAGTTTTGTTTTATACAGGAGACAGCTAGGTGTTGCAGTGGATAGTGTGATAGATCTGCTAGATCAGGAAGACTCATCTTCTTGAGTTCAAATCTGGCCTCAGACACGTACTAGCTGTGTGACCCTGGGCAAGTCACTTAACCCTGTTTGCCTCAGTTTCCTCAGATGTAAAATGAGCTGGAAAAGGAAATGGAGAACCAGTCCAGTATCTTTGCCAAGAAACCCCAAATGGAGTTGCAAGGAGTTGGAGGCAACTGAAAATTACTGAACCACAATAACGTGGTACAATGGGAAAAACAAAACAATGGACCTACAGTGATGGCACCTGGGATCAGATCCCACCTATGTCACTTATTATCTATATTACCTTGGGTAAGCCACTTAACCTTTCCTGGTCTCAGCTTCTTCCTTTATAAAATGCACAGGTTGGGCTAGATCCCTCTCAGCTGAAAAAAAAGGAAGGAAGCAAATGATTATTAAGTCCCTAATATGTGCTAGGCCCTTTGCTGGGTGCTTTACCAATACATCATTTGATCCTAACAACGACCCTGAAATACAGGTAATATCATTACCATCATTTTACAAATGAAGAAACCGAGGCAGACAAAGGTTAAGTGACTTGCCCAGGATTACACAGTAAGTATCTGAGGATGGATTTGAACTCATGGCTCCTTGACTCCAGGCCCAGCTCTGGATCAACAATCCCATGTCAGATACCAGCTTCAGCACCCACAGGGTGTGTGATCCCAGGCCAAGTCACTTATCATCTCTAAGTCTTGGTTTCCTCACCTATAAAATGGACATAATGCCTGTAGAGCCTGCTTCACAGGGCTCTTGTGAGACTCAAATGAAATAGTATATGGGAAATGTTTTGCAAACTTTAACGTGCTGTGTAAATATCAGTTGGTACTATCATCATTATTGCTGCTATCTCACTCTGGATGGGATTCAGAAGCTGAAGTCATTATCTTGCAATTTACTGAACGGTTCGTGGGTTGCTATGCAGCCGGATGAAGTCCCTGCTTTTGGTAACTGAATAATAGTATGGGGATAGAAGCTCACCTTCTCTAGGCTCTCACTAAAAATGGAGATGGGACCATTCCACCAGCAGGCAAGATGATAGAAATGACACCCACCTTGACCTGTTCCCCCATAGTTTGAAAAATTCCTTCCAATGGTCTTCTGAATGGCATATCTTGAAAGTTTCTCATTCCATGTAGTTTGGAGATTATGTCCACTTTGGGATGGTGGTAGCTGTTAAAATGTTGTTCCTGAGTTTTATGAGTTGGTGTTATGTCCGGGAAGTTGTGGGCACCAGTTCTTTGTGTGTTGTTTATTGTT
Source organism: Pseudochirops cupreus (assembly GCA_028627135.1). Lineage (NCBI taxonomy): Eukaryota > Metazoa > Chordata > Mammalia > Diprotodontia > Pseudocheiridae > Pseudochirops > Pseudochirops cupreus. Next base: position 476,689,941 of record CM053580.1, read on the forward strand.
ACTGTTACTTCGGTGTGCCGGAGGTATGGCTTGAGAGAGATGATTATTAAACTTTCAGCATAAGCATTTAGAAATCGGGAAACACTACAAATCAGGGCTTGAGTTGTCATTTTGTTGATTGTGTGGACTTGAGAAAGTGATGGAAAAATGTTAATGATGCCAATTCAATGAAGAAGTATTTCTTGCATACATATCTTTTCCTGGGGAGCTGGTTGTTAAACATTTACCAGCATAGCATTACTATTTCTCTGCCATAGTGATAGCTAAGTGGTACCATGGTTAGAGCTTTGGTTCTACAGTCTGGAAGAACTGAGTTCAAACCTTGCCTCAGACACTTTGTGACCCAGGGCAAGTCACTTAACCTCTCTTTGCTTTGCTTTCTTCAATGGTAAAATGTCAAGAATAACAGCAACTACTTCTCAAGGTTGTTGTGAGGACCACATGAACTAATATTTGTAAAGTGCTTAGCACAGTACTTGCTACATCGTAGGATATTAATAAATTTTTTTTCCTTTTTTTCTCCTTCCAAGTTCCTTCTTATAAATAAAATGATGACAATTAAAAATGTGAAATGTGAAATCTCATTGAATGCCATTGGAAAAGAAAAAGCAAAGGTGAAATAAGAAAAAAGAAATAATGATGCTAAAAAATAAGTAATAATGCCGAATAAAGTGCTTTAACTTTATTATTGACAAGGTCTGAGGCAAGGTTTGAACTCAGTTCTTCCAGACTTCCTCTTCCTGAAGAAGGGCGGGGTCTACTTCTGGCCAGAGGTGTTCAATTCCTCTGAACTTCTCCTTAATAAAACTTCTTTTGATACCCAAATTTCAGTATCAATTGTTGATGACTGAAATTGGCAATAAACATTTATTAAGTACCTACTATGTGCCAGGCATTGCCCTAAGCACTAAGAATTCAAAGGAAGACAAAGCCTCGTCAAACCCTGACCCCCCCCCAAAAAAAAACCAGAACAAAACAAAACAAAAACAAACAGTCACTGCACTCCAGGAGGTCACAATCTTAAGGGGGAGACAACATGAAAATACTACATACAAACAAGCCACGTACAAAATAAATGGGAAATAATACAGGGAAGACACAAGAATTGTAGGGGGTAGGGAAAAACTTTCAGTAGAAGAGGGGATTTTAGGTGAGACCTAAAGGAAGCCAGTCAGTGGAAGACGGGGAGCATTCCAGCCTTAGGGGATAGCCAGTAAGAAGAGGGAAGAGAACAATCTACAGGATCACCAAAATAATGTAAAGGAAGACCACATTTAAAGAGGGTAGAACTCTAATCAATTCAGTATCTGATCATAACTTCAGAAGGCCAATGGTGAACGTGTCTTTTCTCTCTGAATAGAGGTAATATACTAGAGCCTTTTTCAGAAGTGTTCAATGTGTTGATTTGTGTGGTTTGAGTATACTTATTTGGGGGAGGTAGAAAGGAGAGTATGGAAACTGGTAGTGACTATTTTTTTAAAAAAGAGCATGAATAAAATAACTTCTTAAAAATAAAGCTAAAAAACTTACATGTGTATTTTCTTGCATGCATAATAAAATCATATGATAATATATATAATAATATATAATATACATGTATATACACATACATATATGCGTGCATATATCTAGATACAACTATATACATACATATATGCATAATTACAACATTGGGGGACCTGGCTAGACAAGTTACTTGAGATGTTGCATACCTGTCAGAACATTTTCAATATGAAAATTAAGAAGAAGGAAGGATTGTGAGGAGAAAACAGGTCATAGGATATTGAGAAAGAGTCCAGTTTCCCTAGAATCTGCATGCACCTAAAAACCATAAGGATTCTGTACTTAGGATTTGGTACTTTTGTACCCATTCATTAAAATGGCTGGTGGATGAGGGTACTGTCTTTAAGAATATTGTGGTCAGGGCAGCTAAGTGGTACAGCGGATAGACCACCAGCCCTGGAGTCAGGAGGATCTGAGTTCAAATTCAACCTCAGAAACTTGACACTTACTAACTGTGTGATCCTGGGCAAGACATTTAATCCCGATTACCTTGCAAAAGAAAGAAAGAAAAAAAAGTAGAATACTGTGCTGCAGTGGGAAGAGAACTGGATTTGGACTGAGAGATTCTGAGTTTGAATCTTGATTCTGCCATTTACAACCTGTTTGAACATCAGGTAAGTCACTTTATCTTCCAGGACTTCAATTTTCCTCAACTGCCAAAGGAAAGGCTTGGCTCAGATAATCTCTGACGTCTGGTTTAGCTCTAAAGATAAAACAAACCCTGGGAGCCTGAAAGTTTGCAACAAGATTCTTCTTTCACCCATATTACATAAATATGCATCATGCCTATGAATTAGCCAAAATATACAAGATTTAAAAGAAAAGTAGAACTTGTTTACTTGGGAATAAGTATAAGAACACTGGACCTTCAGTTACTACTTTATACATAGATAGAGATAGCAATAGAGGTAGAGACAGAGATAGAGACAGAGATAGAGATAGATACACCAATATAAATGTATATATGTGCACATACATGTATATAACACACACATATATAAATGTGTGTATATATATGTGTGTGTGTGTGTATATATATATATACACACACACACACAAACACAAACATTAGGGGGAAATAGCTGATGTCTTTAAAAGTTACTTTTCTTTACATTATTTTGATCAGTATGTGAATTGTTCTTTTTATATGTCTATATATAGACCTATAATATGTACATATACATACACATATACACATGTCTATATAATATGTCTCTATAATATGTACATATATATACACATATACACATATTTATTTGCATACCTAACACAAGTAGGTACATAATAAAATGTTCACTGAATGAGTAAAATAATGAATTCTGTGGCAGGATACGAAATTATTTTGGGGTGAGAAGCAAATAATCCCATTAAATTATGGCAAACCAGAGGCAGAGAAAAACAAAAACTCACCGGGGGCCTGGTTTCATGGGTCTTATTTGCCAAGCTTCAAACTAAATTACTATATATTGAGTTTCTCAAATATTTACATGTGTTTTCTGTTCCCAGGAAACAGACAGCATATTATGTTAGACTACTGTTCAAAAAACTCAGGAAATTAAAAACAGAAAACCACATCCAATCAAAGAGGGGGCAATACAAATCCACTGAGGACCCAGGAGAGCAAGTGTGGGTACCTTGCTCAGTATCTCTCTCTGCCTCTTGGGTTTTTTTTCCATCTCCAGCACTTGACATGATTTTTTTTTCTCTCCATCACACATGCCGCTGGCTTTGATTGTTTTCCTCTCCAGGAACATGCCCATTCCCCAACTTGGGAATATTGCGGATGGGAATGGAGAGAGGGCTCAGAAAGTATGGCCCAACAAACGGCTAATAAGGATTCAAAGCTAAGCTTCTGCCACTAGCTACCAGGCATCCTTGGGCTAAAGTCCCATACCCTCTCAGGGTCTCAGTTTTTTCAGCTGTAAAATCAAGGGTCTCTTAGGTCCCTTCCAACTCTAAGACCCTAGTTCCTAAATAAACAGCAAACAGTTTCAATGGTTTTATCTGTGACTTTACAGGTTTATTTTTAAAAACCTTGAACCACTTTGACCCACTCTCACCAACATAATCACTTTGTTGACTTAAAACTACAGCCACAAAAAGTGGGGGTAAGGGTGGGTGGAGAAGGGAACTGTGTGAAGAAAAGAGAGAAAGAAAAGACTAAGAAACGTCCTAACAGTTTCTGGTCAGATGATTGTTCTAAAGTACTAAATTACCAGCAACTTAAATCTCTTACTCAACTAGCCAAGGAAAAGGGGGTGGCAGTGGGGGGGGAGAGTGTTAATCTGTCAAGCCCGCTTGAACAAAATGGGCTGCCCCATGTGATATATGCACTTCTGGAAAAGACAAACAAACCTACTTCTGTTGGTTTGATTCATGGCCTGCCGGCCTGCCTGCCTGTGTACAGGGCTTTTGACTTGGTACTAGGCTCTATGCAAAGACTTCACTTGGTGTTTGGGTTGGGGGATGGGAATGGGACTGCATGTAAAAAAAAAAAAAGATGGCCACTGTCTGTCTGTCCTCAGACAACAATGTACTAAGGAGAAAAGAGAGAATTGATTTTCCCTCCCAATGAGAAGGAGAAAAGACGTAAGACCATGAAAATCCCCAGAATTTATCTAGGTAACATCTGACAGAAATTGATCCAGAAAAAAAAAGTTTTATACAAATGTTCTCTTCTAGCTTTGGAAATAAATTGAAACACCATAATAAACACCCCAATGTCGATACCTGAAAAAATCTTAGACATGTGAAGGCATCTCATTGGTTTTGCATGAAAGTGAATCTTTGGGGTTTTCCTAAATTCATTTTGGGGTGGCAGCAGAGGGTTGGGAAATGTAATTTTTAAAATAATATTTTATTTCCCCCCATTACATGTTAAAAACAATTTTTTAGACATTTAAAAGAGTTTTGAGTTCCAAATTCTATCCCTCCCTCCCTTTCTTCCCTCCCCCCTTCCCTGAGATGGCAAGAATGTGATATAGGTTATAGATGTGCAGTCATGTAAAATGTGGGAAATATAATTAATAACCCACTTGGCACAGATTGATACAATAACAACAGCTTCTGGATTTTTCTTTTTCCATCATTATATTATGAGCTCCTCAGGGGAAGGCATTTCTTGCCTTTATTTGTATCCCTAGTAAGACATCGTATATAGTAGGCATTTAATAAATGCTCGCTGACTGACTGGACTCCAAGAACTAAACTCAGTTTTGAAGGTTCTCCTCATTTGTCCTTCCTGATGAATTTCAAGTGTCCCTTCGACCCGTTTTATTACAGGAAAAAAAAAAGAAAACATTTAGTAGACTCCTCTAGTTCACTGTTTTCAAATACATAAATCAAACACCAAAGATGAAACAGCGAACTTTGCCATGCAGAGATGCCTCCCTGTACCTGCTTGCTACAAGTTCACTCCATCACTTCTTGATGGCCCCTAACGCCTACCTCTTTCCTAATTCTCTACAGTACTGTTGCTCAGTAATTTCTAGAAGGGCTCAGAGCAATGCACACTGGAAAATGACACGTTTTTTTCTGGAACAACAGACCTAGAAATCTCCTTCAGTTATTTTCTTGCAGTTTATCCAGGTCTTTGCCAAGAGAGATGTTCCCAACTGAATACATCTTAATCTTGTTGAATTTAGGATTTACTTCATAGAAGTCCAGACTTCTGTCTTAAATATAATTGCATTTTGCTGGACTGAGCTGAACTGTAGTGGTTTTGTGTTGTCTATTCTCCCAAAGACATATTTCTAACATCTAAGACCTACAGTAACTTTCCTTATGTCCCAGCCTGAATGCCCTCTCTTCTTTACATCTTCCTCTTACTTCTCCCATTTCTGCTTTTACGATCCAATAAGAACAAATCTGACCTTTCTTCCACATGATAGCTCTTTGAAAATATGAAAATAACTATTATTTTCCCCGTAAGACTTGTCTGTGTTAAACATCCGTAGTTCTTTGGGTCTCATACGATATGGTCTCCTGTTCCATTCACCTTCCTGGTTGTCTTCATTGGCTGTTCTCAAAAAGGATCAAAATGACGTCACTGTGTTGGGGGTCAAGACATGGGACACAGCAGCTAGGTGGCGCAGTGAGTAGAGCACCAGCCCTGGAGTCAGGAGCACCTGAGTTCAAATCGGCCTCAGACACTTAATACAAAAACTAGCTGTATGACCTTGGGCAAGTCACTTAACCCCAATTGCCCTGCATTCCCTCCTCCAAAATGCAAAAAAAAAAAAAAGACATGGGACACAGTATGTCCAACTGTGACTGATCAGACCAATACAAGCTCAGAAAGCTCTACCACAGGTAGGGCACAAATAGTCCATGTGAACATTTAGAGTAGTAATGTCTCTAAATTGGCACATCACATGCTTCTTCTGAGCTAATTCTGCTTTACTCATAAGAGCATAGCACCTTCCTTGATGCAGGCACACCATGTTGGATGAGGAGCCATCTCCAGTCTTCCTGATCTATATCTTGCCACTGGACCCCCAGATGGTTCTGGAGGAGACAGTGAGACTGGTGACCTTGTATAGCCTTCCCTCACTTAAATCCAATTCACTTGCACGTAAGTCATAGCATCACTTTCCTGATGTCACGGTCCTCTTTGAGAACCAAGGACAAACAGTAACAACAACCAAAGAGGATGGTCCTGTGCCAGTGTCTCCCATGTCATGCAATCAATTCCCAAGTTGTTAAGAGAGACCTTGAGAGTGTCCTTGTATCACTTCTTCTGACCGCCATGGGAGCACTTGCCCTGTGTGAGTTCTCTGTAAAATAATCTTTTAGGCAAATGGAGATTTGGCATTTGAAGATATGACCAGCCCAATTCACTCTTTGCAGTAGAGTTTGAACGTTTGACAGTTTAGTTAAAGAAAGGACCTCAGTGTCTGTCTTTCTATGGAGCCATTCTAGTTCATCAGGAGCCAAACAAAATATTCGACCTGACCAGGGCAGAACTGTGATGATCACTTCCTTTGTTTTGGATACCATGCTTATCTTAATTCTTCATGCAGCTTAAGGTTGTGGGAGTTTTTTGTTTGTCTGTTCCTTTGTTTTACTACTGTGACACATTCTTGACTCACATTGGTTTTCCAATTCTCTAAAACCCCTTTTCATGTGATCTGTAGAGGTCTAGCCATTCTGTACTTAAATAGTTTATTTTTTTTATGAAAGTATAAAATTTTACTGTTGCCCCTACGAAAATTTATCTTATTTTTTATTGCTGTTCAGTGATCAGGCCTTTTTTTTTTTTTGGAACGTTAAATCCATCCTCATACAAGGAAGACACTGACGCATTTTAACCCATATTCTGTCAGGAAGAAATCAACAGAAATAAATTTAGTCTAGGTCTCCTAATCCAGAAGCTAAAGTGCTGACATTACAAGCATGACACTAAGGTCTTTCACATGAAACTTTAACAGCCAATGCACAATGAAGGAAAATCTAAAGTTTAAAAAAACAAAGTAAACAAGGGACTCTGTAAAGCATTCTGCCTTTGGCTCCTGCATGTTCTACCATTGATAAGAGATAATAAAGGCAGTCAGATGTCAGACTGGAGAGATTCCTGAGCCTAGAGTCAGGAAAACATGAGTTCAGATCTAGCCTTAGACACTTATTACCTGTGTGGCAGGTAATACTTTGCAGAGGTGCTGTGAGAACCCAATGGGATAATACTTTAAAGTGTTTAGCACAGTGCCTGGCACAGAGTAAATACTTAATGAAAGTTACCTCCCTTCTCCATCAACATGTATACATATATACACATATATATATAAAACACTTTGCAAATCTTGAGGAATTATACAAATGTGAATGATTGTTATTATTAGTCAGTCACACCAAATCCACAAGCATTTATGAAGCTTTTACTACATAAAAGACACTGTGCTAAGACTTCAGATGCAAAGAAAGGCAAAACCCTGCATTCTAATGGAGGGGACAAATAACTAGCTACATACAAGATATATACAGAACGGATGGAACATGACCTGGGAGAAGGAGATTAGCAGCTAGGGATTCAGGAGTGCTCCTGAGCAGGGTGGGCTTTGAACTGAATTTTCTAAGAAACCAGGGAAGAGAAAATGCAGAGATGAGACAGCAAAGGATTCAAGGGATGAGAGATAATAACTAAGAATGGAGAGAAAGGAATATATCTCTGTGTGTGTGTGTGTGTGTGTGTGTGTGTGCATACACACATATATATGATGCTGGGAAGACAAAAAAGGAGATTTGGCAATTGATTGAATATATTGGCTTGATTAAAAGTGAGGGAGGAAGGATGATACTGAGGTTGTGTGCCTGGGTCAGTGGGAAGATGGTGTCCTCCACAGTAAGAGGGCATTTGGTTAAGAGAAGAGAGCTCGGGGTAGGGGAGGACAGGGTAAGATGATGAACTCTATTCTGAACATGTCCGAGATGCACATAGAACATCTGATTTGAGATGTCCAAAAGGTTTTTTGTGAGACTGAAATTCAGGAGAGAAAGGAAGCAAAGTAGGGGCAGTTTATGGATCTAGGCAAGAGCGTATTGGAGACATCTCTAACTTAGAAAGCTGATTGTTAAATTTTCAGTGCGAGCATTTACTCTTCAGAAATCAGAACACACTACAAATCAGGATTTGATTTATTGTTTTGCTGATTTTCTAGACTTAATAAAAAGATGGAGAAAATGTTAATAATGCATTTGAACTTAAAAGTGTGTCCAACATACACTTCCCCCCCCCCCCAAACACACACCCCAGACAGCGTGGCTTGTTAGTTTTTCATTTGTTTACTTGTTTATTTAGCATTTGCCAGTTCATCCTTGAACTAACGGGAGCATAAGAGATCAACAAGTGACACAGTTTAGAGTGAAAAGATAACAGGACCCTGGACAGAGCTTGGGGGACAGCCATATTTAGTTGGGTGTAACCCGGGCATAGATCCAGCACAGGAGAAGGGAGAGTAGTTGTCAGACAGGTGGGAAGAGATACAGGAGTGAGCAGGGTCATAAAAACCTAGAGAGAAGAGAGTCCCCAAGAGGAGAGGGTAATGGATAGTGTCAAAGGCTGCAGTGAGGTCAAGAAGGAGAATTAAGTCACGGTCATTAGATTGGGCAATTATGAGATCATTAGTAGCTTTGGAGCTGGGAGTGTTGGTTGAATCATATCTGGATGGATCTAGATGAGTGTTTAGCAAGAGAAGGAAAGCTTTATTTTTCTTGCTTTTTTTTTGAAACAAGGTTAATATGGAAATATGTTTTGCATCATTTCACATGTATAATCAGTATCACATTGCTTGCCCTCTCAGTGGTGGGGGAGGTGCAGGAGGGCGGGAGGGAGGAAAGAACTGGGAACTCATACTTTTTAAAATTAATTTTAAAAATAAATTTATTAATGTTTTAAAAGAAGAGAGTGAGAGGCGAGGAAGTAGAGGTATCAAGTGTAGGAGTTTAGCCACAAAGGCAGGCTGAAGGATGGGGTAGGGTGGAGATCTATGATGATAGATTGCCAGGATTGTCTGATCAAGTGAGGGTTTTTTGAGGATGAGTATATTTATAGGCAGCAAGGAAACAGCCAGATGACAGTGAATACTGAAGATGAGGGAAAATAGGGATGGTAATGACAACAATCATCTGGAGAAAACCTGAGGGAATAGGATCAACGGAGCATGTAGAGGACTTGACCTTAGTAAAGAGAAGGGTCGTCTCTGTCTGAGATGGGAGTGAAGGAGGAAATGTAAGGAAAGATGTTTGAATGCTGTGAAACATAATGGAGGCGAGAAGAGAAGTTCTAGAGAAATGGTCTCAATCTATAATCCATTCATTTGTTCATTCATCCATCTATTTATTTACTTATTTAGCTATCTATCCATTGTTTATTTATTTATTTTTGTGAAGTATGAAGAAAGATCCTGAGCTGAGAGACTGGAGGAGAAGAGTGCCATGGGAGGCTTAGGGAGAGATGAGGTCAGCTGCTGTGGAAAATGGAATAGCAAATTGATTAGGGAGGAGCAGAATGTCTGGCTTGGGGCAGTGAGCTGAGATTCTTTGTTGTTGTTCAGCCATCTCTGACTCTTTGTGATCCCATGGACTTTGTCCATGGCGTTTTCTCAGCAAGGACATTGGAATGGTCATTTCCTTCTCCAATGTGTTCCCATTTTACAGATAAGAAACTGAGAAAGTAGGGCTTAAGTGACTTGCCCAGTACCACATAGCTAGTGTCTGAGGCTGGATTTGAACTCTGATCTTCCTGATTTCAATCTCAGGGTTCTATCTACTACATTACCCAGCTGAGTTGAGATTAGCTAACAGAAATTTTGAATGGACCTAGTCAGTATCATTGTGGGGTTTCCTTCAGTTCTATTCAGAATCAAAGGAGGTAGATGGTAGAAATGTATCATTGTTGTTATCTTTAAAGAACTAGTTCTCTAAGGCTCTGGGTCCCATTCTGCACATGCCCCTGACCTGCCTGGATACCAAAGTCATTACGGTCCCCTACTGACCTCACTCAACATTTTGTTTTGTACTTCTCTGATGCACTTACCATGTTAGATGGTGAATTACATGTACCTGTGAAAGTGTCATATCTCCCTACTAGACTGTACGTTCTATGCATCTAGGGGCCATGTCTTAACTTCATTTTGTATCTCCCTATAATAATAACAATGCAATGATGATAATAATAGGTAATATTTATATAGTGTCTTAAGGATTGCGAAGTGGTTTATATAGGTTATTTCATTTGATCCTTACAACAATCCTAGGGGAGGTTCTATTGCCATTTTACAGATAAGGAAAATGAGACAACAGGTAAGTGACTTACTTGCCCAGGGTCATACCACTGGTAAGGGTTGGAGGCTGGATTTAAACTCAGCTCTTACAGATTCCAAGTTCACTCTAGATCTGTCCACTCTACCACTTGGATGTTTCTGGTGCTTATGAGAGTGCCTAAGCATAGAGTAGAATTGGGAAGAAAGGAGAAAGGGAGAAACACCACAAGAGAGAGCCTATCTTGAGATAACTGCTGTTGAATATTTGGTACCTCAACTCTGAACTTCATGCTTTGCCGGATTTCTTTATCTTATGTTCACTCCCTGCTTTGAGTGTGCCTGACTTTAGACTCATGTTAAGTTCCTTGGGCCTGGCCAGTTTGGGGTGGATGAATTGAGGTGGGCAGACTGAGGGGCTTCTTCTATACTCAAGGGGGCTAACCTAGAAGTTTATGGCAACTTCTGGTTTGGAGAACTCCTCACTCTAATAAAAGTACTCTGAAATGGGCAGCTCTAGATCCTGAGGTCAGATTTGGGCCCCTGATCATGCACACAGGGTGTATGTGATCTTCTTTTCTCTTTAATATTTTTCCCTTTTGTTCTTGAAGCTAAAATACTTCATTTCATAGGATCACAAATTGGGAATTTATCTACTTTTTCCCCCATTTGACAGATGAGGAAACTGAGTCCCAGAGGTTTCAGTGATTCATGCAAGGTCACACAGGTACTAAGTAGCATATCTAGGACTTAAATCCAGATTCTCTGAATTTCAGAATAAGGAGAGAACACTGAATGCCAAATTAGTGTTCTGTGCCTCTACTGGGATGGAGAATTCTTTTTCTTAGTTTTTAATCTGTTCATTTCTCTGACCCTCATTCCCAGTCTCCACATATCCCTGACCTGATGCTCTTCTGAAGTAATCTCCTATCCCTTAACAACAAAATGCCCTTCATTCCTCTTCCTAGGACCCCTTTAGAAGTCACTCTCAAAGGGACCTTGTCTGGATTCTCTTTAGCAGTCCAGGCCAAACTAAAGGAAGACAGAGGAAGGGCTGCTAGAGGAAGGGCTTCCCAAATTATATGATCAACTCAATCAACATTTACAATACACATTATATATTGAAGTTTACAAAGCACTGTCCTCCCAACAACCCTGTGAGTAGAGATATTATTATTCTTCCTATTTTATAGACGAGAAGTAATTTGCTCATAGTCATACAAGATAAAATATCTAAGCAAAGATTCAAGACCACTTCTAGTGGTTGCAAATGATTTTATTTGGATCTTTCTACCATGTTATCTCTCCAACTCTTGGTGAGAAGGAGTTTCTGGTTCTTCACTTAAAGCCTTGAGATCGCTGAAGGTAATGTTTAGGGTGTTAGTGACAACGAAACCCCAAAGTGGGATGTGTTACCTATGGTGAAGACGTAGAGGATTCTAAAAATAACATGTTCCCCACTAGCAATTGTGAAGATACTGTTTTTCCATTGCTCCCTCTACACCTAGCCAAGAGGGGAGTGAGAGGATCTGGGCGGGAAACAGAAGAGGGGGGAAAGGAAGGAGGAGACAAAAAGTAGGCCTGTGGATTGAGTGGAGCTGTTAATTCAACTCTCATTCTACCTAAGCCTGGTAAATTGGCTAGTTTAGGACTCACCTCTTTAAAACTACCTAAAGATAGTCGAGACCTATAAAGGAGCTCTTCTTTCCCAGGACCACTAGACACCAGGCTCCTCCATATCAGAATTTAAGACATTAGCATTTTAACATTGGCAGAGTGTTTTTATAGATATCATCTCATTTAAATTTCACAACAATGTTGCATTTTACATGTGAGAAAACCAAGGCATTTTGTTATTAAGTGACTTGCTCAAGGTCACACAGCTAGTATGTGTCTAAGACTGGATTTGAACTTAGATCTTCCTAATTATCCATTAAACCATCTCTATGCCTCTAAAAGTCCACAATAATTGACTCGTCACTCTAGGTCACAATTTCTTACTGCACTACCCTCCCTTACATCACACCATTAACAATCAGTGAACAAAGATGTATTAAGCACCTATGTACCAGACATAGGGTTAAGGTTAAGTAATAGGGGCTCAAAGACTACCAATAAAATAGTCCCTGTCCTCTGGGAACTTAAGTTCTTTGGAACAAAATACGATGTACACATCAAAATAGAGACAGAAGAAAGACAACATAAATACAAAGTAGTTATTGGTGAAGGATAGGAAGGAAAAAGCACTAGCAGCTACAGGGATCAGGAAGATTTCACCCAACAATTGGCACCTGAGTTAAGTTATGGAGGAAACTAGGGATTCTAAGAGTTAGGGCTGAGGAGAAAGTGCATTCCAGGCATGATGAACAGCCAGGGCAGAGGCAAAGAGATGGGAGATGGGATGTTGAGTATGAGGGAAGGAAAGACCAATATTTTCCTAGACTACAGAATATGTGAAGGGAGTGAGGGAGTAAGGTAGAATAAGGATGGAAAGGTTAGTTGGAGTCAGGTTATAAAGGGCTTTAAAAGTCAAACAGAGGACTTTGTACTTAATTCTAAAGGAACCAGAGTCATTTGAGTTTATTAAGCAATGGAAGATCATGGTGCTTCAGGAGAGACTTGGGACAAATAGGCCAATTAGGGGACTACTGAAACAGTACAGGTGAGAGGGGTGAGAGGGGATGAAGGCCGAACTGCAGTGGTGGCCAGGTACAATATGCACACCATGTGGTACCAGCCAACTTGGTCCACTTGCCATTTCTTCACAGTCTCATTGTGTCCTATGTTGGTGCCTTTCTCCAGACCATCCTTTATGCATATGGGTCTCTTCTCAGGCTAATGTTCTTTAAACACATAAAATAAAACACATAGCATCACAAAGGGAACCAATTCTTTTGAGATATGGTAATAAAAATACTTAAAAGACAAATTCTCAAAGATAATCTGAAATCTATACAGAGACCCTTAGGTATGTAGACCCCAACTTAAGAACCCCTGCTCTGGAGTTGGATGGCCTGAGTTCAAAACCCACCTAATGGTGTGACTTTATAATTCACTTATCCCCCCTGCACCTTAATTTCTTTATGTTTCAAAGAAAGGTGTTGGCTCAGATGGCCTCAAATATTCCTTTCATCTCTGTGTCTATGTTTGTATGACTCTAATGGATTTACCTAATTGCTAAGCAAAAAAGAAAGATGGAAAACAAGAAAGAAAGAAAAGAAAGGAAGGATGGAAGAAAGAGAGAGAGAGAGGAAAGAAGGAAGGAAGGAAGGAAGGAAGGAAGGAAGGAAAAGAAGGAAAGGAAGGATAGGAAAAATGGCAGCTAAATACAGAGGTACTTGAAAGACCTGGTTATTCTCTTGGTTCCCTAAAAGACCCTCTAAGTTATGGCCTGGAAATCCCATCCAATAATTCCACCCCCAGCCTAAAGCCTATGAGCTTGAGATTCCCCATTGTATGCTCCAAGTTTGCCCTTTCATACTTCAAACAATCCTTCTCTCCCTGAGTAAGGGAAAGATCTACAGGGGAAAAAAGACAAGCAAGATGGGGGTGGCACATTGATTCTCTTGAACAGCATGCTCCTTTCAGAGTCTAACATGCATTAGCCAACAGTAATGTTGGAAACTGAGCATCCTTCAAGTGAAATGTTGCTCCCTGGGCTGGAAAAGGTGCCTTCTAGGAGAGGCATCATCTCTTTTAAATCTAATTGCATTTATTCTCTTTTCCAAGTCCATTGTTCCAACTCTCCTCCTTCTTTTCTACCTCTTCCTCCTCCTTCCTCTCCTCACCCCTCCATCCTTTCTCACCATATCTTTTTTACTCCCTCCTCTTCTTTCCCTCCCTCTCTTCCTCTCCTCTATCCTCTCTCTCTTCCCCTCCTCTTTGGTTACTCAGGCAACAGATGCCTCATCCTCATCTCTTCTGCATTTCCATGCCACTGTAATATTCTATCTTTTCTGGCACCCTTCAGCCTTTTAATTCTATCTCCATTATTGAAATCAGCATGGAGCTATTTTCCAAAACATTCAATTAGCCAGAGAGCATAAGGGACTAGGTCCCATCATTCATTAACAATTCCAGAACAAAGTAAAGCAAAGTCAAAGCTTGGGAACTGGAAAGTGATACAAAAATAGTGAGAGGAAATTCTGGGATGAAGAGACATTGGAATATGTCCTCCTTGAGACCAGAGACTGTCTTCATTTTGTCTATTTATATCTGAAGGATTTAGCATCGGGCTATGGACGTAGAGTTTACTTATAAATGCTTTCTCATTAATTGATTCATTCACTCACTCATTCATTCATTCATGTGACTCTCTGGGATTTGTCCCCAGGAAGAAGACAAAATATTTGATCAATACCTTGCCGAGTCACTCTCTGTAGCTCTCTCAGAGCAGCACACACCTCCAGGATCAACTACTGAAAAACCTTGTCAAGAAGCAGAGATTTTCCCGCCGGGTTTGATGATTCCCTATCAACACTTTTCCAGTAGTTGCTTGATCTGTACCTTATCTCCCATTGTTCTTGCCTGCAAAAGTGTTACCTCTTTCCTTCCAGCATCCCTGGTGCTTCCTTAGGCATTGAGTTTTCTCAGGAACCATGACTTCTCCCTGTACCCCCCCCAACACCACCCTCTGCCCCACCTTTCCCCCTGCCCAAGACTTTTTTTTCCAGAACCATAGCACAAATCAGTGAAAAACATCTTCCCAGTAACAATTTAGGTCTTGAGGAGAATAAGCTAGCTTAAAACTCAGAAGGCTGCTAAAAAGAAAGATAGAAAGTTAGCTCTCAAATAGTCTCTTGATTGCAGGCAGTGGAATATAGTAGTAGACAGGGACTGGATTTGGATTAAGGAAGCATTGGGTTCAAATCCCATGTTTTACACTTACTAGCTATGTGACCATAAGCAAGTCATTTAACTTCTTTTGAAGCTCAGTTTTCCTATCTGCAAAATGAGACTAAGTGGTACTGTGGACAGAGTATTTGAGCCAAGAAGACCAAAGTTCAAATCCTACCTTGGAAACTCACTATCCAGATGACCCTGGGCAAATAACTCGACCTCTCTAGGACTCATTTCTCATCTATAATTCTTTTTTTTTTGCCTTTTTTTAAGAGGGCAATTGGGGTTAAGTGACTTGCCCAAGGTCACATGGCTAGTTTTTGTGTTAAGTGTCTGAGGTGGGATTTGAACTTGGGTCCTCCTGACTCCAGGATGAGCGCTCTACTCACTGTGTCACCTAGCCACCCCTCATCTATAAAATAAAGATATTAACAGCACCTAACTCACAAGGTTTTTAAGAGGATCAAATGAGATAACATATGCGAATGGTTTTGCAAACCTTAAAAGTGCAATGTAAATGATACCTAGAAGTAGTAGTAGCAGTAGTAGCAGTCGTAGTAGCAGTAGTAGCAGTTGCAGTCGCAGTCGCAGTCGCAGTCGTAGTCGTAGTCATAGTAGTAGTAGTAGTAGTAGTAGTCGTAATAGTAGTAGTAGTAGTAGTAGTAGTAGTAGTGGTAGTAGTAGTAGGAGTAGTAGTAGTGGTAGAAATACTTGTAGACCCTGACTTATAGGATTGTTGAGAAGCTAAAGTGAGATAATGCATGTATGTGTATATATATATATATATATATCACTTTGCAAAATTTGAAATGGTACAAAAACAGCAATCATTATTATTTCTGTTGTACGTATTTGTCTTTGTAAAGGGGACAGAGAGGGAGGAGTGAGAGGAGGAAAGAGACCACTCAGAATAAATCTTCAATAAATACCGGCAAACACATTTCCCCCAATAGATGTGCCTGAAAGTGGAAAGCAAGGACTGGTTTCCCCAGGAAAGGCAGTGTTCACAGAAGAACATTTCAAATGAGGGAGAAAAGCAAAGATCATGATCGTATCTAGCTAATAAAAGCTTCAACTGTTGCTTTGCAGATTGGGTTGAAAGATTCTGAAAGCCTGGGAAATGTTTTAGCTGAGCTCCCATATCTGACCAGCGGCCTCACGACCATTCATCAGACAGAAGCCAGAATCACTATTTAGAGAAATAATGACAATTATGATAATAACTAACATTTTCATAATGCCTACTATGTGCTGGGGCACTGTGCCAAGGGCTTTACAATTATCTCATTTAATGCTCACAAAAACCCTGGGAGGCATTACTATGTTACTATTACCCCCCTGTTACAGATGAGGAAACTGAGGCCAAGAGAGGTTAAGTGACTTGCCCAGGGTCACAGACATAACTAATGAGTTTCTTAGGCTAGATTTAAACTTAGGACTTCCTGACCTCGCTACCTCAAGCTGGTTAATGCAGTAAAAAGGACCTGGTAATTAGACTCTAGTCCTGCTGCTTGCTAATAGGGCTACCATCTATAAAATGGGAATGATAGCACTCATATTACCTCCTTCATGGGGATATTGTAAGTAAAGGTCCCTTTAAATCTTGAAGTCCTCTAGCTGATGGGGTACAGGCTCTGGGAAACCCCTTGAACTCTGATTGGAATCTTTCCACTACATGAGGCATTTGCCTGAGACCATAAGCCTTTCATCATAGATAGGCCCAAATCTCTTACTCTTACCAGCGTAGCCCTCCATTGTCCATCTACTTCCCACCCTTGATCCTATCAAAATATCTATACCCAAATCTGTTACCCTTAAACTAGCCTAGCCCTCCATTGTCTGTCATCTCCAGGTAGTCTTCAGCTATTTCCCACCCTTAATTTCCTTATTGGAGTCTGACCCCATTTGACTCCTCCTCAAGACCCTCCCCAAACTCTTCCTCTAGACAACCCCTAGAGCCTTCCCACAATCTTTCTGTATATAAACTCCATCTTGCCTCCATGAGTTTGCCAAGAATTATCTAGCACAGACTCACTCTGTGTCAGATTATTCTGGCCTGCTTGTCAATACAAGCTTCACATATACTTAGGCTGCTTAAGAGTCTACCTGTTATGGTGAATCTTTAATAAACTTTGCTTTACTTTGGCTGAGAGAAGACTTGAGTTCATTCGGCAGGATCTGGCATGTTGGTGTTTTGGGGTCTCGAACGCCCCTAATCTAAACCTCAAACTTCAACACAGCTAGAAGACTCACCAGACTGTTGTATGCCAAACTACCTAGCCTAGTCCAGCTGCTGAATGAACACTGAGTCAGGTAACGAGCTTTTTAGCATATCTCCTCTCCTGGATAATGAGATTTGTGTCAGTTTTGATTAGAACATAAAAGATTCCTAGAAATCCTCCTCCCACTCACTAGAAAACTAGAATAAAATCTGACATTCACTTTATTATTTTTTTTTAAGTTCAAACAAACAGCTCCCTCCCTCTCAAATTATTGGAGTCTATACTTCCTGTTTTTACCTTTTAGAGACACCCACTGTTCCAGTGAAACCAGAAACAAAGACGTTTCCGGAACCACAATATCAGGTCATCACTGATTACAGCTCTGTGAGTCTGCCCTGGGCTCTCCAGAAATGACAAGTAACATATGGAGACAGAATATGGTGCAGTGAAAGGGGAAAATCTATATTAAATGCCCTGATATTTCTTTGCTTACCTGATGGAATGTTTTCATGAAATAATGGCTCTATTAAAAACAGTCATCACAATGTTAATATTAAAATGGAACTTCCCCAAACATCCCAGAATGGCAGCCTAGCACCAAGTGTGGGGTCAATCATATTTTTTAAATGGTATCTCCAAATTATCTGTTACCTGTATTCAGGGCTCCCTCTTATCAGAATTGGGCAGGGAGGACGGGGGGAAGACTGGTCCATAGTCACCTTGATTTCTAGCTATTTTCCCTCCTATTATTTTTCAGCCTGAATCAAACTCTTTCCTTAAAGGGACTCATTTTGATGTATGGTATGTGAAGTGGTTGTTTTCAGGTTTTAACGGCAGTTGCAGTTTGAATAAAGAGGAGAACGAGCAGAATGGCGTTTGGGAAAACATGCAGTTCTTTGAGTGATACCACATTTTTCTCCCTGAGACAAAGGCCCCATCTTTCTCTTTCTTTAATAATAATGAAAACCTATTTATATAGTGCTTTAAGGTTTGCAAAGTGCTTTACAATGCTATCTCATTTGACCCTCACAACAACCTTGTGAGATAGGGGCAATTATCATCACCCCCATTTTACAGATGAGGAAACTGAGGCAAACAGAGGTTTCAGTTACTTGTCCAGGATCACTCAGCTAGTTTCTGAGGATAAATATGAACTCCTGTTTTCCTGACTCCAGACCCACCCATTCTATCCACTGTGCAATCTAACTGTCTAATGAATGAAACAGATTCTAACAGCCAGAAAAAAAAAGATTTATTAGTGATGGGAGGAGTCATTTCTGAGAGAGCTGTCTGTGTACTGTCAGATCATCAACCCATCAGAACTAAGAATGTGTAGGAAAAAATAAGAAATAATACCTGTTAGAGGAAGATGTTAAATTGAACTGAACTCTGAATTATTTAAGCAAATAATTCAAAGTAAGAAATAGATAACAGAACTGACATTGACAGCAACTATAATTGTTTCATCCATCTGGTTAACCAATATAAATTAAAACCTACAATAAGGAAACAAAAACAAAAACAAAAAAAAAAAACAAATCCATAAAGGTTCTTAGCAGACATTAGAATGACTTACAAGACAGAGGGAAATGGTCACTTTCCCTCCATTTAATCAGCTTCAATCCACTCTATCACCTCCAATATCAAAAGTAATCCTCCATTTAACTTTTAAAACCTTTCAGAGCCTGGCCTCTTCCTCACTTCTTCTGCTTACACTTATACTTCTCCAAATGTATTATGATCTAGTGACAGTGACTATCTTGTCATTCCTCACATAGGATTGTCTGTCTCTTGACTCCAGGCTTTTTCACTGGTTGTCCACCTTGTCTGGAACTCTCTTTCTCCTCATCTCCACCTCCTAGCTTTTCTGGCTTCTTTCAAGTCTTAGCTAAAGTCACACTTTCTTCAAGAAGACTTTCCTAGACTAATTTAGTGCCTTTCTTCTAAGACCAGTTTATGCTGTCTAGATCTTGGGTGTAGACAGTTCTTTGCCAGCTAACTCTCCTACTAGACTCTGAGCTCTTTGAGAGTAGGGAGTGCTTGTCTTCTATCTTTCTCTGTATCCCCAAAATTTAGCATAGTGCCTGGTATATGGTAGGTATTTAATAAATGCTTGCTGACTGACTGAGAAAGGAAAGACCAAATAATCGACAAACATTTATTAAATACGTACTATGTGCTAGGCACTGTGCCAATGGCTGGGAATACAAAAAGAGGGAAAAGATGACACCCTCAGGGGGCTTATAATCTAATGGGGGAGAAAACCTGCAAACACATATATACATATAAGCCATATACAGGATAAATAAGAAATAATTAAAAGAGGAAAGACACTAAAACTAAAAAGAATTGGAAAAGGCTTCCTGTAGAAGATGGGATTTAAAGGAATCCAGGAAGGTCAGTAGAGTTAAGGAGCGTTCCTGTCATGTTCCAGAAATGTCTTGTTTGTGGAATAGGCAGGAGGCCAGTGTCACTGTGTAGAATGTAAACTAGTTGAGGTCAGGGATTTTCTTTGTGCTTGGATTTTTATTCCCAGAATTTAGCACTATTTACCTCTCCTCTCCCTTCCCTTCCCACTTTCCCCCCACCCCACCTCCCCCTCCTCCTCTCCTCTCTTCTCCTCAGGCCATCACTTTTCAGAAGCCAAAAGCTGCCTTTTTGTCCCTTTGGGTTGACTGGCTGCATTTCTTGAGGAAAGACCAAGCCTTAAACCTCACAGATTGTACAGCAGGTCCCTGCCCTCCTAACATAGAGGAATGTAAATACTGAATAGTAACTGTTTCTCTCTGAGATTTTACTTACAGGGTATAGAGCTAAGGAGAAAATGAAATATATCAGCAGTCCCATTAAACGTTTCATATAACTGGAAAAAAGATGGGCTGATTATATTTCAATCAATCAATATTTATTAAGAGCCTACTATGTGCTGAGTGCTAGGGATAGAAAAAGTGACAAAAGATAGTCTCTGCCCTCAAGGGACTGACAATCAGAGGAGTCTGGAACCCTCGGGGTCCTCCCCTCCTCTTTTAATTATTTTTCTTTCTTGATTCTTGATTAACTTTGTTAAGAGGCCTATTCACTCAATGGGAGTTACCTCACTTAAAATGAGAACCAGAAAAGACCTTAGCCTACCAGCGCCAGGGTCTCCCAATGCATCCTGGGCCGTCTCCAGTGGTCCTGATGAATATCTGGCTACTGGACTGTAAGTAAGGTGAATTTTAGTGTGTGTAAAGTGGATTTTTGTTATTATTCTTAGAGTTCAATTTCCCAGGATCCATAGCCATAACAATCTCTTGTTGCCAGGTGTTAGGTATGAATTCCCCCAGTTATGGTTCAAAACATCTCCATCACGCTTGTGCAGAATTACATAGTGATAAATAATATAAACATCCACTGTGACTGCGCAGTGAGATACAGAGATGGGATGATGTAAACTTGTGAAGCTATTGCTGGCAATATGCCTTCTTTATCTGTTGCCCCATAAAACACGTGGTCATTGGTCAGTGAATGGGGAACCTTAGGGTTGAATGCACAAATGCTGTGTGTGCCTCAGCTGGCCCCTTTGAGGCTTAGGGGGTACCTTAGAGTTGAACGCACGAATGCTGTGTGTGCCTTGATCAGCCTTCATCAAGGTTTGGAGGGAATTTGTGTTTGCGTCAACTGGTCCCCACTGAGGCTTGAGGGAATTTAAAGGATGCACAAGCTGTGTGTGACTGTCTGGACTGTAGGGGCCAGACGTAGGGGTAGTTGCCCCTCCCCCCCAGCCCCTGCAAGAAGAGTGATTAGGGAATGCTGTAGGAGTTTGTACTCCCATTATCAGCAATTCTCTTCTGAGAAAACTAGACTAGAATAAAGTAAGATTATTAACCCCTTCTTAGTGTCTTTCCTGTCTGACCAGATCAAGAGTGAACCTGTGCTAACAGCTATCCTGTGTGTTGTGTTTATTTGTCTTACAGGACCCAGATGGTTCTCAAGGTGAAAGTGAGGCTGGTGACCTTGGACAGCCCTCCTTCACTCAAATCCAAGTCAACTGCAAGTCATGTCATCATTTCCCTAATGTCATGGTCCTCTTTGAGAATGGACAAACACAACAACCTAAACTCGAATATAATATAAAGTCATCCGTAAAGTTTTTAAGAAGAATGATGGATGATTATGAACAGTTATCATCTCACAAATCAGAAAGAAGCAGTGGAGAGTAAAATCAGTTCAAAGAAAGCCTGGAATGGCATGCAACTACACAAAGACATCTCATCGGCATCCATAGAAGAAAACAGGAGGATAACAAACAGGAGAAAAATGGAAAAGATTTGCAAAAAGCATTTTAACAAACTCCATCAAGAATAATGGAACCACTCCACTTGGCCCATAACATCACCATTCCTCAGTTGTTTATCAATGTTAGACATTGCACCAAATAGAACAAAGTTGGGAAAACCATCCAGACTGGATCAAGTATATAGGGAGGATATCCATGCTAGGGGTGGTACAATTGTGAGAACACTGAGGGATCAATATATAAAGTATCTGAAGGATGATAAGATCCTAAAGAAGTAGAAAAAATCTTGGACTAGGTTAACACGGAAATAAGATGACCAAGAAAATATCAATAATTACCCAGCCGTATGTCTAGTCTCCTATCAATACAAAATCTTTATCAGAATCACCCATACATGATCTAGAGCATCCTTCATGAGGGTATTGAGATAACAAGCAGGCTTGGAGAGGTCTGGATGGATGGTGATTGGCTATATTAGAAGGATCTCCCAAACTCATGAGATTGTGAATCCATTTGAATATTTGAGGAAGAATACAAGGGAGGGTTATAGAGAAGGAGGGTAAAGATAAAAGTAAAAATAAAAAAAGAAACGATTGTGGTGTAACATACATAATGACATCAATAAAAACAACTGGAGTTGAAGACAATCTAATTATACAGAAGAATTATACAAATGAGGCACCCAATAAAATGCATGACCCCTTATTCTCCTTTGCATATTGAAATTTTATCTTTGTTGATGATTGTCAAGTTGACAATTTAAAAAACCCTTAATTTACAAGAAATAAATGTAAAAGAAGGATTGGATGAAGCATCTACCATGGAGCAGACAAGTTGGGTTTGCTCCCTCAAGTCAGGTCCAGTGAATCATCAGTACTGTGGCTCAAGGGATGGCTGGATTCTTCAGATGATGATCTTCCACCGAGGCAAGAGGAACTGCCCATTCAATATACTCTAAAGGGAAAGACAACTTCCATTTTCACCCTCTATTTTTCCTTTTGTTGGAATGTGGGACTTTGTAGGGGTGGCATTTTTCCTCCTTCCCCTCACCCCGCCTCCCCTCCTTCATAGTGACTGCTCCTCAGATATGGCTGTCTAGGTGAATCTGAGGATTGATCTCACTTCCGTTTTATATTTCTTTCCCTAAGCATAGACAACTGAAGAGCAATCATAAGATTGGATGCTTGAAGCTTTGGGATTAACCTTTTGAGGGGTCAAGGAACTCTTGGTCCTTCAGTAGGTGCCAGCTGCACTGTGGGAAGTATTACTTGCAGCTACTACAGTACTTCTCACAATAGAAGATAACTACCAACAGAAGGATAAGACCTAGACTGTCCTATTTGAAGACATAGACTTGAGGGACTTACTCATACAGTATAGAGCTAAGGAGGTGAAATATATCAGCAGTCCTGCTAAATGTTTCATATGACTGGAAAAAAATGGACTGGACATATTTCAATCAAAAAATACTTATTAATCAATAAATACCTACCACGTGCTGAGTGCTGGGGATACAAAAAAAGATAAAAAATAGTCCCTGCCCTCAAGGGGCTAACAATCTGTTATAAGAAGGAAGGAAAAACTAGGGCAAAGCTCTCATTCTCTACTGCAATCCAAAGCGTTAAAGGTAGGATGGATTCTCTGCCTTGGATCTGTAGGAGGACAGAGACCTAGCTAGATATCCAAGCACTTCGTGATGCTGGTAACAAATTTATAGGAAACAAAATTAACCAACCAACAAGTACTTATTAAGGCCCTACTATGTGCCAGGCATGCATTCTAAGGGCTGTGAGCTCTTGGAGAGCTTTTCTTTGTGTCCTCAGTGCTTAGCACAGCTCCTTATACATGGTAGACACTTAATAAACGTTTACTAATTGACTAGAAAGACAAATATAAAGCCACCCCTGCCCTCACAGAACCTACATTTTACCATATATCTAACTCTTGGATTCACATGGTAATTTAGCAGGCTCAAAAGCTGTTTTAAGCTTCACCATTTTTGCAATTTATTTTCTGACATAATCTTGGGTTACCCAGCAATAAGAACTGTTCTAAGTCTGTATTCCAAAGAGATCATAAAAATGGGAAAAGGACCCACATGCACAAAGATATTTATTGCAGCTCTTTTTGTGGTGGTAAAGAATTGGAAATTGAAAGGATGTCCATTAACTGGGGAATGAGTGAACAAGTTGTGATATATGAATGTAATGGAATATTACTGTGCTATAAGAAATGATGAGCAAGCAGACTTCATAAAAACCTGAAAGGACACGTATGAACTGATGCTGAGTGAAGTGAGCAGAACCAGGAGAACAGTGTATACAGTAACAAACACATTGTATGATGACTGACTTTGATAGACCTAGCTCTTCTCAGCAATTCAAGGATCTCAGACAACCCCAAAAGACTCATGATGAAAAATGCCATCCACATCTAGAGAAAGAACTTTAGAGTCTGAATGCAGATGGAAGCACACTATTTGCTCTCCTTTTCTTTTGTTGTTTCATTTTGTTTCTTCATTCTTGTGGTTCCTTTCATTAGTTCTAATTCTTCTTTACTTGATGACTAATATGAAAATATGTTTAATATGAATGCATAAGTAGAGCCTATATCAGATTATGTGCCATCTTGGGGAAAGGGGAGGAGAAGAAGGGGGAGAAAATTTGAAACTCAAAATCTTATGGAAGTAAATGTTGAAAACTAAAAATAAATAAATTTTTAAAAATAAAATAAAAAAATTAAGGTGGCTTGCAATAATTCCACCATTATTTGATTCAAAATCTTTATAAAATATTGGCATTTTCCAACATTTATTTTTCCCGTCTATGTTTCATTTAAGGTGAAATTTTCAAACCCAACTGCCGAATTACACATATAATTACTGCATTTGTGCACAAAAATGTGATAATTGCTTACACAATTTCAGAGGCCAGCTTGAGACTGCTTTCCAAATTTGTTTTTACATGTACAGGATGGTGTATATTGTTTTATATGGAAATAGGGAAAGTAGAATTCTTAGCTCATCTGGGTTATGCAGTAATAGTGGGAAGAAATATACAAAATCACATCTTTTTACAAAAAGATCTATTTTGATATTTTTAGCCAATGACATTTTTGAAGATGAAAAGGCTTACAGGACTGAACTCACCTACCGGACATTAAAAAAAAAAAGTGAATTGGGCGACAATCTCATTACTCACACACTTGTGCCTGCCAGCTGAGACGTGACACTTGAGAGTTTTTGTTGCAGTTGGAAATGAATGCAAAAAAAGGGGTTTTTAAAAAATAATTATCTCAGTGCTGTCAAATATTAGTTTCACATCTAGGTAAACTTAAGAGAAAGGCTCCTAGATATTCCTAAATACGACAATATAATAAGAGCCCTTTTTAGAAGATCTAATCATGCATGATTAAAGCAATTTTAAAATGCCATTTCTCAGCACTACAGTGACAGAAGAAACGTGTTTTTTTCCATTTCCAGAAACTCCTGATTAAACCATAGATATTAGGAGAACAACTTGAACAATATACATTGTGATAATTTACATGAAAATGTTAAGCGCTATCACCAGAGGACCCAAGAGCAATAGTTTCGTTGCCATGTTATTTTCTTCCTCATATAAAGCAAGAATGGGACTCATTAAGCCTGCCTCATTTAAGTTCCTCTGTGCCACTATGAGGCGATTACTTTTTGCAGTTGCCTAAATCACCCTCTTCTGAAATGTTAAAGGCCCCAGAAGAGTATCTTTAACAAAAATAATTTGTTGAGTGAGCTAAGTGATGTTTTAAATTCCTCTGCTATGGAGAACTTACTGAATTCTCAAATCTCTGTGTTATATAACCTCTAGGTAAACAAATCACTCCGCTGGCCACAAGCACTCTTAATTATGTGGGAGAAAGACTGTTGAGAGGCTAAAAATAGAAAGGCCTGATCTTAAGAGTCAGAAAGTCCCGGGTTCTAGCTCTATCTCTGACACACAATAGCTATGTAACTGTGGGTAATTCATTTAACCTTTTGGCACCCCCACCTAATGTTCAAAGGCTATAAGTTTTAAGGGAATTGGTATTGGGAGTTTTCACACCAGAAGTTCCCATACTGATACATTTACAGGTACTGACTCCTTCTTCCTACTTCTCCCCCCCCCAAAAAAAATATTAACTTGCTTTCTAATTTTGTTTTGTGTTATTTTCAGTTAGAACTTAAGACTTACAGAATTATATTGATAAAGGAACAAAGGAAGGAATCAAACATTTATTAAATGCCTACTAGATGCCATGTACAATGCTGAATACTTTACAAATATGACTGCATTTGATCATCACAACAATCCCCATTTCACAGATGAGGAAACCAGAGCAGATAGAGGTAAAGTGATTTGCCCAGGGTAACTAGCTAGAAAGCATCTGACGCCAGATTTGAGTCTATGTGCACATACTGAGAGCTGTATGCCTAAAATTGGGTATGTTCTCAACACAAGGTCAAAGCAAAAGCTTGGTGAGTCACTGCTTATAGTCTGCTCAAGGATTAAATTAAAAACACTTCCATCATTCATCTTACATCAGACACTTCTGGAAAATATAGAAACAATCATTCTGACTCAACACCCTTATCACAGAGGCCTAACATCAGAAGCAAGAGATTTCTAAAGACCAGAAATGGGATGATATTTACCATGATTTGATTTGTAACAGTGGAAAAGCTAGAAACAAGCTATATGTCATCTATGGGGGAAATGGTAGATTACATTGCTGTGTCCACGTGAGCAGGCTGTATGCAGTCCATTAGAAAAAGAGGAATTGGGAAGAAGTCCCAAAGCATTTCTGTCATCAAAGGAGGGTGTAATTAGAGAAAAAGATGGGTTGGTCAGGTGGCGAGAACAATGGACAAGACTGTGTTGTCCACTAGTTTATTCAGGGTGTCAGAGTATCCTGAGGGAGGTTCCAGGTAGACAACCCACAGGTGAACTTATGGGAAGGTGTAGGTAAGTCAGATGGGCAGGCAAGGACCATGGCATCTGTATTATTGGAGGGAACACCTACATTGATGAGATCATGAGTTCACTGAAGTGGTAAGAGTTTATTAATGCAATTGAATATGATTTTGTTCAGTTCTGGGTGATATATTTTAGAAAAGACATAGATGGATTGGAAAGTATCCAGAAGAAGAAGACCAGAATGGCAAGGGCTAAAGAAGACAATGTATGAGAATTAGTTGAAGGAACTAATTGGGGATTGTTAGCCTGAAAAGACATGGTAGGGGTCTCAAATAGAGGGGGGTGGAGATGGAGAACTAATTGTAGCTGTTTTCAAATATTCAAAAGGTTAGCACACAGACACTTGTCCCTTGCTAGCTGTGTGACCCAGGGCAAGTCACTTAACCCCAATTGCTGTACCCCCCCAGTTAGTAAGCACTTTTAGAAAATGCTCATTGATTGAGAAAATGATCACTAGAAGGATTATATCTGTCCTGTGTCCTGGAGGGCATAACTAGAATCAGTGTGTGGAAGCTTCACAGAGGCAGATTAAAGCCTGACGGAGGGCAAAACTTCCTAATAATCAAAGCAATCCCAAAAAGTAATGAGTTATCTCAGAAGGTAGTGATTCCCCCTTGTTGGAACTCTCCAAACAAAGGTTGTATGACCACTTAGTGGGGGCACTGTAGAAAGGATTCTTGTTCAGGTATGGCTGCCCAGGTGGGCTCTAGGGTTTCTTCCAACTCTGAGTCAATGATGATTACTCGTTTCCTGTGGTTTGTGGTTTGAAAATAATGATAATGATGGTGATGATGGCTAGCATTTATATAGCACTTCAAGGTTTGCAAAATGCTTACAAATATTATCGCATTTATTTTTCTCATGACAACCTGAGAGACTGGTTCTATTATTATTTCCATTCTATAGTCGAGAAAACAGAGACAGACAAGTTAAGTGACTTGCTCAGGGTCACACAGCGAGTATCTGAGGCCAATTTTGAACTCAGGTCTTCCCATCTCCAAGTCCAGATCTCTATACACCTTGCTGCCACTAATCCACAAACATTTATTAAATGCCTACCACATGCCAATTGTGCTAAGTGTTAGGGATACAATATAAAAAGGAGACAATCCCTACCCTCAAGGAGCTTACATTCTACCAGGGATACAGTATGTATACAAAGATCCCTTCCTAATAAGATGCATCCCAGGCATATGCCAAGATCACAAAAGTTTACTTAAAAGATGTATCTGATTTGAGCATAAAGTGAATTTTGTGTTTGTTCACTTACAATTTCCTCTGAAAAAAAGACTAGGTAAATGAAAACTGCACCAAGGAATATACAAAACTCTTTCTCTCTCTCTCTCTCTCTCTCTCTCTCTCTCTCTCTCTCTCTCTCTCTCTCTCTGTCTGTCTCTCTCTCTCTCCCCCCCCTCATGCACACACACACACACACACACACACACACACACACACACACACACACAGGTATAATTTAGAGAAGTGTTTGTCTCAGAGGAAGTCCAATGTACAGTCCAAAGAAAAGAGATGTTCCAAATAGACAAAGGCGCTCTTCTTTGTAGATGACATTGTGCTTACTACGTCAAATTCTAGAATACTGTAGGACTTTCTAAACGAGGTACAGAATCATCCCAAAGGTTTCAGCCTAATTATTTATACTAGAAAAAACAAGAAGATGAAAATTTTTATTATGCTATTTTACTATTTTGAATTTCAGGGGCTGTTAAAGATTTTAGGGAGCAGAGATTATAGGAAAATATTCATTTGCTTTGCTGTTTACTAAGTAAAAGCAATTCATACCAGCATTTAAATACTATCCCCTTGGTATCATTAGTACAGCAATGTATATTTATCAGGGTCTGGACTATCAAATTTCTCATATTTGGGCATAGATGTGCAGCATTCCAAAATAGCCAGTCTACAACATACATTTCCAAAGTTACAAAGGAAAAAAATATCAAAAGGATTAGAGGGGAAACTCTATAGACCAATGTGATTTATGTACAAAACCAAATTTAGAATTTATACACAAGAGAAAAAAAATGTTTACTAAAGTCTGACAAAGAACATTTACATCTTCCAAAAACACATTTTTCCCATAGATTATATTCTGAACTGTAGCCATATCTGGCTCTGAATATATCCTTCTACAATTAAATACATCTATTCTAAACCAAGGGTTCTCAATCTTCCTAATGCCACGACCCTTTAATACAGTTCCTCATGTTATGGTGACCCCCAACCATAAAATTATTTTCATTGCTACTTCATAACTGTAATTTTGCTACTGTTATGAAGCATAATGTAAATATCTGATATGTAGGATGTATTTTCATTGTTACAAATTGAACATAACCCACAGGTTGAGAACTGCTGTTCTAAACAACAGCTAAAGAAATACATCTTTTAAAATGCCCAATAATTTTAAAATACAACTCATTACAATTTCCTTATATCTATTAGAGTTTACTTTGTTGCAAACAACACTCAGCTGTATAGAATCTGGGGTCAACAATTCCTGGAATGAAGGGAAGTATTCATCTGTTGTCGTAGTCACTTACAAGGCAGGTCACAGCACTAAATTATACCAAATTAGCATCTCTGTGCCTTTTCCCTGGCTGCTCTCCATGCCTTCCTAATCTCTACCTCTTAGAATAATCAGCTTCCTTCATGATCCTGTTCAAGGGTCACCTTCTGCAGGAATCATTTCCTGGCAAACTCTGCCCTCCCAACTACTAAAGCCTTTTCCTTTAAAGTTTCCTTCCTTCCTTCCTTCCTTCCTTCCCTCTCTCCGTCCCTCCTTCCTTCCTTCCTTCTTTCCTTTCTCTTTCTTTCTTCCTCTGTCTGTCTGTCTGTCTATCTATCTATCTATCTGTCTGTCTGTCTGTCTGTCTATTTATCTATCTATTGCTGGGCCTGGAATCAGGAAGACAAGTTCAAATTTGGCCTCAGACACTTAGTCATTAGCTGTGTGACCTTGGGCAAGTCACTTAACCTCTGTTTGCCTCTTCCTCATTTATAAAATGAGAATAATAGTACCTACCTCCCAGGGTTGTTGTAAGGATAAAATAATTTAACAATTGTAAAGCACTTAGCACCATAACTGGAGCATAGTGAGCATATAAATGCTTATCTATCTGTCTGTCTCTGTCATCTCTCTTATTAGAGCACAAGCTCCACAGCAGAGCCTGCTTTTGTCTTTCTCTGCAGCCTCAGAGCTTAGCACAGGGACTAATATAGATACTTAATTGCTTATTGCATGGTTGATTGTTGTTGCTTCTGCCTCCCTCAAACCACATGTTTAGGGCTCTGAGCTCTGTGTGTATTGATACATAGTGTAGATAAAAAAGAACCTGGAAGAGACTTAATGAATTTGGAATTCTGAGTTTTATTTTAAATAAAAAACCCGTCCTCCACTGAAGGCTTTATTCTATTGCTTCATCATGGCACAGAGACACTGCTAAACTCTGCCAAATGCAAACCCAGGTAGACCTACCATTTTTGGAAAGGATTTGAGAATAGACTAAAGGGTGTCTGCTATCTGATCGCCAGTCTGTCTGAATTCAGAGAGGTTCATCACAAGAAGATTTGTCATCTATGTATTTATTTTGTTTGGCCATAGCAACCTACCAAGATGGTTTTTTAGGAGGGCTGTGAAGTACCCACATTGAATAACCAGGGCAATGTGGTACTGGATTTAGATTCAAGGGCTCAAGGTTCAAATCCTGGCTCTGCTACTTATTCCCTGGTATGACCTTGGGGATGAATCTGTTTACATATATATGACTCCATTTCTTCATTGGTAAAATGAGAGCACTGGATTAGATCAGAGGCTTTTTACTTGGGGCCCATGAACTTTTTTTTTCTTTTAGTAACTCTGTTTCAATATAACTAATTTTCTTTGTAATCCTATTTATTTTATTTTATTCATTTAAAAACATTGTTTGGGAAGGGGTCCATTGGGTTCACCAGACTGCCTAAAGGGTCCATGATACCAAAAAGGTTATAATTCCCTGGATAAGATGATCACTAAAGTTTCTACTGGGTTAAATATGTGATCATTTGCTATCATGAAATCCTTGTAGTTCTGTGATCTTTATGCTGAAAATATACAAAGGATCTATGATTTTATCAGTTTAGGGGAGCTCCCGATATGGTAACTCTCTCCATAATACAGATCACAGTCCATCTATGACTTAGGAAACTGCTTTAATTGACACACTATGGAGTTGGACACTTATTCCAAAGAGAGTCATTGAAGATTTTTGATGAGGGAAAATGACATCATTGGAGTTGTGCTTTAGAAATATTAAATGGCAGCAAAGTGTAGGAAAGATTAGAGGGAGATCATTTAGAAAACCGGAGAAATAATCCAAGAAATTGCTAAAGGAGGTCTAAACTAAAGTGATAGAACCACAAATGGAATAAAAGAATGTCAATGAAAGACAATTAAGAGGCAAAAATTAACAGGAACTGGTAACTGATTAGGTCAGCGGTTCTCAACCTGTTATGTTCAATTTGTAACAATGAAAATACATCCTGCATAGCAGATATTTACATTACGATTCATAACAGTAGCAAAATTACAGTTATGAAGTAGCAACGAAAATAATTTTATGGTTGGGCGTCACCACAGCACGAGGAACTATATTAAAGGGTCATGGCATTAGGAAGATTGAGAACCACTGCTCTAGGTCTTACTGGTATCTCACACTCAACATATCCCAAACCAAAATCAAATCCAGTTTGTTGAATAGCACTTTTAAGTTTAATCTGAATTATTAATATTTTCTTGATCATTTTTTTGAATCTAGACAATCAAGTCCTGATCTGTAGTGTTTGCCAGTTTCCAAGGTATAAATGCTAACACTGAATTTAACAAATGACTTTCAGGTATCAGTCCAAGCTGGCTCCAACATACCCCTATTACCAGTTTTAAATTTAGGGTCACAAGATCCTAAATTTAGCTGCCCTTGTCCATCTAGTGTTCTCCATCCCCCACCATCTCTGCCATCTCCCTTTCCCTTGCTATCTAATCTAATGGACCAGTTGGCAGGTGCAAGGCTATTCAACAAACTGGACTTTTGAGAAATATATAATCCAGTTCAAATATGGAAAAGAAATAAGTGGAAGGTATCTGGCTTTTCAGACTCAATGTGGCTTATATGAGAGGGATAAGCAAGAAAAAAAATGCTAAGGAACAAGATTTAAAAGAATTAAAACACACCTGAGCACTATTCTAACAACAGCAATCATTTATGAAACACCTCCTGTGTGCAGCACACTGTTGGAGACACAGAAGGATACACAAAGGATTAGATAAGACAGAGCACTCTCAAGGTACTCACGGTCTCCAGTTTAGTTACTTCTCATACACTCCTCACCTCTGCCTCTTAGAATCCCCAGTTCTGAGCTCAAATGCCACCTTCCACATGCAGTCTTTCTTGATCTCCCCACCACTTGCCCCACCCCCACCAAAAGTTATCTGTACATATTTTGCTCATCTTTACTTATGTATATGTTGTCTATCTCTCCAAATAATATGAACTTCTTGAGACCAAGAACCATTTTTCATTTTTGCTTTTGTATTGTTAGCTCCTAACAAATGGCTGGTGTGGACTAGGTGCTTAATAAATGCTTTGTTGATTTTTTTAATTAAAATGTGACTCTTTCTAATTACAGCTTAGCTCAGTTTTCTTCTAATCTATAATCCATCTATCTTTCCTCTTAAGCTCTCAGTCGATAAGGACCTTCAGGAGTGGGACCAATGCTTTGTGTAATCACATTACAAGAACCAGCCCATCAACCAGCAGCAGATTTCATGCAACTTAAATCTGGGTATTTAATAACTTTGAAATAAGTTTCCTGCCAAATGCCTGGCCTCCAAAATTAGCATCAAGGCTGTTTCATCCTCACCTTACACTGAGGAAAATCTAGGTTGCTCACCAAATAAATGTTTAATGAAGCCACAAAGATATGGCCAGGAGGGAAGAGGCAGAAGAAAAGCTGAGCTGTAAAAAGTTTCCTTTTCTGTTGACTTTCTTCCTCTCCTGTCAATGTCAATGTAACATGAAATGCATCATTTGGTTCTTGCCTATGTTCACTTTTAGCAAATACTTTATTTTTGCCACATGTACCACAAGTCTGACCCAGTTATATATTAGGTCAATCATTTTGCTTAGGCTCAACCTCCTGATAATCAGGTAAATGATATTAAGGGAGAGACTAGCATTTCCCCACGCTGGTCAGCCAACCACAGAGACTAGCTCTCTTTCTGGGGTCCTTTAAGAGACAAGTAATGCTCTTATTAAAAATGCTCATTGAATTCCTTTAAGACTCAGCTCCAATCCCACCTTCCTCCCCTCATCCCCAGCTGCCATTCCCTACCCCTCTCAGATTACCTTCCAGTTAGTATATATTGTGTGTATCTAGTTATTTACAGATTATCCCGTCCCTTAGAGGCAGCTAGGTGTCTCAGTAGATAGAGCTTGGGGCCTAGAGTCAAGAAGACCTGAGTTCAAATCCAACCGCATACAACTAATAACTGTGTGACCCTGGGCAAGCCACTTAACCTCTGTTTGCCTTAATCCACTGAAGAAGGAAATGACAAACTCCTCCAGTGTCTTTGTCAAGAAAACCCCAAGGAACATATGGTCATGACCATGGCCATGACCTCCCTTAGAATGTAAGATCCTCTCTAAGGAAACAATATTTTTCCTAAATTGATAAGAGAATGAAATATTTGCCCACAAGAGGTATTTCAGAAAGATTTTAACAAGAAAGTAAAGAGCTGCAGCTACCAATTAAACCATCTTCATTTAGTTTTTTTTGTACTAAGTACAGATATTGGAAAGTGAGGAGGTAGACAACTGATGGGTCCTTTAATCTAGGAAGGAACCTTTCTTAACCTTTCTTTTATGTTGTGGATAACTTTTGCAGCATAATGAAGCTTATGGACTACTTTTCAGAATAATGTTTATAAACATTTAACATAAAATACATAGAATTACAAAGGAAACCAATCATATCAAAGTTCAGTTATCAAAATATATTTTTTTTAAATGTCATGACCCCAAATTAAGAACCACTGCTATAGGTAAAGGATCCCACAAATATTTCCATTATGGCTCCTAATACATCGCCAATAAGGATCCCACCTCATCCAAGCCCTTGTAGAGAAGGCATGATCCTGGAAAGGAGTTTCAGGGGTTGGAGTAAATGAGACTCTTTATGGCAGCCATGTTCATAGTACCCAATGATTGAAAATGGAAATTGAAGCCCCATCTCAAAACATCAAAAAAAGCAAGAAGGCCTCTTCTGCCTCAGACAGTCAAAAAACAAAGCCTACCTTCAGCAGTCAAATGGTGAGAATATAGCATGTTTAAATTCTGAAGAAATCTGCAAAGGTTTTTTCTTTAACTTACAATTTTAAAGGAGATTTAAAAAAAAATGAAGACTCACAGGATTCCGGCCCAGAGGTCCACGGCAGGTAAAGCTTTCCCCAGTGTCAGGGCAGATCCCACAACCAGCAGCTTGACAGCCCTGCAATTAAGATCACTCATAATCAATGGCTATTTTCTGTTTAATCATTTGACAGAGAAACAAGAAGGTGAGGCAAGAGTGATAACTTTTATTTTTTTTTATACTTGGCTCTGCAAACAGGAAACAGGAAATATACCTATAAAAAGAACACACAAACACACCAGTACAGTTGGCTTTTTAGTTCAAAGCAGTCTAAGCATGAATTTTCTATGAGAGATTAATGGGCACAGATCTGCCAAATGAACGAGAATTTAGTTTCAAAATGATTGCAGGGCTTAACACATAATGGACAAATGCCCAAAAGTCCTTAGATGACAGGGATGGCATATTAATCACTAGTATTTCCTCCCCCCACACCTCCTTTATCCCAGTCAATCAAACAACAAATCTTGATTGATTAGGATGTAAGAGAGGGGAAAGAAATATTAGTTATTAGCACTATGTGTTGGGCACTGTGTTCAGTGTTAGGAATAAAAAGACAAAAATGGAACAGTCTCTCACCTTGAGGACGCCATATTCTATTGAGGATAACAACATATGCAACTATAAGGAGGCCGTTGGATGTACAGTGGATAGAGTACTAGATTAGAGGCTAGCAAGACCTGAGTACCTGAGCAGAAGACTAGCTGCATGTAATTTAGCCTGTCTGCCTCAGTTTCCCCACTTGTTAAATGGGATA
The DNA here is from genome assembly GCA_028627135.1 of Pseudochirops cupreus. Classification (NCBI taxonomy): domain Eukaryota; kingdom Metazoa; phylum Chordata; class Mammalia; order Diprotodontia; family Pseudocheiridae; genus Pseudochirops; species Pseudochirops cupreus. Next base: position 476,724,812 of record CM053580.1, read on the forward strand.
GGAATAGCACATATCTCATAGGATTGTTGTGAACATAAAAGGAAATAATATATACAGAGCACTGTGTAAACATTAGAGGGGCATATAAATGCTATGGTTGTTCAGTTGTGTTTCAGTCATGTCTGTGACTCTTTGGGACCCCATTTGGGGTTTTCTTGGCAAAGATACTGGAGTGGTTGGCTGTTTCCTTCTCCAGCTCATTTTACAGATGAGGAAACTGAAGCAAGCAGAGTGAAGTGACTTGCCCAGGGTCACACAGATAGTAAGTGTCTGAGGCCTCATTTGAACTCAGGTCTTTCTGTCTCCTGGCCCAGAGCTTTATCCACTGTGCCATGTAGCTGCATATTAATGTTATCTGTTACTATAAATATAGATCTGGAGACTAAGTCTGTACTTTTGTAGGTACAGAGATCTTCCTAGTAAGGACAGTCACTCTAACACATCAGGTAAGTATATTCTCTGCAACTTTTAGTCATTAATGAGCTGCCTAGAGCAGGGAGAGGTTAAGTGATTTTCTCAGGGTCACAGGCAGTGTGTATTCAGAGGAAGCACTGGAAATCTAGTCTTCCTGGCCCTGAGGCCAACTCCCTGTATACTAAGTAAATATATACAAAATAATTACAACATAAAGTATGAAAAGAAAGCACAAACACCTGGAGAGATGAGGAAAAGCCTTATATGAAGGTGGCCTTGGAGCTGATGAATAAAATCTTAATTGAAGACTGATAAGAATTCATTTTCCCCAAGGATAAATTTCCCTCCAGGAGACCTATATATATTAATCTAAACAATTATTTGGTGTGTATGTATTTAGGTGTGTGTCTGTGTGTGTGAGAATTTGCAAAGATATACAAGGACTTAAATTCCATCAAATTACCTAGCTGAAGATAGGAAAAGGAGAAAAAAGCCTGATACAGTAAAAGCCAGACTGGCTCTTTCATGGAGGGGAACAGTGGGGGGAGGGGAGTCTAAAGACTTTTCTTCTAGAGTATCTTACTGAGCTGAGCTCAGTGAGCCTTATCGAGGCTGGATTATCTGTATTCTTCATCTCAAGAGATGCATGTTTTAATAGTATGTTTCTGTCATTGATGCAAGTCACATAGGCCAAATGGTTTTAGGGTGCTAGCCACATTTTGCTTGGTTTTCGTTATCTTTTCCCCGCAGTGAGACGTAGCTCAAGGTCTGATCTTGAAAACAGGAAGGTTTGGGTCCAAGTTCTATCTCTGATACATACTGACTCTGCTCCTATGTACCAATGGTGAGTTCTTCCAAGACTTTCCCTTTCGGGAAAGGGCCCCAAATCAACCCTTCCTCATACTTTGGACTTAATGAATATGCCTCAACTCAGGTATCTCCCTCCTTACTCCCCATCCTCTAAGCAACATTTTATGTGTTGTTTTCCCCTATTAGAATGTAAGCTCCTTGGGGGAAGGAACCATTGTTCTTTTTGCTTACCCTGGCACATTTTCAGTCATATCCAACTTGGCAAAGATAGTGGAGTGGTTTGCCATTTCTTTCTTCAGTTCATTTTACAGATGAGGAAACTGAGGCAAACAGGGTTAAGTGACTTGCCCAGGATCACACATTCAGGAAGTGTCTGAGGTCAGATTTTAACTCAGGAAGAGGAGTCTTCCTGACTCCTGGCCTAGCATTCTATCTGCTTTACTGCTTGTTGACTTGTTGACTTATCCTAGGCAAATCACTTAATTTCTCAGTGCTCCAGGCTAATCTCCTATACTATAAGTTCTTAGAGAGATGTTGTCTACTTGTAGTGGTCAAGAAGTGGTTCACCTGCAGGAGTTCCCTATGTCAATGAAATCATAGGTCTGGTTTTTATCCCTGTTTCCTTCCGTGCAGCTCAGCAACCTATATGCTTATGAAACTAAAGCAAGGACCTTCTGAACCATCCAGGCCACGGGAGGCTGCAGTCAGATGTTGAATTCTGTGGTCAAGGCCAGCCTGGGGCTGTCTAGGAAGAACCGGCCATTATCCCTAAGCTCACCAGGGTTGAAGGATGCATTTTTCTTAATCTTCTCATTTTTCCTTCAAATACTAAAGGACCAGAAGGAACTATTATGGAGAAAGTAAGAGCTGATCAAATGAAGAGTCAAGTGGAAAAAAGCTAAGTGAAGGTATCAGATCCTGCTACCACTTTCTGGTAAGTCAACAAAGTGATCCAGGAGTCCAATTAACAGAGATTTAATGGAGGGATTTAATAGGAGGCTGGAAATATGAAATGGCCATATTCCCAGGCTGCCCACCCATTCGATGATCCTGTTGCTGGCACAGTGGCTACTATCAGCATATGTCAGGCAAATCCCCTCTGCCAAAAAAACTATCTGCTTCCCACTCCCCTAATCCTGATCAGCCAAGTTTTCAGTTTTCATTTCCAGAAGACTTCTACACAAGGCTCAGTTGTGTTTGGCTGAAACAGGAGCTGCTGAGAATAGGACAATTAACAGCCCTAGAATAAGGAGTCTCACTGCTATACATCAATTAATTTCCCTCTCTGTATTTCCCCTTAAGTCCCTGTTCCTACTTCTGTTATTTAACAGAGTTTTTTAAGGTTAACAAACAACTTTAGACATACTATCTCAATGAATCCTCATAAAGACTCTGTGAGGTAGGTGCTATTTTCTCCCTGTTTTACACATGAGGAAACTGAGGCAAAAAGAGGTTACGTGACTTGCCCAGAGTCACACAAAGCTAAGAAAGTGTCTAGGGTAGGATTCTAACTCAGGTCTTTCTGAATCCAAGTCCACCAAACCACCTAACTGCCTATGAACTATGACCTTAGGCAAGTCACTTATAGTATCCAGGCCTCAATGTCCACAAATGCAAAATTATGAGATTGTATTCATATGGCCTCTATGGAAGTATGGACTATATGGCATTTAGATGGTTCAATGAATAGAGCTTTGGGCTTAAAGTCAGAAAGACCTAACTTCAAATTTGGCTTTAGACACTAACTGTGTGACACTGGGCCAGTCACTTGACCTCTGTCTGCCTTAGTTTTCACAAATGTAAAATGGGCATTATAATAGCACCTATATTCCATTGTTGTGAGGATCAAATGAGATCATATTTGTAAAGTGCTTAACACAATACCTGGCACACAGTAGTTGTTTAGAATATACGTATTCTCTCTATTCCCTCTAAGATTTCTTCTGGCTCTAAATAGTTGATTGCATCATCTCTTGGTTTCTGAGTCCTACAGTCAGAAGTCAGATTTAAAAGATAAGGGAAGTGGAGAGAAAGTGGAGGCAATGAATATAGACAGATTTATTACTTTTTTTCTAGGAGTTTGGCTGAGGAAGGAGGAAGAAATACAGGATAATAACTTGAGAGGATGGTAGGATCTAATGAGGTTAAGTTTTGGGGTCTTTTTATGGATGGGGGAAATTTGAGTACATCTGTAGGTATCAGAGAAGGAGCCAGAATCAAGAGAAAGATGGAAGATTAGAGAAATGATTGAGGGAATAAATCCAGTGGAGAAGGCAAAAAGAGGATGGAATTAGGGGTACTTATAAGATGATGACCTTGGCAAGCAAAAGGGTGGCTTCTTCATCAGAGACTGGAATAAAGGAGGAAAGACTGGGAGATGACAGCAAGTGGTTGTAAGATGAAAAGGGGGAGAGTAGGTACCCTGAGACTGATCTCTGCAAGACAGACTTCAGATGTGAGTCAGTATAGAGCAGTGGTTCTCAACCTGTGGGTCGCAATCCCTTTGGGGATCGCCTAAGACCATCAGAAAACACATATTTCCGATGGTCTTAGGAATGGAGACACCACTTCTCTATACATCTCCAGGCAGGTCCACCCACATGCAGATATGCCCACGCAGGAGTATTAAGTCACTTAAACCCAATTGCCTTGCCTTCCCCCCCTCCAAGAAAGAGAGAGAGAGAAAGAGAGAGAGAGAGAGAGAGAGAGAGAGAGAGAGAGAGAGAGAGAGAGAGAGAGAGAGAGAGAAAGAAAGAAAGAAAGAAAGAAAGAAAGAAAGAAAGAAAGAAAGAAAGAAAGAAAGAAAGAAAAATTAGATTTTGTACTGGATCCAGTCAACATATTTGCTTGACTTTCTTTGGTTCCATTCAATAGTACATGAGCAGGATCAGAGGAGGAAGATGATGGGAATAATCCAGAACTGGGGTCTGGCATGGGCTGAGTGGCAAATAGCACATGGGAATAAGGGGCTTGAGAGTAGAAGACAGTGTGGAGTTGAATTGGTTAAAGGGATGAGATCGGAAAGAAAAGAAAGTGAAGTCAGATTACTCGTGATAGCCTTGGAAAGTATAAAAGGATCAGAGGTTACAATGAAGCAGAAGAATAGTTTAGGATACATCAGACACAGAGAAAGAAAGAATGAGAAGGGATTGTGACCATAAAATTTCAGAGTTCTTGATTACAGAAGTTGAACAGTATTGAGGGATGGTGAGATGAAGGGAATGACCATCCCTGTACATAGCTAAGTGGAATGGAAGAGTACATTACAGGAGTTGAGTAGACTGAGGAACTGAGAGGTTAAAGTAGGAAGTCTGCTAGTATAAAGTCAAGAGTTAATAGTGTCAAAGAAGACTGTGGGTCAGGTACTGAACTTTTTAAGACTGAAGAAGAAAGACCTGGAGGGATGGGGGGGGATAAAAACCACCAGCATCTGAGTTGAGTGACAATTTTAGAGTAGAGTGAATGTCAAAAGAGGAGAGAGTTATGGTAGACTAGTGAGTAAAGCAGGGGAGTATGACAGATGATGTGACCAGTACTGGAAAAAATAGCTACAAATTCAGTCTCATTAGGGGAAGGGGAGAAGTTTGTTAATTATGGGAAGAGAATTTCATAAGGCATGATGCAGGAGGCAAATAGAGCTGGAGTGTGTCATTGGAGGAGTAATGTGGAAGTCAATGGTGATAAGACAATCACTAGTGGGGGATGGGGAGGAGGGATATTAAGATATTGTATTGTCCCAAATCCAACATATTGAAGTTGGAGGAGAGGGAGAATTAACAGGGAAGGGTTCAACAAATACTAAACTCCATGATCACAATAACCAACTTCAGTTTGTGTGTGTGTGTGCGCGCAGATGCTCACAGAATTTTCTAAAGTCATCTTATCGGAACAGCTTCCTCAGATTTCTGTAACTCTCCCCCTTGCTCTCCAAGTGGCCATTTCTTTCCTTGATTTCCTTTCCTGTCCACTGCAAACACCTGCCTTTCAGTACAGCAGCAGGCTTTCTCCACTTTCTTTCAGAAAAAGAAAAATTAGCGGCATGACAGCAGCCTGCTTTGTTCCTCCCCTTCCCCCAATCTTTGCCATTTGCAAAATGGAAAGGCAACCTCCTGACCTCTGCTTGGGACCTGGAAAGAGGTAAAAGAGAGAGTGAGCAGTCACTGTGGAATCCTGTGTGTGCCTGGGAACCTGCATGGATACATCTGTGTCTGAAAGTGAAAAAAAGCAGAGCCGTTAGGGAGTAGATTAAATGGTCTGGGAGAGCATCACAGGGAGTCAAAAGTAGCCATGCTAGCCCTTTTCACCTCCCCACCTTCCCCCATTCCAGATGTGCCAGGATGTCTCTGCGTTGGAGTTTCCCAGTTTGTGGGTTCTAGACTCCTTTACTTGAAGGACTATGTACGTTGCATAGACAGATGACAATGGTTTTTTTGTAATCAGTTCTTACTGAGTTAAGAAAACAGAATCTTGCCCCAGCCTTATTCAACTCAGCTTCTAGCTTTCCTTCCCTACTGAGCAATGAAGGTAAATTACCATTTAGTAATAATTAAATTGTCAATAATTTAATAATAGCTACCATTTATGTAATGCTTTAGGGTTTGCAGATTGCTTTATACTGCAGACATTATCTCATTCGATTTCTCACTACAACTTTGAGAGGAAGGTACTATCATTATACCCATTTTACACATGGGAAAAATGAAGCAGACATCAGTTAAGTGACTTACCCAAGGTCACACAGCTAGTAAATGTCCAAGGCAGGATTGGAACCCAGGTATTGCTGACTCCAAGTCCAACATTCTATCCATTATACCATCTAGCTGCTCCCATAGAATTCATGAGCAAGAGGAAGCCAAAATTAATACTGAAATGACTAAGGATTTTAGGAAAGTAAACATTTGAAATCCGGATGAATTAAGAACACCTTTAGCCATAGAATTTGGAGCCGGAAGGAATCTTAGAGATCATTTTGCCCAACTGCCACATTTTATAGATGAGGAAACTGAGTTCCAGAGGAAATGAAATGACTTGCCCAAGATCACACAATTAGAAAGCAACCCAGAGAGAATGGAACTCAAACCTACATCTTCTGATCTCCTCCACCACGCTCTTGACTGAGATGCTACTTTTGTCCTACTGGAATCAAGGCTGAAAGAGGAAATGTCTCAGGCTTGAGTTTGTTCTTTTTTTCTTTATCACTCCTCCCCCAAATAAAACGTATTGCCCAATTCCAATTTTCTATGTTCCACACTAATGGCAGATACAATTCCAAACAGCAGAACATTCATTAATCATGTATACAGTCCTGTACACCCAATCAGGACCCCACAAGTCAAGTTAGCAAGCATTTATTAAGTGCCTACTATGGACTAGGCATTGTAGTTACACAATATAGATAAAGAAGGGCAAAAACAGTCCCTGCCATCAAAGCACTCACATTCTGGGAGAGATGACATGCAAATAACTATGTACAAACAAGATACATACAGGACAAACTGCCAATAATCTCAGGGAGAAGGCACTAATATTAATGACTGGGGAAAGGCTCCTTGAGGAAAGTACTACTGTAACTGAGACTTGAAAGAAGCCAGAGAAGCCAGAAGGTAGAGAAGAGGAGGAAGAGAGTTCCAGGTATGGAGGAGAGCCAGAGAAAATACTGGAGATGAAGAATCTTCGTGGGAGAATAACAAGGAGATGGTGATCATTAGATCATAGAGTATGTGGAACAGAGTAAGATGTAAGAAAACTGAAAAGATAGTAAAGGGTCAAGTTATGAAGGGTTTATTCACTATCCATCAGCTGAAGATCTTCCTACCTTCTCTTCCATCCCTCCTTTATCTTTTGTTTTTGGGATTTTTTTTTGAGGGGGCAGGGCAAGGCAATTGGGGTTAAGTGACTTGCCCAAAGTCGCACAGCTAGTTGTCAAGTGTTTGATATAGGATTTGAACTCAGGTCCTCATGACTCAAAGGCCAATGGTCTATTCACTGTGCCACCTAGCTGCCTCACCTCCTTTATCTTTTGAACATTTGTCCCTCTGCCAGGACCCAGGTCCCCCATTTTGCTTTCTTAAAATGTAACAAAGGTAGAATAAAAATGAATGGAAGAAGCCACGAGGGGGAACTTCTGCTATGGACCTAATTGTCAGTAATGAGAAACTGGTTCCTGATCATGAAATAATGAGAAATCTGGGAAGAAATGATCAGTCCTGGGGCGGCTTGGTCGTGCAGTGAATAGAGCACTGGCCATGGAGTCAAGAGGACCTGAGTTCAAATCTGGCCTCAGACACTTGACACACACAAAAAACTAGTCATGTGACCTTGGGCAAGTCACTTAACCCCAATTGTCCTGACTTCCCCCTCCAAAAAGAAAGAAGAAAAAGGAAATGATCAGTCCACCTTAGAACTTGTTACAAAGGAAAGGAAAGCCAGGAATAATGTGGTATAAACCCTAGATTTTAGGAAAGCAGATTTCTAAAGTTCAAAGAAAGGACAGATAGACTCCTGGGCTTTATTTTCCTCATCTGTAGAATGAGGAGAGGAGACTGGTCCTCTAAAGGTTTTTCCTGGTTCTAAATCTAGGATCCTAAGATTGCATTGGCTAAAACTCTACTGAAGACATGAGCATTAAAAAGAAGCTCTTGAGAATGAAATCTTTTTGTAGATGGATCAGAAGAGATGGGTGCTGCAGTTTCTTTTAACTCTCCAATTCCAATATTCTGTGAAATTCTGAAGACACAAAAAGAAACAATTCTGATGAAGGAGAAAAAAAGCACATTTTCTAAAAAGACTGATATGATTACACAGGAATCGCACTGGACAACTTAGATTATTTTTTAAAGACATATAGAGAAAAGGAAAGCAAGGATAGGTAGCTGAGAATAATAACTAGCATTATTCTATAAGAATAGGGTCAGGAGTGTTAAAAATCAAGATGAGTTGAGGCAAGTGATGAAAAAAGAGCTTTTTAAGCTATGTTAGAGACAAGAGGAAGATCAAAGAAAGAGTATCACAGGCTTAGGATGGAAAATATCATAATTAAGGATAATAATGGATGATGGAAAGAGGATGGGACTACTGAGTTATTATTCTGTCTGTTTTCTGTCAATGACAATGATACTGGGACTGGGGAGGATGGAGCAAAAAAGATTAGCACAGAATTGCCTGCCATTCACCACCATTGCTAGCATACTGCCTACTACCCTGGCTCAAGAGGAAACTGTGGCTTTACTTCCAGCCCCAGAGCTTTATCCCTCTCTTCATCCCCACCCCCCAACTTACTGTACATTGACTATTTTTGAACAGAGCACCTACCACCAAGGGGCTTATGCTTAACAAATCCAAAACCCCAATACCAACCTCATCCCCCATGACAATGCTTCCTTTCAAGACTGAATTGTGAATCAAGAAGCCTAGAGAGCATTTGTCTCGCTTTTTTTTTTTCAAAAAATATGTTTAATTGCCTATTATGTATACGGCACTCAGCTAGATGCAAGGAATAGAAAGATAAAAACTAAATAGGCCCTGTCCTGGAGGAGTTTACATTCTACTAGAGTCTCTTCTGCAGGTGGTCAGGGAAAAACACAGATCTGGGAAAATGCAGGAAGCACCTCTACAGCTGCTTTCATAGGAATAAAGGTTCACCCTTAACTCTCATGAGTCAACTGCTTATTATTTTTTTTGGAATTTTTTTATTCATTTATTTATTTTCTTGTTTATATCATTCATTTCAATGAGATTTTGAGTTACAAATTTTCTCCCCATCTTCCCCCCACCCACCACCCCAAAACAGCCATCCC